>CM023451.1:127622076-128215903 GCA_013339765.2 Haemaphysalis longicornis | reverse complement strand
ACTAAAACAATTGTGTTCGCTCCTCACTCTCTCTTTTCGCACCCATAGATTGTACAAATAGCGCACGTTGCGTTTTCTAACTCTCGTGTTTGATCTGACTCGTAACATAGTCAAATCATCTGTTACAAACATGTTAAAACAGCTTGAGTTAGAGCCATCCGATAAACGTCGGTATATTGCCAGGCTCAAGTTCTTGTACAGCCTTTTTTTTTTGCAAGAAAACTGGCTTGCAACTGTGTACACAAAGCCTCCCGTTGCAAGTCCGCCAGTGTAAACAATTCATAGGCACTACGGCCATTATTTCCCCGCACCAATATATTTTAAAAATCGTTTTCTCTTGTACAATTGAACGTTGGAATGATTTGCCATCTGATTTCGCAGAGCTCTCTGATTTTAATTCTTCGAACGCTTGTTGTAAAAATATATTTTGTAACCCTCCCTGCTTGGACAGCTAAGGTGTCCGCAGTATCGGGAAATAAATAAAGTAGAGAACATTGATCTTTTCGTCGGCTTGAGTCCTGCAAGCGTGCGTAACCGTGAGCGCTGGTGCACCAGAAAAAGCCATTGTGAATGGTAAGAAAAAAAATTTCTAAGAATGCCCGGGCTAAAGCACAGTTGGTATGCTGTTGAATTCGTCTGCGTCCGTCACCACTTCGCAGCCCTATGGACAGTACACCTCCAAAGTTCGTTACGCTCGCTCACCATCGCCAACAGTTTATTGCTCGCCTCCGTCGGTGCCTTTACCTCTCACGGCGGCTAGTATTGCACTTGTGGCAGCAGCCTACGCTTTTTTCGCGCTGCTGTTTCTCTTTCTTGCCGCGCTATCCCCGGCTCGCGTTCGCTCCGACCACAGCTTCAACTGTTTTTGTACTCCCGATTTTTTGCACCTCGCCATGCGTGTGCTTGAATGATACAGATCCAATGCTTCAGCCTTAAAACGAAGACGGAGAAATCAGAGTAGAACTCAAGAGGAACAGTGAGAGAGAAGATAAATCAGACAGGATATTTATTGCCAAGACAACATAAGTGTTCTTTGCGAAGTCAGAGATACCGCTATGTGGTGTGTGTGAAATAATAAACCTTACAGATAAATTCTAAATAAATGCAGTCAGGTGTACTTTGCTTTGTTGTTTTAGAACGAAACTTACGAAAAATAAAAAGTTCGGAAATATCGCCGCAAAATGGGACCCACCACCATTAAAAAACAAACGCTTGGTATTACAGACAGACTGAAAGACAGACAGACCGAGAAACAGACTGTATAAAGTTTTGTTTATTTTGTTGAGAAATTGCCCCATGATACCCAATAGACAATGCAATTATTGGCCGATGAATTCCGACGTGGATTAAAGGTCCGAAACCAATACTTGCCTAAGAAGTCTTTACCACACACGCACACGAAAGCGAACGTGATTATACTAAAACAAAATATAAAATATGCCCCAAAATTAAAGTGCAGACATGTACAGACAAAACGTGCCAGTCACCCTTTTTCAGAGGAGAATTTTCGGGTGCCCGAATTGGGGAAATGCGCGTCTGTATTGGAAGTAAGAAAGGAAGCGAGCAAATTTGCATACAAGTTTCAGTCTCCTGAGTGGTCACCCAGAATATACTAAGGCCCAGCCACATGCAGCGTACTTTAGGCATTTTCACACGCCGACGTCGTCCCGCGTCGACGCGCGTCAGCGCGGTTCGCCAAAAATGCATGGCGACGCGAGCTGACGCCCGAGCGACGCCGATGTCTACGCTCGCCAGATATCGGCGTCGACGCAGCGCGAGAGAGCATCGGAAAGCGGGCGGCAGCGTCCGGGTTTCCTGTCCTTCTCGTGGTTTGGGATAATTCCTTTCAGCAGAAAACAATCAATTGCTTTTTAACTTGCGGTAATCGGTTGCCTTGAGACAAATTGCAAGCTATTTCTGTTCGCAAGCACTCATCCATTTGTGGCTTGTTCGGCTTTCATCGGGGAGATCGGGGATCTGCGATAGCTTTGTGTGAGTTAAACAAGGGAGGTCTGGCTACATCGCTTCCAGTATTAGCATAATGTGGCTTGTCTGCAAGATCGGTGCGTGACGAGCAAGCCTTATCAACGCCAGAATTCCAGCACCACATTCCATTCCATTCGTAGCTACCGTGGCTTGCGCAGGGGAGACGGGGCATGTGCGATAGCTTTTCTTGACTCAAATAAGGGAGCTGTGGTTACATCGCTTGTAGCACTAGCGTTATTGTCCTCGACTCCAAGATTGGTGCGCAAGAAACAAGCGTTACCACTGCTCAAATCTCTCAAATACGACCAAAACAAAGCACACCCCACACTATTCGTGGGCAGCCTCGGTTAGTATACCAAAATCTTCGAAGACGCTTCGTCCCCTGGCGTGGTCGAGCGGTTGAGTGCGGGAGTCCTGTTTTGAAAGTCTGTGGTTCGAATCCTGGCAAAGCCTCGGTGTTTTTATTTTGCTTTGTTTTTTTTGCGGTGACGGTTTGATCGGTTTTCTTACGGGGTACAAACAGGGTGCCAGAGTACCTTGCCGTTTAACCTACAAATGACGTTCGATGGTAACCTCAGTATCAAGGCAGCGCTGAAATTTGTTTTGCTTACACTTTGAGTTCATGAACGTGCAGTCGGTACATAAGATGAAGGTTAAATCAAGTAGCAAGTAAAGGAGTTGTGCGAAATGCGTCTTCGCTTTATCATCCTATCTTATTTTGTTCAGAATTGACCGTTGCTGACTCGAGATACATTTCGCAACATTTCAATATTTGCCCGCCAACATAATTAGCAATGAATAAAGCCGCCATGTTGTTTTCTTTTGCTAAAGCTAGGGTCTTAATAATTGCAGTTCTAGAATCGACAATAACTGCTCATAAACGACTTAAACAGGATGGCATACGTGTCCAGCAACGTCCGCCGACGCAGCGACTGGCGCGTGACTTCGCCGGTCTCATGCGGTTACTCGCCCTCTCCTGCGGGTCCGCGCGTTGCCACCTGAACGACGCCGACGCTCGCGCGACGCGTGATTTCGCGTCTCTCTGGTTAGGGCTTAATGCTAGATAAATCTCCAAGTCCGGGTATATGTCATGTGTGCATATGTAGGCACAGGTATGCCGCCCAGTATATCTGGCGAAGGACTGACATAGCCACTTTATTAATCCCCGTATAGGCATGCTTCATGTGTGAGCATGTGAAAGCATGCTTCCAGTACAGCGCAATCTGCGAGGTCTGATGCTTTTTTTGTGCATCCTGGTCCTTGTGGCAGTTTTTAAAATTGCTAGGAGACTCGCGCAGCTTTCTTCTGAGTGGGGACATTGCCCTTGCACGACTACTTGAAAAGTTCGGACTTAGCATATAAATCGAGATCATTCCAATATTCGTCTCGGCCTAACAATTTTATGCCATTGCTAGGCTTCTCAGTTCCTTTCAGTTACAAAGCATGCCAGTTCTTGAATGCGAGGGCACTTGCCTCAACTTTTGGGCCCATGCGCACGTGCTCATTAGTGGAAAAGAAGGTGCTGAGTGATGTCTGCAACGATACCCGGTACAACTGTTCGCAGACGTTTTCCTTTTAGTCAATATTTTCAATACAAACAAACAATACTAGCACTCGATCCCCCCATCTTTGCGACGCACCATTGTTTATTTCAATGCGTTTTACTGGCTCAAGTTCAATCCTTTATTAAAGGAACGTGTTTCCTTTTTTTGTTATTACCCGTAAACATATTTCTATAAAAGCAACACGGAACGACGCTCAATGGAGCGACCAAATACCCTCTGCTGCTAAAAAGGATGGGAAGTAGAGAAAGTGCTTGCTGAGCCCATGGACGCGGGTTCGGTATCCAGCTGCTGCGGCCGCTTTTCTGGTGAAGGTGAAAAGGGAAAACGCCCGTGTGTTCGAGATTTCGGCGCACGTTAAAGAACCCGAAGTAGTCCAAATTAATCCGGTTCCCTACACTACGGCGCGCCTCATCGCCTGTGCGTCAAACCCCCAAAATCAATCATGTAGTCGAAAGCTAAACTAAGCACTGTACCATAGCGTGACGAGATTCATTTGAGCACCATGTTTGCAGTTAGCCCCACGGGAGCAGCCGAAATCTCCTAAACGAGCATAAAAAAAACCGAACAGCAGATACCATAATCATGCAGCAGGACAAGCATCATATTTGACCATTACAAAATCGAAACGCCGCCTGGCCTGCTTTTCATACACTACAGCTGCTTGGCTTGTGGTGTTATCTACAAACATTTCTATAAGTAGGCAAGTCTGAAACACGGAACCCGAGAGGGCTTTGTATTTACACATTAGGACAACGGGAACTGTGGTTTGAAGATGAGAGAACTGGGAGTGTATTAGCATAGTGGATAATGTGCCGACGGGAACAGTTGTCGTAGCGTGACGGCGTCTATCCAGTAAAGCCACTCACGTGATTGATTTGTGGGTCTCACGCCAGCTGTGGACCACAGCGACTACATGACGAGGCCGTCGTCCCATTGAAGAAAGTCATGCCAGCATACAAGAATGCACCTCGCCCACGGTAAGCTATATATTGTTGCCGCTATCGTCCCTCACAACGAAATGCTCAAATCAAGCAAAGTACAAACAAGAAAACTGGTTTGAATGATCTGCTGTCGCCGAAGCTTGATAACCCCTGTCATGAAATGTGCGCTGGTTTCGAAAAGCCCTTGATTGCTCCAGATGCCACCCGTTTGTGCTAATTTTTGTAGGAGTTATAACATAACTTTTGGCACAAACGTGCTTATAGGCCGGCAAACTCTGCTCCTGGTATCGACTGCGTAACATTAGAGCTAAAAAATAAAAACAAAGCTAGCCCTTAATGGGTTGAAAAATTATAAGAAAGAGCCAAGCTCTAAATTTTACAATCAGCAATTAGAGTTTTTTTTTCTCTGTTAGGAAAATGAGGCCCGACAAAATGGCTCGGACGCTTTACGCTGATAGCTTTTTGTAGAAGATATATTAGAGTGTAAGCTGACGCTGCAACTGCCATCACCACGGGAAATATAGGAAGAGGGTAGTTTTCTGCATTGCTTCGTAATTGGCTTGGCTTGTGACGTTTTATCGTACCCCTAAAGATTCTAGAACGACACCCCTGGGCAGCAGTTCGGATCCACCTTACTATAACGCGGCAAAATAACCGATTGAAGCCTTATCCAAGCCACATTCATTCGCCGCATTTTAAAGTCTGCCCACAATAGAGCTCACGTTGTTCCCGGCGGAATTTTTAAAGTTGTACTGACGCGTTCAAATGCCAGAATTAAGTGGGCCTTGAACTGCTTTGTTGGTTATCGACATAGCCTTTTCAATGAAGGTGAAATTGAAGCAGTTTTTTGTGCATTTTTTTTTTATTTTGGTGAAGTACATCCGAAACGATGTATTGTCTGCGTCTTTTGTCGGCAATTCACCCAGGCGGTAATTTAACCCTTCTGATCCAGTGATCCGGCTGTGTTTTCTGGTCATATTGTCATGCGAAAATAAAGGTACGCCACTGAAAAGATGGAACATCTCTTGTATTCAGAAATTTCAAAATTGCGGTGGTAAAGTATGTTTATTATAGGCTCAGTTACACAGTGAACTGCCACCCTCTTAGAAAAGAAATTGCTGAAGCCAGGGTTACCATTAGACAGGTCAAACTCTCCGCATAAAGCACGGAAGTTTGCAAGGCGTGGCTTTTGACTGTGCTGTAACTGTGTACCACGACAACACCAAGCGTAGAGGCAGGCGTGTTTCCGCACATTAGTTTCATTACATTACTTCAGTAAGAAAAAACTACGTGGTGCCATTTAGTTCCCCTTTTTTCACTACAGCGGCAAGTCACCAAAGTTAAAATGATTTTGTGATTCGGTGGTACGATAACAATCTTGTTTGAAAACACCTCCAGTTCCTATCATTGCACGATGGGGAAGTGGAATAATGTTAGCCAATAGGCATTAACAGTGCATGCCGATTTAGTGGTCAGGTGTGTATATGTGATAGCTGGAACGAGTGCTGGACTGCTTCGTTAAGTGAAGGCATCAGCGAGCAACAAATAAGTACGACTGCTATGAATGCCTTGCCTGCAGAAACGCCTACAAAATCTTTGACCGCGCCGCCCAGTTCTGTTGCTCTAAACTTGTAGTATTACCAAAGTATTTAATAAACAACCTTTTATTATTGCAGTTGGTAATGATGTGGGGTGTAATTAAAGTTTAATAACTTGAAAAATCATGCACAAATATGCACAAAATTTAAAATCTGACGTATTTCTTTGCCCCACTTCGCTGTTTTATAGCTCTGTGAGTTCAGGAATATAATTACAGTACACAAAAATAAACTGAACCTCATCTCTCTTGACGTAGTCAATAAAGATTCTAGGACTGAAAATTCTAATGGATGGGGCTTTAGTTCAAATTTGCCTTTTCTTTCTTTTGCCTAGATAGAGATTGGGTATTTTTTGCAGTAAAACTCGTAATATGCGACGCTTTGCCGCGAATTTACAGATCGGTAGATACCCTGAGATGAGTATAGTATCATCTTATTCAGCCTTCTTCGCCGCTACATAACTAAGCGAGTGCAATATTGGTGGGACGCATTACGCGAAAGTTCACGTTTGCGTGGAATTTATCCCAGTTACACAGAAGCCCTTTAGGTCTAACGTTTTCATCCGTGCTTATTTCTTGTTGAGCATGCGTTAATAGACTGACGAAATTTCAATGTTAAAGTTTTCTAAAATGTCTGAATTAGGCCACTTTAAAGTATCAAATCCGAAGTAACAACACCAGCTACTGGGCAAAACTAAGTTCAGCTAGGTGGAGAAGCCAATGCCATGAAAAACGTTCATATCTGTCAGCCATGCTTGGAAAACTGGAATAGGTACGAATGAAAAGTAGGAATTAGGTTAAAAAAAGAATTGTGATTGATGTGCTTTTACGATCCGCTGGTATGATACAAAGTTGAGCGAAGTTTAACGAAATTCGGTTAGTAAACATTTGTTTTTTCCCGTATTCGTCTGGTCATCTCTGTTCACTCAAAACTGCGTCCCGCAGTGCAATTCTTGTATGTTTTTATTTCTGCCTACATGATAGATAGACAATATTACACGACCGCGTAGTGACAGGGAACATCGAGTCCTAAGTTACAACGTGGGTTAAAACAAAGATAGCATTCGAACTTCTTTGGTCCCCTAATCCCGCTGACAGCACCTTTCTACTTTCATTGCAAGGAGGCACGTGCACATTTCTTGTGGGGTAATATATGCATCATTTCCGGGCGCATAGGGAGACTGAGGACAGCCCTTCGTAAACGTCGTTTGTGTGCTGAAGAAGCATAGATCTTTGATCCCGCGGCGGGATAGCGGGTGAGCCAAAAAGGGCGATTTTTGCGCTGTATCGTTTAACGTAAGCCAAATCAAGCTATACAGTTAAACCCGATTATAACGAACCCGGATAGAGCGAATTATGCTATATATCGAACAAAGAAATATCAGTTACAAAAATACACGCGAAACATATTCCTTATAAAGAAGTTCCCATCTGATATATCGAACTCGGCGCGCCTAGAATTGCCGCCAAAATGCATGGTCTCGGAGCGGAGATTGAGACGTTGATTGGCTGCGATGGAGATGTTGAGCCTCCCGTGGAGCGACGTGACTTCAGGTACTTTCCGTAACAGTTTCCGACGCGCCTGACTCACGATTAAGCCCTCCCTGTCAGCGAGTCCGGACCAAGATTGAAGCATCGATGAACTGTGAGAAGAGCTCGCCAACGTTCCTGATGTTGTGCTGAAAGGAGTGCCCTTCGAGGATTGCCTGAGTGTCGACGATGACGTTGCCTTCACTGCGAGCCCCTCGGACGCCGACACCGTCACCGATGGCAAGGCTGCTGGCGCAGCAGGAGGCACTGAAGAGGCGGAGGATGTCGAAGTGAAAGCCGTCCGGATGCTTAATGAAGCGCTTTCGGCAGTCAATTGTGCTCCACCAATATTGCTTCGATATTGAAGGACACGGACTGCAACTGATGCAAACGATGTCTCATGTAGAGAATGCTGTGGTAGCTGACGCCGCCAAAACGAAAGTGAAAACAAGAATCCCCGCTTTTTGGGTAAGTAGGTAGTTACAGGGGAAAGCAACTTTATTGCTTGCAATAAATAGATAGTTTTGTGTATGGTAATGGCATACTTTATTGTGTTCGTTTCTGCGTGCGGGGATGGCAGGAGGAGGGGGGGGGGGGTAGGGGGTCCCGCGTATTGCGAACTCGTAACAAAAAACTCGAATTAGGCGGGTTCAGCTCTTTCGAACTATTGGATATATCGAACTAATCGGGCGCGCATATTGCAGTTCGCTAAAACCGGGTTTAGACCTGTAGTTCATGTTGTAGTGTGCGATATTATTCGGGCTCATTTCTTGTTTGGTTTTCCGAAATCGTCGTCGTGCGATTGCGTCTTAGATCTGCTGGGTTAGATCGATATTTTTCAGCACGCCTTGATTATTTTTGACCAAACAGCTCCCTGGTAGAGAATAAGCGATCGTTGCATATGTGGCGGTATGCGATTACCCTACCACTCCTTGCGGCCGGGCACCGTGACTTAGATTCCGCCCGCGTGTCGCGATAGCTCGCACAGTTTGACATTTTAGAAGACAGATGTCGTGGCAAAAGAAAACAAGCCGCTGGAGAGAGCGAAGGATGGGAGAGCTATATACAAAAGCACAACGACTAGAGAGGTGCGAAAGAGGAAAATAGCAAAGTGATAGCAGGGCGCCCGGTGGCGTGGGGACATCATGGGGCCATGCAAATGAGTTCTCTGGATCACACTCGGCACTCCTCTTTATCTTACTCTGTGGCCACTCAACGACACCTAGAGGGCAACTGCGCAGCTTGTGAAAGAGTCATCTGTGGTGGCGAGGGGAATAACAGTTGTGAAAGAGGAGCCCATGGTAGCGAAAAAGAGCGGTGGAGTGGCGCCTAGCACAGTGGCTTCCCCTGAATAAAAACTGGGAAAGGGGGGAGGTGACATATACTGCTTCGCAGTAAGCAAATGCTGCAATGCTTTGACAATGTTCGACAAATCTCAGCGCGTTTAAACCCCTTAAGTCAATATAAAGTGTGCCTATCTCGAGTGTTTTAAGCAACAGTTGTGGAGTCCATTCAGCAGGGAAGCAAACAAGGTGGTGTGCTGCATTTACCCAAATGTGCAAGTAATTACGCCAGCTGGCGTAATTATTCCAGCTTGCCAAGACGTTGGCGTTTCCAAATAACCATCGAGCGTGGTCACCCAACTTCCTGTTAACAACTAAACCACAAAAGTTAGAACCCCTACGACCAAAGTCTCCTACTCCTTATACTAATGCGGCAGGGGTTAATTCGGAGTGAAGTGTTCCGCTGAGTCTTTTTGAGCGGAATCGGGCAAATACTGCACAATATAAGGATGGTTATGAAACACACGACCGAAGAAGTAAGGAAGGCTTTGAAAGAAATGAAAGGGGGCAAAGCACTGGTGAGGATCAGATAACAGAAGACCTCTTGAAGGTTGGCGGAGAAATTGTACTTGAAAAACTGGCAAACCTGTATACGCAATGCCTAATGACCGCAAGTGTACCGGAATCTTGGAAGAACGCGAACATCATCCTAATCCATAAGATAGGTGGCATGAAGGACTTGAAAAATTACAGGCCGATCAGCTTACTGTCAGTCGTTTACAAGGTACTTACCAAGGTAATACGATTTCACCTAGATTTCACACCTAAAGAACAAGCAGGGTTTCGTAAAGGCTATTCAACAATGGACCATATTCACACGATCAATCAGGTGATAGAGAAGTGCGCTGAGTATACTGAACCCCTATATATAGCCTTCATAGATTATGAGAAAGCATTTGACTCGGTCGAAACCTCAGGCATTACGGAACCAAGGTGTAGAGGAGCATTATGTAAGAATACTAGAGGATATCCACAATGGGTCCACAGCTACCATCATCCTCCATTAGGAGAGCAGTAAAATACCTATAAGGAAGGGCGTCAGACAAGGAGACACAATCTCCCCAATGTTATTCACAGCATGTTTACAAGAAGTATTCAGAACATTGGATTGGCAACAGGTGGGAGTAAGAGTTAATGGAGAATACCTCAGTAACCTCAGATTTGCTAATGACGTTGCCTTGCTAAGTAACTCGGGGGACGAATTGCAAAGCATGCTTTCCGCACTGGACAAAGAGTAGAACCGTGGGCCTGAAAATTAATATGCAAAAAACCAAAGTAATGATCAATAACCTCGGGACAGCACAGCGGTTTGAGATAGGTGGCGTGGCAGTGGAAATGGTAACGAATATATCTACTTAGGCCAAGTTGTGACCCCGGATCCCAATCATGAGGCAGAGATAATTAGAAGGGTAAGAATGGGGTGGAGTGCATACTGCAGACATTCTCAGATAATGAATAGCAGCCTACCACTGTCCCTGAAGAAGAAAGTGTATGACAGCTGCATCCTTACCGGTACTCACCTACGGGGCAGAAACTTGGAGGCTCACTAAGAGGGTTCAACATAAATTGAGAACGACTCAGCGGGCAATGGAGCGGAAATGATAGGTGTGACATTAAGGGACAAGAAGAGAGCGGAGTGGGTCAGGGAACAAACGCGTGTTAAGGACAAATTAGTAGAAATTAAGAAGAAGTGGACGTGGGCAAGGCATGTAATGCGAAGGCAAGATAACCGTTGGTCATTAAGGGTAACAGAGTGGATTCTTAGAGAAGGCAAGCGTTGCCGGGGGCGGCAGAAAGTTAGATGGGCAGATGAGATCAAGAAGTTTGCAGGGATAAATTGGTCGAAGTTAGCACAGGACCGGGGTAATTGGAGATTAATTGGAGAGGCCTTTGCCCTGCAGTGGGCGTAGGATAGGCTGGAGATGATGATGAGATGATGATGAAACACACGACAGGCGAGGCAATCATGGAAACGTATGCGCGCCTGCCCTCTAGGCTTTGTGCTCATGTTTGTCTTTGCTCTTGTGTGATTGTGGTCTTTTCATGTTTTAGTGCGCAACGCTTAGGCGTCTGCTACTGTGTTTTGGCTGGCTTTGTCGGCCTCGTAACCGAGCGAACGAAGGAAACACCGAAGACAGAAGGAACACGGAAGAGGAAAGTGTGGCGAAAGTGTGAGGGGGATAGCGGTATGCCGAGGCGGCCCCACACAAGCCCAGCACACTCTGCGTGATGCGCATACGTAGGTCCCTCAGCGTCCTCCTTGTTGCTCCTTTCTCTTTCAATAAAGCGATTCTCTCTCTCCTCCACGTTGCGTGGCTCACCCGAACCAAGCCACATTTGCGCAGGGGCTTGAAACACTTATTTACGACAACGTGCTCGGCGGGGGCGACGCGCTGCGACATAACGGCAGAGTAGCGCGCGTTGCCGTGTATTCGCTGATCCCGCGATCACGTCCTGAGATGCAGCAACTATGCGGCGGGACGGAGAAGCCTTCAGTTCGCACTGCGCAGAAAGTTTCGCATTAGGGAGTATAGTAATCGTCGGACATTTTTTTTACTTGCATGCAGCACTCAGCTGTTTTAACTAAAGGATAAGGCAGCCAAGAGGTTCGCTTTCCTATTCCTTACAGCGTCGCGCCGACTTCTGTGTATGTAGCCACGCAGAGAATACTTCGGTCCCTTCAAGAACAACTTTTGTACAAGGAGGTTTTTGCCTGTAAAGCGCGCTTCTTCACTTAATGAGTGTCCTTGAGGAGAAGCCAAAAGGCAGTAGAGGAGCACTCTATCAGACCGTAGTTTCCAAGCTTTCCGACAGGTATTTGTTAGATCAAGGTCTTAATAGCAAAAGCAGCAAACCTCGAGCCTATTTTAAGACGGGATAATGAATGGTATTATATCCTTTACAGTCATTATAAATACCACGTGTTACCACTCGCAAATGTGTGATGGCACTCTGACAGCTGTTATATCCTTCGACCGGTTAGCTTTGTGTTGGACCAAAATATGATTTCGGCTACAAGTTCATTATAAAGGCACATATAAATTTATTTACAGTTTGAATTTCAACGTCTTTTGTATAATATGAGTAACCATAATCTGCAATAATGAAGTGACGATTGTATGTTTTTCTGATTGATTGATTGGGGGGTCTAACGCGCCGACGCAAGGCCCGCGATGAGGCGCGCCGTAGTGGAGGTCTCCGGATTAATTTTGACCACCTGGGGATCTTTAACGTGCATCGAAATCTCGTACACACGGGCGCTTTTGCTTTTCGCCTCCATCAGAAAAGCGGCCGCCGCGGCCGGTAATCGAACCGGCGACCTCGTGCTCAGCAGCGCAACGCCTTAGGCACTAAGCCACCGCGGTGGGTATTGTATGTTTTTCTGGTAGTTCTCTACACTTGTAGTGGCATTTAGGTGTGCAGTACTAGAGGGAGTACTGTCAGCTTTTATATATCCAGTTGTATTATACCATTCATTTCTATTCACCTCTTGAGTACGTATGGTTGTATCAACCACATTTGTATTTGCGAGCGTTCTTAGGGTGTGTCCCCCTGATTGCAAATTGAGAGCGCCGCATGCGGCTATACGTAACGACTGAGCACAAGGGTAAGAGCCGACTGATTTGTTGCAACTGCGCATGGCTCGATCCCAGCATCCGCAACCCTTCCCCTTCCGCTCGTCGAAGAATAGACAGGGAGAAGCTTTTTACTTTCGAAGAAATAACAGAGAGGTTTGCCAACCTACGTTCGTCGACACGCTACTCTGCAGGAAGGGAATTGGGAAGTGAAAGATAGTATATTAGTTAAAAAACAGAGCGGTGTGGAAGGAAACGGGCCGAGAAAGAAGAGATAGCGTCATGTATAGGGGCCTTGTATATACGGCTGAGTGTCCGCACAAGGGGCGCTATAATGTCTTTGCGACGCCAATATATTTAAGGTAGTCAAATAATATCAGTACTTTCCACTGAGAGGAGGAAGAAATCATGGTTCGAGTATCAGATTTAGCGTAGTTCGCACAGGGTGGAGACATTCCATCTTCTGCTGTTCCTTGCGTCGGTTAAGCCGGAGCACTCTAATAGAATATGTTCGACGGTTTCGGGGGAGCCACAGTTGTCGCTGTATTGGCTTGAACTCTGGTTATACTATGTAACGAGGCATTTTACTTTACGTAACTTTCCATTTTACTTCCCTGTGCAATTTAACAATAGGGCCGACAAACCAGAATTTTTGAGAAATGTAGCAGCGTAACGAAGTTCGTTCATAACAGGCATCAAGGCTGCCGTGGAGCGTGAGAAAATAAACGAGGATGGTTACGCAATAAAAACGGTGCACGCTGAACAATTGCGGTGGGAACAGCTGCAGAGTGTACGAATGGGGGGAATCGAGCCACTTTAGAAACGGTGACTCGTCGACAGACCGATCATATATGCTTCTAAATAGGAAGCGGGAAGGTGTCACAAACAGCATGTTTTATCATTTTTGTCAAGCTGCTGTTACGAATCGGCCAGCGCCGCCGTACTTTCCCGCATCACTCCTCGGCTGTGCGGCGAAGCCACTGCGTACGCATTTCAGCCGTCAGGCGCCAGCATGTTCATTCAAGTTCCGACAAGCCGGGCCAGACGCCTCGCTTTCAACGCGTTTCAAACTTCGATGGTTGCCGGCCCGGCGAGGCATGTCTCAACGCGTTTCAAGGACACTGAGGCCCCGTCGATGCAGCGGAGTCCTCCTCTCTCCCCTCTCTCGGACTCAACGTGCGCCGAGGCGACCGACTGTCGTTGTGTGTGTCTGTGATGTTCGTTGCGTGATGCCGCTTGTTGGCGTTTTGACCGTTACGGCTTTTGGGTATAAATAGAAGCTGCCCAAGCGCTGTAACTCATTCCTGTTTGAGCAGCGAATCCATGCTGTCGCTCTGCTCGAGTCCTGTATTGTAACCTCGCCCGTCGGGGCATTGTTTTTTTTTTTTTTTTTTTTTTTTGCTTCGGCTCACCTTTCGCTATGAAGTAAACAGTTTCGTTAGCCTACGGCTTTTAGTACTTCTTCACGGCTGCAACAGCGGCTGGCCGCTCGCATCGTACACACTACCACTCGTATGTCGGAGGCCACGGAGCTCGGATCGGGTGCCCCCACTCAGTCGCAACACTGCATATTCTGTTCAGAGGGAATCTAAGGACTATTCTCTCGATAATGCCGTAGGCATGTAGGACTTATTTATGCGTGCGCGAGTGCGTGCAGTCATCGGCGGTCAGTGTCATTGGACTGTGTGTTGTGTCCGTGTGTGCGTGTGTGTATGTGCGTGCGTGTGCGTGTGCCTGTGTGTGTCTGTGTAAAACATTGACTGCTTTTCGTGTTAACAAGTTTTGTGGTACAAATATTTTGCTTGTGATAAAAGCAGCAATAGATCTCGTGAGTCCTCATCCATATTTCTCGTGTTCATATTTTATTTATCCGGGCATTACAGGTTTACACTGGAGCCGTCCATAAACCGCCCTTTGGGCTGCACTGAGAAAAAAAGCAACGAATGATGGTGACGTCAACGGGTTATGGTTTCCTAACCCGACCGCCAGGGAATATCCCGTGCTAGCAAAGCTTTCTTCTCTCTGGGAACGGGGCCTCGTCAGTGCCGAAGGGAGGTCGGAATCCGGGATGATTTGAGCGCTTCCAATTCCTAATACCGGCTAATCGATCTTGGGAACGCTTGCATGCGGCTGCCCTGGGCCAACAACGCCCCGAATAGACGTCTTTCTTGACGGAAGCCCTGCGTAAGGAGGGGTGTTATTCTCAGTTATACTGGGCCCATGGCGTGGTTCGGACAGGTTTTCGCATCAATCATGGCGTTTGCTTTCCCGCTTCGCCAGGATAGTCAGGGGCAGGTTTGATATACAGCGTTCCGTGGGGCTAGAAGTGTTGGTGGTTGAAACGCTGTTTGCAATGTTGCCGGGTTGTAAACAAAGGTCACGGGTGGCGGACCATAAAAGTGCATTAGACGTGAAAGGCTGGCACAACTTTTCTTCCATCTTCAGGATGTAATACGGAAAGGAGTGGCAGCTGTGGTGAAACGCCGTTTCGATTTTCTCTGCGATATTTTTTCTGTTTACACCGGATTAAAATTAGTTCACAAGTAGTTGTAACAAAAGATGCGCTGTGGGCCTGAATTCAACGACAAAATGTCAGCGGCGGCCGGAATAGGGCGAAACATTGTAATATGTAGGAAGATAAAAAAATGGAAAGCCGCCCGGAAGAACAAAATCAAAGTAGAACCCACCTTTCAGGAATGTCGATGTCATTTTATTGGCCTTCTCCCACTTCTGCGAAGAATGTTTGTGTTCAACTGAACTAACCGCTCTCTTCTCCCCAGCGTTTCCGTTTTCCTTGTCCAGTCTCTGTGCCGCATCTCTACTATATTCTCCATTTTAAGCTGTGAAGAATAAACTTGTGTCCCACCACATCCGAGCCGATTCGAGGGACCAATATGATTGGAGGGTATGGACATAACGACGAGAACTGGCTGTCTGTGTTTTGGCTAATAACCTCTTGCAGCCAACCTCACGCACGAGGGTGTTACACCCTTTAAAATGAATAAAAATAAAAATATCCAAGTATCTCCTCAGCAACTGTACCTTTGCTCCGCCTGTGTAAGACCCATGAGATATCAAACTGCTCTGTCAATTCTATACGCCAAACGCGGTCGAAGTCAGGGTGCCAGGGTCCCGTCGTCGTGGTTGTAAATACGAAGCAGGGGAAGCCAATTCAATCCTTCATTGATGGGAATATACGACTATGTGGAAGCAACACCAGTACCGTACGAAGCTTATCTAGAAAACCGCGTGTACGAGTTTCTGAACACTCGTGTAAAAGCCGGATTGACGACCGCCGCTACGGGTTTTGCGCTGCGTGTGCGGCTGCGGCCCGAGCAGAAAGTGAGATGTGGCCTCGTAAAAGAAGCCGCTGCTTTTTCGTGGGCACTCCAATACCGCGTCTTCGCTTTCGGTGATACAGGATGTCGCGTAGGGGCTGAACCGAAATAGGAGCTACTGGAGACATAATTTAAAACTGTGCTGATTCTGAAAAAAAGATTTTTGAAAAAGCATAAAGATACATTGACCGCCGATAAATATGGCGCAAAGCCCCATCGTTAAAGCTTCGCAAATACGACGGTCTTTCTAGCAGCTAGGAAACGAAGCTTTTTAAACAGGTTGAGTTGCATATGCTTTAGAACGACTTTGCTGTTTTCTTGATGCGCCTTGCTTCAATAAAAAAAATAAAAGCCGATAAACCAAAACGTCCTCGCTGCTCTCCTTATTTTATTTGTGATTGGTATGCTCCTCAGGGGAACTTGTTTACTGTTGGCGAATACTGACTGTTGGCGAAGGCTCTGAGCTTTCTTTACACGTCATTTCGTTTTGCTTTGAATCCACAATACATTTTCTAACGCTTCATTTGGGCATGCTTGAACTATTGTACTTAAATGGCGATATTTACACACAGTAATCAAAAAAGGCAGGATAGCGTTTTTCTCCCAAACAGCCGTAGTAATTTATTTTATGTCTAATAACAATCCAACAAGAACAAAGCAAGACAAAAACAGCTACGTACACAATCTGGACAGTAACGACCTAATTTGTAATCCAAGATAACGAAAAAACGACGCATGTATTCGAATCTTTACCTTTTAAAAAGCCGAAAAACCTACAATAGCACTCCATATCCAGTCGGTACTTGAGTAATTCTAAAGAAATGAGCATACCAGTCAAGAGTGTTCAGAGAAAGCGATCACGCGGTGTCTTGGGAGGCTGTTGTCACCCTTAAGAAACAAAATATACAAAACTACCCATTGCAGCATGTTTGAGTACTCAATTTCTGCTTTTTCTGTAGCACTCAAGCCACTTGCACAACCACACTGTTTATCGCCGTAGCCATTACATTTTTGCGCGGCTCTTAACCAATTTACCATGTTTGCTTAACTTACATAGTGTGTTTTGAGCTTTTGAGATTTAGCAATGTGGTTTGAAGTATGTTGCGCTCATGTTGTCTGCTGCGTGTACTGTCTGGTGTCGAAGGCCCAGTCATGTGGCTTTCAGCGCCGCCTCTCGCCTTGGCACCAAGCCAGACCGCTTTTGAACATTGTTTTGTCAATAAACAATAAAACAAACGAACAAACAAAACAAACATGTCAAAGCCCATGCAAAGAACCTAATGGCATAGTCTACTGCTATAGAGCCAAGTTGTCTTCATAAAAAGCTGCGCTGGTACGCATGCAGGCATTCGCTCAGAACATACACACGTACATACACGTAGAATGAAAGAGGGGGTGGTGATATTTTCAGCTATTTTTTTCCAAGAAAAGCTATTACCTTGCAAACACAAGTACCGTGTGACACTGAGAAAAACAAGTCAGGCAGCACCTTTTCAATAAACGCCCCCGAGACGAACATTTGTAGTTGATGGCAGGGGGACATTTCAGTTATTTTGAGGAAACAGAAAATGTTGCTGTATCGTTTCCCTTTACCCTACCCGCCCCATTCGTGGAGAGCCGGGGGATAAAATCCCAAGGGGCAAAACGCGCGATTGTTATAATTCGCTGGTGGGGAATGTGAGGCACCGACATTGTTCCAGGCTCTGCCGAACCTCTTGTTGCACTTCTATATTGCTTGAAAGGTATTTCTGGTGTCTCTTCTAGTACCACATTTCAGAATATTTTTAGGGCTTTTTTACAAAAATATCATTTTTGTTCTTTGGCTCCATCCGCAAACTTTGCCTTTGCATCGTCTATTTGTGATTGCAATTCTCGTCCCTCAATGAAAATGGTGCTGCTCAAGAAAGGTGGGGAAACAAAAGATTCCGGAAGCACCTCCATGGCATCCCGGCGTATACGCACAAGCACGCCTGCTGGCACAGCCACCGCTTCCTCACCTAAACAATGCGAAGCCAAATCCAAGCCAAGCTGAAGTATGGCGAAGGAGGCATCTGGAGCAATAAAGTTCTCATGCGAACATCAGCGCATCAGCAGTTGATCTTAGCTCAGCGCTGCAAGTTCCTTAGATTCCAAGTGAACCCCGTGATCAATCTTATTGCCGAGATTGAAAACAGTCGACGGTCGCTGTCCGAGCTCTTGGCAGAGGCCCCCTTGTTTGGGCTACACGTGCTTTCACCTTGTATTATCTAGCGAGTTTCTCTGTTCCTTGTAATCCCATTGTTCCTTCGACAGCAAGCAAGTACACTACGTTCAAGTGAGAAAAGATCTTCCCATTTTGCACGCGAATACCGTTCGATTGGGCCCGAGCATATCAGCTCGCGTTTGGCAGTAACAGTTGCCCCTAGCTCTCGTGTTCCCTTGTACTGGGTGCCACCGACTGACTAAAAAACTTTATTGAAGGAAAGATTAGTGGAAGAGGAGGGGGAGAGAAAGTTTATACATTCAGTGGTGGAACCTTGTTCCAAAGCTGCAGTTGTTCCTGCTACCCTGTTCGCCTGGCTGATCTTTTCCCCGGAAACCATCGTTCGCTTCCATGCTGCCATCTCGTGGTTAAAGAACCTAGACGCTGCTTGAATCGCGCAGCTGGTTTCTAGCGTGCGTGATGCAATTCAACGCCAATTTGAATTTGACCTTGATGGTGCTCCATGAAGGGTGTAGTGGCAATTTACTCCGTCCAATATGATTTACTAGCTGCTGTCATAAAAATGAGATTTTTCGTACGGCGCAAAAAAAAAAAGAAAAAAAAGCTTTGGCGCTATACTTAGCGTTTCCACAAGCTATTCTGCGTTCTTCTGAACGCCTAATATTTAGTTTGCGAATTAGAAGAGTTTTAACTTCTGGTGCCAATGAAATCCTGCATCGGTGTGAAATGGCATCTTTATTTGTTCGTTCGCAAGGGAAAATAAAAGGTATTTCTTGTGTTTTGGGTACGACCACTTTTCAGCATTTTTTTCAATGGCCTTCTTTACTGAAATAATATTTTTATTTTTTTGCTCCGTCCGTAAAAGTTGCCTGCGAAACCGTAACGGTTGCAGCAAAGAAGCAGGCAATAATTCCATGGCAGCGAAACAATGCCTCCGGTCGCGAATAAAACAAATGAAGCCTAAAAAAACCTCAAAGGGAAGATGTTACTACATAATTAATGTCTCTTAGTGCATCCACTCTTGCACATAAGCTCCCACCGTTAAGCGGCTCCTTCAAATGTGTCGCGGCAGGAATCGCTAAGCGGATTAAGCCTTCACCTGTAAGTCTAGCTTCGGTTTATTTCGTGGCAACCTTTAAAACGGCGATGCTGTCCTCGGTGAGTGGAATTATAGAATTAGCGCGAAACACGCACGCCGGATTCCAGTGACGATAACCCTTGGCCATTTAATTGAGGCATCTCTGAACTTTGTCAAGTTGAGGATTACTAAGAAATATATGGAGTCAGTTTATTCGCCCCGTCTTTACGGCTCTTAGCAGCAGTCAAAAAGGCTGCTAAGCTCGCGTATTTTTGTTCCTTTGCATCTGTGAGAGGAAATTACCAGCTTGAACTTTTCAGAAGTTGACAGTCGTTCTTACAGTCTGTCTTGAAGTTCGAGGCACTCATACGCAAATGAGCTTTCAAAGTCGTTAGTATCTTATGTCGTATCATGCGCCCAAGACCACTTGTTAAATATTAAGCTGCACACAAATATATGTGACAACTAATCGTAATGCATAACCGTAACAACAAACTATACAATCGTTTTTAGTGAAATATTTTGCGTCATTGCCTTCCGTTTGTTTAATCCAAATCCGTGTTCCAAGACCAGGAATAAATTTTATTTTCTAAGCTTTTCTACGTAATAATATCGAAGTTTCGAATTCCATCGTCACTGTATTCGCATTCGCGCCTTCGGGTTGCATTGAAGTGCAAACCAGCACTTTATATAAACTGGAGTACCACGGCGCTACAACGTAGACAAAACTGAAGACTGAAACACGTTCGATGGAATGGGTTTTTTTTTTTTGTCCGGTGTTGTGAAACCAACAATCAAAATTCAGCTGCAGAGTCGCAGAAACACTATAATACTATACCAAATCAATACCAAACAAAAAAGTGCTTCGATGCGGGAGGAAGACGAAATCGGCGCATGGACCGTGTTCACAAGTTGGGGCATTGGGTTATTGGATCGTGTGCATAAGCCACCTTGATTGTTTCAGTTTTCAGTGGAATTATAGAGCATGCTGCCTTTGTTAACTTAGGGACTCAAACTTCTCTGCAGGTATGTAAGAGATGTAAACGGTCCTAGGATGCCCCCTTGACTGTGTTCACGAAACACACATCTGCACAGAAAGGAAGAAACAACCACCAACAAAATTTAAATAAAGTCATTTAAAATCCCTTGTATAGAAGGGCGGCTCGCGTTTAAGCATTGAGAGTATCGAACGTAGCTTTCGAAGATCCATCGAACACGAACACTTGAGCAAACATCAACGGCGGCTGCGGTTTTTCCCGGCAACTTCAATATGAGTGATTGGATAAGTGGGACGTCAGTGGAGACGCAGCCATCGGTTATCAGATCGAGTCAATAACGCCCCCCTCCCTTGATTCCTGCTCCCGTGCCTGGGGGTTCGGAGATACTCATACCGAAAACATCGGTGCGATACTCTCGTGTACTTAGCGGTGCGAGAGCCCCTTCAAAATTGCTTTGGAGTGGCTTGGGTGCATAAACATCCAAACGTCCTAGAGAGTGAAACGGCCGTGACTGAAGCACGGGGAACACGCAAGAGGTTGCAGCTGCAGCAGTTTGAGCGTGGGCCGATCTAGCGCTGGACTATCGCGCCCGATGCCTACACAGTCCCTGAGTCACATAAAAGTAACGGTCCCACTTATCTTGAGCCATTCATAAATCCAGTAAAAGACCATAAAGGAATGACAAAAATAAATTCGGACAGGTAAAGTAATTAGTGGTAACATTCTGATGTTGGGCGGTAAGGATGCTGGTAGGGGGTCTAGGAAGAATGCCCAGTGGAAGAAAGAAGGATGAAGGTTATGGACAGCCCCACGGCATTTTTTATACCCAAGTGCTAAGAAGAGGGGACCAAGTAAGGCACGTAGATGACAGATGGCCCCATTTGGTCCGAGTCAACGCAACTCCAGGGAGTACCTTCTGTAACAGCCTACAGAGCCTGAACCGAAAAAACGCGGGCAGCTTTTTTCTTGTGCGCGAGACCTAAGAAGTGAGATGGGGTAGGTTCGATGCGGAGGAGGGTGACAACATTTTCAAAGTGCTGCCTTCATTGCAATTTGTTGCTCCTGATTCAGTGTTCTGGCTATCGTGTAGTTCTCGAGTGATTTTGATGATGTGATACGTTTTGGGAGTTTGTTGATTTTCGACCTTTATTTGTTGTGTGGAACGATAAAGCAGTGCGTTAATACACAAAATAACGTTTCATCCGACTGCTATATCTTGTTTCTTCATACTGAACATTTTCTTCTCACACCTTTTTTTTTTTTTTTTTTCATTTCACTAAACGTAAAGAAACGCTTCCCCTTAACAGATCTTCGAATAAACATTCCTGTGCGCAGCAACCCAATGGGAGCCCAGATGCAGTTTACACGTACCCTGCTTATACGGAGCGCAACATGTACCTACGCACGAATATAATTATGTTGAGACGCCGGAGAACACTTCAATTCCCAGTTCTCTAATTCAGCAGAACTAATCAATACTGCTAAAGCGGTGGCACCCCGCATGACTAAAAGCGTCCCCAGCAGCATGGAACTGCGTTTTTTTTTTATTGCAACGCTTCTAGCTAAGAACGTGCACGCGATAGAAATATTTGCTCTAAGAGTGCGTTCATTCTCTATAACCCGGAAGAATAAAGAGCGAGCAGTGGTCTTGGGACCTTCCCGCAAGAGGAGGTCGCATCCGGCTGCTCTGCAGTCACGTGAACTTCGGAAACTGGCGATGCCTGCTGTGCTCCATGCGGGGACGCGGCTCGCTTAGTGGCAGCGTTCACCTAAGTAGTAGTAACGTCTAAACAATAGTATGGCGTAAATAGAAGCGCCTCAATGAAGAGCAAAGACATGCTCAAAAGCTGTTTGCGAAGTGATGTCTGTACTCGTGTTTCGCGACATTTTCATCCTAGCACGATAGCGCAAAGATGAGAGGGGGGTTCATGCATTTTTGGGGCAGTTTCCCAAGGTATTACTTTGTTATCGGGAATGTTTTGCTTACACTGTTGCGATGCTAGCACTAACAATAAACAATCCGCTATATTGTTAAAGTTTTGAGTGGGTAGGAATGCTATCACTCTAACATGCAAAGATCGAAGTTTTGTTAGCTCAATTTGTGTTTTAAACGGTTGAGTTATTATTACATAAATGACTGCCAGCAACAGATCATCAAACATCTGATGGCGTTGGTTGTCCTCCAAACACTCCGTCACATGACCCGGGTCTTTGGCGTCCAGATGGACGAATTCCGACGCAGCTATTCTATAGTGCAGTAGCTTACACCAAACGCAAATATTTTTCCTCCTCGTTTTTCAACAAATGGGGATCTGTTTGCTCCAAATAGCACACATCGGCGAATTGTCGCAAGTGTTTGTTTTCTGACCCTCGCATTATTACTGAGTCAACACCCTTAACACAACCTTCTCCTCGCTTTCACTTGTCTCCTAATTTTGCGGTTTCGCTTGCGCCAACGGCAGGATCTGGGGAGATGCTGTGCCGAAGTCGGTGGTATGTAGTACGAAACCAGGTTGTAGTGGTATCTGGACGCCAGCTGAAAATATCTGAAGAAAAAAAATTAAAAGAAAGAACACACTACAGAGGAGCGAAACAAAACAACACACCCAATAACAAGCATATATCCTGGTCAACTGGACGGGGAAGTATCCGCGTCTCTTCATTCTTTTTGTTGTTGAGTCCCTTTTTCCTTTTTCCCCCGGGCCTGAAGAGCTTCCATCTCCGCTCGGCTGTGGCAGATGTCCGCATTTCTTCGCTCGCGCACCCGCCATCTTCGTCCCTTATCATCACGTGCGGTCGAGCCTGCGGGCGGGTGATCAGGCGTGATTTTTTCGTGACGCGTGGAGTCGATCGATGTCTCCATCAAGTAACTTCCTACCACAGTGAAATTCGCAAATTGCCACCGCCGGCGAAGGCGATGAGCGACCTGGACGGCACCCGTTGCCCCAGTGCTCCTTATTCTGCCCAGCTGCGTCCCCAGAGCTTGGAGCTGCCGGAGGGTTTGGTCTCAAGTTTACTTCGCTACGCCAGGTACCTGAAGGGAACACCAGCAGCTTTTCGTAATCCGGTCGGCCAAGGCTGAGAGGTCTTTTTCGGGGCACATATCAAGCTTTGCGAACGGCCGTCGTCTAGGCAAGATTTTTGCCTCATCTGGGTCATGATTTATATTTGTTGTTCTAATAAAATGCGTAAATTCTTAATGAGGAAGAATCATCGAGAGGCATTACTCTCTTTTCTTAGTGACTACCTGTTACAGTTTGCGCCACCTTCCCAAAAAAAAAGAAAAGAACTGAGGGTCGATAGTAAAAAGCCGGCGCGCATCTAAGCGTGAGCTGACGTTATAGGGATTATTTAAATTTACCATTCATAAATCCATTGAGTTAAAGCGATTGAAATTGAAATTTGAGTTAAGTTAATATTTGAATAATTTTCTTGGTGGTCGCGACCACGCGCGTCGCGTTCAAGGCCAGTGAAGTGGGAGCTGGCATGCAGAGGAAGTTACGTCATCCCCTTGACAGCAACAGGAGGAGTGTGTTGAGGAAAGAGAACGAGGAAGAGCATAGGACTATCACCATCATTAGCGAGTGGAGGACGGTGGGAATAAAGGCGTTCTGAGCGGTGCCATGGCCCGGGGCCTAGTTCCTCAACATTTGGTGCTGTGAAACCCGGGAGGAATGGCCAAGTGGACTGTATGACGGCGCAGCGCACCTTCAAGGCTTGCAAGGCCTGGGAAACTCCTGGTTGGGATACTTAGTGATTCCTTCATCTCGGAAGGCCTTGCACTTGGGCAGTGCCCGCCATGGCCGGCTTGCTCCGACGCTCCACCACCACCCCACACTGAACCCGGAGACGACGCAGAGGACGCGGGTCAACTGCTACGGCTCAGAGACACCCTCCGAGTACAGATTTCCGACCTGGTCAAAGCGGCAGACCGCGCATTGGAGCAGCGCCCTGTGAAACCAGGTACGCTGAAAACCCTCTACGAATCCCCCCAGCAAAAACAGATCACCCTCGTACAGCTCGACAATCAGGTCAGAAACCTATTGGATATCGATGACTACAAAAAGGAATATGAAGAATCTGATTTACACTCGGAATGATTTTTCGAATAATTTTCCTGCTTCGAGACACTCTATCAAAAAATGGCTACGTTTGCACAACCCCGCAAGACAGTAAAGGCAAGAGTTCGTGGAGACCCCCTGAAATCGTCACTAAAGGTGGATCCCTCCGAATGACACGCAGCGTTCCACTCGCCTTTCCAGTTACCTTTGAAGAACCCTTTGTCCCCGCCAACGAATCGCTGACACCAGCGACCCTGGAGGCAGCCACTAAGTCTTCGGTATGCGTCTCAAACTGAGCATCTTATGTCGCTCTGCAGCCGCTGGGAAATGAAGAGGCCGACAAACTAGGAACAGGACCCGTCGAGTGTGTAAAGGAGCATTCAGTTCTGGCTCCACTGGATTGGAAAGGTTCCCTCGTGAACACCGGGTCAAATCGTCGCGGGACAGAAAAGCTTAATCACAGGGACAGAAGACAACGTAGGACTGGCCGACTTGAGGTTCAGACGGTAACTACAGCTGAATCCAAACAACGAAAAGGGCACCCATTCCCTCCAAGGAGTGGGATGTCGGCTGCTGTTTACTTTTACCGAAGGAAACGGCGACCCAATAACCAGGAACCGACCGGGAGGCGACAAGGACGGCGACCGAGACACCGGGTACCCCAGTCACCCTGGTGTTGCAAGGAACATGGCCCCAGGATAGCCCACTATTTAGCCGATACCGCCGGACAGAGCTTTGATGGGCTTCCGTTGCCCGCGCTCAACAGAGCAGTTACTAGGAAGCGACACCACAGCTCAAAGCATCGTTGGAGAAGGAAGTGACGGACGAGCTGAGACCGACCGGACGAAACGATCACAACTAGAATGCTGAACTGGCCCTCATTTAGTTTAGTGGCGTTTCCTCTACAGATTCTCTGAATGTCTGCACAAGAACTGTTGTCGCGGGCGGGAGTATGTTGAGGAAAGAGAACGAGGAAGAGCATAGGACTATCACCATCATTAGCGAGTGGAGGACGGTGGGAATAAAGGCGTTCTGAGCGGTGCCTCGGCCCGGGGCCTAGTTCCTCAACAGAGTGCGCATTGCAAGTCGTCTGTTGTTTACCTTTATTTTAAAGATAAATACTTTACATTAACACTCTATTTTGAGCTTCCCTTCAAACCGCTTCGTAAGCGAGAACGACAACAATGAAAATATTCGATTAGATTTATCTTCTTAGCCAATTCACTTAGTGTGTCAAGTCCCGTTAAGCAGGCTAGGTATAGCACACATCGGCGAATTGTCGCAAGTGTTTGTTTTCTGACACTCGCATTATTACTGAGTCAACACCCTTAACACATCCTTCCCCTCGCTTTCACTTGTCTCCTAATTTTGCGGTTTCGGTTGCGCCAACGGCGAGATCTGGGGAGATGCTGTGCCGAAGTCGGTGGTATGTAGTACGAAACCAGGTTGTAGTGGTATCTGGACGCCAGCTGAAAATATCTGAAGAAAAAAATTAAAAGAAAGAACACACTACAGAGGAGCGAAACAAAACAAAACACCCAATAACAAGCATATATCCTGGTCAACTGGACGGGGAAGTATCCGCGTCCCTTCATTCTTTTTGTTGTTGAGTCCCTTTTTCCTTTTTTCCCCCGGGCCTGAAGAGCTTCCATCTCCGCTCGGCTGTGGCAGATGTCCGCATTTCTTCGCTCGCGCACCCGCCATCTTCGTCCCTTATCATCACGTGCAGTCGAGCCTGCGGGCGGGTGATCAGGCGTGATTTTTTCGTGACGCGTGGCGTCGATCGATGTCTCCATCAAGTAACTTCCTACCACGGTGAAATTCGCAAATTGCGACCGCCGGCGAAGGCGATGAACGACCTGGACGGCACCCGTTGCCCCAGTGCTCCTTATTCTGCCCAGCTGCGTCCCAGAGCTTGGAGCTGCCGGAGGGTTTGGTCTCAAGTTTACTTCGCTACGCCAGGTACCTGAAGGGAACACCAGCAGCTTTTCGTAATCCGGTCGGCCAAGGCTGAGAGGTCTTTTTCGGGGCACATATCAAGCTTTGCGAACGGCCGTCGTCTAGGCAAGATTTCTGCCTCATCTGGGTCATGATTTATATTTGTTGTTCTAAGAAAATGTGTAAACTCTTAATGAGGAAGAATCATAGAGAGGTATTACTCTCTTTTCTTAGTGACTACCTGTTACAGTTTGCGCCACCTTCGAAAAAAAAAAAAGAAAAGAACTGAGGGTCGATAGTAAAAAGCCGGCGCGCATTTAAGCGTGAGCTGACGTTATAGGGATAATTTAAATTTACCACTGATAAATCCATTGAGTTAGAGCGATTGAAATTGAAATTTGAGTGAAGTTGAATATTTAAATAATTTTCTTGGTGGTCGCGACCACGCGCGTAGCGCTCAAGCGCCAGTACAGTGGGAGCTGGCATGCAGAGGAAGTTACGTCATCCCCTTGACAGCAACAGGAGGACTGTGCATTGCAAGTCGTCTGTTGTTTACCTTTATTTTAATGATAAATACTTTACATTAACACTCTATTTTGAGCTTCCCTTCAAACCGCTTCGTAAGCGAGAACGACAACAATGAAAATATTCGATTAGATTTATCTTCTTAGCCAATTCACTGAGTGTGTCAAGTCCCGTTAAGCAGGCTAGGTCAGCCAGGCTAGCCGCGCGACTTGCTTCACAAGATGGAGGTCAAGGGATAAGAAAAGATATCAAAATAACTCTCACATATGCAGGAGTGCTGAAAACACACAGACAGATACAAAAACCATGGACACAATGAGGGGGAAACGGAACTTTCTCTGGGAGTTAATAGCTCATCGCCAAGTCCAGTATTCCGGAGAAACGTTAAATGCTCCCGCTATTCTCTCCGTGGGCGAAAAATTTAGTAGTGGTTCTGACGTTTAATTGCTTGAGTTTAGGCCCCCGCAATTTTGTAACCATATTCGTTAAGTTCCGGTATTTTGGCTGCAAAAATGTTTTGTACCCGCGATTATATACACACTGTTTTGGTAAGTAATGGGGGTCTGGAATCTGATACGTCTGTTTAGGTGCATGGCGCAGCCTATCACTAAGTTTATAACTGCTTGTATCACGCAGGAACTACTAGGATTATACCAATCGGGAACGGACCACCGCCAGCCATGTATTCGGCAGCACAGGGGTGTACGAGCAGGACCTTTTTGCCAGCCAGTAAAGCACAAAGTGAAATACGTCTTGAAGAGAGGCCAAGGAAAGCGTATACAGCTCATTGCAACAGAAAATTGATGTGACATTGGCCGACCTATGATATAGAGATTCCGGCGCAGCCGTAAAACGTTGAATGTACCATTTCAGAGCCGAAAAAGCGCAAGCTCAATTTGTGTCTCGTCTCATTATTTCGTTACCAAGGGAATAGAGAACAGAGCCTGATATATACAGGGATCTGAGACATGCAGTCTGCGCGATGGCTTAGCCTGCGCAGAAAGTTGCGATAAGCAAAGCCTTGCTTCATTCTCATTCTAGACAAGCGCAGCAATTAGGCAAAGCCTACTTTTCGTCCCGCGTCCCTCAAGTACAGCGAATACCATTCGAGGAAATGCGAGCCGCGGAGTGCGGAACCCAGATTACGGCCGTGATGGATTCCCATCTGGCGATGAGATTATCTTCTTTTCTGCTTGCGCGGGGCGCCTGTCCGTAACGGGCCAATATTGGTGAGCTGCCCCAATCAGTGGCCCCACCTCCAATCGGGTCGTAAATGCCTCTACAATGAATGAAGACGGGATTATCCCACCCTGCCACGGCAGCGTGATTTGAGCGAATCAGGACGCTGTCGTGCCGTTGTTGATACTCTTAATCAAGGTATGAGGAAACAAACAAAAAGGGAAGGCGTGTCACAGCCTATAAAAGTAGCCAGCAAAAACAAGTTCAGACAGTTGTTTACGCTTTGTCTTCCCTTGAAAATGTCGCCGCCGTATTGTTGGCAGTCTGTAGTGCTAATGTTGTACCGCACTGCATCCCAGAAGACCAATCACTCATGTTACGCCGTTTGAGTTTGTAACTGTGAGGAAAATACAGAATGATCGCTACAGTGAAGAGTATATATAATAAAAGTAGAACAGGTATAAAAATCAGTATGCTCACTTACTGCGAGGAACCAATCACACATTACTGTTTTGAGATGGTGCGATTACATTTCACAGCATTCGACTGAAAGCTATGCCCGAGGACAATCCGGCATGCCATGGATTTTTCGAGGAACATGAAGCTCGCCCAAGTGAACCCTGTGTTCTGCATTTCGTATCTCTAATACCGCCTGCATAAGCCTGAATCTGGATAACTCTTCTCCGCGCATATTTAGTGCAGACTCGAGCACAAGATAGAGGCCTGGGGAGGAAGCCATGGAAAGTAAAAGAGGAGTGCTAATACGGATAGGCCCTCCTTAGCAATCCTGAATACAGTGCAAAAAGATGCAGTAAAATAGCCTGAAGAAACCGCCAACTGCGCAAGGCTTCCTGAGTTAGTGCTAACGGGTGGAGTGCATCCCACCGGTGCAGTGCGGTGTCCTCCGCTAAGCGTCACTGTTTTTTCATGGAGGGAACAAATTCTTGCACTGCGTCATTGTCCTCTTAACGTTAACTCTCTCATTCATTTAGATATTGCTCAGGTTCCCCAGTGTTATTGGTTGATATTAAAGCCAAGACTGATACTATGGTATCCTTAAGATGAAGTGATGACTTTTCAGCCAATACAATCTCATCAGGAACAGGACGACTGTCTTAAGGAAAAAAAGAGAATTAACGCTTTAGTTCTTGTCTCACAACCTTCTCGATTGGTTATGGAAGACGGGACTGAAGACCGCGCACACAGGCCAAGCTGTGCACCCGTACAACTGTTTGGTGGGGCCACGAAGCGGATCAACCACACCCATCTCTCCTCCGTACGCTAATGCTTCTGGCGTAGTATACCAAAATTGCGTGAGAGGGGCAAACGCAGCGGGGCTTTATTGCAGACGACACGTTGCACATTAATCACGCTTTCATGACACAAAGCTCTTTCAAGTGAGGGAGGGGGGAAGTGTCTGAGGAAATAAGTGTAAGGATTTGTAAGCCCTGAGCGGCTGAGTGACTCTGAAGCCATCGGATCGAAGGCGACCAGGTTTTTTCGACGCGAGACTAAACAAACAATGAAGAGCAACAGCCCGCGGATATCCTAAGCTTATATTTCTGCCCTGTTTAGATTGAGTGATGGTAGGCAGTCGATACAAAAAATGTTCTTTCTTTCCACTGCCAGGAACGGTCAAGTTAGCAGAAGACGGTCAAGTTAGCAGAGGGGGGGGGGGGGGGGGGCACCGGAACTGGCCAACGAAGTCCAGCAAAAAAAAAAAATTGGTTCAAATCCACGCTGTGAAGGTGGTTGAACTGCGAAGCTGTAAACGACAACCAGAATGATTACCAATGCGACGCCAATTGAACGCACACACTTGGTTCTACAAGACATGAATCCAGAGACTCTGGCAGCTGTTGCCTGGGTCACTCGGGGGTGGCGTTCGCGTAACCGAGTGAGCGAATGCAGCAGCGATGGCAGGAAGAAAACGGAGAGGAGGAGAAGGGTGGGGAGAAGGGCGGCACGCGCGGCTACGGCGTCATCTCTCTCACTGCCTCCCCTCACTCTCGTTTCATGCGTTGTCGCCAGGGGACGCCCTCCTCCTTCTTCCCAGACGCTGTTTCATTCACCGCTAATCCAAACTCCATGAACGCCGTTTTCATACATTATACGGTTTGCACTTTACTAGGACTATGACTGAGTGCATTTGGTAGACCCGCCGGTGTGCACGTTGAGTACACCGTCTGTCTCCCCGTCTCTACGTGTGGGCGTAGCTTAGTCGTTAAGACGACGGGCTCACGTGCGGTTTATCTATACGAGTCCAGGTTCAATTCCTGGCGTTTTCTGCTGACGCGGACACCAAAATTTTCCTGCCTGATGGAGGTATACTGCTTCGCAGTATACGCACCTGCCTGCTGATAATGGTAGCTCCGGGTTAGAGGCTAGACTTGTTTCACTAGAATCGAGAAAAGACTTAAGCGGGGGAAACGATAGAAGAAAAAAAAAGAAGTGAAAGAAAGCAATGGAGAAAAGAGAAAACAATCAACCCCAGCTTGCATAACGTGCAAGCCTGATGTCACAGCAGAGCTGGGCTCGTCTCACTAAGCTGAACTCGAAGCGCGCTGGAAGTGACTGAGAAACACTTACCCTGTATATATATAATATATATCGCGCTTGTCAGCAGATCCACCCCTTCTTGAATTCTTTATTCCGAGATGGATGCGCGACGCGGCAACGTGGAGCCCCGATAAGTGCCCGAAGGTATACGGAGTACCTGCGCCCACAAGTAGGATTCGCAAGGCCTGTGGCTGTGTACTTACTCTTAAGCCGTGAGCCGGGATCCTTGCATTCATTTATAAGATTTGAAGTTTTCCTTGTGCACGCAGTTGCGGAGGAGGCGCTTCTTTGCCGGGCTTACTTCCAGTCGCGCCGACGCGGATCCGTCTTCTTTCCCCGCAAGAGCGCGATTGTCTTCCGCCTAAGCGTTTTGTAAAGAATGCGAAATCCGCTATCCCACCATCAGTGAAATGTGGGGTCTGTGCGGTGCATGTTGCGATGATTGTACTTCCATGCCCACTTGTTGAGCAGGCTTTCTTTTGCCGCAAGATGATAGGTGAGGTAGTCTTTTATTTTCCGGATGCAGAATCTTTTCAGTGTGTATATTTCACGTTCAAAAGAGTAAACTTTACTAGGATCTGTGCTACCTTTTTCTTGGTGCCAGATGTTACCTTATAACAGGAATGATTGGGGAATCTGGCAGTGTTACTGCATACTGATTTTTTTTTCATCTAAACGGCTGCGCTTTAAAAGTGCAATGTTTAAAGGGTGGTATACCTAAGCTGGGTACTCGGGTGTTGAGGAAGTTCGGACACAATTTGCATTCGCACTACTCTTGGTACAAAAAACCACTAGCGCCATATATATGCCTTCTATAATAGCGCGTGAAGACAAAGTATAAAAAGGCAAAACATTTCCAAACTTGTAACATAGGTAACAAGCTTCATACAAGCGAACGCGGGTTAAGCCACATGTGACCTTGGGCAGATTTAAGGCAAAACACAAAGAAACAAACAAAAATCATAACATTCGTCCACTTCCTAATGCATGCATGCCTTGAACAAAATTAGGTAAGAAAAAAAAAACTCTATAAATAGGGCATGGAAAAATTCCGCGTAAAAGCGGAACAAAAACAAAAGCCAACAAAAAATACGTTGCCTCGCGGTGCCGACAGTGAGGCAACAACGTAAACAAAACAAAACGGCGCTTAGCTACATTCCATCTTTTCTTGGCCTGAAACACCACAAGCGCTACCTCATCCCTTCCGGAACAACACGCGAAATACAAAATGTATATAGGCAAAACCATTCATAAAACGTTTGCTCTTGACTTCTATTAGTTATGGTTGTCAAATTGATAGAAGCCAAGAACAAAAGTCAAGAACGCTGAGACCCCCCCTGTTTTCTCTACATCTTATACTCCGGGCCACCGTTCCTGCTTCGGTCGATTCCCTTAAGATGTAGCGTAATTATAATCCCAGCGGGCAAAGAAGGCTCACAGATTAAGAGAAATATGAGTTACAAAATGCCGCGTTTACCGCAGCTTCTACTCGAAGGGACACTAATACCCTAGTTACGAGGGACAGTTAACCACGGTTAAACGAACCGTGGTTAGACAAAAGCGCAGTTTGCTGCATTACACGACAGACGAAACTGCGGTTACCCCGGTAGCTATGATTAACGCGAACTGACCTTGGCCACCTCACTTCGGTCACGCTAACCGCAGTTCCCACAGCCTCGGTGCTCAAAATCACACAAGTCCGTTCGGACGAATGTGGCGGCGCAGCAGCGGCGGCGAAAAAAAAAGTCACCTGGCGTTCGGAGGAGACGAAGGTTCTCAAATAGCGGGCGCCCCAAAGCTGCCCCCAAGAGGCGCTTGCGTTCCTGCGTCGCTCTCGCAATCAGCGTGACTGCCCGTCAGCAGCGGCTCGTTTACGATCCACCCGGTCAACTATGAGAAAAGCAAGCCGAGCTAAATTCGTAAGTTCCGCGCGTCCTCCGGCAAAAAAAAAAAAAAAATGTATAAATCGGCCAATAATTAAGCGTTTTCAGCACTCAGAAACGATCGGCGCTCACGTCGGCCGTGCCTGCAAACCTGCCGGCGTGCCTGTCCGCACGGCACTGCAGCGGCTCGAACCGGCCCAGACCACGGCACAAACAGCTGATCGCCGCTCTTCGAAATCAATCTGATCGCGGACAAGAACTTCCACATGCGAGAACGTGGATGTTAGTACGGTGAAAAATTGTGCTATGGATTGTAATTCGCAGTTGTAAAGATAGCGGCTGTCAAATAACCCCCGCGATGCAAAGCCTAAAGTTTCCAACACCGTGCAGCCCTCAGCAAACCAAGCTGGTTGCGAGCTGTTGGGGGAGCCCCTCTCCTCGCCGAGCGCGAGTGCGTTGCGTTTGGGTCTGAAGCGACTGCTTTAACGATATTTCCTTTTGTCTACACTGCTTCTCTTATGTTTTTTTAACGTGAAGTTAAAAGTGTGATGATTTATTTTTGTTACGCTCACAACCAAGTGACCGCGGTCACCACACTTGGAGTTCCGCGTGTAACAGCCAAAACCGCAGTTTGTGATAACCGCGGTTAAACTTTGGTAACCAGATCACGGTTAAACTTAACTGCGCTTATTTCCGCCGTGTAACTAGGGTATAAGCCCGCTGCTAATAATGTGTGCAACAACCTTTGCATACACGATAACACTTCACTGAGTTTATACTCCTATTTCCTATTTCTGGCAATATTTAAAAATTAGCAGTAGCCAAGTAAATCATGTTAACACGATACACGTATACGCAGGGATTGCGTACTGTTGTGATTCTTTTCTTACTACTGTTGCGGGACAGAACCTTGCTCAGTCAAGCAGGCATTTCAGAACTCCCGCCCTTTTCGGGTGCCGCTGCTTGCTAGTGCCGTGGTTTCCCATCTTTTAAATGCTGGGGCGAGATTCAATGACGAGGCTTCAACGAAGGGCCCTGAGCCACTGGCGCTAATGGTCATTGGGTATTAAGTGCAATGGCTTGTACGCGACCACTGCTCATTTTGTTTGTGGGTGGTGTACTGTGACACGCCCTAAGGCTCGTTGAGCCCGCTGTCATACTAGCGGTGGGGCGTGAAACCCACGGGCTTGTCCACTGTAAGGGCTCGGGCTCCGTTCGGGGCGACAAATTAAGCCCTTTTCCTAGAACCCCTGCAGGCAGCGCATCGTGGGTCGGGCGGCGTTGCCACATTTGCGGCAAATAGGGCTCCTCACCTTAGCACTCATTTGTACAAGAGAAAAAAAAATCAATAAGGGAAGCCCTCGTCGCCAAGGGCGTCAGAGCGTGTAGTACAAGGCTTTCTTTTATACTGAATGACAAGCAGGCGGATAATAGACGGCCATACTTAAACTGCCCTCAGAATAAGGTAATAAAGAACTGCGACTGCAGCCTAGCTCGGTGCGTGCAACTAATGTCCCCCCTGGCTGCCCTCCAGATCTACAGCGCTGGGGGAATGAACCGTTTCATCGAAGCCATGGGTTCGAACCACGCCTCAGCGGCCGCTTCTATGGTGGAGGCGAGAAACGGAAACTCCCGCGTGCCGAGATATCGGTACGTGTTGAATATCCCCTTGTGACGAAAATTAATCCAGACCCGTCCACATTGTGCACATAATAGCTGGCGCATAGCTTCGACGCGTTAAACCTTAAAAAAATATGAGAAATATCTGGCTTTTGGTGACTAGATAACTTCCACCTCGGTGGCGAAAGACTTTGTCCTCTCGTAACAAAAGAAAAAGATCAGGCATACTGGCCAGCTTTGAGATTTTATGCTATACAATAATGTTAGCAGTAACGGGGTTATGTAAATGTCACCTACCCGCAGACAGTTTCGACCACTATTTATAGGACTGCCCAAAAACAAACAAACACAGAGAACAACTTCTTAATATCCATAGAAATTATCCCGTAAGAAGGAAACCAAAGCTAATAAAAGATACAAAAACATTAAAAATTTTAGAAGGAATGACAGTACTAATTAATGCTAATATTCAACAATACTAACCCCTCAAATATTTTGTCACAATTTCACACACACGCAGAAACAAAGTCAGCGGCAAATAACGCGATAATAACTTTTAGATATTTTGTATTTATCTGTGGCTCTCTAGTGAGATCATTTTCCTGCGTAATTATCTCATCTAATTACCTTTTTACATTGTAAAAAAATTTTAAATCCATAGCATCCATTTTCAATGTATTTAATTTACCCGTTATACCTCGGTGGAGCGGGAAGGTTTCAGTTCATGAGCCCGTTTAATAAAGAAGTAACGGGGTTTTGAGTGTTTTAACTCGACGATAACCTTCGAGTGGTGTGGTGAAAGTTGAAACCGACCTAGAGACACCACTACCGTGGCACAGTCCTGTTTTTGTGGTGGCGGCTTTTACGAGCTACCATCAACCGCACAATAGAATACGCGCGACGTTATAGGCGAATAGTATTAAAGTACTTCGTGAGTTGAAACTGCTTCTACAGTGGGCCTTATCATCAAAAATATTCATTTGATATATGCGTTGAAACTCCATGATTGTTATTGGGACACAGCTGACTGTTAAATGGGCTAAACCTTCATTTTGTGTTGATGGCCTCAGGTACTTCTGGCAAGTGATCATTAGTCTTAGTTAAAATCAAGCGAGTCTATAATTTGAGCAGTGCTAGTTTATATCCAAGAGCCTCAGCATACGCCAGAACACCCATGGATCGAGCAAATAAGGACGCGCGGGTAAGTAAAAAACATTCAGTGCTCCGAACTCCACCCATGGCCTCCGCCACCCCTTTGGCGTAGCTACTGGCGGCGGTGCCGTGTACCCACAATCAACGTTAGTTTATTCTAGTAACGTTGCCCACAATACCGGGGCATTAGAGGAACTGCTTGTGCAAACGGCACATAGCAAACTCTCTCTCTCTCTCTCTCTCTCTCTCTCTCTCTCTCTCTTCGTTAGTTATAATATAAGCGCGTATTCTGCATCCCATGTTGGTTTATGGATGGACCTTTTACCCGCAACTCCTTCCACCAAATTTGGATGGGGAATCCTGCTAGTACAAGCTGCGCAGACCATAAGCTTGTCAGGAGCCGGTAGCTCCCACTACAAGAGAGAGGAGGCGCCACCGTCGCTAAGCAGTGACGCCTACCTTCCATATCCTTCATTCTCGACAGTTTTAAGGCGAAGATTTTACCTCTACCCCCCAAGTGTTCTGTCGCCGCCATTGATGTCAACAGAAAACTACCGCAAACAAATCAAAGAAGTTACTGGCACCACCAGGAATCGAACATGGAACGAAGCGAGAAATGTACCGAGAGCCCGTTGTCTTACCGATTGAGCTACGACCCCACGCGAAGACGGGGGAGGCAACTGTCGCACCGCTTTGCGCTCCTCCAACGGAACGTATAGCGGTCGTATGCGCGCCTTGCGCATGTTCTAGGAGTTATCAAAATTAAAGGAAGCTCATACCAACGGATGGCATCTCGCTTTTCCCCCGTCTGTGCCGCCGATCTCGCCGCCTCCGTCGGCGGCGGCAGAGACGGAGAAGTGAAATCGTCTAACACCGGGTTTGAGCTGCATTTACGTTTATAAAATAGAGTTTCGACTCATGTGCGTCACCGATACAACTCAACCAACCACCGTCTATTAACCATATCAGTGATTTTTAACATTAGCAAAGAATATCTTTTTGAAGTAATAAAGGGTGTGGTTCAGTGCATTTAATTGTCTCTTGTTTCCCTCTTGTAGAGCCACGTGTGTGAATTGAAGTGATGTTGCATGGATAATCATTTTGGGTGTCATTTACAGCTTCTTTTTCCAAACCGCCTTCACAGGGTGGATTGGAGCTCATTTTTTTGGCGTAGATCTGATAGTTATGTCTATTTCCATTAAAACAAACCGAATATGTATTTTTAACTACCTTAACGACGTAGCCTTCATTCTGTACCCATCTTTTTCCTTCAAATGTGCTTACGGTTTTACTCACAGTCAATAATGTGGGCATGTATGAACCATACCCCGGATGCTAGTGTAGTTAAGTTCACATCATACGTTTACGTTTTGGTCCCAAAGGCTATTGTGGCCGAAGTAGTATTAGGATGGTTAGGTGTGTATTGGTTGAAATTGGCCTTCAAAAATAACATAGCCGAAACAACCTCACCAACAAACTTATCAGCGTTCGCCAAGGCTCTGCTCATAACGGAGATATGAAACCGATAAGCATGAAAGAAAATCGGTCTTTGGCGCCTTCCTCAAGAAAAGCTGCCTTTTAGTACCTCCGGCGACGAATAAAAAGAAATAAAAATTCAAGTTTACTAGATAGCGCGAACTGAAGCCAGACAGAATTTAGTAGTATCTTGTGTCAGGTTAACACAATGTTTTGTCCAGGGTTTAACATCCGTATTGCATTGATGGTCCGCCACGACGAAGCAGACAGTTGTTCCTAATACTCTTCCACCTCTAGATGCTAGTTCAGGATGTTTATCGACGCCAGCGCAGGAGAAACCACGCTCGTATTTACCCTTGCTTGGGGCTAAAGAAGTGCCTGTTTGCACGCCCGCATACACTTCCCAGTCCCTCACGCGTTATTGTTTTTGTAAGGCATCTGTTCGCTAAGTCTACGAACGTGACACTGATCACGCCCGGTGATTCTTTGCAAACAAAGCTATTACTCTGCGATACAAGATGCTGGCCTATTTGCACCACTGCAATGCATCGTCGACCTTAGAGACGCTTGCCGCTTGAAACACTGTCTCAGCGTGTGCTACGAACCGCACGAAGCACGATGCACGTATCAGCCAGTTCCTCGTAACAAATCTCAGACGTCTCCGTTTGTTTCAGCACGCGACGAAACACAGAATGAACTGTTTGAGTTTCGAGCGTTGTACCAATCGAATTAGAGTCAGCTAAAGGATGTACACAAAGCACGCTAGAGCAGCTACAGGTGCACTGGCCAAAACAGAGAAACCAAGTTGTTTATCAAGACAAAGGCGGCGGCTTTTGTTTTACTACAGAGGCGGGAGTTTGAGGCGTAAATAGAAAGGGTTTTGAAAGGCGCGTACACAACACACGGGAAATCACTTGAGTTCAGCAACGACCCGCAGAGCGGCGGAATTAGCGTATTGTCACGTGTCTCAGAGTACTCAAGTACGTGCACTTGGCATAATCTCAGGAATCGGTTGTATTTCGCAATATAAAATCGGTCCACATATGGGGTTGTGTCAATAATTGAAAGGAGCACCGCTGAAGAGATGAATTCAAATCATATTTTAACGGATAGACTTGCTTTGCTCATCTGTGCTTGTGGTCATAAAATTTAAAAACCTGCAGTTTGTGTGGCTTTTTCATGTTAATTGTTTGGTGTTGGATGACTGCTATAGAGCGCCGGATGTCCTATTCCTAGGCGGCCAAAAACACAGAAACACAGTTATTGGGGCAGCTCAAACCAAAGGCACGAGACCACCGGTTTTTTTTTTTTTGGTACAGTTATCTCGCCCCTTTTCCATAACGGTTCTTACACCTGTCTGCGACGCGATACCTTGTCATCGTAAAAACGAATGCAGTTTACGTTTTGAGGAAAAATGACGTGAGCCTCTCGCTTATGTGGTAATGCATGGCCTCAAGTGCGCCAAAGGTTTTCTTTGTGCCAAACAATGTTAGTGTTTACGAATTATGCCTTGATTCCTAGTGTCGGGAAACTTGCTTGCACATGTTTTTTTACCTCGATATTTTGCCGTGCGACATACTCCGTCTTGCCACACTGTTATTGGCATAAATCTTTGTTTCATTTGCTTGCAACGGTACGGTCTCAATCAGCTGAAATCAGCTTCAAAACTCGACGCAAACAATTGTGCAATGAGACGTTTCGCCCAAACATCGTCGTCAAGAGACCGGTGGGAACACGAGAAGATAGGGTTCGCATGCAAAAACAATATCTGAGGTTAACAAAGTTTTCCTTCAGAAAATCTCAGCGTGCAGGCACAAGCACAACGTGCAATTAACGTAGAAAAAAAAATAGTTGGTTCCTAGAAAAACCGGTTTAATGCAGTACACAGCTTGATAGTGAATGGTACTAGAGAAATGTGTGAAATGGTGGACATTTCACACAGAAGACAATTCAGTTATTTTAACAGCGGAGCTGTTGTACAAGCCGTAGTTTCGCCGTTGCTGAAAAAAAAACCAAGAAAATGCCAAGCCCTCGTGAGCACGTGCCTCGCGGCGACCACCGAGCGTCGTAGACACGCTCAGTGGCTTTAGCAAAAAAAAAAAAAAAGAACTCGCAAAAACGTCGAGGAGCGAGAAAATGGCGAGCGCTGGTGAGCGTGTGCCTCGCGGCGACCGCCGAGTCCCCGAATAGCGCAGTGGCTTTAGCAAAAAAAAAAAAGAAATCGCCAGTGCTGCCGCGCATGTAAAACAAAACTCCGGGGCTAATGTTAAAGATGAAAAAAAAAACCCTGATTGGAGACGTCACCGTGGCCCCCGCATTCTCTAGAGGCCATTATGGATAACTGGAGACATGGCTAGGAGTGTGCAAATCTTTCCCGAGGCGACTTGCAGATACCGCCACCGCTGACTCGAGTCGATGACGAAGAAATCGAGGAAGTCTGCAATGCTGAGGATGACTTTGCATCCACACCTCGCCGCAATGAAGACGACGACCTCTTCGATGCATATGACGACGATTACTGCCACCGCAACTATGCAAATAAACAATGATACTAAAACTTAACTATGTGTCCGGCAATGCTCACCTACAACAGCTTCGGTATTCGAGTCTTGGGCGTGAGTGCAAGCTTCTCAGAATTTTTTTAGTTTGTCTTTTTGTAGACGTTTGTGCTTGACAAACATCCCACACTACTTTAGGTAAAAAAGTTTCCGAAAAACAAAACCAACTCCATACCAAGAAAAAGCAAAACATACTCGCAAATTTTACCAAACTTGCGACACATACCGTTGATAGTATCGAATACATTAAAAAAGCAAATGTGGGCAAGTGGCACGTTGAGATACCAGTTTTTGGGTACTTACGGTTTTCAGCGTCTCTGTGGGCCGTAAGGGAAGATGCGAGGAAGCCATTACAAGGTTGATTCAGTTATCAGAACGTGTTTATATAAAGCCAATTCTTTAGCTGACACCCGTTGCCCCCGCAATTTTCAACATTCCCATTTTTGGCCGAGCTAGGAACTAATGACATTCGGGGTCGCATTATTCATTTGTTGCTGGCCGCGACAAAGTGCGTCGACCAGCCGGAGGCAGTTCGCACCACCGATGTTCATCGACCTGACAGGTGGTGTGGGTGTGATGAAGAAATTCCTCGGAAAGTTAAGTCTCCTCACCTGCTTTGAGAATGAAAGCCAAGCGATTATCAAAGCCTATTTTACTGCTACGTTGTGTTTGTGTCTTTTTCTTCACTTTCGTTTCTTCGTTTTTTGAACAAATTTCGCCGACAGTTAGACTGGCCGCAATTCATACGGCAGCTTGCTTCCCACGGTCAGCACTCTCCTCCGCCTGCACCCATTCTACCCACGTGCCTCTTCGTGCACCTGTCTCGGCGCACAGATCAGCGTAATTGGTATTTTGGTACCGTTCGTATTGACGCCGACGACAAGGTCGACTACAACTACGGTCATTTTTCGCGTTTGATGCGACACCTTAATAAAGGCGTGCCTATCTTTGCGATGCGAGCAGTCTTCCCACTGCGGCCAGCAAGAGTAATAAACGAAGGTACCTTCTACAAGTATCGACAAATAGGTCACATTTTCGTGTTACCCGCCATGGTGGCTCAGTGGCTGAGGCGTTGTGTTGTTGAGCACGTGTACGTGGGTACGATTCCCGGCGGAAGTGGCCATTTTTCTTACGTAGGCGAGAAGCAAAAACGCCCGTGTGCACGAAATTTCGGCGCACGTTAAAGATCCCTAGGTGTTCACAATTAATCCAGAGCCCTTCATTACGGCGCGCATCATCACCTGCGTTGCGTCAGTGCGTTAAACCCTACAATGAATCAATCAACATTTCCATTTGTCCTTTCTTGCGGCTAATACGAGGTAGCAAGAATCCTTCGAATGGTGGAGTAGGACCGATTTTTGGAGTAGTGCACACGAAAATGGTCTCCGGTGTGAAAAACGTTCTGAAAGGAATGAATGGATGACTTTATTGCAGAGAGGAGGCTCAAAAGCACTGTGGGTAGGGAATGGAAAAGAGGATTGGGAAAGACGTCGCTAATTAGTTGTGCATCTAAGTAATGTTCAAGTTTCACTATCAATGCAGCTGTCTCTCGAGGTCCCGTTCGAGCAATACACACACACTGGCCTCCTGTGAGGGGAGGAGGTGTCCGGCATAGTTCTTGAAGGCACATTGCGTCTGGTGTGTCAAGATGATCTTACTAGCTATTTTTATGCCCCGCTTGACAGAGTAAAGAAGCTCCTTGAGCCTTGAAAAGTCTCTTCAGTAACAACGTTTTCTCTTCTGCAGAGCTAAATACAGGAAAACTGCAACCGCGCAACCGGGCTAGGATGTGGTTTCATGCGCGCAGATGACATCACAACGAGCAGCCAACGCCACCCTAGGGCGTCAAAAATCTCGAAGCAAGGGCGGAGCCCCTGCGGCTCTCTTCTGTCAAGGCGCTGGTAATCCATGCACAAAATACCAAGTCGATGACGTCCGGGCGGACAGCTGTTCCCGTCTGCCCTGAAGCCTTCACAGCCGATAAAAGCAAGGGGAAGGCAGCCACACATCAGCGTCCGATTCAATCAAGGTGCTCTGGGTTCCCGTCACTGGTTTCCGGGGATAGCAGCATGGCTCGGTTGCGCAAGCGGCAATCAAGTGGGCCGGAGGCATTTCAGCTGACTCACTCCTTAAAAGCCCCTGCCCCATCACAATGCAAGCTTGACGCCGGTAGTGAAGGCAAGGATGGGCTTTCTCCTGACGTCTCTCGTTTGCCAGGCCCTGTCCACGTGCGTACAATCAAGTTGTGCTGTTATCCAAACCTGTTTTCCCAACCCCTGACACTCCCAGTTTCTTGAGTAGGAAGACCCCCTTATGGCCGCCGTCAGTTGCTTCCCAATGGCTTCTACATAAATACAAACTGTACAGGCGGACAGATGTGACCTTCAGCCTTCTACCCCTGATGTCGGCACTCCAGTACACGCAGAAATGTCCCCCGATACACGAAACTGACACGCAACCAGGGTAGGTGAGGCCGCGTGATATCCTGTAAATACGCAATCGTAAATTGCCCTTGGGTGTGCTCCTCCATAATGCACCCGAACGATGTCAATACGTCAAGGGGAGCAACCACAGCGCTCAACATATAATACTGCTCAAACAGGTCATCTTCGTTGTAAAATAAGAGTGTAAGACGTCGTTACGGTTAAAAAAAAACAGCTTCTTCACGAGGACACCAAGAAGGTGACGACAGGACAGTCGAGCATCATCTAGTCGTCATCTTCTCGTTATCGCGTAGTAGCTGTTTTTCTTCTTCCAGGTTAATTAACCGTTCGAGGTAATGGTCATTCTGCAGAATTCTGGCTTTGCGTAGTTTCGCAGCCAACCCAGTCTTTTTCGGGCAAGCTCATGTACTGTGCACATAGACGAGTGGGTTTTGCTCTTTTATAGCTGTCAATGGTCATTCAAATGCGTTGTTGTCAAGCAAGCTGACGGCATTTTTCTTCAGAATGGGTATCAGAAAATCGCGATATGGGACAAAAGTGCCAAATAGGCAGTTATTCCTAATATATAGTGCGCACTAAGGCTTTATGCGCAAGTAAAGCTCAAGTTTACCTTCTCCGTCAAGAGGATTTGTAGTGGCTGTGGTTGATGTCTACGTGGCCTGCGCTGCATTCTGTGCATCGTCAAGCCAGTGATGATGATGAAGACGACGACCATTTGTGTTGGAACTAAAACTTTCACTTTGAAGTCCGTGCGGTAGATATTTGCAAAGCTTAGTACTGACCTTACTGGTCATTCTGGGCTCTACGGCACTTCATACAGGCCGAAGCAGAAGACACCCATGACTGCTCGCTCGTAATCTTGTTCCTGCACAAGAAAACTCGCCTTCCGTTTAATTTCCTCTTGCCCGCACTCTCCTCTCACATTTCACATTGCACATGAAATCGATTGTGCTGTTCCCGGAGGAAAACATCTCGAGTTCCGTCCGTGCTTCCATTCGACAGCTGCGCGGCATTACACATTTCCGTACCAACCCGGCTGCTCTTAGCCGGCTTCTCCCTCTCATTCTCACAGGGGTTAGTTGCAGCGGCCGCATACGATAGCGTGCCCCGACGGAGTGCTATTCTAACACCTACTTATTTTTCGACTGCCACCGCGATGGACACGGCCTTTCTCCGGTTCTCCCCAACTGGCCTTAGGCCGAGCGAACTACGGTCATAGGCCTATTTGTCAGCTAGGAATGCTTCGCAAAAATGATCGCGTGACTGCGGCGGTGAACTTTTGTGGTATTTGTTATGTATTGTAAATCATTGCGAGCGCCGCCTTCTATTGTCTCGGCAGTCTGCTAGCTGTCCACAATTGAGCTCCCGAGCAATATTGTGCCAGATGTACATTTGTGAAACTGTTGCAGTGTACTGCCTCAATGGTCGCGAACGGGCCTATCAGTACACTTTTAGTCACCGCAGAATCATCGGAAGAGGATATTTGACTAGTTCAGGTCACTTTGAGTCCGGGGGAAGCCCGGTCATCACATACTCTTTTCATTACTGGTTGCTCCAAACACACTGCGTGAACGGTCCCATGAGGTCATTTTAGCTGCACAGAACACGCGGGACCATGCAAAAGAGTGCGCCTTGATGAATTTGGCCTCTGTAGCCAAGGTAAATTTCCGCCAAGGCTGCAGTAACCACAAGAAGCTCCCTGGTATAAAACCGCTGGTTCGTGGTAGTTTCTACCGAACCTATGTGTTTCTCATCGGGGCAGAAGAAAGAACCGTTTGTGCACCCTGTGTTTATGGTGAGACTACTGACCTCCTTCGGTATTAATCTCGGAGGTGCAGCTCCGGAAGTCCCATCAGACCAGGCGACCAACCATGCAAGGAAACGGTAACCGGTTGTGCCCGACACCACACCGAGGCCAACCACAGACAGAGCTGCTCACCTTTTTCCCGCTTTCTCGCGTGACCAAATCGAGCAGGCGCAGGTATTTAGGTGATCTTGCATGTATTCCTCTCTGAAAACGTTGTGGAGTTAGTATCGTCTAACATGACGGCCACCTTATCCTTGGACGCAAGGACGACCATTGAATGTTGTGAAGCATGATTTTGCCGTCATCCTGTTCAACGAGCATTGCGAGGCCTCCGAACAAAAACTTCCTGGCACGTTTTCACCGGCAATGCAGCTTGTGAAGCGTGGATAAAGACTTTTCCAGCGAGCTGTAGTGTATGCTAAAGTAGCGTTTGTTCACCACACCGCGACACGGATAATGCACAAGAAGGGGCTACTTAGCGCTAAGAGAATCGGAGAAGGCCGTGCGATATGAACGGTTACAATGCGCTCGGAATGCGATGCGTCAGCGCTTGCTAGGAATTGTCGTGGCTGCGCGGCGTCTTTCCATTAAGGGTGTGTGCGTGATTAATTAACGCGCGTCACGAGAGCCGTCTAGTCCGACCCAAGTGGTCCAGCTTTCACTCATGGGCCGTGCCCGCAGGTCGGGCCACCCGGCGACGAGATGCATCAACAATGGAGGGCAATTTTTCTTCCGCGCTCTTTCCGTTCCCCAGCGAGGCACTCGAAGGCAGAAAATACACGATTGCCCCAGCGTGTTTTCGTTGATGGCGCCGAATGTGTTAGTGCCAGCCTCATTTAGAACGCACGTACCACCACTGAGGAAGCGTCATATACAGCGTTATTGTTTTCTTCCCCACGTCCGATCTCGCAATTCTCCTTTAGCCCGGTTCGTTCGGCGTCAAGCGCCGCTCTGGCTGGCACCTATTGACTTGTGTTACCTGTGTACCTTAATCATAGTCATGTCAGTGGTCCCGGCGCCTGACTGAATGATAATTTTCGTTACTTCGATTGCAGAACGATTTCCATCTAAGGAGGATTCCTAGAACGCTTCACCGTAAATTTGGCTTCAACACATTGATGAGGGACTTGATATAACAAAACATTCATTTTAGAAAGCGGCGACGTGATGTGGAGGAGCTGGAAGTTAATACTGCGCATAAAATATACCTTTTTCCTATATGGAAGCAGCTTTCCTATATGGAAAGCTGTTTTTTCTTTTCAATCGTTTACATATTAACTACAGCCGCAGCAAACACGACTCAAATTCGCGACGTCCAGATATGTCCCAGTGCTTATCTTTACCTACAAGACTAAGTCAACGTTCGTATATGGCCCCCTCCCGCGCACGCCTCCCACGAAGCTTTGCCTCCAATGATGTTATACATTAACGCTTAGTTTTGAGTGAGTGAGTGAGTGAGTGAGTGAGTGAGTGAGTGAGTGAGTGAGTGAGTGAGTGAGTGAGTGAGTGAGTGAGTGAGTGAGTGAGTGAGTGAGTGAGTGAGTGAGTGAGTGAGTGAGTGAGTGAGTGAGTGAGTGAGTGAGTGAGTGAGTGAGTGAGTGAGTGAGTGAGTGAGTGAGTGAGTGAGTGAAAATTTATTTTAACAAAATTTATTAAAAAACGCCAATTCCACAATCGCAACGCCGAAGGTAACAATGCAATCGGAAACGCGACAATTTTCACGCGTCGACGCTCCAATGTAGTGGCCTGGTAAACCCGCAAACAGTGAGGTCTTCGCATTTATGACTCACTGATTGAACCATCACGCACGGGGTGGCGGCGGTTGGTAATACCAAGCCACCGTGTGGAAAAGCAAATGGCAGTTCACCTCGGTCGTGTAAATCCTACCAATTAGCCGACCCGCGCTTGTAATGTACGTGCCGCTCCCTCTTCTAAGCATTTTTGTATTCTGCTATTATGCAGGAAAGCTCAGCGCTATTCACAATAAAGACCAGCTGGCAAAACAAGAAGACGAAAAGGCAAGACTAGGAAAAGAGAAAATAAATGCATCGTTTTCGGCCACGAGGTACATCTGGAAACGAAAACATGAATAAAAAGAAATCGCGGACAATAAAGAAAAGTGGGCTTGCCATAGGATACCACGCTACGAAGAAAGCAAGTCCTCGTCCACCCAAGCTCCAGTTGGCGCAACGTGAGTGGTAGCGTGTAGCGCCTCTGGCCGAAAAGCGCGGGACGCCGTATCGATTTGCAGCGGGGTGCAAACGCGTATGCCGCGCCCAGCAAACGGTGGCTGAAGGCACGCGCGTGTGTCAGCCCTTGGAGCAGTGGCCGGGCACGTCCTTAGACCACCGGTCTAGTTTCATGCTATGAGTGTAGGCATCACAATGTCGAGCTTATCTTGCCTATGCAGTAAAACGAAACCGTCCGACTTATGATGAGATAGTGAAATTTAAAAAGTAACCAAAGAGGGAAAGTGAGAATATATATATGTGTGTCTGCACTACTGACGAACTAGTTTCTTATTGCGTGCCGGATATTTATAGCGTAATTTTTAACGAATTTAATCAGGCTATGTGTGACGAATGTGCCGGTACCTGAAGTGTTCATTGATTATATTTGGCGACTAGAACTTCCCTTACGGAAATTGGGTCATTACTCGCTTTTCGTTTCACTACTAACACAAGAAAGCCTCACCACACTAAACCACTAACACATTACACTTTTTTCCCCTTGGGATCACGAGATTGGCTCAGATATGATTCATGGTGATGGGCTGAATGGCGCTGAAGCACGGCTGAGGGCCCGGGAGCTGTGGATTCCTAGTGGGCACTGAATATCGATCAATGAACCCAGGAAACGTATGCGTAGATCTCATGTAAATTCAAGTAATCCTGCCAGTGGGGTCTCAAACACGCGCACATGAACGCGCGTGCCAGCACGCCCAACCCCACACACCTCACACTCCCCCTCACATGCCCACGCACGCCCACACGCATGCACGCAAGGACGCACGCAAGGACGCACGAAAGTAAGCACGCACATTTAAATCTGCATGAATGAACAGTCCTCTTTCCGAGACGTTTACTACAAGATCTTTTGCCACTATTATTTTAATTACACTATCCCATTTGTATTCCCCGCTTTTCCATAGAGACCCCTCACTTAGTGAGGATACGCAGTGTTAAGGGACCCACAGTTGTCGCTGAGGGCATAAATATTGTTGAGGTGAAGATGTTCAATTCACAAAAATATTTACAAGGTTGCAGAGGTAAGTGTCAAAGCAGAGTGTGCAGGATCACGCACAAGCGCAGCCGAGACTGAGCGTCGTCGTCTTCTTCTTCTGCCAAGATGCTACTGCCTTTCGGCGCAGCCGCATGACACATACCCGAACCGGGAGGTTGCTCCATGGCACACAGCCCAACACCTTGTGACAATATGTTAAAAAGACATTTTTTTCTTTGCTGACCGCCACTTAACACCTGCGAAGTTATGAAACCAGTCTAGATACACACGGGTACTGCCAGAACACTTTATAATCAGCCCAGTTTATATCATGCAGAAAACCAAGACAGCCTATTCGCTTCAGTATTGCGTTAGACTTTAGTATTAACTGTCATCCGAGGGCTACAAATGACGAATGAATCCTGTCGTGCCTGAAAGCAGAGCATCAAACGCTTTATTCCCACTGAGAGCCACATGCACCGAAAGGTACAGGAGATTCCCCGGGCGACAATTTTTCTGCGATACAGAAGCTAAGATAAAAGTAGACGCGGGGCACCATGGCAGCGGATTCTCCCAGACAGACTAGTGAGCTCGGAAAGGCCTAACCATGTCAGGCCGACACCCCTGTCAATGGCGCAAGCAGCTACAAATGAAGTATATGAGCGTTCCCAGACTGCTCTTCCGTGGAATCGGCACCGAAATCCTCGCCCGTTGCTCCGTGAGTCATGGGGGCGCTTTCATCTTAAATTCGCACAAAACCGTACCGTGATCTCCTTTTCGGCCTTTCTAAACGTAAGGCCTTGCTCATGCCATTTATTCTTTTTTTCATTATAGCTGTGGCCGTACTGAACTCCCACTAAGTCCTTCTGCACGTCCACCAACAACCCTCGTTCCCACGTCTTTCGCTTGTGTCCTTATATCAGACATCGTTTATAGCCGCACCAGGAGGACCGGTGTCCCCCAGTCTTTCGCCAGCGCTGACATCGCCCTTACTAACTCTTCCTCCAACCCAGCTTTTCTTCCTCTGAAAACCCTTGCTACTGTTTCCTGCGTCTTCCCCTGTCTGTCTTCCGTCTTTGCTAGTTGTATACATACACGAGCTGACTGCTGGTTGAATGAATACAGAAAGGAACGCCAAGCAGTCTAGAACCATAGGAAAAGCATAGAGGAACTAGTGTGAGTGGTATTTGAAATTAGGTAGTCGGTCTTTTTAATGTTAGGAGAGAAAGGGGAGGAAAAGATACGCCAAAGGTTGGGTCTAAACTCCCGATATTTTTAATTGCTCCTCCGATGCTTTACCAACTCGGCTACCTGGCGGGTGGAGCAAATATCCGCCACTTTCTAGGGTATTGCTGTTAATGTAGTGCTTACCCTACACTTGGAGATGAAGGGGACGTTTTTATTACGTCCGTGCCAATATTATTGAAATATCGGGTAGAAAATCTGTCGTAAAATTTTTAGATAAAGAAATAACTACTACAAGAATGAATGAATGAATGAATGACATGACTGAATGAATGAATGAATGAATGAATGGCGTCGTGGTACAGAAGGAGGGCGACCCTAATAAATAAATGAATGAATGAATAAATAAATAAATAAAAATATAAATAAGTAATAAAATATACAAATAGGTAAAAAGTAATAAATAAATAAGTAAGTACATATGTACATAATAAATAATAATAAACAAATAAATACACTCGATCTAAGTACTCATTTCTTCTTTATATATTGACTGATATATCTATCGGTTGGATAACTGATCGATTGACATATTGTTCATGAAGATGTATAGTATCAGAAGGTACTCCACAGGCGACCATAAATGGACGCAAGTGTTCGTATGCAGGACTTGCCACGAGAGGTCAAGTCCCGCTAATGACGGTGCTCCTAACTTTTAGGCGCTCTCCTTCTGTCCTGTATTTTGAGGGACTTTTCCTAACCGGGGTCAGAAGATAGAACGGGGACCGGCAATGCAGAGACTGGGACGCATACCCCAAGCAAGACCACTTTCTGGCTCTTCCCTCAGCGTTCAGCTTCCTGTGGCGTGTTTATTCAGCGTTCAGCATCAGCGCAAGCTTTATTGATGGAACCGGTGCGTGGTGCAATACGGAGTAATTAAGCCGATAGGCGAGCGACCTTCGCTGCAGAACCGCATTCATTATCAGCGCGCTACGACAGAGCCAATCCATTACCGACGCTGTCATGGCACGGAAGAAAGGGAGCACACAGGGAAAAAAATGGCATTCGTAAGGCACGAGTGTGCACCACCACAGAGTGGGCGGGATGTCACCGCAAGCGCACAGTGGGGCGAACACGATGTTATAGCGCTCTCGTTTTGGAAAGGGCAGCTTCAAAGTGACCCGCTGCGAGTGGTAGTTGTGAGTGCGAGTGGGGTCCATGCTTTAGTCCGTGGTAGTATTTTGGGTGACCGTTCAAGGTAATTAGAATGAACGTTGGGCATTATGAGTTTGGAAAAGTAATGGGGAATAGTTTGTTAATATTTTTGTAGCTTAAGCATAGCCCACGGACTCACAGGCTATGCGTTTAGGACAGGGTACGTGTGTGCGTTTTCTGTTTGTCTTGATTGTTTGCGCCTCCTAAGTGTTTTCAGTAATGTGCGCAAAGAAATTTAAAGCGTCATAATAAACATACAGTTCGAGAAATAGTTGAATAACATTTGAGCGTTCGACATCGGATTCAATTCGGCTGTCGGAAATAAATGTTTGAGAGCACTTCGTGAATACGCTCAATTTAATTATTCTGACACAATTTTCCGTGATACAAGTAAAATTATGTATTGAACGCATGGTAGCAATCATATTCGTTCCGCACGTGTTTTTAATCTCCATGCTTCGTTTTTCTTTTTGTAAATGTTATCCTAGAATGTATAATTTGTGTTCACCCGAAATAAATCACATGTTATTTGGCGCTCACCTCATCGAGGTGCTTCGCTCGAAAGAATAAATCCAGCAGAAGAAATGGGGTCTAAATTTAGCACATAAAATTTGCCTACTTGCCTTTTGCCCCCCCCCCCCCCTGCTATTTTATAAGTTGTAGTGAGCCCTTACAGTTTATATTAATTTGTAATAAATACGACCGTCTTCACAGGCTTGGGAGCTTAAGGTTTTCGCCTTAAATCAGTAGCATTTTTGCAATGTAGTGTAGCTTATCTATACGCTCTGAATCAGCTTGGAGATCTAAAATTAGCAACAGCTATCTGGACAACCGGCAGCGCAAACCAGCCGCGTTTTACTGCACTTACGCGAGTGCATGCCTCGTCTTTTACTTCACAAACTCGGAAACAGGCCTGGTCCAAATTTCCGCAGAAGGTAGCCGACAGCCGCTAGATTGGCTGGGGGTTGTAGGCGCCGTCGGGACGACCGCACGTCACGATAAGGCGAGCGCACTGGAGCGGTCAGGGTGTTAGCGAAACGAGCTCGATATCGGATAGTGACGGCACCGACGCGTGCAGGTCTTGTGTCACATCGGATATGAGTAGCTGTCCGCGTAGGTCGGTATCAATGCCTAGGACTCTGGGTGAGCGTGCTTGATGAAAAATAAAACAAGGAAAGTGCAGGTAGGTGGGTGTCGGGGCAATATGTTTGAGTGAGACCCGAAGGGTGTGTTTCGGGTATGAATGCGCACGAGATAAATTGTACAGGTGCCGTCAAAGTAATTAGAACACGGCGTCGTAGATTTACAGGAATTTCTTTTCCCGGAAACTGTCCGGCTGCATTCAAAGGAGTCCTCCCTAATAGAGAAAGCTTCCTGTAAACCGGTTATGGCTGTTATAAAGCCAGTAAGACAATATTTGGCGATATTCACCAATACTTGTTCCAATTAGTTATGACAGCACATGTACGTCTGTTCACCTGGCACGACCAACAAATGGTTGACGGGAATGTCGTGAAACCTCCATTCTATTTTCTCGTTCATTCATGTGGAAGTAAATGGGTCGCAAAAGCACTAATGTTAAAGCAATTACAAGCGGCTTCTTCGTAATTTTATCTGTGTTGTGGGTCACTTGGGGTCCCTAAGTATAAACGCTGGGGAGCGGGAAATGCGTTTGCAGTATCACAGGACATCTATCTCAGTTGTCTTTCTGCGCAGAGAATCGTGTTTGATCCCAAGCACGCTTCACATTTATTAACACACTGGAAATATACAAAACATGCAGTATATACAATCCTAAGGTATATTTGCAGTATAGGATGTATATATGCACCGCTGCAAGCAAAAAGGTGTCCGTACATATCGACGTCATCCCTTCGGCCATATTCACCAAGACCCACTTCTCGCGAGTTCGTTAACCGTAAATATAAGTTCATTCAGGGATTCAGGGTTGTTTCCCATAATGCACAGTTAAGTGTCATCGGACTGCTCGACTTTGCATGGAGCGAACGACAACTGATAGAGCGGTCCCGCGCGCTTTAGAGCCCGCGCTTGGTGATTGGAGGCACAGGAGACAGACAGGTTGCACGTCCTCTTGGGGAGCGTGATCATCGGGTCTTTCTTCACCGGGTGCAATAAAATGTTCTGGGGAATCATGATAATCAAAACCAGGATCTCTGTCCAAACATCACATCTAACTCCACCGGGCCTCAACCTCAACTACTTTATTCAGTTACGTGTTTTTTTATTCAAATTTCATGCACATTTCAGCCGCACACAGGTTTAGATACAATACATACAAAATGTAATCGTGGTGAAACCTTTTCGTGCCGAACATCAAGAAAAAACACGGTTAGAAAAACTACGAGTACCACATTGACAGAATGAGCATAATGTGATTATCAGTAGACAATTATGCTGAACGCTAGAATTTTTAAACGATCGAGATAAATTGTGTTGGCTAACATTGCTCGAAGCTTTTTTTGAATGCAATGTGGCAGTGCTGTAAGCGAGTGAAGCCAGGAGGGCGGGACGCGCACTTTTGCCCCGCGCCAGTTTCAAAATCTTTCTCGTTCGTTGAGGGTGATAAAGGAAGGGACTTCATCATCAAAACACGATTGCCAATAATTATGATTTCGTAATTTACGAGATGCACCACGGTTTCGGGGCATTGACATCCACTCTCACCATGAAGATGAATTATTAACGCGAAGCTTTCTTGGTCCCATTGATAAAGCTTTCGTTACCAAAACACACTGCAGAAAAGCCAACTTTACATATTGTGAGGGTTCAAGAGGATGATGATGATGTACTAATGCTTGATGTTGGGCTAGTTGGGTACACATTATTGACACTAAAAAAGCAGCGCAACGACAAGGACGGAAGAAGTGACCAACTAGAGCGCTGCGTCCTTGCGCTGTTTTTTAGTGTCAATAAAGAGGATGATGACGAACCCCCCCCCTCCCTAAAACACGCTTCAGTGGTCAGAATAGAGCGTTGGTCTCACGCATTCCGAAGCCGACGTCTACCCGATTACGCCACCATAGCATTCTTTAGGTTCTTTGCGCGGGCAGTTAGCATGCGAACAAGTCCCCACACTACACCTTCAGCGCATTATCTCTTCGAGCAAAGTTCAAAACCCTCCGTCTAACAACAACACTGGTCTAACGACGACGAGAGGGGGGGGGGGGGGGGCGCACAGCTTACTCGTAAGGAATTCGGTTGCTATTGTCTGCGTTAGGACTTTGACTCTCAGGTGGTTTACACTTTGATCGTTGAAGCTTTGACTTTTATTGCTGTGGCTTTTCCTTTGCCATTTTGCCATCTGACTTTTGTACTCAAGAAAGCTTCGTTGTCCAACCATCTCCGTCGTTAGACAGAGGGTATTAGAGTTTCTTTTCAATGCCTTGCAAGAAATAAAATCAAAGTAAACAGTGGAACGGTACGCAAAGCCCGCCCACTGCATCCAGCAGTTTTTCTTTCTTACAATTTCTTTTTTTTATTTCATTACCACTTTGATTGTAAAGTTTCTCTTGAATGCTTCTTTTTCAGAAACATCTAAAAAGAACATCCAGAACATGGTGCGTTCAGTCCCTCGCTGGCTCCGCGAACTTCGCTGCCCACGACTTTGGAACCAATGAAAGCATGTATTACCCCGAGGAGCGCTGTGCATACGTTGCGCAACGTTAATGGCGAGACGAGTTAACGCAGCGGCGGGTCTTCACGGTGTTCAGATGAAGCCTTGCCTCGTGTTTTGGAAGGAAACCCATGGGGAGCGCCAGTAAAAAAAGTCTCGTGCGGGAGTCACAGGATGACAGCCCAGGAAACTTGGGGAGAAGCCTTGCAGGGCCATGTTTTCGCAAGGCGCACTCCCAAAGGGTATAGACATAGGCAGAGGGGCTAAAAACTACGACAGACGAGCTCATACTTGCTTCCTATGGATAAAGATAAACAAATACAGAGCCACGGCTGTGCTAAGAACTTTCGAAATATCCCCGCATCGGGATAAACTCCCTACAGCGATGTCAAAATGCGGTGAGTTGTATATTAATGTATTTAAATTGCGCAACCGAAACGTCTTGCTATCGTTATTGATGGAACTTCTTGATTTAGGCGAATCTCTATTAATATCATCCTTGAGTTATATGAACCACAGTAGGAGCTTCGCATACGAAGCTGTATTTGGGACATTTCATGAACAATAACGAAAGGAGTAAATCCCACATATCTAACGTGTAAAATGCCAGAGTAGAGAAACTACAAAGAGTAACTTCAGGGGTATTATAGTGAAAGACTTTCTAACCAAGAGACATAATTTTTTAGTGGAAGTAGCAACAGTTCAATTATAGCCGTTCTATGTTTCACATTATGGCTTTCTGAAATCATCAGGGAGCATCACGTCGTATTGCTCTTTATTAGCATACTGGGGACTGAAAAAAAAAGAGCGTCAAGGCACCTTTACATAATTTGAATTAGTTGAATCGTTATTTTATCGTTTTTAATATAAATAAAATACCATGGAAGCCTGTCATGTGACACTGTAACATGACCGTGACAGCAGCAGACGCTAAAGCAGCAAAAACAATACCGTAACGGTGCTGCTGTGGTGGATCCATCGACAACGTGACCGCGCCGGTCACGTCAGTGGGGCCGCTTCTCCCGTGCCGTAGCAGACGTCGTCTGTTTTGTTTTTTTCTTCGCAAAATGCCGGAGTGGTTCTTATGCCATACTTTTGTAACCACCAATCCAATTCTTATAATTAATAAAACACCACTGCTCGGATTGGTGATGCATTTGTGTTTTGCCTTAAACATGCCCAATGTTTACTATCGTGGGCAGGGAGGAATGTTCGCATATATAAACCATGCCACCACCAGTGTTTGCAGTTTGGCAAAGTCTTGGTTGTATACACTTTGTGTTCATAGAGCAAAAAACATTCCCAACAGAACAGTTACTGTAAGCTGAAATAGGGTTGAAGAAAAGCAACCCCAGGACGACAAAGACAACAAAAACCAAAAAGGCAAGATACACTGCGCATATAAAACTAAGATTTTGTGCGTTGTGTTAGAGCCGTGGGACTGAGAAATAAATCCGCCTTTCGAGGATTCATCGGCCCCTAAGGACTGCGTGAGCGGAGAAGACGCATGAGTTGTTTCCTGCTCTCGAGTCTTCGCACATAAGTCATGCAAAGCGTCCTTTGAACCCGTCCTTTGAACCCGTTCGAGGCATTAGCGCAGACATCTCTTAAACCTCAGGCTTGCGGATCCCGCCCTTCCAGTCACGACCCAGACACTAAGATTAGGGCGGTGACATGGACGCGTCGATGCCGAAGGAAGAACTCCAGGGAAGGATTAAAGAAAACGCCATGGCGCATTTTCAGTTGTGGATATCCACGTTTCTTCAACAGTGAAATATGACTGTGACGCAACCCTTGTTGCGTGATCTGGTGACATGTGCATTAACTCATATACCGTTGACACAAGCCCCGTGGAGAACGCAAGATCTTAGTTTTCTTCGAGGGACGGGGGCATTCCCCCACTACTTTGATACAGTTTGTACCCACGTTTCGTAAAGACAGCGTATTTTTTTGGTAGATTTAAAAGAAAAGCTTTGAGAGGTGCTTGAATTTTAATTTAGACTTCGTTTTCCTTTCGCAATAAAGGAACTTGTAACGGGAACTCTTTTCAAAATTTGGAAGTAACGACGAACGAGCTTTCGCTCCTGTTTTGGAGGAACGTGTACAACACTGGTGTAGAGTTAAGGACGGACACAATGTTTTCTGCCTGATCAGTTATAAATACGGCTGACCAACATAGCCTTTATGAGTACTTTTGAAGAAATGTTAAAGCATCTTTTTAGATTTTTTTTTCGGCCACGGGCAAGAAAATTTGCTGACAGTTGTTCCCCTTACCCCGAAAAGGTCTCAGAATACATCAAGGGCGAAGCGCGGAGGTGTTTATTTATTCTTGCCGGGAAGTGGGTATGGGCAATGTGTTGGTACAAAAAGTTCCTTTTTCTCCCACTTGTTACCTTGAGAAGTATTCTCTTGGCCCCAGATAGTCCCCCAAATATGTCTAGAAACAGAGTGGCGCATAGGGAGTACGCATGAGTGCTGGCGGCTTGAAGCATTGTGGGCAAACCGCCGATTTTTTATGATTCTTCTGACCCGACGGCTAATAAATTGGCATTTATTATCTGAAAAACTGGCGTTTATAAATCAATAAAAAGGCAACTTCTCATTACTTATAACTAAAAGTTTGCAGGGAGATATTTTGGGATATTTATGAAATTTTTTGCATATGGGATATATTTGCAAAGGACGAAGAAAAGTGATGGCGTTTGAAACGGCTATATACGATCTGAATGAAATATTCCGCCTGTCGGAACCCCGAGCGCCGTAAGAAGAAATGACCGCCATAGAACGATAACCGCTACTGTTTCGTCAGTGAAGCTGTAAATTTGTACAGTGTTGCGCGTTTAAAGCTCATTGCAAGAAAGTCTGCTGTGATTAAACGCGGTCAAATTAATTTGCTGGAGCGATAGCCGGGATTTCACGCCTAGAGCGCACCGGCAAGGTGCACACTAGTGCGGCGCAAGACAAAATGCAGAGGCTGACCGGCGCAGTTACCAGGCGCGAATACGCAGTTAACTTGGAGACAGCGAGCCCCTCCTTGCATCGCTTCCGAATAGCCGGCGCCCTTACTGTTTCCCCCTATCCCTCTCCGCCCCTCCTCCTATTGGAAAGGACGAGCGATTGCACGCTTCCATTGCGCAACCGTACGAGGCTCTGGCTTGACTTTGGCTGAGCTTGAATGTCGCATTGTGGAGAATTGACGAAACAAGGCGTTGTCGGGGTTTGTGCCTAGAGCAATTGATCTTTCACTCGAAAATGCTTGCAGTGTTTCAAATAAAAGAACAAAAGATTTGTCATGCAAGGTTTTGCGAAAAGATTGAGCCTAGATGGCCACGGGTAGTGTGGAAGCAATTTGATGAACAGAATGTAGCTTGAGGACACAGCTCGCAATGAGGATAGTTATCTGGCGGTTGCCACGGGTTATAGAAGGCGTGAGACAACCGTTTACTTGGAATCAACCTGCTATTTCTCTCGTCACGATGGAGTTTCTTGGCAATCAGTCACCCATTGTCCAGAGTAATGCCTCGCACTTGAAAAGCGCAATCGCGGTTACACCAGTGGCGTCGTCGCTTCGCATGGACGCCAACAGCGACTTAGAAGATTTAGTCCTTCGAAATAAACCGTTGGGCGTTCCCAGTCCGTTGACAGATGCATGTTCTCGAATCTTTGGCAGGAGCCTCTGTCTGGTCGAATAAGAGACGGCAGGTATGCCGGAAACCCAACAAAGTTAGGGCTACGACTATGAGGTTCATTACCCTCGGCAGGCGTGCGTACTTACAATAAGCCGAAAGCACCGCATTGAGCGCCAAAACTGTCCAAGCAGGCGCGGCTCTGCTCATGCAGGCAAAATGTTATAGCTGCGGGGGAGACTACGAGTATGCGGGGCTGGTGGAAATAATGAGCCCGGTTTAATTATCTTACGGCTCCCGTCCCTGCAAAATTGGTGTACATTGTTTTGTCTTATGCAGGCGGCTCTATTCACCCTGCGAGCATGCGTGTACCGTACATAGACGTAGCGTTTTGTACTAGTCTTTCTCTTACAGGTTCAACCTATTCTTCCTTTCGAGCCTTTCTCTATACGAGCGTGTCGTCTTTTTTCATCCTTCCAAGCCCGGCCAAAGTGTGTTTGAAGGAAAGAAGCATTCGCATCCCATGCACGTTGCTTATACGTTATTGACTTTATATGTCAATGACTCTAACGAGTCATAGGATGCTTTAATGACTCGTTTGGGAAATGGAAAATATACAAAAGGAGGTAAGAAGAGGGGCCAAGGTAAAGATCACGTGTATGAGTGGCTGCCGTGCGCTGTGCGTTATGGAAATCCGTTGGGATGGTAGCTACATCTTCCGGGCTTCCAGTGTGTGGCATTCTTGTATCGTGATCACTTGCGCCATGCAAAGCGTTCCTTGCTGTTGCTTGAGTGCGATCTGGTTTGAAACTCAGACATCATGCAAAATCATTAGATATAGCATTATTTAGGATAATTTTATTGTTTCGTGTTTGCTTAAAGTGAAGCCTAATTTTAATAAGGAAACAATGAATTTGTCTTCTTGCGGTTTTTGTTTGTTCGTTGTTCTTGGTCGCCGTAGTACGCAGTAGTAAAGCATTTTTTCGAAATTATGTTTTCCGGTGAAAAGCGCATCTTAATGGAGAAAGTACCGCTCTTTGGAAGGATTATAATGCCAGTATTATTAAATCTGGATAAAAGTGACCTTTCTTTTAGAAAAGAATTCCCACCAACTGCATCCGGCAGTGCGCTCTATTGTTACAGCAATACGGAATATCTTTTTTCGAGTTCAACCGGCGTTCAGATTGGCTAATTGTGTGTCGTATTGGCCCACTTTTATTTCAAACATCCTACAAGCTTCCGTGTTGTGGCATCTTTTTTTTCGCAAAGCCTTGTTTTTTTCTGCTTTCTCTCCATGATTCATTTTCCCAGTTCAATTAGTCTCAACGTTCGACCGTCTGTGGTCTGTGATCCTTTTGCTTCTTGCGAGTCGGCTGTATATGCAGCACAGAGGTTCCGGTCGGCACGGAACGCATTGAGTCGAGGGTTTTGAAGAAATTAAGGAAAAAGCCACGCCTGTTGTATTTGTGTTTTTGTTTCTTGGAGTAATAAACCCAACCGAGAAGTGTGTGTTTGTAAACGAAGGAACTCTAGCGTAAACAACCATTCTTTGCAGCAAGCGCAAGCTACCCGATCTAATTCGGGAAGGCTGTTTCCTTTTGGTGGCGTATGGTTTAATGGTTCTGCTTACTTCAAACAAGGAAAATTCAGTTTAGATAAAAAGCTGTTGCAGGGTTTTTCTGCCAAGTACATGAGCTGATACTGCGTTGGGCTTATTTTAATCTCTCTCTCTCTCTCTCTCTCTCTCTCTCTCTCTCTCTCTCTCTCTCTCTCTCTCTCTCTCTCTCCAGGACAGCTTGTATCTTCCTCGTAATTTTTGTTCTCGCCCACCAGGTCCCCGCGATTCGCAAAAACCGATCGTTACCACAAACGGCAATAATAAGTAAAAGCCCCAGTTTAATGTGTCTCGCAATGCTTATTTTGGGACTGTTAATTATTGCGCGCGATACTGAATATGCCTTGTCTATAATTTTGAGCAAACAATGTGCGTTTCGGCGAATTAACGCGTCTACATGCTCGTGCACGCAGGAGGGAGCGATGCGGGATACACACAAAATAGCGCAACGTGGGATTCTATTCCTCCTCTCTGCCCTCAGACAAACCGCAAATAGTATTTCTCCATTTGTTTCCGCAAATATCAAAATTTAATACAGGATGACTTTGTTGTTCACTGAGGCAAAATATATCTATTCGCACGTGAGGCTTTTATTTGTGTCTCTCGTTTTGTGGTGACGTCGAGACATAATTTTGCCACCCCGCCCCGTGACCGAACACCCTCCACCCTTAGCCTTTTTTTGACAAAATAAAGCTTTATCCATCCGCCTATTAGGGTTCGACATCACCGACATCGATGCTCCGTCTCGTAAGCGGGAGGTGCAAGTATTGCACCCTGAGCCGCCACGTACCCACCGGTTTTTTTTAAAGGGTACAAGTGTCCCCGGACCTCGGCGGGCCTAGGCCGTGGGAATCGGCACTTGAAGCTACACCACGAGCAACCATGGGGGATATGCGGGATGGCCCATTGCAGGAACGCACCAGGGGAAGGGGCTCGGTGTCAGAATACCCCCTGAAATTTTCTTAGCGGTGCATCCCTCCACGTTAAGCCTTTTTTCCGGCCCTGTTTTGACGCGCTTCATCTATGACTTTTGTAAAAAGGAGACTAAAATTACAAAACGAAAATAAGATATTGTTTGGGCGCAGACTATAATATTTTACTGGTGGGAGGGGAAGGAAGGTATAGCACCCTCCGAAAAATATTTCAGGCTACGCCAGCATCCCCTTGGGTTGGGTCTGGTGTCGCTGGGCACCCAGGAGAATAAAACCATCGGCAGCACTCGCCGCCACTGTCGCCGCCTACTTTATCTTGGGGCTATGACGCTCTAACGAGAGCAGTCAGTGAGACATGCGACACAGTTATAAAGTCTTGCCGCCTTTCAGGGCGTTTAGGTGTATTTAGGACCAAGTACCGACGTCACTGAACTCAGTGGTGCAACCTGCTGTAGGAAATGCAACAATTGCTTTTATTTTGGCATTTTTTTTGTGCAGGCGCAAGCTTCCCTTTTTTTCTGGGATGACTTTCATACGTATTCTGCAGTAATTATTGGAGATATCGACAAAAAAAGATAGTTTTGTAGTGGAATCGATAAAAGCTTCTCTATTTTTTGGGAAATGTTGTTGCATAGTGACGTACAATCCGTGCCAAATGGTCGATCAGTGCCCATGCATGCCCGTTGAAGCTGCCAGGCATACAGAAGAGCATGTTTTAATTTGATGAATATTTGTCGGTATTCCTTCGGCCGGAGGCACGCGCGAAAAGTGCAAATATTCCTGGTGCATTTGAGTTACGGCACGAAGTTTTCATTTCATAAAGTTTCGATAAAACGATGCACGGTAAGACACGTTTCTGAACAACGTTGCCGTGCAGGCATTCTTTCGTCGCCGGTTCTTACGGACATCGGCCGGGGTTCTTTCGGGGATGATGAATTGATCCTTCGACCGAGAAGCTGGGGCGTGAATTGGGTAGCATAGTAAAAAAACATTCTCTGGAAACCGAGTGGGGTTCCTACTGGAAAACCAAGTGGAACCCCTTCGTCCTACACCGGGCTGCACGGCATTTTCTTCCGCATGGCTTTCCCTCACTGCTCTGTTCATGCGTAGCTCGCCACATTTATTCGGGAATATGTAGTACGTTTTCTGAACAATCGCCTCGGGGACGGCTAAACTAATAATTCGCGCCAGAGCAGAGCTCCCGGGAGTTTTAACTCAATTATGTAAATGGAGAGGTAGAAATCGACCATGATATATAGGTCGCGCCGAAAGGGAGGTGAACCGCTCGCATTATTTTACCGTCTTCTCGTCAAGGGGAGCAAAGATGTTGGACAAGGTTAAAATGTAGGCGTATGTTGTCGGGCGTTTCTGGGTGCAACCGTCAAGCGAAGGATCAATATATTCCATATTTTAGAGAACAGTATCTTAATTAAAAACTGTGAGGGAAGTTTAGATTTCAGGTTAACGTCGTGCTTAGTTATGCACGACATCGAAGGAGCCCCGTTCTCTCTGGTAGACTTCCTGGACTGCTTCCCTCCGTCCATAGGTGTCTTGTCTACCCTTATATTTAAGTGATTATCCAGCGTAAGCACGTTGCCGGCACGATTAATTTCCGTTGTCTCGGCATGAAACGGGCCGTGCAGGTTTCTGGCGTTAGTAAATAGGGTAACACAGGAAGTTTGGTTATTTGCCAAATGTTTGACAAACATAGATGTCAGGACGATATTTTGCAACTTGAAAAATGGAAATTGTCGAAGTATTCGCCCGAGCGAAGCGATGCATGTTGCGTTGAACATAGCAAAAAAAGGTGGCTGAGCGGAAGGGGGTCGTTTGAGTTTTGAGACCCCCTTATTAATGGAGTTTACATCGACTCATTATTGACATTGTAGGATGATGATAGCCAAGGCATGCTAGGACTTAGGGGGGTGCCTAATAGTATTTATTTATTTATTTATTTATTTATTTATTTTTTATTTATTTATTTATTTATTTATTTATTTATTTATTTTATTTATTTATTTATTTATTTATTTATTTATTTATTTATTTATTTATTTATTCACATACTGTAAGAATAATATTGACGTTCTGCTAATCCCTACTGTCCGAAGGTGGAGAGAAATGCCGCCACGGAGGTACGAAATTTCGATGACTAGAACAACTGGTTCAAGAGTAGACTGGTTCACTTAGGATTGAAAACCTTTCCGCTTTCCGCCCAAAACTTCTCGTTAATGTCTTTCCGTCTGGTGAGGCAACTGCTACCACCTGTACTTTCTCTCAAGTCCTGTATTATCCACTAGCCATCATCGACGTCTGTTCTCAAGTATATATGCGGCCAATCTTTGTTTCTGTTACGAGATCTCTGGAAGCTTTTAGGGGATTGGTAGTGCCACGCGTTGACAAAAATGGTTAAGAAACAATTTTTCTGGCATTTGTTTTTCAAACACGCTTCCAGGCGTAGGCCATCAATTGAAAAGTAACAGTTATTGTTTCTTTCATTTACTTTCATTGCCCTTTGCACACCAGAAAGCCCAACGTTTGCTAGAGTGAAGATGCGAATTCGCATAAAATTTATGTTCGTTTTCGTCCATCACTAAGCTAGCAAATATTACTGGTTTTCTTTTTTTTTTAATGGGAACTAAACTATTGCGTGTTGTCGACTGTTTCCTTTCTGAATAACGGTAAGCTTGTTGGGTTGAGACGCCACGTTCCACTTTCTGTTCCCAAATGTACAAAATGTGTTACATGCCAGGGGTCAGCCCGGAAGGATAAAGCCAATTTTCAGTGTAGGTATTAATAAATATCTCCGCTAATATTTCCAGCCACATTTCGGTTTCTGGAGGGGCAGAGGGGGAAGATAAGGGTCCAGTATTTTTAACAAGCACAGAAAACTTGTACAAACTCGCAACGCATTAGTGATGGCACTGGCAAATAATAGTCAGGAATGAACGCTAGCTAACTGACATAAAAAAGAGGGCTTTTTTTTCAGGTCCCTGGCTCTAGACACGTTACCTGGAAATCCGACGTAACCTCATTTTTCTTGGGGGTCTTCCCGCTACTACCCACGGTCGTCCCTGTTAACAGAATACTTCAGGCGTAGTGGCCTGCATCTAATAATTTCCGCATGCCTCCAACAAACAAATTCCCTCCTATCATTTGTGCTAATTACATTGAGCAAGGCCAATTACTTCAAATTTCCCCCTCCGCGTTGTGACACGAGTTATAACCGTCCTTACTGCATCCCTCACTGGAGCAGTATTTATCCAGAATGTGCCTAATTAAATTAAACGCATGCTGAATGGCTGGCTCATTGCCAACACTCGCTTTGCTCACTCATTAAACCACGCAAATAATCCTTTATCAATACATGCAGCCTCGGTACACTGTTGTTCCCATGCGAGGACAAATGGTTCCACCTATAACCCGTAACTCTTGAACGCAAAAGCAGTTCAGCATGGGTTCAATGAAAGTATATCTTTTGATAAAACCATCCCGCAATGCTTCTAAGTTTGCGTACGCGTGCCGAGTTGCTCAGCGTCATGCCTGCACCCCACTTCGACGGCAAGGAACCAAGCAGTTCGTACTTGTTTTTTAAATTTATTTGTATTACATGAAAAAAAGCAAAAAAAGAAGAGAAGAAATGCATTGTGAGTTTGTGAAGTTTCACTTCCAGTTTCAGTTTATTATTCATTCCAATAAAGTAGTACAAAAATAGTATCTACTGCTATGTCTTTGTTCCTTGGTAAGAAAATGTTGATGGGAGGAACATTATTAACAGTGGCGTCTCAGATAATCCGGATGGGAAAAAACCACAGAAAGAAAAGGCGTAGCGTAATGTACTACCATTCGATCATACGTATCTTGCCCTCGGGGCACCCCGTAACTTTTATGTTTTATCTTGCTAAGCGATCAAGGCTGCGCGAATAAACAGTCAAGGAGTTGTTTCAAAGTTGCGCTCTAGCCCTGCCACCCGCAATATACAAAGCCGCTGCAGCAACATTGTGGTCCCTGATTCATTAGCAACTGTGGCAGCGGCGGTCCTGATCGTATGAGGCTAACGACTACGGCGCATTAATTATGCTTTCCTGTAGATAACTGCTCACTTTTTATGATGTCTTGTTGTTTCTTCTTGGGGCCCCACAGATGCACTCGGGTCATATTAACCCTCGCTCGCCCAACACGGCTAAAAACGGAAACGGGGGGGGGGGGGGGGGGGGAGGGGGAAAGGGGGGAAGAGGGGAGGTCATGGTTAGTACGTTCGCAGCGCGATGCTTGCGGAGACTAGATTATCTGATAAACTGCGCACTTCACTTCAGACACCAAATTAGGTTTGTTTTGTACCCGACCAGGCATGCGTACGGGACATTCGTTGCAACGTTTAGCCCAGATCTAATCATTCGACTTGCATTGTTTCAACAGAAAGTAATCAAGCCAAATTCGCGTAGCTCATTTTGGGTTGCAACAACGTCGGGCGGCTCAGAAGAACACGCTAAAACATATAGCTTGCGTTCCCCCCACGGAAGCAAATTAATATTTTCAGACTCGACCGAATGTTCCGCTTTTCGTTACGGAGTCAACATACGCAAAACAATTGTGCACATTACATAAATTACGTTTAATGTAGATTACGCAATCTGTTTTCACATTTATATAAAGGAGTTGGTGTTGGGCTTACAACCAGGGCTCGATGCAGCAAGTGGGGCCGAGTGCTGTAAGCACGGATCCTGTATTGGCGCTGATAAGTTCCACGTTTGTCTGGTTGCTTTGGTATACTGCTTCCCAGCTGAGATCAATATACAAAGCGGCACCGCGAGTATTTCCATCTTTGTACGCAAATAATACGAAATGATGAATATTGTTTAGCGGAATGTTTAGACTTCCCTATCACGCGTACTTGAATGCTTCTTATAAGCTCCGTCGTTGCTACAAAAGCAAGTTGATAGGGAGCGCTTCATCGCCTTTTGTGTAACCCTTCCTCCGTGCCAGCTTAACGCCAGCAATGTTCGCAGTGAAGCGGACACTGGTTACTTCCATTAGGAAGGTGCAAGCAACCATTCTTACAGATAAAGGAAGCGGGATGCACTGACAAAGTAAAAAAATGGCCCCCCTCCGTATACCCCCGCAAGAAATGTCCCCACGGAACACTGATCATTTCACATGGTTTGTGGAGGAAAGCGACGGAGTCACATGTTTTAAGGTTGTTGCTAGCAAGAGGCGGACGAAATAATTTGGAGTTTTACAAAAGGTGAGTGCGACTAGTAGTGCCCGAGCGGGGGCAGAGTCGCTTGGTTATTGTTACTTGTCTTGTATTTTTATGCGAAGCTTTCTTTTGTGTGTGCATCGAACGCGAGCAAAAGCAATGCCTTGTGTTTGCACAAAAGTGCTTAATCGATGAAGTTAGCATATTTTTGTTATAGCAGTGGAAATGCAGGCCATTGTAAGAAAAACAAACAAGAGACACAAAACAGAAAGTGGAACCAAACAAGAAAAGTCACCCAGTTTGGCTATTGATAGCAAAACATGGCAACCTAACTATAAATTACAAAACTAAACAACAAAAGCCAAATACAAGTGAACTAAAAAAATGAAGGAAGGAAATTGCAAAGGCCTATAAGCTAATGCCATCAGACTTATAACTGAAAAGGCAAAAACATCAAAAGAAATGCTGGTCCGGGTCGGCGTGCATTTCCAGTGTACTAGAGAAATATAATGTTTCCGAAACTGAGAACTGTTTAGAAAACGCAGAGGCATTAGTAAACAATTCTGGAAACTAACTTTACGTTGAACTTGGTGTCGTTTATAGAAGTCATATTTCTTATCAAACTTTTACGTTGCGTAGGCTAATGAAATCAGGCAAAGCGGAAACAGGCACTATCGTTAACGCGATGACTTTCGACAAATCTGACAGCTGGCGAGATAATATTATAGTCAGGGTCAAAGCCGGGCTCAAGGAAGATGAAGCAAACATTTTTGCGCGTGTGTCAGGGCATCCTAAGATAAAGCTACATCGCTTTGTACCCTTAATTCTCGCACGGAAATTTAAAAGTAAAAGAGGACAGAAATTTATTTCTAATTTCAGTCTAAGGGAAGTGCCTTCGGTGAGCAACAGGCCATGAAATTTGAACGTCATCGGACAGCATTAAATTACAATGTAAACGCTATTGATCAAATAGCTTCATGATTGAACTGTCAGAAATGATTTTGGTGCAAAGAGCTTCTCTCGGACTGTTACGCCTCTCCATATCCGCCGTCTTTTGGGGTTTTGTTCCCCTTTCTAATTACTTTGCATGTGCTAGTCTTTACAAAGATTTGTGAGTATAAAAGCATCGCCTGAGGCCCAGACAGACAGTCCGCATTACGATGATAAAGGGAGACCCGTCACTGCTCCCCTACTCCCGCACTGGTTACACGGTTCTTGACACGTCGACACTCTGCGTTAGCCTTGCGCAACGGCACTACTAACGGGCATAATGGATCTTGTCCTCCGGCGATCCAAACCCAGTGCGGGAACGCTGCTGATTGAGTTCATACAAATTTCTAACCACTGAATACAAAGAGTATACGCAGCAAAGGCTTTCACTAGCCCGGCGTGCCGAAAGAACTTTGTGAATGCTTGATTTTTTGTGAAGTTTATGCAGCTAAATATCAATTTCTGGCCATTCAATGAACGAATAAAGGGAATAAAGGGCCCCATCTTTGTAGCAGATTTACATATGCGTTGATGCGCAGTATATTACCCCCTTGTTTCCTTTTATCTTCTTTCATCTACCTGAATCTCTCACCTGTTTCAAAATCAAAATCTTTTGGGGCACTGCGCCAACCGCACTCACCAGCTCAGTGAATGGGTTCACTCTATCAGCCCCGGCTTAGGGGCTGCTTCGTATGCATTAATTCTGTACCCGCTATAATCACTGAAAGCGTTGATCCCCTGACGCCACCATTCCTACGTCGCCTGCCAAACTTTTTATCAGCAGAGCTCCTTGAGCTCTTGGTTCCGCCGTCAATGAACAGAAAAAAATACCAAAAAATGGCGGGCGCACGTCAGGTTCGTCTCGTGATATTCCTTGTAACATGGCACGAACCCCTCCGGGGGATTGACCATGAATCAGGCGTGAGGAGGGCTAATTCTTCCGCTACACATAACTGTAACTTGGCAACATAAGCATTTTAATGAAAAAAGATTTGATTGATTGTGGGGTTTAACGCACCGACGCAACGCAGCGGTGAGGCGCGCCGTAGTGGAGGGCTCCGGATTAATTTTGACCACCTGGGGATCTATAACGTAATGAAAAAAGCGCATGTAATCGCATGCGAGAATTGGTTGCGCCGTCAATGAACAGAAACGCTCGCGCCACCTGTCGTCTGCTCTTTGACGTCACATGCCACACTATAATCACCTGTTTCAATCACCAATATAATACCTATAATCAATAATGCCCAGACTTCGCTAGTTGGTACCGCCACCAAGCGGATCTCGCTGTTTAAAATCAGAGCGGTTCGGTCTGCTTAGCTGGGGTGGCTTCTTCTTCCTTTCGGTCCTTCTACGTGCAGCTTCGCTTTTAAAGAAGCTTCTTCGACAAGAAACGCCTCTTATGATATTTGGCAACGGGAGAACTGTCCGGTGCTATACCGCGCACACGGGGGATTGGGCAACCAAAGAAGATCCGGACGCCAAAGATGAGGCGGCTTATCAGGAAGCGCGCCATGCTGCGAGGCGAGAATATAATCGGCGACGATGAGCCGAGAACCCCGAACGGGTCCGTGAAAGTACGCGTTTGAGAAAACAGCTTCGCCGGCAAAACGACCCCGACCGCCGAGTCATGGAAACATTTCAGCCTTAGCTCCGTCAATCACCATTGCGCCAGTCTACTATACTGATCATGATGCCGTCGTGGACAAGCGTAGCAAGAAGCCGGAGGCTCTGATGATCATGGATGATTTGATTCATCTACAGGTACGACCACCAGTTCATCCGCCCGAAGAACAAGAAGTAGTGTAGGCCTTCGACGCCGAGCGAGCCCTCTACGAAGACTTTCCGGCGGCGACGGTGAAGTACACGAGGACTGAAGAGACCTCTATACAAATAGAGGGCTTATATACATACTTTACGTTGCGTTTGATTTGGCCTCCTGCTGAAGAGTGCCGTATATATACACGGTGTAAATAGTTCTCAGGGACTTATATGGCGCTCGTCCAGTTTACCTTGGTTAGACGAACATATCTCTGCTGTAACATCAGGCTTTCACTTTTGTGCAAGCTGGCTTAGATATTTTTGTCTGTTAACGTACCATTTTTATGGTGACATTCAAGTCGGCTGAAAGTACTGCTACATATGTTAACTTTTTGTGTTTTGTACTTCAAGGAAATCTGACAACGATCATCTAAAAAATAAACCACTCGGGATTTCTACGGGTGTGACCGGGAAGTAAGGAAATTGTCCCATTCGGTTGAAACACATTTGCCCCTCGATTTACGCATCTGTATTTCGGATGTCTGCGGAAAGAGCGCTCCCCCGGAACAAGGCCGTTCCAAGTGACCCTGCACGTACGCATCGCATTCTGTGTGTCGCAGAGAGGGGTGTAGAGGGCAGGAGACAGTCGTTCTTGCGGCTGTTTCGGCTAATGGCCGCTGTCACGGCTCAATTGAGGCCTCGGAAAAACGCCTCTACACACTAGCAAAAAAACGTCGTTTAGACAACCGACTAAATGAACTTACAACAAAAACCAAGGCTGAAAGAGGGGCACAGCAGATAAGCGAAAAAATGAGAAGAGTTTAGAGAATACAGTAACACCAGACTTACAGTCTCATCAAGCGCATGCTTTCGGGGATAAACGTACGCAGTGTCAAGATGGGAAAGAGAAGCCGAGCTCGCTCTTTTACAACAATTTGTGGAGTCATGACGCGTTTCACTCGTCGCGACCTTAATATAGACGTAGCGCAATGTGCTCCTCTGTTTAGTTGGCTTAACCATGCCAGGGTACAACGCTCGCAAGCGGGCCAGATTTTTTTCTGACAGTCCTTTAAGGCTTGACTTGTTCCGTGTGGAACGGTTGTGCACTGCCAGGATGCACGAATTCTTAGAAGGAGAAACACAAAGAAAAATGGGAAAGGGCGGTGAATGTTGTTCGCCATTTAGGCGGAGAGACACTAACGGCACCAGCGGCAGACCGTCTCTCGATCAGCGCAGGCGATTATGGCCTGTGGCCAACTTTACCCGAGTTTGACGATAGTGCGAAATGAAGATTCATTTTTTGGCAACTTGAAACAGCGCCCAGGTTAATATCGAAGCAAGAAAACATGTTGCCTAACTAGAACCCAGGAAAAGGAGCGCACGATCCAGGTTTAGACGGATGGGCTTTGTTCACCTAAGCTCATAACGGAGTATTAAGCGGTTTTTATTATATTAGTACTTCTTAGTGCGTCGATAAAAGCCTACGTTTATTTGTATTTGGTTTCTAGCCGGCAAAAAAACACGTCCAGGGACCGCGGCCGGTATTTCTAATGCTTTACAATTCGCCCATCGAGGCTAAGAGGCGGATTTCAGTATATACAAAAAAGGCTTGTGCAAACATTTTCTTTCTGCAAGTCCTGCGAATGTAGAAACGGCCGACAATAACCTAAAGAAAAACCCCTCGAGAGCTCCGTGAACTCTAAATCAAACCTCCAGTCTTTTTTCTTCGAATCATGTTTTTGAAGAGGTCTTGGAGAATGCAGTACACATTGGAAATTTATCTTGTATGTGCTGAACATTTTTTACTTGTTCACTTATATATAAACGATACTTCTGCCCCAATTGTTATTGATGTATGGACACCAGAGGATTCGCTCAAAAAATTGCTTTTACTTCAGTTCTCTTAATCCCTGCGACGTTTTGTTCCTCCACATGGTTGCACTATACCCCAATTGAATGTTTATAGTTCTTAACTACTCCGAGAGCGATGAGCCGGTTTCTCTGCAGACAATACTACAAACATAATCCCCTTCAACCTCATACTTTAGTCCCCTGCTGTGTTAAGCGCTCTCTTACACAATTTCAACCGCAATCCGAGTTTACCCGCTACGCCTGAAATAAATTATTTCACCTCGTTTGCTGCATAAAGGTGGTATTGGAACGAATAGAGCAAAGCCTATGTGCAAACTTTTTGCTATTCAATCCAACAACACTCTGCAAAGCCGGAGATACCGGAATGCAACAAAATAGGGCGAACTTACGAGTAAGCCCAGGCCCATTGTATGACATCATGCTTGCTAAAGCATGAGTGTCCAATATCGGAATATTCCCTTGCGTTACTATCATCATTAGGTAACTCTTGCGTCGTCTGCTTCAGTTGCTTTCTTTTTCACCGTCTAACCGCCATGTACACGTGGTTGTGGGTATACATACCTATCGGCGCGTGACTCGGCACACAGCGCCGTTAGCAAAGCGAACCAAAGAGGACACTTCCAGAGGACGTACTCTGCTACTCCCTTAATTGACATTTCTGTAACTAGCATCCCCATATTACTCATGTGGGCGTCAGTCTATGTCTTCAACACGTGTTTTCATGTCAAACGACACTACGCCTTGACTACGTAAGTCTATGCTTAGACACTTAGCTTCGCAGAGGTAACGTGGGGTGCTAGTATCGCATTACAAAGTTTCCAGGTTCAAATCACACCCAGTCTCTAATTCTCTGAACTTTTGGTTTGTAGTCAGTTACTTCGTTTTTTTTAACAGCCCTGGGACATATGGTGTGCCAGGGACGCCAGATATCCTACCTACCGGTTTAGCTAATGCATTCATAATATAAAATAAGTGCGAACGAGCGCGCTATTTTCATAAGTCCCACCCTTACCGGTTTCGGTCTACCCCAAAACACGGCACGCACACTCGTTAAACAGAAATAAAAAAAAACAGAAGAAATATGAATGAAAGGCAAGATGGTGTTAGAGAAATTCCTTTATTTAGATGACTGCGTACTTTTCACATCTTGCGACCCACTGGTTACACCGAAAGAAACGATGACAGCCGCTTTCTCGCCCTGCGTGATGCGTAAAGGTTAAAAAAAGAATCACCATGATGCTGTGCTAAGGGAACGTGAGATATGGCGCAAGAACCACGCGAAAATGGGACGAGCTTTGACTAGGGCCGCCTCTATGAATGAGTAGGAAACATGTTTTTTGGTTGAACAGCCAGTATCCTACCCTTGGTTATTACACTTTAATAAATTGCCTCAGGTAGGCTTCACCACACGAACAATGACCTTTCAGCGTGCCTAAATGAGCGCATTTGGCGAATGACGAGGCCCACATTGCGATTACAGTAAAGAAGATTGAACCTGCGCTGGGCGATAGCGCAAGGCGAGTATGTGCACCGTTGTGCTCATCGTGCTAAACGTAAATCAGAGGCTCCGTGCTGGCCAGAAACAAATGTTGCAGCAATGCATCTGCCACCGATAGCGTACACTCCGAGCACCGTAGCAGGAGTTTAAAACGGAAAACATTATTGGAGCGAATATTTAGATCGCTGTGCTTTTCTCCACCGTCATTCGGGGAATGCTGGGCACGTTCTTGCAGCGGAGCGGGAATGTTCTTGCAGCACTGCACCCTGGCCGCTTCTGAATAACGCCGAGATGGTACGTGTAGCAGACGCTGTGAAACAGCTGTCTGCATGCCGGACACGTCCTACCAGTTGCGACAACAGCGGCGCGTTTCTTGCGCGGACGGCGTTTCGCGAAGCTAGAAAAGAAAACTTATTTTGCATCCTAGGCTGTTTACAGGAAGGCGTAAGAGAAAGGAGGCTTGTTTACACGCACGACTGGTGTACACTCGCACCATTCGAAGGCGGCGTACATAGGAAGCTCACCGTTTGAACTCTTTTGTTTTGGCTCCTCGTCAACCTGGAGCACCCGTCAGCACACATCGATGACTGAACCCCTGTCTAAACATTTCCTTTCCTCTATATCCCTACTCCGGGCAGCGTTCTACTTTGTCTGTGTCGGAACTATATCTTTGTGATTTCAATAGTTGACGTGAGACGAGCAATTATTTATCCGAGGAAACTAACCCTTCGTCAGATTCTGTACTAAAGAATAACAGCAAAGCAAGAAGGGCACGTCAAGACTGCACAACTACTCGAACGTCTACATTTTTGAGGCACGAATTGTTGAAACGCTATTTCAAACTACTGGTTTCTAATGGGGCACCGGTAATTCCCCGTCAATGACGTCAGTACCCTCGTGGTTGGCAACACGTGTCGGAGCTTTCTCGTAAATAAGAATAAACAATGATAGCAGGAATGAGAAACAGGATCACTTCTTACAGAGACCTTTTATTTCTTTCAATGAAAACAGTCACCCTTACTTACATTGTGCTATGCGCTCCGATAAACAGCGTTTTTTCAAAATTTGTTGAAAGAACAAACCTCGTTTTGACCCTAGCTTAGAACTTTGGTTCCGCTGGCGATAGTGGGATTAGGCCTAATAGCACGGCGCCCGCGACACGAGAGCTCGAATACTGGTGAATTTCCTGTTAAAATCGAAGCTCATTTCCTCCCGCGGCCGCTTCTAACGGCGCCTCCAATTCGGCTGTCACGCACGGAGCGTTGTAGTTTTCAAGCTAGAAACATCGGTGTTCCCCTCTCCCCTTTTGTAGCAGCTTTTCAAATTTATTTTGTTCTCAGAAGCGGAGTTAACAGTGAGGCAGCCCTGTTACCGTCCAGCTCAGGGGTGAACACTAGATTAAAAAACTGACAATTAATTGCCTTTCTTAAGGGCAGTTCAAAAACCCCCGCTTCTCCCCCAAATCCCTACATGTGGCTATCACTTTGCTAACAAAACACGGGGGGAGTTCTTTGGAACAGTGTAATACTACATGTATTACTAGCAAAACTAAAGAAAACACCTATGAACTTGTGTGCGGGCAACAGTTGAGAAAAACCAGCAGTGTATTTGGGCAGATATCCTCTTGGATTTTAGTAGCCTCACAGCGTGCTTTGTTTTGTCACCTTGGCGTTATGCAGTGTCATCGAGGTTTTGAAACCTCTCACCTCAAACACGCCCTTTCTCTGTGCGTAAGCTTGTGCCAGTACGAGCTTTTACGCTTGTGCGCGTGTGCGTGTGCTTGTCCGCGTGTGGGTGCAGAACAGGGTGGATCGCACTTCTTGACCAGCGCGGCTCGCACTTCTAGGCCTGATGTGCCCAACCCCCTCTCCCTCAACCCTTCACAGGAACTTTGAGGAAAGAGGCAAGGGTCTGAAGGCTCTTCACGGGATGTATGCCTTGTCCCTGGCTCAGGATCACTTTTGGCCCGGGGTCTTCCTGCCATCAATCTCAAGCCAATTACTCGACTTCAGTTGTACTGCCTCAGAAATAATTCAACGTATTCAGGGAGGTTATAAAAGAAAGCTGTAAGTGCGGGGACGTAGCTACCACACAGTTTAGTAGAGCGGTATTCACAATAAAATAGATAAAATAAAGTGATATGAGTAACTGCATTCCTGTCAGTCCGTCTACTACGAAAAAAATGTCTGACGGAGATAGAAAAAATGATTTTCTCAATTGTCGGACGTTCCGCCCAAATACTTCAGCGACTGATGACGTTGTTTCTCCGAAAGATATTGCGTGCCCTCAGAAAGAACTTCGTCTTGCTCAGGTGCTCCTTTCATCGCTTGTGCCAGAAAGTAATAACCAGCCGCCGATCAAGCTACTGACGCTCCAGTCAGCCAGCTTGCCTTGCGAAGGTTGCGGCGTCTATACTTTTCGCAGCGCTATTCGCGTTGATGGTGGCCTTGACGGGAACGTATTGATCGGGACCATAAGTTATTAAACGTGTAAGCGGGCATTCTTCAGCACGGTACACTCAAGGACGATATTTCCAATCGCATATAATGTGTAAAGCGAGGCAAGAGATGCGTGTCTTAGAGCCTCGCTACCGCATAACCTTTCCGCCATGACTTTACCTATACACAGGCTACAGACAAGCAGTTCGTCAACTCCGACGCGTGGCCAGAACTCTCAAATTGACTTGCGATGCCCACAGCATCGTGAACTCCTTCCCGCGCCTCGTGCGAGGTCTGTGGAATCGACGATCGGCACCTGGCTACACCGCCGCTGACGCGGCCCGCCATCCCCAGAGGTGGAATAGGCCGCTTATCCTGTTTCGGTTATCCAAGGCTGACGTAGGCCTCTTCCTTCACAAGGACTCTCTCCTGCGCTTCATGCGTGCTCTTTTTCCTCCACGCGGATCGGACCTTCCTGGCGGCGGAGCCTGCAGCGAGGAGGTGGCGCTTCGGAAAATCCGTGTGGGCGCAACACTGGCCCTGGTGGTTAGGACTTCTTGGATGACACAGGCTCCTCCAGTCACATGCCCCTTTTGTACATTAGGGCCACCGCTTAAGGACATATCCTCGTTTTCAGCCAGCACGAGTTATCCACGTGAGGGACTTCGGGTATCACCCGCGATGGCCACCTGACCTCCACATATGTGCGCACGGTTTACAATACCATTCTCTAATGTGTTTTATTATGAAGATGGGACAAGTCAACTAATTAGGTCAACCGTAGGGCATATTCGCGCAATTTAAGTACTAGTCTGGCCAGAGCACCAATACTTCCTTTTTGAGAAGTCGCTCGGTGGTCTCGGTGAGCTGCGCGTTTTTATCCAAGTTGCATTGCCCATTAGTCGCCAAATTTCGCTGTCCCGTCCTCCTAGAAATAAGCTTCAACATACAGTTGATCAACAAACAAGCGATCGACAAAACTGGATGTGGTTTTGCTCAGCTAGCCTTGGACATGCAACGCAAAAGCTTGGCTTAGTCAGGTTGAGTCTTGGTTTCGCTTCCTTAACCTTTGATGAAGCTGTATTGCCGACCACGGCTCAAAGCCCTTCGGGTCCCGTGGCAAGCGCTCGACATAAGGAGGCCCGGCCTCGCTTTCATTCACGCCGAACGTGGCGTTCCTCTTTCACGGCGAAGGCGGTAGCCCGAGACGAGCCAGCGGCGCATGAGTGGGAGGCTGCGGGGTTAGTCGGTTGCAGATCAGCTGAACGACCGCTCCCATCGCGGCGGCCGCCGCTACTTGAGCAGAACGACAGAAAACGGTCCTTGTGCGCAGCGCCGACAGCGCGCCCGGTGCATCACGCGATGCGCTTCAAGGGGTGTGTCGCAGGCGGTGTGTCCGCGGTCGAAAGGTGACCTTGCGCATCCGCTGCGAAAGCGCTGTACGAAAGTAGTAAAGCTTCGCTGTAAGACATTATTTGCGAGGTCGTAAATGAATGAGGGTCTCGTGGACAAATACTCATTGAAGGTCCATTCCTGCGCCCCCACACCAGCGTCTCCTGGCGTTCTTGAGGATCGGCCTGACGCGTGTGCCTTGCTGTGGCTACACAACGCCGTAACTCGGCGTGTGTCGCATGCTGTTTGCAATCCGAATACGTCCACGGGTGCAGGACGATATGGTCCTGGACAAAATGTTCGCTGACAATTTGGCCCCCGGCATTTTCGTCCGGGACCCCGTCCCGAGGCACCGGGACACGGTACAAAATGGGCCCAAGTCAATCCTTTGACGCCGTAAAAAGTCCGATATCTGTAGCGATTACTTTAAGTAAGTGATGCAAATAGCGGAATCTCGCGAATGTTTCAGCACTATTTTTTATAGTTTCAAGGTGTTAAATGAGCCTGCAGCAAGATGGAAAGGCAATCATCATGCACATTCTACATGTTTTACACGGGTGTACGTCACGTGGCGTTTTGTCACTGAACGATTTCTAATATGTAAATTTTATCAGATCAGATCATTCACATAGGAAACTTAACCGTAGTGGGCGAAAACAAATTTGGTTTTATTTCCTGTTTATGTATACGAGTTTTGTTTTCATACGGCAGACTATAGTCTTAAATGAGGTACAATAAGCCGCGATCCGACGTCGTCCATATTCGGTTACACTGTGCGGATACCTGCTATTATTGCGGAAACTATCTTATTTTGGTATTTTATATTATTTATTTATTTATTTATTTATTTATTTATTTTTCTTAAAAGCCCAAGGGCATTACGCAAGGGGGATACATAAACCTGGTACAACAGCGCCAACAATACATTTGGTGAGGGAACTATAACAAAGTGGTGAGTCAGCAACAACATGTAACACACTTGAAGAGCAGCGGGCACACATTGTCAACGCGCGTGATACACTTGACATGAAAACAGTGACTACAAATCATCACCAGCTTCAAAGTGAGACAAGACAACAAAGCAGATAAGATGTTTTGAATTTTAAGCTGCTGCTGCAGTCTTTTGAATTAATGGAACACCTTCCACAAATCGATGCGAATGGCAGATTATGGCACTTCAAAAATTTTTACTTCTGAAAATAATAAAATTCGCCTTCGAATTTCAATTTGCCTGGAGCCCCAATGTAGTGTCTATTATACAAACTTGATAGGAGTGTAGAAATAACCATTGCGTAAAAGCACAGCATCAGCTCTGCAACGGTAATTAAATCAAAGTCAAAATCAAGAGTGAGATAATACACAAAAATGACCTCTTTTTATACAACGCATGCCTTTGTCACGCTAAATTAAAGTCAGCCTTCATATGAGCACGACAGAAACCAGCCGGCCCAATGAGCGGGGCAGTAGGATTATTCGTCACTTCTTTTCCAGGACGTTTGCTCTGTGACGTCAGAACACGATTCTGCAGCCCCGCCGGCCTCGCTTCCCGCTTCCCTTGCTTGCTGGATCTTTTTTCTTTCGTCACTCCCCTATTCACACCAGCAGGAGGCCTATGCCAAAACGCCATGTGACGATTGGACCGTATCCTGGCTAGGGCGGTGAGCATGAAAAAATAAAATTGCACTTAAACCTGTATGTAACGAACCTGTATATAACGAATTTCTGGATTTAATGAAGTTTTTCATTACCACATTTTCCCCTCCATTGAAGCTTATGTGTTCGCGACCTCTATGTAACGAAGGAGTTGCGACGGTTAACCTTGATGTAACAAATTCACTACGCTAATGAGTCAACGTTTCTTTTGCCCTTTTTTTGAAAATCGGCTGGCGAAATTCACTATTCTAGGGCATTTCGTCCGCACCGCAATCTACAGTGCGTTTCCACGTGTGAGTGTGGTGTCGGTTAAAGTGCTCGGCCTGCTTGTCGGTGTGTAGTCGCCTGTCTCCACTGATATTTGTTGAGTCAGTTCATCGGTGATAAGTTTTGCTGCCCGAAAAAGAAAAGTTTTGTCTTGTCAAGACAATATTCTTACGGCCGTGTCCGCGGGCGAGAAAGAAGAACGTCACCGCCTGGTGCAGTGTCGAAGCTAGCATCACCTCAACAATTTGAGTGCGGAAAAAAGCATAAAGTTCGCGAAAAGGCGCCCTTCAAGCATAAGTTTCGTTCTTGAAACGGGTTAAGACAGCGGAAACTATCAAAAAGTAAAATAGCTACTTAAGCTTCGTTTGGTAATACGGGGGCCGTGTAGTAGCAGCAGGCGCCAATCACGCAGTTTTTCACTGTGAAATACAGTAAAAGCTCGTTAATTCGACACCCGTTAATTCGGAACTTCGGATAACTCGGACGGCTCTATTGGTCCCGGCCAAAGCGCATATTAGTCTATGGGACCAAACCTTCGTTAATTCGTCAGTGTTCGGCCTCGCACCGCTTAATTCGGACAATGCTGACGGCTGCCGCTACACAAAAGTGTGGGAAATTAGCAGCGTTGGCACCACTGGAGTGAACCCGAAACCTGAGAGGCATCGCTATCGTCATCACCTAGTGGGGGCGATCGCAGCGTCACCGAACGTCGGTGCCTTCTTTCTTTGCTCCACTGCGTTTGCATGCCACCACCATCGTGCGCTTCAGTGACGGCAACGCCGGCAAAGCGGAAGAAGTACGAAGCCAAGAACTTGGCGACTAAAGTGGAAATATTGAAGAAATTGTTAGAAGAAATTAGTAATGATGTAACGGGCACCCACGAAAACCACGATTCTGACGAATAGTCATGCGAGGAGGTGCAGCCGCGACCTCATCGCACCTCACGAGAAGTCTCGGAGGCGCTTTTGATATTGGAGGACGTTTGCCTGAGCAGTTCCGACAGTTTGCGTGCTGTTGTCCACTTGAAATAGTTAAGAAAATTGTAATGCCAGCCGGAATTTGCGCGAAAAAGCAGACGACTATTACAAAATACTTCAGCAAATAAAGGTATGCTTCTCCAACGTGATTTTAATGTTGTTTTCCTGTTCATTCATTAATTCATTCATTTCCCGGTCCCGTGAGATCCGAATTAACGAGCTGCACAAGGGGCAGTTCAGCATCACTGATGCCCAGCATCTTGGTTTCGTTTCTGCTTCATTCACGCGAGCTTTAACTCGAAACCTGCATGCAACGAAAACCTGGATGTAACAAAAAAATGCAAACGTTTGTCAACTTCGTTATATCCAGGTTTAACTGGATAATAAAACAAATAGAAAGAAATATGCCATCAGTGACCAACTAACCGGAGTCAACTGATTAACCACAGTAATTTGCACCAGAATGCCTTGCAGACATCAAGCTGACTAGGGACCCTTTCGTTCGGGTTTTCATTTGGAACCATATTGTGCGGGTTTCCACTTGGGACCATATTGTCAGGGACTATTTGGTCCGGGGCCATATCGTCCGGGACAATAATGTGCGGCACCGTATTTATTCCGGGACCATATTGTTACAACACGACGGCAAGGATGCGAACAACGAAACGTGGTGCAACGTCCGAAGAAGAAGAAGCCGGGCAGGCGCGCAGCCAGCGCCGGTTCTGTCTAATGGCCGACATCTTGTAAATAGTGAAAATACATCGTTCGTCCATATCATGGTTCACGTCCTTTGTCCTGCCACCACGTAACAATATCGTCCGGTTCCCTACGCCCACAGTTCAGGCACACGTTGCGCGGTTACGAAGTCTAAGTGGTCGCCTTTCGGCACGTTTTGCACTCCTTCACTCCATAAGGAGTTTATACATTTCGTCTCCATCGATGCCATTCTGTCTATTTATTTGTTTGCTGCCTGCTCAGTCTTTTAGTAGGTCCGCACTCAATTTTCCTCTGCACATCCATGCTGACAAGCGGCGCCCAGAATCGCAAATACACGCTCGAGCCCCGCCACCACCACCTCGACCTGACATTCCCCCGAGAAACAAAGCCCAATTATTTCTCACGCACTAAACAAAATTATTAGACCACCGGTTGCACATTCATTTTGCAGGTATAGGTGAGTCTCAATTGGGTCTTTTCTATGAACAAGCGCGTCCAAAATCAAACTTGGTTGTTCCCTTTCAAGTGCTGCATCAGAAATAGCGCAAAGTTGGCGTATTAAGCGCTGTCCAAACACTTGTATGAATATGCGGAACTTTGGATATTTGACACTAGGCTAGGTTTCAAGGTATTTCCAGATTTCCCAGATTTCTTCCTGTCAGCAATACTCGTTCTAGCGAACTAATTCTTGATTGATTGATTGATTGATTGATTGATTGATTGATTGATTGATTGATTGATTGATTGATTGATTGATTGATTGATTGATTGATTGATTGATTGATTGATTGATTGATTGATTGATTGATTGATTGAACTTGTTGGCTGTCCGAAATGAATGTTTGATTAGCCATTTCCGAAAGCGTTGCCCAAATACAACTAGGGGCGCGTTCTTCTGTGTAGATATGTACTCCTTCCTGTGCTCAAGGACGTTTTCTGTACGAGTGGATGGGAAGCCGGTCGGCCTGTTTACATCGAATCGTGGGGTACCGCAAGGTTCCGTGCTAGCACCGCTACTCTTCAACATCGCATTTGCACCCTTGGCATGGAAGTTAGCAAGACATCCCTTTCGTGAGATTTATTATCTACGCGGATGATGTCACACTGTGGTCCACAAACCGGACCTCGGTTTACAGTGCCGTCATCTCCAGCAAGCCCTAGATGTTTTTCATGCCTTTGCGGAATCAGCCGGTTTAGAAATTTCAGCTGAGAAGTCGTGCTACATACAAGTGGCTAATAAATTCAGGAAGGAAGTTAGCCTCTATGGCTAACTTTCAACTTAAAATTGGTTCAGCTGCCATACCAGCCAAAGAAGAGCTGCGGGTGCTCGGACTTCTGATCCACCAGTCGGGTTCTGGTCTTCACTGGCTCCGAGAAGGCACGGAAGGAGTGCTCGACAACCTTGCACTTGATCCGCCGGATTTCAACGCGTAGTGGAGGAGCCCGCACGGAGGTGGCTAGAAGACTCGTACGTGCTGTTCTCCAGCCGCGCCTACTCTACCAGGCACAATTTCACAGACTTGACCATGCAACAATGGGCGCAACTTGAGACTATAAACGAGAAGCTATGCGCACCATCACGGCACTTCCTCGTCTTACCCCGATACCCATCTTACAGGAACACGCCCAGCTCAATACTATAACGGAGCTTATAAACCAGCGCGAAGAAGGAAGGAAGCTCAAGCGTTTGTAATTCCATGGTCGCAGCGCTTCATTCAATTTTTGTTATGCGTCCCCCGTCACTTCAACCTCAGACGATCTTCCACCATGGCGGTAACGACAATGACAACGAATAAGACGACGAAGCTTCGTCGCCGTGACCAGCCAGCGCCAACATCCGATACCACAGTCCCTGAAGCCACTGCGTACTGTACACAGACGCAGCTCTTCTGCGTACGGAGGACGGACTGCTTTCGTCAGTGCCACGCACCCGGAAATCAAAGGCTCGCGCTGTTACGCTACCGACACTCCGGACCCGCTGCTACTGGAGCTCCAGGCTGTTCATGACGCAGTCAATGCTGCAAGTACACTCCATAACATCACCGGAGGTGCATATATATACAGACTCGCTCAGTGCTGTGAAGCATCTGAAGCAAGTAAAGAAGACCCTCTGATCTGCCAGCAGATTCACAGCCTCCACAGAACATCAGAGCTAAACGATCCGTGTACATTGGGTACAGGGGCACGGTCGCAATATACTGAATCAATTAGCGGACCATATTTCCACTCTTCTTCCCCCCTGAGTCCTCCCTAGCCCCCTTTCCTTGTGATCCGCGCTCCCCGTCTTTAGCCCGGAAATCTCTCCTGAGAAGGGACACACGTGCCCTAATTCCCCCGTGTGTCTGCTCCCTGCCCCCTAATCTTTCCCCGGGTGGGAGGAAGTTTCTCTCAGGAGGCTTCGGGCTGAGGGTGGCCCTCACACCTTCAGTCACTTGGACTTGGGGGCACTCACAAGACGACCCAGGAACGTGTCCCAAGTGTCCGTCTCCGGCGGTTGAAGCTGACGCCAAGCATCTTTTGTGGACGTGCGCGGGAACGAGGACAGCTCGAGACCATGCGCTCAGAAAGGTTGGTCTCCGGTGGGATAAACCGGATGACTACAACCGCTGGGTGCAGGACGATAAATACTGCAGGTCGCTGATGGACTTTCTGCACGCCAGTGGACTGCATGCATACCTGTAGATTTGAACACCTGTCGGTTTCGTGACCTTCTGTGCTCTTGGCAGCCCCTCTCTCCCTATTTTCTTCTCTTTCTCTTTCCTTCCTACTTTTTGCTCTACTCCCACTTTTAAAACGCCTTCCATATGCCGCGCGGCAAACACTCGTAATAATAATAAAAAAAAAGATATGTAGATCTGCTTGGCGTCAATACACGGGCACAGGCTTCAGATTAGGCGCACAGATTTCTTGGGGTAATATTTTATTGCTTGCGCACTAAAAAAAATGAACCCGACGTTCCACTGCGTGTCGTGTATCCAAAAATAATTTCGAATGAATCCGTGCCGGGAACGCGGAAGAAACTGTTAGCTCGGAAAACATCGCCGGCCCATAATCGACTTTTTGCATGCGTGCCAGTAAGCATTATGACCTTTATTTAAGTAGAAAATCTTTTATCGCAGGTTGTCTGAGTAAGTGTGAATTTGTGTATGCGTGCTGGCGGTTGAATTATGGAAAGGCTTCAACGACAAAAATATCTAATACCTCCGGCCTGACGTCTAAGAAACATTATAAATGTTATCATCACTGTAGCTAAGGCACCACACACCAGGAAAAGAAAACAACAGAAATAGATCGAATGTATGGCATCAATAAAGTCACAAATACGATAACTGGAGACGCAGAAAGGTTAACGATAGCGGGCCATAAAACTTTAACTTGAGTGGCACCGCTACAAAAACGAGGTTAAGTCGCTGCTGGATGATTTTTTATTTCGAAGTGGACCATGGCGTTGCCGACCTATTTTTAGGCAATTTATGAATCTGCTCTCCCGACGTTGAGCAGCATTGTGGGAAAGGTTAGCACAGAAGAAGAGAACAAGACAAGGAAAGAATAAAAAGCGAAACACACTTAGCATACTAATTGCCGCCGACTGATATTCTATTTGCGCACGCGGTCACCGAATCGGAATAGAATAACGGCGGCTGAGTGCGGACGTATTTTGTTATTGATGCATTCCCTGCGGTCTTGAGCTTCCATTTCAGAGATTTGCATCTTGAAGATGGCCTCGTGTATTCGCGTTTTTTCGTCTGTTCTATATCTGGTCGTCTCACTTTAGACCTCCCGTTCTCTAGTTCTGAGTTTGACTCTTTTTATTAGGTGCAGAGCACCTTAGGACCCGCACAATGTCCGTCCGCGTCCGTGTGCATAACATTTACAATCGCAAAAAAACATACAGGCACCGGTAGGATTCCAGCCCGCGCCCGGTAGACCAGACAGAGTTAGGGTCAGTCGTCTTACGCATTGGGCTACGACCGTGAGTTAGTACCCGAGAGTCAAACGGCTTGCTCCCTCGCCTGTAACAGTGCCCAGTACTTTAGGACCTCCGAATGTCCGTCCGCGTCCATCCGTGCGCACACCACCATCAAGCGAAAATCAAGCGAAATTCGATTTGAGCCGCGAGTCGCAGTTTCATTTAGGGAATAATCAAGGAATAACTCACGGCCCAAATCGAATGACGGTCGGGGCACAAGTGGAATGTCACTGGGGGCGCAAACTGGATGCAATTTCAAGTCCCCGTTCTCCGCACCCTCGCCATCATCCACGGAGTGGAGATGCTGCCATTTTCTGACGTACCTTTCATATGGCCAGAATGTAGTTATGCTGACCTGCAGCATCTATAGGAATATACCTTCAGGGAATGAGAACAAAGCACGTTCAGAAGCACTGTGTGCATCAGACCTTTTCACGGGACTTGTTGAGGCAATGGTACAACTGAGCCTAAAGGTGAATAAGTAGTTCTCAGACCAGTTTTTTTGACGGATCAACATCTTTCAGGAAATCCGCGTTCGTTTTTTTAGTAGATAAAAGACCGAAAGTGTTTATTTTGGCATAGATTCGTCGACAAGCCTTCTGCCGATGTCGACGCTAAGCCGACAACCTCGCCATCGGACTCACTGCAGCTACTTGGTGCAGAGTCACTATTCATGCTTTCGTGGCACCACCTCCACAGAAGCTAACGGAAGGCCAATAAACATTTTTGGCTCCGGTACCTGTATTTCCGCTGCAGTCAAATATGAACTGTGCTTCTATAGGACCACGTCTGGTTATCTTCAACCATACTCTGAGGCCATAAGTTAAACGAGAACCACCGGCACGCTGCTCCTCATTCTCTAAGCGTTTATTTCTAAGGTAAAAAAAAAACTTTCATTCCACTTCCTGTCTAACATGTTTAGATTAACCAAGATTGCTTTACACCGAAATGCGCTTAGTGCGTAACTGTTTTTATCGTGACCGTAAAGCGCTTTTCCAGCTTAGGCCATTCTGAGTACATCTTAGAATTCTCCAATACGCGTAGGAAATTTCTAGTAATTCTGCTAACAATTCTACTGGAGCTTAGTAAAAATTTCCAGCCCTCCAGTAGTTAAGCTGAGCTCCATGCAGAAAGCAACAACAAAAGAAAAAACAAAAACAAACATCCACCCAAGTCCAGAAATACCCGCACAAAAATCTCTATCACCTCTTGGCGCTTCGTAGTAGGAGGAATGTATGTTTTGACCAGGACCCAAAAACACCGCGGGGTGATGTAACTTTATTGCTCTTTGTCAATTTAGGAAAGCGCGCGCCAGCGAGGTTTACGAGGTTCGAGTCATATTCATAATTTTATATTCTTCATTAATGTGGCATCATGACTGCACTTCAAGAAGGCATTAATTTTCGATTTTCTAAGCTTGCGTGTACGTAGCGTCTGCATTGAACGCCCCTTGTACGGACCTGTGGTTTACAAGGAAGTTCATGACCGAAGCGTCACCTTCGACCTAAGAAAACGTTAGCGCCGTGGCAAGCAACATCCGACGTACTCGAACTAGTCGTGCTGGCCCACGGCTGAACCATTCATGGAACAGAATTTCTACGCATTACGAAACTATGGCAAAGCACAAGCTAATAACGGCGAGAACCAAAACACATATTCTTTGTGGTCCCAGCCATATCCTTGTCAACGCACATTAAAAAACGCAATAAAATAATGTTGGAAAACATTAATCAAACATGTATTCCAACGCATAGCCACCCAGCAAAGCACAGAAAAAGAAAATACAGTTGAGTTTTTTCCAAAGTGTAAAAGCGCAGTGGTACTTCCAGATTTCTTTCTCTCGAGTCATTTGAGCTGCCGGTCCAGTTCATTTGAACACGATCGAAATTCCGCTCGCACGCGGCTGGGATTTCAACCGAACCTAAGGGGTTCCCAGTGCGGAAACTACTTCGTTGAACGGCTCTCCGCGGCCTTCGTCCAACCCGCGTCAAATGGGGAGAATGACAAGGCGTCCCCTCGTTAATTTGCATAATATTTCGTTTTCTTTGTGCAGGACTACCCTCTCTGGGGACGTAGGAGGATTATAAACGAGAACATTCGGTCGCGTGTTATTTGTGCTTCCCTTCTTTCTCTTTCTTTAGGTCATCGTCTTCCACATGCTTCTTTTTTGTTACGACCGCGTACTTCTTCCGCCGTTTGTCAACACTTCCAATAACCACCACAGTACATGAGGGTACGTGTCGGGCGAGGCCTCCCTGCGACATAGCGCCTATGCACGGCCGCCACAATAGAAGCCAGCTGTTTGGGTGACTGGCGACAAGCGCTACTCTTTGTCGCAAGTGAGAAGAACGGAGTCTTTCATCAGTGGTGTCCCTCGTCCCTATGCCTCTGCGGCGGTCAGGTGTCTTTATCGTTGATAGTCTGGACGAGAGCGGCTGATGAAGCTTCGCCGGTTGTCTGCAGTGGCGCAGTGTGCTGGTTTGAAGTGCCAGTATGGGGAAACGTAAGGTTGAAGTTAGCTGCCTCTGATGAAATTGTCCAGACGCTGACATGACATCGTGAAATGCCGAATGAGCATTTCATTTCACAGTGCATAAAACGACGTTGTTGCGTGGTGGCGTGCTGTGGCTGCCCGTGGCTCCTCGTTTTCGGGAGTTTTGCGCTCTTTGAGTCTTGTGTAAACCCCTACAGCTCCTTTGAGGGGAAACTTTCCGTAAAGCTATAACTATAAAGGGATTTTTGTTATAGCTGCGTTTGAAAAAAAAAGGAAACACGCATTCCTATTCTCTAAGCAGAGAAACAAATTTGCCGCCGCATCAGCAAACATGTGCATTTAATAGCTTGACCACTGGCTAGGAGCTGTAAAACTTGCCAGCGAATTGGTACAGGTCAGTGACTCTGACAGCAGCCGTGAGAGTTTTAAGGCCAATACACCAAGCCCATTTGGCAGCGAAGTCAACGTATGCTTTCGCAACTCAACAAAGAGTATGGCCCAGATTCATAAATTTTACGAGGAAGCTTGGTGCCCTTGTAACCTTTTGTTCTTCCATGATAATATATGTTGGTTCATACGTTCACGCGAATGAGCCTGGCATTGATACATACATCATGGTACCTCTATCTGAATCATCTCCGGCCTAATTCTCGTAGTAAAGGGCCCCGCGGGTATCTCCTCTAGAAATTTTGAACTTATAAGAAGAACATTCCTCTGGGTTCCCCGCCACACGCCATCACGCCCAACAGTTCGAGGTTCCGAAACTGTGAGCATGGTTTGGGTTTGGTTAGACACGTCGAATTGTTTAGCTTTTGGCGGGTGGAAGAATTGTTTTACAGACAGACAGGCATGCAGGCAGTCAGTCAGTCAGTCAGTCAGCAGTCAGTCAGTCAGTCAGTCAGTCAGTCAGTCAGACAGACCGACAGACAGCAGACAGACAGACAGACAGACAGACAGACAGACAGAGAGACAGACAGACAGACAGGTAGATTAAAATGTTGGTGTTTGTGTAGCCGAAGAAAGACTAACGTGTTCAAAAGGGTTCCTTCGCTCAATAGGTCAGCACGGCCAACCGGCCGCTTATTCCGATACCACAGTAGGGAACTCTGCTTTCCTTCACGTGGCTAACCCTAAGAACGCTCCATGTTGCCTTATTTTCTACCTCTTCCTTTTATCCCTTCTCTTTCGCCCTGCTTCCTTTAGGGCCTTTATTCCCTTCACCCCATCCCCGCTGATTAGCATGTAGGCGAATGCATGCCAGCAGACCTTTCTGCTTTCTTACAATAAAGAGCTCTCTCTCTCTCTCTCTCTCTCTCTCTCTCTCTCTCTCTCTCTCTCTCTCTCTCTCTCTCTCTCTCTCTTTCTGCACATGTACTGGCTTCGCCCAGCAATAGATGATCGCGCTCTTTTTTAAAGAGGATAGTGTTTCCTGGGCTGTTCAACCCGAAAATTTGGTCCGTCCGCCCCTCTGTCTGTCTGTCCATCCGTCTGTCCGTCCATCTGTCAGTCTGTCCGTCTGTCCGTCTGTCCGTCCATCCATCTGCCGTACTCTGCCCATCCGTCTGTCCTTCGTCTGTCCGTCTGTCTCGTCCGTCGTCTGTCTGTGTCCATCTGTCTGGCTTGTTCCGTCCATCTGTCTGTCTGTCTGTCCGTCCATCCGTCTTTTTGTCCGTCCGTCTTTCCGTCTGTGTCTGCCCCTTGGTTCAGCCTTCCGACCAAAAGTTGAATCAATTTGACAAAAACAAGTATATATGTGCAGAGCCACTCCGAACTCCTGAAGGTGATGGACAAAGTCATTCATTTCCTCATTTCTTAGTGCAAAGAAAGCCTCAGGCGCATTTGAAGCAAAAGGGAAGAACATAATTGAGAATTCCCGCGTTTTAATTAAGAATACACGTTGCTTTGGCTTTCATGATAGCACGGGAAAAACGAGCGAGTTAAAAATGACGCAGATAGGCTTCAGCTCGTGCGAGAAAAAATCAAGAAAGAAAACAGAACGCTCTCAGGCCGTTCCATGGAGAACAAAAAAATAGAAAAAGATCAGCACTGTCCCAACAGGTGGCGTGCTATCAGTGTGACTGCGGGAAAACTGAATTGCATTGAACAGACGTCCATTAAATTTAACCTGGGAGGAGCATGCCGGAGGGTAAAAGCGTGAGGGGGGGAGAAGAAAGCGGTGAAGGAGTTGTGTGGCAGGGGCGACCGACGACTATCGTCTTTTGACGACATTTGCGCTGAAGCAAGCAGATAAGCGGCCGATTTTCACTATTTTCTTTCTCAAGCGCGGAGCGTGCTGGATGACGTACTTTGATTCCCACCTTTATGTTATAACGATTCCGCCATCTTTTCTCGTAATACCAGCTGTAAGGCTTTGGGCTGAATATAATCGATAACGCGATTTTTTGTTGAGGCCAACACATTCAGCCTCTTGCTAGATTATGTCACATCCTAAAAGGCCCTCTGAGATAGCATGCAGCTGTGATTGCACTATTCAAGGGTGATTGTACACACCATTCCCTCTATGATGAATTACGCCTGCATGGTGCATCGGCGATAATTTTTTTGCACTATTCAAGGGTGATTGTACACACCGTTCCCTCTACACCTGCACGCTGCATCGGCAATAAAGAAGAAGAAGAAGAAGAAGACGAAGAAGAAGAAGAAGAAGAAGAAGAAGAAGAAGAAGAAGAAGAAGAAACGCTCGCCGAAATGACCCAACTACAGACTCAAATTAGGTCTCATTACTTGGGCCCTAATCTTATTGTCCTCCACAAAAGATGGCCCACCATTAGCAGCTGCTGTTCCAGATGACCTCAAGTAAATAGAATGTCTGAACCGGCGCTGAGCCAAAGAGCACTGCTAACGAAACTTGCTCTTAGGAAAGGGCAGGCTGGAAATGAAACTGTCGATTTCGATCTATTAGCTCGATTAAGCGCTTCCTCCGTCTGCTTTACCAAATATCCTTTCCTTCGGCAGCGGCGCAATCGGAGAAATCAGGCGTCAGATTCCAGGCACCGGTGAATTTTCGTCCTGCCTCCATACCCTATGGCCTCTTATTGGGCTTTACTGGGGAAGGAAACTGGTCGTACGCACCACATCGCGTTGGTACTGCCACCTGCAATCCCGCGAAAAATGTCCCGCCGGCTTCGCCCGGAAATGCGATTAGCCAGCGACGCTGGCGTTACGTGATTGAAGCAGATTGAGGCGCAGCTTGCGTTCTGCCGCTGTGGAGGCTCACTCTCCTCCATGTATTATGAGAGCGGAAGGAATAGCGCGGATGCAGAACACCAACGTTCCATACGTTCGAGCCGCCAGAAATGAGGGGGTGGAGGGTGGTTGCAAATGCTGCTTACTTAGTTCCGAAAAACCCCGGTTTAAAGAACCCTGAAGTGAATTCTTACAAGTCTATTACTAGCTGCATTGCCCGGCAGCATTGTGCAACAAATTCTGGCCTCTTCTTGTAGGTGACGTCGTGGTTCTTCACACGTGATGCGTCGCATATAGAAGTCAACCGGCGTAGAGGTTCTTGCAACATGGCTTTGGGGAGCGTGGGTCACGTCAGCGGCGCTCCACCTGCCAACGGTGAGCCACAGCCCTACTCCGAGAGCGTAAAATGGTCGATTGACTAAAAAACAGCCGGCGTCAGCGTCTCTGTTGTGCAGCCTTGTCTGTAGCCGAGAAACGGCACTTGAATTCCCATTGCTCGTGGCAACGCGTCATGGGGCTACAGGTCGCGTGTTGCAGAAATAAATCACAAGAAAGGAGCGAGCGCCTCTTTCGAGGAAATGCGTGGCTGTGCGCTTTCTCAACTACGGCTCTCCTTGACAATATTTCTGGTTTAACGTGCTTGATTTCAGCCCGCACAAGGTTTGCACCGGGGCTGCTTTGTCCCCCATTGCCTAGCGGAGCAACATTCGCCAGCTGCCCAGGGCTCTCTGCGACATTCACTTGGATAACAATGCATTCGCATTCCCAGCTCAAAAGAAATACTTAGTTGTCCTCGGATTCTTTTTTTAGAGCTATATTTCACCTTTCCAAAGCCGCATTTGTATCGCAGATGCGGTATTTTTTACTCGTATTTATAGCAAGCAATCGAATCTCCGTTTTTATTTAAGATAAGAGTGTTAGAACCAATTATGTATGTGCCTGAATTTTGCGTCGAGAGGGCTCCTTGCTTCTGTCAATAAATAATCTTGGCACTTCAGTGGCGGTAATTGAGAAAGATGTTTGCCTTGATGCACTTTAAGTCGTTTACTTGACTGGGATTTGAGAAGGCCAAGTTACACAACGAACGCTTCGCATTAAAAAGCTTGGTGGAAACAAGATAATAAGCATAGCAAGCCACCAGATCGCCGGGGAAGAGACGGCACACGATCACAAAAATTGAGCACGACATTTAGTCTCGCCTCGCTGAAGATGTTCTGTCAGCAATTGCATTAAAGTGGCACATAAAATACTCGTCATTCCGATATTTTATGCCTCTGTTTGGCTTGTATCTCTTTTTATATTTTTTATTTAAAACTCTGAATTCTCTGAAATTGCGTTCAAATAATTATTCCCAGTTACGAAATTATACTGATTAATAGCGCTAACTCCTACAATTGCGGATTTTAGTGCAAGTGCGACCATTACTAGGTTAGGCTAGAATACTAAACAAGGAATGCCATGAAATGAGCCAACTCGCACAATAGTCCGTTTTACTTTTAAATCCACCTGTGTATCCCGTGAAATGTCTAGGCGTGGGAGTCGGCAACATTTATTAAATCAACGCGCGCCAGAGACATAGAAACGGAGAAAACAGTTCGATGAACTATATCGCAATGCCTGTTGCTTTTGCGTGATGGATTCTTTGTTTGTTTGCATCTTTATACTTTTAGCACACGACCCAATGAACCATTTTTATTTTTTGCTATGGTTGCTCCGGTGCAACAATGGCATTTTTAAGCAACACAGCTGGGTTTTTGGCCCCCTTAAAAAATGCACTGCTTGTTTGCATTTTCTGGTATTTTGCAAGATATTAGGGGAAGGACATTGTAAAATGTACAGCACAAATAAAACTAGCACACTGGAATTCAGTTGAAAAATTTGTTTTATGACGGGACCACGCCCCCATTTCGCTTTCACATTAAAAAAAACGCTGATGTACAGGGTGTTATACGATCATCGGAACATTAAACATTTTTCCTGGGCGAACCGCCGCGCTCTGTTCGTGCTCAAACTTCGCACGGAGGTCACATTGTGTGGCTATTTTGTTTGAAATCGGAAACACCAAGGGTAGTTATATGTTTATTCTAAAGAATTAAAAAAACTATGTCCGCCGGTGGGAAAATGGCGGCCGATTTGAACGTGCGAGACAGTGCAAGCAGATCTTGGAAGGGCGGCGGCCCCTGGGGCAAGCACAGCGAAACGGACGATGGGTATTCACGGTAGGATCCAAATCAGGTAGCAGGCGATCAGAAAATATCTCGACCCTGGTTTTTGATGATCCCAAATGGTTGCATAACAGCTGATACCACTCAAAATGAAATATTTCCACGGTTAATCGTTGCTGAAAATTTGTTTCCTCACCAGCTTTTACTTTTCCTGATCATCTGCTACCCCAATTGGCTCCTTCCTGCCGGGCAAGGAGCATGAATCCCCATCGTTCGTTCCGCTCTGCATACCCCAGGTGGCGCCGTCGTTCCAAGATCTGCTCGCACTGGCTCGCACGTCCAAATCGGCTGCCATTTTCCCATAGGCGAAAAATGTTTTTATTTAATTTCAGAATAAACAGATATTGATTGATTGATTGTCCTGTTTAACGAGCCGACGCAAGGCAGGCGATGAGGCGCACCGTAGTGGAGTGCTCCAGTTTAATTTTGACACCTGGGGATCTTTAACGTGCGCCGAAATCTCGAACACACTGGCGTTTTTGCTGTTCGCCTTCACCAGAAAAGCGGCCGCCGCGGCCGGGAATTGAACCCGCGACCTCGTGCTCAGCAGCAGAACGCCTTAGCCACTCAGCCACCGCGGTGGGTCAGAATAAACAGGTAAGTACCGACGTTGTTCCGGGTATCAAACAAAATAGACCACAAAGGGCCACCTTCTTGTGAAGTATGAGCACGAACAGAGCGGCTGTTCGCTCAGAAAATTTTTTTCAAGCGTTCTAATAATCGTTGTATCACCCTGTAACACCTCATGCCTAAAACGTGCTTTCGGATACACCAGCGTGTTGTTAACACAACCTGACCACTTCACGTGAATTACACTGCGTCCGAAGTTTATACAGGACCAAAGAGAGGGAAAAGTCGGTCTTTAAATTCAAGGTTCACGTTTCCCTTTGTTGCAATTACTTCTATTTGAGTCACCTCCTTTTGAGTTATCGTAGCTTTATCACTCTGCCCAAGCCAAAATATTTTTATATTACTCGATACGTCCATGCAATTTATGTCGGCGTCATTGTGTTCTATTTCTGTAATATTATTAAGCACCTTATTTTTTTTTATTTCGATTGTTTAATATAAAGAAGGAAGAGAGCTGAAACCTTCAGGGTGTAACGTGTCGTTCAGGACCCTGCGCTCAGACTGAAGTCAGCTACAGAAAAGCCTTTCTTTGAAAAAAAAAGTACGACAAAATATTCAGTAAATTTTGGTGGATAGCCTTTAGAATATAGTAATTAGTGACCACTTCAGCCTCATTCTGTCTTTTTTGTCCCCGAAGGTGATCGCATATCCTATAAGCGGTATTGCAACATCACAGTAAACCGCACTGGATATTCCTTGGACTTTATTTATAGCTTCAGAGGTATGTAGGGTAAAAATACGTTTTCAGTTAATCGAAGTTTTCTCTTTTTGATTAGTCCCGATTAAGGCAATTCTCGTATTTCCCTGCGAAGGAATTGATCTTGTACCCTCCCTTGTTTCATTTTGTTCTCTTACATAGACGGGTACGGGTCCGGATACGGACAAAGGCGAATACGGAGGGAGGCGGATTTATGTTTTTTTTCGTATCATTCAGCGATTGTGATTTATTTGGATTTTCCGCATTATTGTACGGCATTTTTCTTCTTTAAAACTCCGATGGAGCTCCGCTCAAAAATAACAATAAAAATTCAACCACCGATTTGGTGCTTGACCTCTTTTATCGAAAAGGGATGTTGAGTTTGCGAGTTGTGCTAACTGCTTCGAAATTATTCATGAACGAGGAGTTCCCCTGATTCACAATAAAGGCTTTCTTCAGGAAAGTTTAGAGGCGCCGAAAGAGAGAACTCTTTGAAGAAAGGAGGGCGAATCTGTCCTATTTTCACTTCTGCACGTTTGATGTTTTTTTTTATCTTCGTCGCACACCTGATCAACTCGAAGTTCTAATCTAATAATGCTCTTTTTTGTCTCGGCTTGTGGCGGTGGTGAAAGGAAATTCGTAAGCATTTTTTTACTCAAAGAGAGCAAGAAATCAACGGTAATGTGAACATTAAAATGAAAAAGAAGCCTCATTAAATTATTTTTTGTTGTATATGCCGTTGCTCGACGAATAATACTGAGAAAAATTTGTTTCTCTCTTTTGTGAACTACCATAAATTCTGCTCTAAATTACCTACGTTTATGGCATCAACGTTCTCGAGCAATTTTGGATTTTACATTGTATTCAAGGCACTCTAGTTCCTTTTTTTCCAAACCTGCAATCTCGTCGGCGTAATGCTTGAGTTCATATGGAGACCACCGAGGTTAATTTCTGAAGTCAACTTTGTATCTGACACTGCTTCACGTATAACCAATTTCGTCAGCCTTTAGGAGCGCTGCTTATAATGAATGATTGATACGCGTGAGTATACGCTTAGCAAAAAAGTTAACAAAGCAGCTAATGGGCAAATTAACTTACGCAGAACCCAAAACAGACTGCACAGACAATGTCTCTGGCTGAATGAGTGCACGAACAATGTCCCACAGTGGGAGAGCCGCAGTAAGATTCGGTGTTTGCTTTAGTACAGATATTGACGCGGGGCCTTCATGCGAAGAGCAAATGTTGCAAAGCCTTTCACCGAGGCTGCCGTTGTTTCGCCCTTTCTCAGAGCTCTTCTCCTACCTTCCTCTAAAACTTCTCTTTTCTTCTCCCCATGTTCTTACATACATAATTATTAAATCTTATAATTAAATTTAAGGTATCACCGTGACGGTTGGGTTTTGTCGGGTGATGCGCCGTGTATACATCAGAAATACAACGCATACAAATACGCAACATACAAGGAATCGTACAAATATAAAATAGGTAAAAATACATATGTAGATATATAAAAAATCAGTGTGTGAACAATAAAGAAAAAAAATAGTTTTATAAAAAAACAGCACGGAGGTCGTGTGCACAGTGATAATGAGTTCACACAGGCAATATTAAGCAGGATGGCTTTCTTGGTGTAGCACGCACAAGAACTGAGGGAAAAGTGCAGGTACGACCACTCGGCAACTAGCGTATTCAAAATATCATTTTTTTCAAGGAGTGCCTCGGCAATAGCACGTCATCGCACAAAATTCTAAAAAGGATATAGAATCAGGCTCTTAAACGCATGTTGGCAAAGGCTCGCTGGTTGCAGGCTTTGTGTTTCATCTACATAAAAGCAGCAATGCGGGCACAGTGGTCTGCTTGGCACTCACAGCTGTACTGGGCTCACAAGATAAATGCAATCAAATAAAAATGATTACAGTTGAAAAAAAAGATAGATACCTTAACCAGATTCGGAAGCTTGAGAAGCTCGTCGCCCGCATGATGGCTCAGTGTTGAGTAACGACGAACCCAACTTGTTCTTCCCTGTTCGTGCTTGTATTTTTCGTACTTAAAGCTTTTCTGTACCTCAGAATGCGCATGCTTTAAACATATAAATGTGGGACAATCAAATTAAAAAATCTCAAAGAAGAGACACACTGGTGGTGGGGTTCAAATATTCCCTCCCGAAGGAATTCACGCCCACGCATACATGCACATGTCATCTTTAACCACATGGGCGTAAAATAAAAGGCAGATAAGACATAATCGTAAGTATCACAGAAGTAATGGTTTCTTGTGATGGAAGAAATCAGGCACTTCGGTAAAGAAAAGTGTGAGAAAGCCATGCGAATGATCAAAGTTGCAAAATTACAATCCGCTTCGGCAGTAGGGGCATCGGTGTTATTTTGTAAGACTCAACTTAACCAGGGCTCGCCCCTGTCGCCTGCTTTCGAAAGCTACTTGCGTCAGGCAGGATAACGATAGCCAACGTGAAGGCGAACAGCCGACGCGAATGTTTAAACTACATTTCAGAAGGATGTTTCTTCTCGCTTTTGTATGGATTTCAGGTTGCGCCTACTTCAAATGTAGCATTCTTGCCGCCTTTGTGGGGCCTGCGAATGTTTCTTGAACATAGAAACGTCAGAGTGCCCGGTGAATTGCTTGCAAGAAACCATAGAGGCCAGCTTACCTGTGCGGGAACGTTTCTGGGAACGCTTACAAGAAAATTTCAGCGTCGAAAAATAGACCGGAGGTTCGCTCGGACACCCGCTTTCAGGCAATCCGGTGTGCTTGTGTTCTGCTGTCGCGAGATGCGTAGCTGAACTACTTATTCGCCCTCGCTAGGAAACCCTGCTTCTCGCGGTTCTCTGTAACCTTAAACAAACTAAAGCTACGTCATTTTCTTTTCAGGTTTCTCACAGGGCCTTTGTGCGTGCCCGTTTTATGGCTTGAATATGAGAAGTGTCAGTTGCACCCCGTGCGAGGGATTTGTTTTAAACCCCCGCTTGCGCTGCGAACAGGGCGAACTCGCTAGGCGCTCGCGTTATTTGCGGCTTCATGCCGAGCACCGCTTTGCCAAGTTCCGTACTTTTTGCCACTTTGCCAAACAAGGTGTTTGTGTTGTTACATTCCTAAAATTTTGCTCTCTTGACTGCCGTGCGCAGGTAAACTTCGGAATTTGGACAGAGTTATTCCGTAGCTGAAAGCATAAGGCTTGTTAAGTTGTTAAATGTTGCTTTTACGCCCACTCCAGGACGAAAGACAACATAAAAATATAAAAACATAAAAAAAACATAAAGCTGAAGGTAGAGGATTTTTTAGGGTTTCTGTGCACTTGGTTGTGTACTGAACGCTTTCACAGTCAAGATTAACGCAATGAAATGTATTTTTTTAATTGAAAGCGGTGCAGATCACAGCTACACCACATGACGAAAACGTGCGCTTCAACACGTACTCTAACAATGGTGGTCATAGTGAAATGCTTCCTAAATTATAATTTAAGCTTGTTTTAACACGAGTTGCGGCGTAGGAAGAATTATTGCCATATCACAGAACGCATGACAGAAGTATAATTGTCCGAGTAGCTAATTATTTTGTATGCTACTCCGAGACTCGGAATAGATTTCGCTTCGTGTGCTTTTGTTTTACATAGTGTTGGCAAAGACCGCTAGGCCCTCCTTTGCAACTTCTCAGTTGCCAAATCAGCACTATCAATTATTCCCTCTGTTTAAAATAAGCAGGCTTGGTCGTTCGGACGCCCAAACCCTTCTCACTGCGTGACTCATTGCGACCCCACTACGTAATCCCAGAGATGTTTTCATGCATGCCATACTGGCATCCCCCATGCATCAGTCACCATGCCTGTACGAATGGTATTCTATGGGAGGTCTGTCGCTCAACTGACACCCTGTGGTTTTAAACCGATGCGACACGACACTACAGGTGACCGCTAGGATGTGAAAACTTTTAAGTTATCACTTTTGTAGTTCGCTTCCCAAACGGCATAGTGCTTTGTTTCTGAGTAAGGGCAGAAAAGGTTAGGGCTGGAGCAAATAAATTTTGGCCTACTACAACCTTCGGATCACACTTATCAAGCCCACTGAAGTAAAAGTAGAGAATCAATCCTGTATGGTCGTACGGAAATATAGCAAACTCTATCCCATCAGGTGTAAAAACACTTTTTTGTGCATGACATTGCATTACAAATAAAATTAGAATCGTATATTCTGTGTACATGAACTGATGTTGACACAAACTAACAAAACACGCATGTGAAGTATAAAAAATATAACAGTGCGGATACGTTGTCGAACATATAAATACCAAATTAACTTTGAACTGGACTATTTATAAGCTTTATAAGTATGTTGAAAGTTTTCACTTCTATAGAACAATTTAAATGTTGCGTTAAAATTGGGATTTCATTTAGCAGGTCAAGTATTTGACATGTTTATGCTTGGGTACCGTAACTTGTTCGGGAGCGTGAATTTTCATTACATTTCTTCTAAGTTCACTACGGTGCCTTTCATGCAGTAGTAAGTTTCGAACAGTAGTTTGTCGGTCCCATGCTGGCGGAACGTTTCTAGGCTTAGTTTGTATTTTTTTAAGATCGAATATCTAACACTTTATTAATTACGAAGTACAGCGCTACATTTTCAGATCTATGCAGGTTGGCAATAGCACGCATTCCTCCTTTTCCAGGTCTAAAATGCTATTTAAGTTAGTCTGAGTTGTCGTCGACCAAACTATAAAAACATTAACTTATGTGTGTTTGTACGAGCGCGTAATATATTTCCCCTTTAAGGACTGCTGGTAGCCAAAGTCCTAACTTATTTAAGATCCCAATGGCACGAGAGAGGTCTGATCTAAGTGAATATACGCATAGGGTCCACGAAATATTTTTTTGAATAGAACTCCCAATAAGCAAGTCTAGGTCGCTTCCTGAATGGGAAAACCACTTAATTACGTGTTTGAATTTTAAGGTGCGGATATACCTCTCGCTCTAAACAACATATATGCGGTTTTCCTTAGATTTCATTCCAGTTTGTTAGATGCAAGCCACAAACTCGATCTTTGCCTCACATCGTACAAATGCGCAATATCGCAAACGTAAGGAATTGTGAAATAAACCTATGCATTTATGCGTACGAGAACCTCTATAACGCAGTAGAGGCATGCCACGAGGCACCTAGAAAAAAGTACTTGCAGTATACCTATAACTTGAGCTCAAGAGTACGCACGACATCTCGTTTAAACGCTTTAACGCCAAAACATTCAATGCAGAGCTTTCGTTCCGCCTCGGCGACTAAATTGAATGCGGGAGCGCCTCTTATCATGAAGGAATTCAGGAATTTGTGCAAAGCATGCACACGTGCCCCGGGGGTGATGACGGAGATGCACTGTGTAATCCGCCGAACAGATCTGCAGTGTGGGATGAACTGCATCGTGCTAATCCAAACGAAATGCATTGTCGTGGCGCCGCTGTCGTTTTCCATGTAAGCCAAAAAGAAGCCTCATATGGACGGCCTCGTCGTGTAGACAGGGCCTAGCATCGAGCGTCACAATAGAGGCCATTAGTGTCGGTACTTTCCGGGGAGCGCTCTCCTTTTGTCGCGGATGATGAGAGCCCGAGCCGCTCGTCGCGCTCGTGGTCGGTCTGTTCTATTTGGCTTCCACCGCCGCAGCTCCATTCCTCTGCCGTCTTCGCTGGGGCGTGAAGGAAGCCTTTGATAGCACGCACCGAGTGCGGATGCGATATTGCCCAGAGACTGCTTCGAACACCCTTATTTCCGGGCTATAGCTATCGTTGGTGAGTCCGCAGTTTCTTACAGCCTCAATTGCACGACAGGCGGCAGACGAGAAGGGTGCCGCCCGTCGTCTCTCACCTGCTCGTACATCGCTCACATCCTGCATCTCATACCAGCGTTAATTTCCGCTCCATTGGATCGGGCGTATACCGCTCCAACGCGTGAATGGGAGTGCGAATGCTTGTCTTTTTTTGAAAGCGCGCACAAAACATAGCTGCCGTGACAAAATCACAGAGTGCCACACTGGACGCCAAGATGTAGTTGATGAGCGGGGCTTCTCAGCGTTTTTCATGGCGGGTACTATTAAATTCTCCTGCATTTCGTTACAGCGCCGGGGTAAGAACGAAGGTTCTCCACCAGAGAGTTTCATAGTATAAACTGTATGTTGTCCAGGTACACTGTGGTCGGCTCGAAATCAAGTACAATATATTGAACCCACCACAGGGCACTGGACCGGATATGATCAATTCCGTTCTAAAGACGACGCCCTTTTCTGGCGACTTGTGTCTTTGATAGCACGGAGCGCTTCAAGGAAAAGTGCTATGTTCTTTTTCATAAAGTAATATAAGTGCGCTTGCACTTATTATCCTGTTCGACAAAGAGTAATGGTATACAACCGCCTATAGATCTATGCATTCCTCCTTACAGACGACGTACAGGCTATTTGTAGCATAACACCCTATATATACATGCCCCTATTAATTCAACTCGTAGTAATATCTCAGGCGCAATGTTGTGGTTTTATGATAAGAAGTTCCCATTCTGATGTACACACCGTTTGAACAGCCAGCTTTTAAACTAGCTCCGGCCACTACATTTTATTCCTGAGCTTTCCCCTACTACTTTGATGTTGTAGGCCAAAATTTGTCATTGCTTTTCTGATCCATAAAGGTTTTTCTTTAGTGAAACTACTGCCACGAAGTTTAGGGCCAACCTTGGTTCTTGCCACAGATCGCAAGTAACACATATATTCCTTGTTAGTTGTAGCGAATCTCCTGTTCTGACTCTACAATAAGATTTTCAAACTTCGGAGGAGGAGAAGGCGTTTATCTCTGAGCCATGTGCTTTGGACCGTGTTTAACCAGGCAGCTGTGCAATATCGTACTGAATTAAAAGTTACTTAAAAATGAAACCCAGTTTCACAGGGGAGCTGCATTCTTTCATTCAGTTTAGCGAAAACGGCTGCGCGCGGATTTTAGCCCCTACTTATGCAGTTCCGATCTATACTGACGTTTTACTTTTTCTCCAGTTTGAGAACTGCATTACCTAGCTTCAGTGGTCCAATTTTTATGAATGCGATGTCGGTCTACCCCATTCGAATGCCCCTAGATAATTCAATTGATCGATTGATTATGAGGTATAATGAACCGACGCTACAAGGTGATGAGACCTGTCGCAGTGGAGGACTCCTGAATAATTTTAACCACCTGGGGATCTTTAACGTGCTCCGAAATCTTGAACACACGGGGATTTTGCTTTTCGCTTCCACGAGAAAAGCGGTGAAAAACAAAAATGCCCGTGTGTTCGAGATCTCGGCGCACGTTAACGATCCCCAGGCTACTAAATCGCTAGAGGGGGGGGGGGGGGTCATTAGCGCACGCCGAAATCTAGAATTCGAGTGAGGCGGCCGACTATTCATGAGTGATATTTTATAGATCATCAAACCAAGAGAAAAGTGGGTTTGACTTATTTCTGTGGCAGTAAAATGTCATAAGACTTAGTAGAGGCCCCTGCTGTAATATTGAATTCAAAGCTCATGATTTAGCTATTAGAGCTAGACTTGTATACGTTAGAGAAAATAAGTAATTACAGAAAAATAGCTGCGGCGACTTCTGACAGGAGGAAGGGGCCCAAACAGCGGTCTCATATTTTTCGCGACGAGAAACTGCCGCAGAAGACTGGTTCCAACTTGATTTTAGAAAAAACGTGATTGATTACATGTAATCTATTACAAAAAATGCAGTTGAAAAACCGAGAACAATAGCGTTCCCAAAAACCTATCGATTATATTAGAAAATTACATAATTGATTACAAGTAATCGATTACTTGGAACGCCCTACATGGAACTCTGATTAGACCTCGCCTTCAGAAGCGTAATACTTAAATAGCGTAAAGGGAATTTTTTTGGACAAGCCACTGTCTTATAAAAATCGGTCTAGTTCTTAGATCGTATACCTAAGGGAGCGGTTTGCTCGTTAATGTTGGGGATAATAACCATGTCAGAATGAAATGTTGCCCAATAGAAGCTGGCAAAGAGCTTCCGCTCAGATACTTCTTGTTCGCACCGCCTTAGGTCATGCTTGTATGCCCTTCATACTAGATGACATACCGTTGTATGGGCGCAGGCTTATTGTGTGATAAATATCGCGTTTGGTACTCGAATAGAGGAGGTTTGATGTACGTTGTTGAGACAAAACCAGGCTCCACGTTATGGATGGTGGAATGATCTACACGGAACCATGAAATCATACATTTAACGCCATAAAGGCAATGACTGACTCACTCACTCCCTCACTCACTCACTCGCACAATCACTCACTCACTCACTCGCACAATCACTCACCCACTCACTCGCACACTCACTCATCCACTCACTCGCACACTCACTCACCCACTCACTCGAACGCTCACCCATTCACTCGAACACTCACTCACTCACTAAAACCGCTGAGGTCACCTAACCACTTCTTGTCGGTTGTGAATGCGAAAGCATGAATGTGCAGTTGAACGGCTGAGACGCCTTGCTTCCGCCTCGCCTTGTCGAAGGGCTTTGTAATCTTGCCGCTCGAGATGTTCTGTTTGGCGACCCGCCTTGACGTTTTAAAATGGCTTTGATTCATCTCCTATGCGTTGATCTGCTGGTCGTCCCTGCAGCCGCGTAATGGGAGTGTGGACGACGATGGGGCATTTAGCTGCTTGTCTATTCGCTACCTGCGATGCCTTTTTCTGTGCCCTTCATCTCTGGTATACTGGCGTGTACTACAAGCTCTCGCTACTGCCATGTCTAAGCTCGTAATTAGGAACATATCCTGCTACGGAACGCCTCAGAAAGAGACACCTCTTACGACGGCTGATTTAAGGAACACCTCGTGGTATGGAACACCTGTGGTAGAGTGAGTGAGTGAGTGACAGTCTTTTATTATTACAAGGAGGACCCAGGGGCCGGAAGGGGGAGATGGGGGAAAAGAGGAATGGGGATTGAGGTCAGGACGTGATGTTCAGTTGAAGGTACTGGATTGATTGATTGATTGTAGGGTTTAACGCGCCGACGCAACGCAGGCGATGAGGCGCGCCGTAGTGTAGGGCTACGGGTTAATTTTTACCACCTGGGGATCTTTAACGTGCGCCGAAATCTCGTACACACGGGTGTTTTTGCTTTTCGCCTCCATCAGAAAAGCGGCCGCCGCGGCCGGGAATCGAACCCGCGACCTCGTGCTCAGCAGCACAACGCCTTAGCCACTGAGCCACCGAGGCGGGTTTGAAGGTACTGGACAGGAATAAGTTCCTCAGTGCACCGATAAGGGTGTTAGAACCAGCTAAACTGTCTTTGCGAGATCACTCTCGTGTGCAAAGCGCCCAAGGGCAGCGAGGAAATCGGGGTCGCTGAGTGTCGTTGGGGGTATCTCCTTTGGATTGGTTAGGGCGTTCAGCAGGATGGGGCGGAAGGATTGGTCAGCAGAGCAGTGCCAACGCTTCTGAAGGAGCCGTTTTTCTGTTACGGGCACCGACACCATACGCCTGATTTTTTTGCATAATGGGCCATTTAGGGCTCTCGCTTTTAAAGGAAAGGAAATTGAAAGCACAAAGGGTAAACGACATTCCAGAGATTCTTTTTGTTTGCTGCCGGTAGCGTTCCTAAGCAAATTTTATTGTACAATTATTTAGTTTGTAGCTCTCATTTGACATTTGGACTTGCCAAACAAATTACAAAATCTTTTTTTAGCTCACAAGGTACCATCGCATTATGAGCTATCATTAAATCCTAGGATCTTTCCCCAATGTACAACAGTTCGACCGTGCCGAACAACTCATTAGCAAAACCACGCAATAATTATTGCGCCTCCAAGAAAAAGAGTGTCGTCAATTTCGAACGCATTTCGATCAGAACCGTAAGGAGCACTCTAAGCATTAAGAGATTAGAAACAAAAGCGGGGACAGACCGGAATCTAAAAGCAAATAAAAAAGGAACGACAAGGGCTAACCCCCGCCTCCTGATTCTAAGGGGACATAAACACGCCTGTGCCGGTTCAGCTCTGCCACCACATGGGCCTCCATTTTGGGAAGTAGCCAGTCCCAGGTAATTAACTCGGCTAATGGTCTAAGCGACCGCGAGTGCGGCTTAGCTCAGGCGAGACCCAATACATCGGCCCGGTGGCATTTTACTTTCTCTAGGAAGCGACCACTGCTGCGTAGCGCCCACAGCGCAATAGAAAAATGTCAGCCGTCAAATGTTCTTCTCGGTCCTGTTGTACAGATGGTTACTACTAGGTATTCTATCATTTTGCTGAAATCTGTGCGTAAGCAGTCTGTCTGTCGGTCCGCCCGTCCGACCGTCCATCCAGTAATCGAGGCCATCGACTCAATACAGGCCGTCGAGTCATGCCTTGGCGCAGAACCAACCTTGGCAGTGGTGCGCTTTCTACATGGGCGTTAAACACGTTCACTTCCCGTTGACCCGTGTGTGCGCCCGTGAGCATTCGTTATGGCCGAAAAGAGTTCTCTTTCACCGTAATGCTCCGCTAAAATAACTGCCGTGCAGTTGGTCATTTCATAGAAAAGGAATTTATTTATTTATTTATTTATTTATTTATTTATTTATTTATTTATTTATTTATTTATTTATTTATTTATTTATTTATTTATTATTTATTATTTATTTATTTATACTGTCAATCTAATGAGGGATTATTGCAGGAAGGGCAAAATATTACAATCTGTACCATAATATAACCATACAGCCTTCACACGTACAACATTATACAAAATTTAAAGAAGACAGTAGCGGTTTGCGCACCTATGTGTGTAACTGTCCAGTATTAGTACATCAATTAGGAAGCAGAACAGTACAAAGGGAAGTAAAGTTGTTCTTGTGATTCTCTGCACGATTTACACATGGGCGTGTTGCATACAATAGCACAGTGCCCGTGCGGGTATCTCGCATCACAGGGGGCGGGGAGGGGGGGGGGGCACGTTCGTAAAAAAGCCATGCCAAGCCTGTGCATTCGTTAGCGCAACGGACGAGTCGGGTCGGTCTCCCAGGAGGAAGCTGGTGACAGGGCTAGCCAGATGCAGTCCGTAGCCATGGGGAATAGCAAGACGGTCACTTTGAATGCGGCACGCTATGGTTTCAAATGACCTGATGTCTTCACTTTGTGAGAAGGGTGAATAATCGGCGTTTCTGGAATGCCGGAAAACCGAATTTCACGCGCTTAAACACGAAAAACTAGGGGTTGAGTTCGCTTATTGCAAGCTTATTTCTGTAACAGCAACAACGTAGAATAAAAAAGCAAGCTACATCTGCGCTTCAAACATTTCAAAACTCGCAATCCTTCTCGCTTAGGCGGCATGGCTTTCGTGAAAAATATCCGCCTCTGGTTACACACACACACACACACACACACACACACACACACACACACACACACACACACATGCACACACGCGCATACGCAGACGCAGATGCAGACGCAGATGCAGACGCACACGCACACCGCACACGCACACGCACACGCACACGCATACGCATACGCATACGCATACGCATACGCATACGCACACGCACACGCACGCACGCACGCATGCGCACGCACACGCACACACAACATTTTGAGGGAAAAAAAAAATCTTGCATCCCTCCATCTAAACGACGACGGTAGAACGTGGAGCTTTCTCGTGATTGATTCTTTGGTTCGCCAATCCCACACTGCTGGTATGTGCTGCGCTGGAGGTACGCACCACTTTTCTAGAAAACCCATTCAGCAACTCTCAAACGCTGATATGGGGGCCCCAGCAACCGTCCCTTCTTGAAGTTTCGTGCGTTACGGGCGCAGTGTTGTACATATGAAAAATTTTTCTTATGCCATACGGCAATCTTTCGCAAAAATTTACGCCGACCTCCCTCGCGGGAACCCTGGTGGGACGGACGCACGCAGGAAGGACAGGGCCGCCGACAAGAGATGCTCTCAGCGTCGCATCTCAAAATCTCGGGTGTGCACTTCGTAGATCTAACGTTTGGGTTTCAGGTTTACGGCGCGAATCGGTACCAGCTGCTTGGCGTTCGCTTCGACCATGTCGAAATGGAGCAATCCGATAAACGCCGGCTTCATAACGCGAGGGACCCACGTTCGCTTCAGGCCACAAGACGAGTTTCCTTTTCTTTCACTTCACCCTCGGTCATTCATCATCATCTCAGAGAAAATTGGGTTTTCTGCAGGACGTATTGACGTACAACCACAGTTTCGACACTAAAGCTTCGCTTTAACAAATTGAATGTGTCATTGAGCTGTGCCCATTTAAGGGGAAGTATTTGTGAGAAAGCTGTAGAACTAAACCGGCAGAGACAGCAATAAATATATGGACGTCGCGAACAATACGAAACTAGTGGTCAAAACCAATCAGAGTATAATGAAAATCCGGATCAGATACAAAACAGGTACACAAAAAAAATGACAAACGGCCTTCGAAACTGAGAAAACGTGACAGTAAAGAAAGACTATACAGTTTCCTCTAACTGTAGCCATCGATTATTCGAGAGCTGGCGTACTGCACTCAAGATTACCCATGTTGCCGTGCCGGAAAAGGAACAGCTACGTACGCGTGGGTTGCAAAGGAACACGACTGGCTGGAACTCACCCCAGCCGCTAGGATTTTGTTTCTCTTCCAGTGCGCCCCGACGAAGCTTTTTTTTTTGCCTGTTCGGTCGAGCGCCGTCTCTGTAAGGGGTTGGTGTCGAGTATAGGCGTTCATAGGAGTTCCGTACAGCCAGTCTGTACTGTAGAAAAACATAGGTCACAAAAGCCCAAGAGGGAACAACAAAACAACGTAAGCGGTCGTGTGAGCAGGGAAACAGCAAATTCAAATTCCCCGGGAACTTAAGCCTCCTTAGGTGATTCAAAAGCAAAGCCGAGCATCGTATCGTACAAGACTTTCTTACATTGTTTGGGCGTCTATTTCTTCGCCTTTATACCTTCATCTTTTGCTTCACTTACTCCGACAAGCACACTGGCCGCATTTAAAGGGCAACTTCTCTACAGCCAGAGCTCTCCTCCGCGTACACCTGTTAAACTCACGTGCCGTCGCATTGACCTGGAACACGGCATGCACCAGGCTGACGTATTGCTCCCCCTTCGGCAGGGCGTAGGGTTATCGCAGTTGTAACGCACCTGATTCCTTCTTCGGACATCCGGGTTCAAATCCTACAAGAACTCAACTGTGCTTTCATTTGATTATTTTCTTTTTACAGCCGTGGCCATTCCGTCATTATTTCAGTTGACGATGTCAACGGTCACTACTCACGTTCGTAAGACATACAAGGTTTTCGCCTGATGAAACAAAAAGAGCAAATGGGAACCTACACGGAAGAGAACGCGAGTACTCAAGAATGCGCAGTTTCAGTAGAGATCCATGTTACCGATTGGTGTTCATGGGATCGAAACTTTTCGCAGTGTCCCAGTCTATAACACGGTGAGGTTATTCAGTTGATTTTGGCGCGTATTTTTGTCGAGAGATTGCGAGAGAGAGAAATGACTGAAGTGATGCCCGAGATGGGTTTGAAGGGCAGACTTCTTGAACGGCCTCCCTCCCTAAGCCGCAAGCCAGGACTCCGTAAATCCTAGCGGGCGTTTTGGCCATCCGGACTGCTGGGAGTTGTGGCTCCGGCGTGGAGGGTTTTTTTGCAGGGTGTCAGCAGTACGCTGGCTATGTTTGTTCTGCGGATGGTGGCACACTTCGAACTTCGGCCATGGTCGTGGCGTTGATAATCAAGGCAGCTCGGTGTTCCTAACGCACGGTATCCCCGAGCCTATATTTTGAACGAAGCAGACAAGGAAGACAGCACCAAGCAAGACCTTGATAGGAAGTTCAGTATAATGTCTAACACACATTTATAATTTATCAAGAGCACGCCTTTTCTAACTATTTCAAGCAGTGTGATTTGTCCCGCAGAACCAGATCAAGTTGATCAGCTTTATCTTTTTTCGGGCTTTTTTATTCACCTTGAATAAGTGGCCTGGCATGATACTTATTTTTCACGAGGACTTTGATACCCTAACTTGTGTGCTTGTCGGGGTGACAAAAATTGCGCGCCAACAGAAATATTCCGTGCATAGCAAATAGAGAGCAAATAAATTTCTCAATCGCCCGACAAAAGAAGTCGAGAAGATCAGAGCAAGGGAAAAAAGATTTGAAATAAAAGGTAAAAAAGCAAACAGGAACAACAGGGAGGGCGAAATTGTGTTTTTTATTTCGTCTAATAAAAAAAAACTCGTCGCCACGAAGCAACAGCAAGTGCAAGAAAAACAGCATGGCTTGTAAGTACAAGTGAAAGCTGAACATTCATCGAAATGAGTCAACTTGTCGGTTACCAAGAGCGCATTGTAAACCAAGGCAAGCAGACAAAAAATGTAAAGAAAGCGCAAAAGTATTGCTAGCAAAAAAAGCCTCCATAGAAAAGGGATGTTCATGACTGAAAATCACCGTTCTGTAAGCAGAACACGTGACTACGGCCACGTCTTCTGCTGTAATAGCAGTCGCGAGCAATATGCAAAACGCGCACGTTTACGGCGGGCACTCAACCTACACTGCACGGCGATAAAGCAAAGGGAATAGAGGAACAAACAGGAAGAAGAAGGTGCTTCAACCGAAATCCCAAGGGGGTGCTTTCGAGATATATGATGGCGCCATTGGAAAAGACTCTCTTGACTGACACTGGAACATTCTTCTGTAAATACTCTTCACGGAGATGATATTATAAACGTGCTAGCAAAGCCTTTTCAGGAGCGCACATATTGGTGGGACCCAATCCTTGGAGTGGGGGTGAGTCTAATATACGTTTGCAGTTCCTCGATCTCTCCATATTTGCTGCCCTGCTGCTTTTGTTTTGTACTCGTACCGTACGGCGCTGCTGCTGTAAATGCGGGCGTCTTTTGTTACGAGGAAGTCGGCAACGCCTTTCTGGGCACAAGTATTTTTTTACCTGTGGCAGCGTAGCTACTGTATCCTCGTCCCTTTTTTTGTAATGTCGAAAATGTTCAACAAAACCCGAATTGTGCCGTAGCTAAATCACCGCAGCTTCTAGAATAACCATGCCGCGGGTCTCTTGCACAAGGATGGCATTACGTGGGCCGCCGTCGGAATTTATGTCCCACTTTAGACTCAAACATGTATGCCCGTCAGCCTCAATTGCTTAGGTTGGCCATAATTAAAGCGCGCATACAAGCACGGCTAGCTGGAAACCTTGGTAGAACTTAGGGTCTGTGCACAATAAGGTTCGTTTATTTTTCGGTTACACAACTCCATATTTGTAATCCACTATGCCTCGCTTACGTCATGATATGTCATAAGAACAAGAAGGGAACTATACGTAGTGCAACACCATAAAAAATACAGTTGCAAACGACAAAACGTGACAGGATGGAAATTTGGGCGAGTTGGTAGGTCGACATGATGTAAAAACAGTGCGGTAGGACGAAATACACGAGGAAAGGAACCAGACAGGACGAGCGCTGAACTATCAACTGAAAAATTTTATTTGACTGGAAAGACATATATACATAAAAAACATTCAAACGACGCATGCGCTAACATCTGTGCCATACCAACACTGATAGCGAAAAAAAGAGGAGAAACTAGTTTGCTCCTTTATAATGTCAACCACAAGCAAGATAAGCCACTTCTTTATCATGTAAAGTAACGGATGCCTGACTAATGCACTCGTCACCAAGCCTGTTTATATAGAACGCCTCTATTTTTTCGCGCTTTAGCTGAGTAGAATGACGGAACAGTAAGACCGTTTTTTCAAATTGGGGCTGACATGAACGCGTAGAACACGAACGATAGTGATCAGACAAATGAGATGTAGGTGTCGCCTTCAAAGAATTGAAGTGCTCTCTCAAACGCACATTTACACAACGGTCCGTTTGGACCACAAGACAAAGGTATTTTATAGACAACACCAACACTACACGAGATGTACTTGTTCTTGTGGTTGACAGTGCAAATGTATGGACTATCTGTATTTGTGTCTGGTTTCTTTCTGTTTAGTATGGCATGGACTTTACCTAGTTTATTTGGTGCTGATATGGCAACCTGCACCCCATATCTGGAAGCAACCTTTTTTAATCTGTGAGTGGTACGGTCGATGTACGGAACTAAAGCGAACTTTTTTGTTGATCTACTTCTTTTTGTGCGCTATGCTTGTCGCAGTCTTTTATCATTCTTACAAGCTTACTGCATGCTGACGCCAGCGCACTAGTTGGAAAACCAGCTTCTTTTAGCTTTTTTACCTGTTCTTGGAAACTTGCGTCCATTGAGTGTACGCACGATTTCGACAATGCTGACCGAAGGCTGGAAAAAGCTATAGAGTTTTTGACAATCTTACTGTGGCCCGAATTGTAGTTCATCAAGGGTTTTACAGACCTGGGTGCAAATTTCGAGCAAACGTGGTTCGCTCCCAATTTTAACGAAAGGTCCAGAAATAGCATACATAATTTTTTCATGGCTTCAAAGGTGAACCTAAGGCCCATACCATTCTCTTTAAAAACCTTCAAGACATCCACAGTTCTGCAGAGAATATCACGGCTTTCGACAATCAGTAAATAGTCGTCTACATACCTGAAAACATTTTTCACCATCCCCGACAGACTTTCATCAAAAGCACGATCAAATTTACTAAGAAAAATGTCACTTAATATGGGAGCTACCTTGGAACCGATGCATACACCAGATTTCTGCAAGAACACATCATCGTTGAAACCGACATACGTAGAGTTCCAATAGAACGAAAGCAGTTCAAGAAAGGACTCTACACTGATTCCATTACTGTTTCGAAAGGCCAATTCGCCATTGTCAACCTGTCGTCCTGTCTGGTTCCTTTCCTCTTGTATTTCGTCCTACCGCGCTGTTTTTACATCATGACAAATCGTGAGTTTGTTTGTCTTGCTATTTTGATTGAGCAGGCACGCACGGCCTCCAGTAACTTCGTCTGGGAACATTTAAAGCAAGGCGTATGCTGTCTCACCGTTAGTCGCTAACAACAGGCAGAGATGCGTCTTCAGATCCCCTTTGGTCATGACAGATTCCCTGCTCAAACATCCTGAGTTATGGCAGAGAACGGTGTTGAACGGCTATTGTGGTAGGATTTATTTGGTGGGCCTTTTTCTGTACACAAAATCACACATCATTCCCCATAAGGTAATGATTGTTTTTAGTACCTTCACCTCATCGAACAAATATATTTTATCAGGTATCTACAAACGGTTCCTCGGCTACCAGCTCTGCTTCCTACCTTAGGATAAATGGTATAGACCGCGTTCATTTTTACTACAGCGTACCTTTTCAAGTTTTACCAGTGCCTGAAAGAGTACCAGCTACATCCTGTCAAAGAACTCTGCAAGAATAGGGAGTGGCACAAGACCAAATGAACCACTAACTTGGAATTTGAATTATGGACAATATTTATATTTGCTTAATTTGTGCAGTGAACCAGCACTCAAATACGGCCGTGTTATGGGCTTTATATCCCACTTCCCCGACATTTACGTCCTTTCCTAAATAGGGCATCCTAAATAGGGCGTCCTAAAACGTACTGGCCGCAGTTGCACCTTATTACGATGGCAAAAACCTCCCAGCCATTCGGAAACGCCTTCATCGAACCTAGGTTGAGATGCATAGAGTAACATCGAGTGGGATCCGAGTGTGATAGAGAACACTCAGGCAGCAAAGTCCGCATGCAATTAACACTTATTTTCTCCTTTTCGAGTAACAATAATGCTCAGAAAACAAAAAAATGACTCAGTTGTACTGACGCGATTTTACTCCTACTGGGGATGCCAACAAGAACTGCGCCATTGCGATGTGCCCATGATCTATAATTCTTTAAGAAAAGTAGGTCTGCATGACCAATAGAAAGTTTTTCACCGCTAAAACAATGCTAGCTGAGAAATCGTTGCAGTGCGTACTTTTTATACAAGCCACGGCGTTTTTATTTTAGGCGCACGTGCGCCCCGCTCATTTAGTTCGCCGAACTAGGTGCCCCACTAAGCTCAAGTTCAACTGTATAATTATAGGAGGAACCTCAGCCATCACTCTAGGTTGCCACGTATGGCTTAAAATTGGACGAATTTTCTTCACAGTTATGAAATAAACGTCGCTTTTGAGGAATGCTGCAGCGTCGGTATGGCGTCTTCGTCTTTCATTTCTGCACGACAGCTCCAATGGGAAATCAAAACCGCCACGTTAAACACAGACGCAGGATACTTCAGTTTACGTGCCATCACATGTGGTTTATGGAACAGATGGGGCAACGTGCTCTTACCATAAAACATGGTAATGATACGACAGAAACATGGATGCTTTTCAATTCGAATTTTCAATGCTTACAGAGTATTGAAAATGAGAGTATGTTTTTAAGGTCAGAGACAGTAAATGCGATGCAACCGCATGAAGGCGTTCACCCAGAGAGCCTGATCACACACAAAAGTCAATATAATCTCAACAGTAGCGGAACGTTGGGCACTTACTTGAAAGCTTCAGAATGAAGTCAGCATAAGTAGAAATTTGGCGCCATTTTCCCTTATGCTTTTCCCCAGAAGAAATTTCAGAATTTTACGCTGCTTACACGCCCTCACTTAATGATGGTTTTCATTTGAATGCGCAATTTTCAACGAAAGAAAAACACTGCACTCGCACCTGGTTTTACACCCATTCAAGAATGGCTGTCTTTCCTTGAAAATTAGTTGATTTTTCTGTGAAGAGTGCTCTCTGAATCTGAAAGCGAAAATGAGAAAATTGGCATTTCTTCGCGGCTGGTCTTGATCAGATTGAAGGGAAACCGTCTCCTGCTGATTCACTTTCTCCCTCTCTGAAGGTTTTCTTTTATCTTGCAAATCATGATTTGTTCCTTTTATTCCACGTGTTTTTTTTTATTTTGTGATGGAGTGACATTCTAGAAAGAAGGGAGGAAATTGGATCCTCTTTTCATAACATAAAAGCTCGTAAATACGGGTTTGTGTACAGAAACGGCAAGAGCGCGCCGCTCGTAAGGCGGGTACGCTGCCGGAGGGGATTATCATCACAACAGGGGGCCGGATGGGCTCCACGCTTTTCGTTCAGAAAGCAGTCTGACGAAGAGCCTGTTCGATACGCGAAGGAAATTCAGCGCTTCGGACAAAGCGCCCACATTGTGATATTGTCAGGAAGCTCTGGGTCGGTGGAGCAAGATCGAATAGAATTTCCTGCGTCTTCCTTGTTGGCTGTGAGAAAAAAGATGGTGCCGTCCGATACATTTCAAAGCACGAGGGAATCAGATCGTTTGGTGAAAACAACTATTCCAACCTTCTTGAAGGCTGCAATAATGAGCTGACTTTCGGCCACACATCATTTTCAACTGGGCTCAAAAGAAATTCTCTGCGAACTCTAGTGCGTGATGAGCTGAAATGGGTTTACAAAACGGCGCCACTTCACCACCTGTTTTGAATTGCCAACCAACAATATGAAGTAACAGTTTTACTGGAAAAAACAAAGCAATAGGACTCACTACAATTTATCAAACGCAACGCCTCTGGTAAAATTGCTGAAATAGTTTTGTGGTGGAGCTTCGGGTGCATGCGTACCTTAGAAACTCTCGCCGAGGAGCTCGGGCTTGCATTTAACAACCTCACCCACAATAACGCTCAATGCTTCTAAGTGCACGAGCGGCAAGAGTTGTGGGATACGGGGATGGACGGAAAGCGACCATTCCGCGATAGCCACAACAGACGAACGCCCAGCCGTCGGCACCGCTGCCGTCAGCCCCGTCTCGACGGACGAATATAGACTGGTACGTATGTGCCGTATTTTGATTACGGTTAATAATAGTTCAATTTCAGTAGCAGTATCACTTATGCCAGTTGGCGGTGTCGTGTATGGAAAGCCGTTCGCGCGAGCTCTCTGCTTCGACCAGAAAGATACGAGCGTCAATGCGGGTGTTTACGGCATTTTTTCCCCAAGGTCAGAGCGATTTGACGAAGTCGGCAACGAGCGCCAGCATGTTCCAGGAGTGAGATAACGTAAGGGTCCCTGCCGTAACTGAACAAACTGAAGTTTTCAGTGGTTGTAAACTGGAAACGAGCTCGTAACGACCAGCAAGCCAACACCATTCGAAACTTACGCGACGACTGGCACTATCTCGTCGCTTCTTGCTGTTCCTTACTCCCCTCGTTTCTATTTTTACCTTGCTGGTTGGCGATATGACGGCCAACCTCCTGTAAAGGGGATTACGATACGAAGCAAGGTCGCGGCTGTGCGTGCTGGAACGGTTCGTTGGCCCCGAAGAGCCTCGAACCCGAAAATTCGTCTGCGCGACGGCGAGATGTCGAGCTCGGCCGGCGCGCTAGTTTCGTACGCATTGGCGCACACGCTTGCGAGTTCGTTCGGAAACCCTTCAACCGTTTACTCCACCGTTCTTTGTCATAAAAAGAATGTGCAGTATGTTTCACGGGCATTTAGCTCGCTATGCAAGCTGTAAGCCCTGCCTAACATGCGTTTTTTTTTAGCCGCCTTCGCCAATCGCAGAGTTAGCCCATGTGCCGGCATAAGTTCTGTTGCTGGAAATGAGCTGGAGTCGCATACCATTCCCGTTTTTTCCAGTTATGAGCTTATTTGACGAAGTTTGCGTTAAAGTGGTGTCGTTATGGTTCAACGTGGCAATCTTTCGAATGAACCAAACTCTGTGTTTTCAAAACCGCCCGTTAAACACAGACGCAGGATACTTCAGTTTACGTGCCATCGCATGTGGTTTATGGAACAGATGGGGCAACGTGCTCTTACCATAAAACATGGTAATGATACGACAGAAACATGGATGCTTTTCAATTCGAATTTTCAATGCTTACAGAGTATTGAAAATGAGAGTATGTTTTTAAGGTCAGAGACAGTAAATGCGATGCAACCGCATGAAGGCGTTCACCCAGAGAGCCTGATCACACACAAAAGTCAATATAATCTCAACAGTAGCGGAACGTTGGGCACTTGCTTGAAAGCTTCAGAATGAAGTCAGCATAAGTGGAAATTTGGCGCCCTTTTCCCTTATGCTTTTCCCCAGAAGAAATTGCAGAATTTTACGCAGTTTACACGCCCTCACTTAATGATAGTTTTCATATGAATGCGCAATTTTCAACGAAAGAAAAACAATGCACTCGCACCTGGTTTTACACCCATTCAAGAATGGCTGTCTCTCCTTGAAAATTAGTTGATTTTCGGATGACGAGTGCTCTCTGAAGTCTGAAAGCGAAAATGAGAAAATTTGGCATTTCTTCGCGGCTTGTCCTTGATCAGATTGAAAGGAAAACGTCCCTTGCTGATTCACTTTCTCCCTCTACCTGAAAGGTTGTCTTTTTGTGCAAATCATGATTGGTTCCTTTTATTCCACGTGTTTTTTTTTATTTTTGACGAGTGACATTCTAGAAAAAAGGGAGGAAATTGGATCCTCTTTTCATAACATAAAGCTCGTAAATACGGGTGTGTGTACAAAACGGCAAGAGCGCGCCGCTCGTAAGGCGGGTACGCTGCCGGAGGGGATTATCATAACAACAGGGGCCGATGGGCTCCACGCTTTTCGTTCAGAAAGCAGTCTGACGAAGAGCCTTTCGATCGCGAAGGAAATTCAGCGCTTCGGACAAAGCGCCCAATTGTGATATTGTCAGGAAGCTCTGGGTCGGTGGAGCGAGATCGAATAGAATTTCCTGCGTCTTCCTTGTTGGCTGTGCGAAAAAACGATGGTGCCGTCCGATACATTTCCAAAGCACGAGGGAATCAGATCGTTTGGCTGAAAACAACTATTCCAACCTTCTTGAAGGCTGCAATAATGAGCTGACTTTCGGCCCACAGCATCATTTTCAACTGGGCTCAAAAGAAATTCTCTGCGAACTCTAGTGCGTGATGAGCTGAAATGGGTTTACAAACGGCGCCACTTCACCACCTGTTTTGAATTGCCAACCAACAATATGAAGTAACAGTTTTACTGGAAAAAACAAAGCAATAGGACTCACTACAATTTATCAAACGCAACGCCTCTGGTAAAATTGCTGAAATAGTTTTGTGGTGGAGCTTCGGGTGCATGCGTACCTTAGACACTGCTGAATTGATATCCACTAACCGCCTTAGAATTTCCTTGAAAATATTTTTTTTTCCACCCAAGAAACTTTTTCTGAAGATTTGAGTAAAAAAATGTAGGTATTGCGATGTCACCACAAATCAAATATGCAAAATACATAGGCTCATGTAGCTAAGGAAGTAATCCTAACTATCGGTAAACAAATTGACCGCTACAGATGCTTGATATTCAATGTGTCTTTGCGTTATTGTACACCGCCTCCTCGTCCTGCTATTGGAGAGTCGCAGTACAGCACTAAGTATTTTGTTTGTGATTAAGTTTCTTTATTGAAAAGGTGTAGGAGAACCTTAAAATATCAAGGGTTATTATCACCGTTTTGTTTCCTGACTGCTTCTCTGCCCTTGTATTGTGCAAACTTTTGCTGTACAGTGTGTGTGACACGCTTTTGTAGAAATGCTTTGAGAGTTTTGTCTGAAGCTACATCGTTTACGAAAACGTGAAGAGGGTTAGTTGAGATTGTAGAGATTCTAGCGAGATTGTAGGAGATTTTAGCGAGATTGATGGTGATGGTGAGATTGTAGGAAGCTGAAATATACTATCTCAACACGTAAACATCTGACGTAGAGTTAAAGCGTAATCCACTATAGTGACTGCGTGGATGCTAACTGTATCCGCCGAGAATTATTTGCGTAAGCAAAACGTGACGTTGCATAGTAAAGCAGCATAGAGCCGTAATGGATACAAGAAATAAGAAGCCGCGGGGTTCCGTCCTAATTTTTTGTTCTGGCTTCCGACTTTTTTCTGCGCCATTCCTGCTGTGGCATACGTGACCGGCTTAAGTAGGGGCTTATCCGTAGACGTTGCTGTTACTGACAGATGTGACTAAGACTAGAGCAAAACCATAGGGGGTACGTGCACCTGCTTCATTTGGCGCATTGCACTAAGTTGCAGTAGCTACGTATAGGAGAGTTCCGATTATTACTCTTAAGCTGACGAACATGTCCACCCATCTGTAGGCCAAAAATATACATGTTTGCATTTGGGAAATGCGCATGCTATCCCTGCCTCGAAATTAAATACGTGACCAGGTTTCTTTAGGCTGGCTTATGATAACGTTGGTGTTTCACGTCGACCGTCAACAACACGCGAAAATCCGTGCTTGTGCTGAAATTTGTTTTCATGTAAACGGCTGTATCAGTCTTCCGGCACCCTAATTTTGAGCTGACCTTCTCTATACTCAATGTTTAGTAATGTGGTCTTGATTGCGTTAGTACTCTCGGTTTCCCACAGCACTATTGCTTTTATGATGCCCCTGGTAAAATGTGGCCTACTCCCATTGTTTCTATAGTTTGCCAGTTCCAAAAGCCACGGCGTCCTTTTGGGTGGTGCACAGAAAATTTACAATCGTTTCATCATCTCTAAATGCTGAAACATAGTGAGAGCGCACGTCATGCCCCCCCCTTTTTTGTTTCTTTTGCAACGCTTGATTTTTATTACGGGGTCCGTTAAGTCCGTTCATTAAAAAAATTGTTGTGAAGAGCGCGTTACCGGTTGTGAACTGGACTTGAACGCCTTTTTTACTTTTTGTCAAAGCCGTGTCTTGCCCGCAATATTTTAAAACAAAACTATCCAGACGACTCTTAAAGGGACACTGAAGTGATATGTAAACATTGCGGGATTACTTGCGCAAATTGTAGTCCGGAGTCCCCAAGCCATGTTTCGACCACCCTGGGCGCGTTTACGCGATTTTATTTAGTAGAAAAATTAATTCGAAAATGCTGTCCTCCTCTCTTTACGCTCGCCCATTTTCTGCGGCCGTTTTTCGTTGTGACGTCGAGAGGAGCCGAGCTCGCAATTGGCTGCGCTACTGCACGGCTCCCCGGCCTTCAGACAGAGTCAGTCGGCCCAGCGTTTCGTCCGCCGGCCGCCGACGGGTCGTCGCAATTCGTTCGCTCAGTTGAAACGAAGCCAGGACACGTTTGTGAATGGAAGAATCTGCATTTCTTTACTTGGTTAGTTTGTACACTGTATCTAGCTCCAAGTCAAGGTCGCTTCACACAAGCCCTGCACAAGCGCACATGCGACGCTTCGCTGACTGGTACGCCAGTAGGAAAATATAAGGCCTCTTGAAGGCGGGAGAAGAGTCAGCGAAATCAATATAGGTACTAAGGAAATAAAATCAACTGATATTTTTACCGTACAGCGTAAAACTAGGGTGCGGGAAGCACTTTTTTACGCTGGGCGAACAAGCACAGCGGTCAGCAGCACGACTACGCATCTGCGAACGCTTTTCCGTCTACGAAATGCAATTGCTAGACGTGAGCTATTGTGGAAACTCGGGCGACGCTTACTGCACGAGCGCACTACAACAAATAGTCACCTAAGCTGCTTGAAATGCCAAAACTAAATAAAAGTGTAAACTAGTTGTACAATATATACCCTATATTACCACAGCCAGCAGAGCCCGGCCCGTGGTCGAGTGGCATTGGGTGCTAGGTATGTCACCGCAAGTATTTTGCAAGTCACGAGTTCGAATCCCCGCGGGTACGTGGTTTTTTTTTGTAAGTTAGCTTTTTCGTTTTCCGCCGGTGTTTTCTACGTTGAGTTCACCTTTTTTTGGGCCGCAACGTTCATGGCTCCACGAACTAGTTCACAGAACGCGCGCAGGCTGGCACTGGCGCGCTAGCGAGTTCTCGTTGGCGTGCTGTTGCCATAAGCACCGACTGCTTGCAGGCAGTGGGCACAGGCCAGAATGAACAGACCCTTGGCCTGGTGCGAACACGCTTTTTACGATGCAGGCATGAGGGAGGCAAGCTCGAAATATGGGGGAAAAGCGCATGACATTTGGGCGTCTGCGGGTACGCGGAGGGCGTTCATGTACTGCGTAGGTCTCGGCTAGTGAATTCTACGATTCCAAGCCGTCGTGGGAGGCTTATCTTTATGCATTTTTACAGCTGACAACATGGCAGAAGTGCGGTACGATGATTACTGAGTTATTGAGAATGCCCATCCAATAACGCCACCGGTTGTGCTTTACAGAACCGAAACCGAAACTTGTTTGGTTGCTCACCTTGGGCATCGTCCAATCACGGTGCCCGCTCCTCCTAACGTCACAGCTTTAGTTGGTGCGGCCGCCGCAAACCGCGCATGGTAGTTTTTCTTCTTCGCGCTTTGTAAAATAATTACCGATTTGTCAACCGGATAAACGATGAAAAGTGTGCTAATTTGAGCCAGTCTACGCAGTGCAAGCAAAAACGGGAGCTTGACAAATTCACTTCAGTGTCCCTTTAAGTAGCGGCTTATGCGTACACGTTGCTGTTACTGACAGATGTGACTAAGACTAGAGCAAAACCATAGGGGGTACGTGCACCTGCTTCATTTGGCGCATTGCACTAAGTTGCAGTAGCTACGTATAGGAGAGTTCCGATTATTACTCTTAAGCTGACGAACATGTCACCCATCTGTAGGCCAAAAATATACATGTTTGCATTTGGGAAATGCGCATGCTATCCCTGCCTCGAAGTTAAATACGTGACCAGGTTTCTTTAGGCTGGCCTATGATAACGTTGGTGTTTCACGTCGACCGTCAACAACACGCGAAAATCCGTGCTTGTGCTGAAATTTATTTTCATGTAAACGGCTGTATCAGTCTTCCGGCACCCTAATTTTGAGCTGACCTTCTCTATACTCAATGTTTAGTAATGTGGTCTTGATTGCGTTAGTACTCTCGGTTTCCCACAGCACTATTGCTTTTATGATGCCCCTGGTAAAATGTGGCCTACTCCCATTGTTTCTATAGTATGCCAGTTCCAAAAGCCACGGCGTCCTTTTGGGTGGTGCACAGAAAATTTAAAATCATTTCATCATCTCCAAATGCTGAAACATAGTGAGAGCGCACGTCATGACCCCCCCCCCCCCCCTTTCTTTTTTTGTTTCTTTTGCAACGCTTGATTTTTATTACGGGGTCCGTTAAGTCCATTCATTAAAAAAATTGTTGAGAAGAGCGCGTTACCGGTTGTGAACTGGACTTGAACGCCTTTTTTACTTTTAGGGGCGAAGCTCCTTAAGTCATGGGTCTGTCCATCCCTTGTGTCTCGTGGTACGGGACCATCTCATGCTTTTGGAGATGTCGCAAAGTGGGCCGCGTTGCACGCGCAAGAACCGGGTGCAACCGGCAGCGCAAACTCGGCACCGGAAGCGCGAGCTTGTCTGTGTTCGCCAACGGAGGCGCGAGCGCACGTGCACTGCGAGGGGGAGATCACGCAAGAGATCACGCCACGAACGCAGGCAGTCGTTCTCGGAGATCGAACGAGACGCAAGGACCTTTGCTCGTTTCCTCTCGTCTTGTTCGGGCACAAGTTCGCCCTAAATAAAAAGTTCTTTCTTTACCTTTGTGTCCCATCCTACGTAACAAATTGTGGTGAGGTGCGGGTAGTCCTTGATGGCTCGGGGTCTTTCACCAGGTCTGGGCCTGGGAGCATTGACTCCGAAAATAAAAGTCGATATGTACAATGTACGCACACAGTCTTACGTCTTTCTTAATGATGTAATGGGCGAACTTTCACGGCAGAGTTACGGTTACCGATGATCTCCCCCTCTCGAGCTTCGCCCCACTTATCATCCATTCCGTGGATATGGCGTGATTTTTTTGTCAAAGCCTTGTCGTGCCCGCAATATTTTAAAACAAAACTATCCAGACAAGTCACTTTTTGCATACTAGTTTGCGGAAAGGACGTCCCACACATCTCACTGGCGGCTGCGGTGCATAATAGACGCCTGGCCCGTGCGGGAAGCAAGAACAAACGAGCTCAAAAGTGGCTAAACAAGCTCCCGTACAGAAGCAAATGAAAAACCCTATGCAGCGATTAGACGGCGTTCCGCTACAGTTGAAACGATAGCTTTCTACCGCTCAGATGAGGCAGATTAGGCAAGACAAGTATTTTCAATGCCACAAAAGAAAACTTCAATGAAGATGGTGAAATGGTAAAGTGCCGTAAGAATGCTTATGCATAATACTCAGTGCTTGTGTCCGTTTCTATGTTTTTTTTTTCAGGACAAAATTCTCAGAGAAAAACGCAAAGAGACTTTTACATTAGTGTTGCCTCAGTGTGCCTAACGGTTTTGTAAAAAAAACGTTAATCAACGTGTGATAGGAGGAGGAGGATGAAGAAAAACGTTTATCAGACGAAAATGTATTTCTTTCCTATCTCAACAAAGCACTAACCAGCAACTAACCAGCGCTAGCACTATGTATTCTCTCCCTTGTTGTCCCGTCTCTACCGCGCTGTTTTACAATGGTTCACTGCTCCAATCAAATAGCCCACATGTATGCATTGAACGAGAAACCCAATACGGGTCAAACCGGGTAGGTTTGACACGTTTCCGCTATTATTTCTTTTGGGTCATTTGGTCAGACTTTCGTGACGCGCTCGGGAAGCAAAGTAAAATCTACGACGATTCCGCAGCAGTGAGTGCGGGCTTGCACGGCGTGCGCACTTGTCCCTTTCTGCTGCAAGAAGGGGGCAAACAGGTGTATTTGTGCACGCCCTACCGCTGAGTATACTGCCCAAAACAACCTTCCGACAACGTTTCTCTGCGCTTGAAAGTACAACTCGCCGTCAGGGCACAAGGTGGCGTGGTTGAGAGCGCTCAGTGAATCAATCTTGAGCAAGCATGCCTGCTCGCCCGATCACTACTGCTGCCGTCACGAATGCGTGCTTCCAGAGAACTCCCAGAAAGTAGGTCATATAAAAGCACAGATACGAAAATATATTGAGTGGCTGGATCCGAGCTGCATTTCGCTGCCTTTTCAGCGAAAATTCGCCAGGCCAATAAATCACGAAGCTGCCAGCCCCATGTCGCGGCACCCAGATAGAAATAAAAAGACGAAAAGGCAACGAAGTCCCTGTTGCAAACACGAACAAGGGCATGTGGAGCAGGCAATACTGAGCCAAAAAGATGAAACCTTATTCTGCCAGGTCTAGCCTGGAATCCATCGGTGAAACTCGTTGATGGAAACAGATGGCCTTCATAACTGCAACACTGGCAAGGCCGCTAAGCTCGCGTGCCTTCGAGATTTACTTCTTACGCGGGAGTAGTGAGGCGCTTGCAAGTTTAAAGTTGTGTACTGCGTACATATGAGGGAACCCATTGAGGAGTGAGAGTTCGCGATTTTTTAGGCGCGAGGTGAAAATGGGAAATCGTATTTGCAGTCAAGACCTTAAATTAAGATTAGTCCCTTAACGCCCGAGATCTTGTTTGCGCGTTCTTAAATAATTGCCCCATTTCTGCCACAACCGAAAGCATACTTTCGGTGAGAGTGGTTGACAAGTCGATGAGTAACTTCTTGGTGCAAGATGCTATGATTTCACCGGTTAAAGCAAGTATGATGATACCCAACATCATGCCGCGGTAGTTGCAGTTTGCTCCTTATTTCTGTCGGCACTATCTTGCTTCTTTACGGCATTTACTTTATTATGTACACATTCTTTTACTGTAAGTAATTAAGAAGTCTACACTTACTCCTCCAGTTCTGCTCTGCTCTCCTCGTCTTCTACGGCACCGGGATAAAACTCGAAGAAAGGCAAAAGCCCAATTTGCCGCTTAGAAGTTATCGCATCGCTGAAAATGGGAAAAATCGTACCCCTATTTATATTGCAACGAATTCAAAGCGATGTAAACGGAGTGAAAGAAAGAGTTCCAAGCTTAAGCAGGAATAGTTAACCGTGGTATAGAGTTGGGCATTCCTTCAATTGTTTTGTCGTAATTCTTGGCTTGCTAACCACCGTGCCACACACGAATTTCAAGCACAAAAACTGGGAAGGAATCTCCCGAGTAATTTACAGCGGCCAAATCCACAGAGATTGTGCCCGTCTGTTGTCCGCAGCTGAAGGAATTGAAAAGATATGGGATGGAATAGCAAGAGCAGCAGGAGCCGCCAAAAGCCTCATTAGCATATTGAAGGAATCAAGACAGCCTTACACCTTTTTTTACGGCCAACGAAGCGGGTCCACAGAAAGTTTCTAATTAGGCACTCCTGGTTCACCACGACCCAAGAATCGCTATTCCTTATTCTAACAGGAGAGCCTATGCACTGCACTCGTTTTTTTATCCTGTTAACTTGCCCTTCTAAACTGAAGGCCTCCAGACAAAATTCAAGTAACAGAACTCCTTTATAGCATTCACGTTATTTTTTAAAGTCGGGATTCGCCCTCTGCCACGCATTCTGTTTTCTAGGTGCAAAAAATAGTTCTCCGAGAAAACTGAGGACTCACTTGGACTAAGAAGCCATCGTCTTTTTACCTGCAGTACGTAGGTTTAAATCGTTCCATTACGAAGTTGAAATACAATAAAAAAACCATGTTGACACAAGAAAGCATACGCACACGGGAACGGAGAAGACACTTTAAGTCTATTCTAGATTAAGGAATGATTAACAACCAACTTTGAAACTCGCCTCTAGAATGCTGGCTGGAAAATAAAAACAAACGTGTTCTCCGGACCCTACCTATTGAACAAAATTTCCTTCCGCTTTCAATTAACTTTTAATCTATCCGTTTAATCCCACTGATGAGGTAGGCTGACTAGACTGACGAACTAGGCCACCCTCTACTCAAAAACATAAAATTTCTCTCACAAAGACAACCAACAATTTCGCGCCTTTGTCTTCCTCAAGCTCCTTCTGCGACGGCACGATCTTTCCTGGGGAAAAAGCAAGGCTGTCCGCACGTAAGTATTTCAACGCAAGAAAACCTATGAAACGAAAATAAGACAATCGTCTCACCAATAGAAACAACAAAACAAGAATAAAACTTCAATCTCTAGGAGTGCGCCCGAGGCAGTGGTGTAGAGACTGTAGGCCCTCCCTGCCGAGGCGGCTTGCGGGAGCGGTTGGGAGAGCCGTCGCACACGGGTCACCTCACTTTGTCCGGTCTGATGGGGGCAGACGTCTGAATTTAGCGTATAAGCGAGGGCCTGCCAGACCCGATAATGCAGTTCAATCTAGGCGGAAGCGGAAGAAAGCCCCCGGAAGAGCGAGGCCAGGGATGTGGAATTCTGGCCAAATCCAGTAAGAAGAACGCGGTAGGGAAAAAAACTTCTGAAAAAAAAAGCTAGCACTAAGGAAAGGACTAAAAGAACACAGAAGGCTTCGCGGCTTCAGTGTACGGGATGAGTGAAAGGGCAAAAAAAGATTTGGAGATGAGGGGTGTAATACCTCATGCCACCTAGAAGCAGCGTCGAAGTGATGTCGCGAGATTTGTCTTCCAACAGAGAGCCAAAAACAACGACAGACATCTCTGTCCACGTTTGGCTGCTTGTGATTGTGGTGCAAGCCTTGGCTGTGGCATTGGAAGATCCCGCGACTCTTGAAAAATTACACGCCAATGAAGTAGTCAGCCCATTCCTTAATATTTCTTTCGCTTGACTAAGGCATCTGCGGGCTATCCTCGGCCCTTGCAAAATACCCCATCAGCACCCGCTAGTTTGGAAGCCCTTTCCATTGTGAGAATGGAGTCTCCTTTTAAAAATTCGGTTCTGGGACTTGCTGCCTCTTTCCTCCTTTCCAGCGCTGTCACGTTTCCTCTCGCATAGGTCTCAGCTGCACTCATAAATCTATGTCAACAAAGCAGCTTGGTTAACTACTGCCGGTGCTCGGGCGTGCAACTTGCATGGGCTCTTTATGGACGATAGTGACCACTAATGAGATCATCAAAATCGCGGCCGACCTTCTCTTCTCACATCGTCGCGGTGGACTATTTACGACTGATATACGTACGCCTAAAGTTGATCGATGCACATGCTTGGTCACGGGAATTACTCAACATGACCTCGAAAGGAGCTCGTGCTGTTGAAATTGCGCGCTGCTAAAAGGAAACCGAGCAGCCTGAGTTTGGTCCACCAAAGAAAAAAATGAGCCTCGTATCTGCTCCTTTTGTTGCAAATGTGGACAAAATACGATAGTCTTCCGTCGACATTTGCCAAGTAAATGCTTTTCTTCGCTTTCCCGCTGGCCTCTTATGCTGTTCCTCCCCCGTCGCACTCATCGCAAGCTAGACACGTTAGAGGTTTGCTCAAGTAAATTTAAATTTACTACGTTCTACTGCTCCAAGCCGGGTGCCTCAATGCCAGCTCTGCCGTACGGCGGAGGCGCATGTGAATCGAGGCGCCCTACTTCAACGTTCAAAGAACCACATTTCCTTACATTACGGGCGTTCCAAGTGAACGTAGAACCTATCTACTGGAACATTTTGTAACTGTTGCCGTTTGATTTCTTAAAATGCAGCCAGAAGTGATAGTGGCGCGGGCGACAGCAGGCGACAGAGTGAATTCTTTCTGCAGTGGACATAGTATTTCATGTGCTATCGCAAAAATCAAGCATCCATAAAGGAACACTGCAAATGTCGCATGTGCAATGATCTTCTGCCTCATATAAGCGTAATGTCTTGTTGTTCAGCAATGTTGACAAGTATCAACATTTCCGCCGGAATTACACGTTTAGATTTGACTGTTGGTATATAAGACTATTGCGCACCATCTGTTTCACTTTGGCCGGCTGGCTGAATCGAGTGACAGACAGACAGACAGACAGACAGACAGACAGACAGACAGACAGACAGACAGACAGACAGACAGACAGACAGACAGACAGACAGACAGACAGACAGACAGACAGACAGACAGACAGACAGTCCAAAAGTTTCCCGTTCAAGTTGCCCAAGAAAGACTATCGTGTTTAAAAAAAAGGTACACTGCCCTGCCTTAGCACGTTGACGGTTTCGTGGGTTCTAAAAAAAAACCCCGGGTCTTCGTTTCCCAATCCAATAACCGCAACCTCCAAGCGTCTACTCCAGAACATTTCACTCAAAGGATTTCTTCTGAGTGTTTGGTCGCATGAAAGCGGCAAGCGTCCCGTTAAATATTTCCACGCAAGTAGAAAAAGAGACTGCAGTTCTCAGTCGATGCGCATCATTTTCTCGCATGCAAAATTTCACTAAAAGGAGGAATCATGATCTGTGCGCATATACGCAATAGTGTCTTATAGTGAACTGTGTCCTATAGTGAATAGCGTAGGTTAAAAGCATCGACACAATTGTTTACTGCAGCCAAATCAACTCGAATGAAATTTGTGTAATGTAAAGGTTAAATATTCTTATGGTGGCTAAGTAACATCACGTTTGAGCCTGCGTTAGTCTAGCTGTGATATTAAATATGCAATAATCTTGTGCAAAGCACTTATAGAACCTAATATGTTCGTTAAACTATTTTTAAACGTTGAACCTAATTATTTATTCTAGGGAAACTTGGTACTTGTATTTATGTTCTTAATAAAATTGTCGCTGCGCCTGCTTGAAGTTATGTGAGGGTAACGTGAAATTAACAGAGCCAGCATAATGAACAATGAACAACCTGAGACATTTTTCCTTTTTGGAATATAAGTGGTTAGAGGGGAACATTTTAACCTACATGGAAGCAGACTTGGTGAATAACGTAGCAAACCAGCTCTGAAAGTTATTAATATACATTTCTAAATTTCTCTCTCCATCTCAAAGAGCTGCCTGTCCAGTTATTAATAATTGTATGTTTTCATTAGCTAAAATATAGTTGGTTTTGGAATGCCAGGCACGTTAAGTTGAGTGAGAGCGGTTCCTTTCGAAGAGCTTTTGGCTCTAATAGCTGCTGGTTCTGTGCTCAAACTTTCTGCACAAAGCTATTACTATGCCTCATTTTACAGTGCACAATAAAAAATTCGGACCACTACAAACGTGCTTTTAAGATCATCACTAAGATAAAATTATTGTGACAAACCACCCGGAGTTCCAAAAGTAGTGTGGTCGCAGTCTAAGATTACTTTCGGGCACGGGGAAAGAATAAATACAGGAGGCGAAACGGCCTGTTGCTGCAGGCTTTGAAGAGTTACGAGATAATGTCGCAAGGAAAACCAACTCGGAATACAGAGCTTCGTACCTAGGACGGAGAAGGAGAGGCGTTGCGGAACCTGATAGACGACATGATGGCGGTCGCAGTTTATTCAGGGGCTACGCAGTGAAATGCCGATCGCGGCGGCAGGGCAGTTCCTTTTCTCGTCAAAGATACCGCTAGCTTAGCCTTGTACAAGCGCTTGGAACGTTATCTGGCCACCCAAAAAAGCGTCGCCCCCCCCCCCCCCCTAATGTGTTATTACTGCGTGGCTGCGGGAAAGATGGTCGTAACCGGCCAAAATTGACTGATTAAGTGTAGGGTTTAATGCGCCGATGCGACGCAAGTGATAAGGCGCGCCGTAGTGGAGGGCTCCGGAATCAACGGTGACGTGACAGGTCATGTTAACAAGAGGGCCGGTTACGTCAGATTGACTTAGCCGTGTAAACTCCCGACTTATGCTCCAGACAGGTTTTGATAGCTATTGTGCCTTGTATTGCGGCCAAACACACTGGTCATTCTTGTGCCCGAAATGCAGGACACTGGAGCATTACCGATTGCATTTGCCGTTGCTAGGTGAGACGAACAAGAAATTAAACCAAAACACTCTCGCAAACTTGCCGAGAATAGTTCAGTGAGTTGACAAGCAGCATTTGCCTGCTATATCAGAGCTATAAGGCCTGCATAGCTATTACCCTATCCTCGAGACATAGCATAAAGGGACCCTGAAGGCAATCAGCAAGTTTGTTTCAAACGAAAGTCTGACCTTCCCATAACCATTTTAGTGTTGATTTGGTGTCCAAAGGTGCTTTAATTGCTGAGAAATTGCTAATCAAACGCTCATGAATCGTTACGCAAACACCGATCACGATAAACCGGAAGCAAGAGTGGCAGCGGTGATGTGTAGCGCTGTAGAACTAACCGGATACAACGCTACCACGTACCGAGCAGTTTCGTAAGTTTCGGTCAATCAATCGTTCTTTCCCGAACTCCCACTTCCTTTGCAGCTCCAGACAACTAAGCAAAATGTTCCTTAATGGGACCCGTGATCAGTATTGACGCTTTCTTGGAGGAAAACATATTGCCCTTTCAGACCACGTGATTGTTGGCGTTATACCAACCGCTTGCGCGGAACTCCTGCGCTTCCTCAAAAAGCGGTATACCACTCCAATTATGGACGAATAGCGCCATCCAGCGGGAGCCAGGGAATTCTTACACCACGCCAGACGTTTTAACGCCTTCTTGGGCAGGTTGCGCGGTATAGGCAGTGGTGGTGGCACCTGGCTTAACGCTATCGATAGTTTCTACCTCATATTTAAGGAACGTACACACAGGAGTGGTATATTAGTGCTCTCGGTGAGCTAACCTATCAATGTTGAGCAACTTATAGTTTGACTTTAGTGTTCCTTTAATTGCGTTCAATGCGCTTGTCAGGCACGCGTGACCGGGCCGGTGAACAAGTGTTCACCATTTCGCGCAAACGGCTGCAACAGAATAAAAACAATGAGTACGTAATTAATTTCGGCAGTTCGCAGCGATGACCCGTTGAGATGTCTGTAGGCTTTCCCCTATCGCGGTGGGAGAACGAGGACCATTGTTGAAAGTTGGCGGAGGTCTTCAGATGCCAAGACTAATTAAGGGAAAGAGCCTCATCAAACATGGCTTCATTCCCGCCAAACAGCAGCCTTTCCGACAGCATTACCCGCCAACTGGCAGCGAATAGAAAAGGGAGTCGGCAACTACCAGCCTTATTCCCCTACAGCAACACCAACTAGACAAGAACACCTCAACACTAGATCGCCGCTCGAAAATGGCGTCGTTGATGCGGGCCGGTAGCCGGGTTTTGAACAAAGTAAACATGCAGGCGACAAGAAAGGTCCTCTCTATCCTATCGCTTGGTGTGGACGTCAGATGAGCGTGAAATAAGCGGCAATCTTTGGTGAGTCTGTGTTACTCCTGGTCATTTTCGAACGGGTCTGTCAGAACAGAGTTGCCAGGCATGAACTCGAGCCGTGATCTCGTTGCAGGATACCAAAGAGAAACAGACGAGCAAAATACGCAGGGGAGTGCTTCCGAGTGAAAAGAAGATTTCTTCCGGTGCCGGTGTAGTAAAGCAGGTCCGCTTCGCCTTCCTCAATCCATCATTCCCCTGTCACATCCTACGGGCTCAAGCGCGCCTGCGCCCGCAGGATAGGCTTTAGAGAAGGCATCCAGAGAGCCTCCTCTTGCGATGCCTGGGTTATGCTTCTTTGCCCCCTGGCGGCTGCAGCCCTAAACAAGCAGTGACTCGGATAGCGACGCAACCCGAGACTTGAGCCGCGGCCAGGAACGCGGCATCCTGTGGCCGTCATGCAAATCCATTCCTTAGCAAATGCCGCATCTTGATGCCGGTGAACCGACTTGTGCATGGACACCAGACAAGCGGGATCTTGTCTCTCTGACACTCAATGCGTTTTGGCTCTGTCTCGCGCCACCAGAGGTTGCCAGAGAGGCGTTTGCGGCATCTTTTTTCCTCGGACTTTTTTGTGCTGGAAACGGGACTCCTGCTTTGTGGGGATGCCGTGCATAATCTCAGCGATAGATGAGATACTCTTGCAAAGCTAAGGTGGCGACCACTGAATACTTCAGTAGCCAAGAACTCTTACGAAAGCGTCGCGATTGACCTAAGTCCCGTTGTTAATGATTTTTTCTATTCTGGTGTATTATTAAAGCTATGATTCCAGGGCACTCCTTTGACTTTGTTCTCGCTCAGCTGGAGTTCTTACGGAAGTCATTAGGCATTTCACAGGAGCTTACTTATGCTACCTTATTAAAGCTTGGAAGAGTAAGACGCAGCAAACCAGAAGCTTTCCGGTTGAATGAGTCATCGTTCTCGGCACAGACCAGGACTCGCAGGGGAAGCATGGGTATCCGGGCTCCTATGATTTATTTGGGCCAATTGGGCTAGTTGGGATCGGCAATTAGCCTTCGAAAGGAACTGGGGTAAACTGTTACGCTGGTTATTGGTGCCTGGCAAGGTTAATAAACATTTATGTACCTACTACGCCATTAGTTGAGCGAACAGGTCGCACATATACTCCATCCGGTTCTGATTCAGTTGAGGAGGAGCAAGAGGAAGAATAAACGTCCCTATGGAGCAGTTAGTATTGGGGAAGTCTTTATTCCAGGACCTCTTGGGGCCATCCGGTGCCTTGGGCTCTCTTCACGAGCCAAATCTGTTCGTTAGGGTCCGAGCTGGCAGTGCTCTCTCCTAGTGCCCAGTGGAGGGGAAGGGCAGGCGGTAGGTTGGGGCTGTTATCACAGCCCACATAATATGGTAGATGGTGCCGGTAGCCTCGCAGAAGTGGCATTGCGAGGAGTACAGGGTGGAGGCGCGAATGTGACTCTAGTTGGGTGTGGAAACATGTTGGTTTGGATGCGTCGAAGATGGTTTTCTTGTTCTTTCGTGAGGGTTTTGTATGGGGAGCTTATATCGGTCGCTCCAGGCGGTAGTGCAGCGTGATTTCTTTGAAGAACAAGAAAGAACAGACATGCCACGGCTCGCCGAACTCGCTGACTAGCCCGGTGTGTCGGATCTCGGGCATGCTGATGGGCAGCTTCGTTGTCGGGCACGTCGGCGTAGGCTACAGCCTAAGTAATGCCTACGCGGTGTTGTGGCGGATGCTGCAATAGAACTTGTGTGGTCGGCTGTGATCCTGGCGTCTCTGTGATACTGGTGGTTTGTCGGATACATGTTCCGGGGCAGTGGGGCCACATCAATGAATTGACGAATCTCAAGCGGTAGCTGAGTCGCATCGGCCTGGGGGTGTGGAAGCTGTGAACGCAGGCACCGTTCGGTCAAAACTGTGTGGCAGTGGAGGTGGAGCTCAGTCGTAAAAATTGGTTCGCTATAATGAACTTCGAGGAGTTCATTCAGGGCATTATGAACTCCCAAATGTAAGAGTTTCGGCGTCGAGGTGCTGACAGATAGCCCCGACGCCAGCTTGTACGCCTTGCGTATGATACCTACTACCTTGTCCATTTCAGCCTTCAAGAGCACATCGTAGGGGAGGGAGTAAATAACCCTAGAGATGACAACGCATTCGACTAGCCGTAGCACATCCGCCTCACGCATACTTCTCGTTTTTTGTGCTGCTCCTGCGGATCATGTGCGACACTTGCTCAGTGGTGTGCTTAAGCCGATCCAGTAGTTTGGTGTGCAAGAGGGCCTGAGACATTGGTGACAGTGAAAGACATGGGTAAACGCACTGCTGGAGGTTCAACTGGCCTACGTATCAAGGATTTGATGTCGAGAGTCACGTCACCCCCCGTTCTCAATCAGGAAAGGGAGCACCATTCCTTTCCACATTCCTCTCCCCCCGTGAGAAAGAAGGCGAATGAAAAGGTCAGTGCACGTTTAGCGAGAAAACGGGATTAGAAACCGCGTAGTGGGTTGTAAATATTTCATAGCCATATTGATTAGAAAAGCGTCATAATTTGGAATATAAAGCTCGTATAACCGCACGAAAGACTTAAATGGACACGAACACACGACAAAAATATGCATATTATTATGAAAAGACAGCGAAAAAGTCGTGTCTCGGCTTCATCAAATATTAAGCATAATCTTATTAAAATGTGCTAAAACACACTTCAAGGCTCATAGAGAGAGAGAAAAAAGGTACAGGAAAGGCAGGAATGTTAACCAGGCTACGGCCTAGTATGCTATCCTGCATGGGGGAAAGGGGAACAATGAGGATAAAGAGGAAAAGAGAAAAAGAAGAGGAAAGGTACAGACATAGCATAGAGTGGTGTGCCTAGCGGTAGGGCACTATAGACAAACAAGTTCAGTGAGTTCATAGAGGATAGTCTTTCGCGCTACAGTCTTTTGTGCAATTCCATCGTTTTTAGAAAACAAAGGAGCGCTTTTGTCGCCTTGTCCATAGATGACGGAGAAGGCCAGTGGCCCAGGATTGTCTCCTCAGATAACGGGCGCCGAGAGTCTAACTTTCGTAGAGTCGAAGAGAGTTGGCTTCGTTCAGATGAAAACCGTGGACATGCATAGGACATGTCGTATGGTCTCTGGTGTGTCACAGGCTTCTCACGCCTCACTGGCTGCCATTCGAATCAAATAGGAGTAAGCATTTGTGAATGCGACTCCAAGCCAGAGACGACAAAGAATGGTTTCATCAGGTCGTGGGAGGCCTAATGGAAGAGGACGCTGAAGATGCGGGTCCAGGTCATGAATACGAGCGCTCGTGAACTCTTGGGTAGTCCATTTGGATAGCGTGGTCTCCCGAGCAAGTTTGCGGACAGTCCTAGCCGCGTCCGTCCTGGATAACGGAATGGATATATATGGTCTCCGTTTTTTGGTGTGCCAAGCAGGCGGCAGCATCCGCACTTTCGTTTCCGACAATGCCGCAATGACTGGGAAGCCACTGAAAGGCAATGTCATGACCCGCTTGGGTGGCACTGGTCGTACAGTATTCTTATCTCGGCCACCAGGCTGTTCATGAGGTCCACGGCACAGGGCTGACTGGAGCGATTGAAGCGCAGGCTTTGAATCGCAGAAGATCGCCCACCTTCGGCATGAAGTTTGTTCAACGGTGTGAAGGGCACAACGGATGGCGATACGTTCTGCATCCGTCGAAGTGGTAAGATGGGCTATTTTGAATTCTTGGGACATGGACATTCATGGTATAACGACGGCGCCGGCAGAAGCAGATGTTGTTACAGAGCCATCGGTTTAAATATGGGTGCGGTCACTGTATCTCTCGTGTAAATAAATGAGAGTTACATGCTGTAGTGCCAGCGTTAGAAAATCTTGCTTCTTTGTTAAGCCTGGGATAGTGAGGCATGCTTGAGGCTGTGTCGTAAACCAAAGTGGGAGTGCCGGCCTCAGCGGCAGGCGTATAGTAGGAGGGCATGCTGGTGATGTTGGAAGCGACAACCCTTTGCGAAAGACGTATGAGGGCGTTTAGATGGAAGACTAGCAAGGTGATGATCAGGCAGCCTGGTTATAGGTGCCTAATGTGCGCCCTGAGTGTTTCAATTGTCACGTAAGTGGGTAAGGGGTGATCACAAGCCAAAGCAATGGTTGCAGCTGTTGACGTGCACCGTGGTAGGACAAGGCAAGTTCGGAGGGCCTGAGCTTGTATGCCTTGCAGTTGCTGAATATTTTTACGGCACGTACCTGAAAGTACAGGCAGGCTGTACCGTAGGGAGCCCAAGAATAGTGCGTCGTACAGCTGAAACATTGACTTCATAGGCGCTCCCCACGTCTTTCCGCCGATGAACTGGAGAATATGGGCCACTGCAGACAGCCTCTTTTCATACAACGAACGTGGGGGCTCCAAGAAAGGTCTCTGTCGACGCCCACACCGAGAAACTTGTGATACTTCACATTAGAGACCCTTTCGCCATACTTGTCGAAGGGTATGCATACATAGGCTTCCGTGAGAACGCAAGCACTGCGCATTTGCTGGAAGACACTTCCAACCCTTGCTTGTGCAGATAGGTGTTGGTCAAATCTGCAGCCTTTTGCAGGCGCGCGCACGTGCCGTCGAGTCACTCCATCTGCCCAGATGCAAATATCATCCGCGTAAACCGACAGATGAACCGTTCTTGGGAGAGAAGAGAGCTTGCGAGGCCGATGATTGTCAGGTTGAACAACGTGGGGCTCAAGACGCATCCCTGGGGGACACCGCGTTGGGTAATAGTGTATCGACGTTGGGCCATCTTGAGTCATTACAAAGAATGACCTCCCCGAGAGGTAACTTCGCCCCCACTGGTAGACTCGGCCGCCAAGCCCCACTGCCTGCAGTGCTTTAAGAATGGCATCATGCTCCACGTTGTCATACGGTCCTTTCACGTCCAGAAAGAGTGCAAGCGCATATGCGCTTGATGCGTCTATGCTGCTGCACAAAGGTTACCAGCTCGATAACGCAATCGATAGAAGAACGGCCACGACGGAAACCAGCCATGACTTCAGGGTAGACGTTGTAGTGCTCCAGGAACCACTCCAGGCGTGCAAGGATAACTCGTTCCATAAGCTTTCCAACGCACCAGGCAAGTACTATGGTGCGGTATGCCGCGGCGTCCAGCAGAGATTTTCCAGGTTTCAGGAGAGGAACAAGTCGGCTAGACCTCCATTTTTCAGGGACTATGCCATCACGGCATAGTTCGTTGAAATATTTCAAAAGGGCGTGCCGGGCGCCGTTGTTAAGGTGACCGAGAGCAGCAGTAGGTGACTCCATCCGGCCCAGGTGATGACGATCGGGTGCAGAGAGCCAATGCCGCCTCAAGCTCCTCCATCAAAAACGGGACACCCATCCGAGAATCCCGTGAAGCGGGAATGTCAGTGTCAAGTGATGAACCAGCAGGGCCTGTTCCACTGGCGATCCGAACGCAGAAGTCCTCTGCTACTTCGAGCTCCCCGCGTTTCTGGTGAAGAGCCAGAGCCTTGAATGGGGAGCGCTGTTGCACGGGGGTCATTAGCCCTCGCACAGTTCTCCATATTCCAGACAAAGACTTCCGAGGGTCGAGTGATTCACAAAACTTCTTTCAACGCTGTGCTTGCACTTCGATAATGCGGCGTTGGATGTTCTTCTGCATCCTTCTCGCATCTCTTAAATCTTGGGAAGACTTCGTACGTCTGTATCTTCGTTCGGCGCGCCGTCGGACAACTCTAAGGCGTTCCAGCTCTATGTCGAACTCTGTTATTTTAGGATACAACCGGACGGGACGTTTACAAGCAATTAGCGTGCTTTCAATGGCAGACTCCAGATCTCCAGGATCGTCGCCCCCGCAAAAATCTTCCGTCTTGGATTGAAATTATGCCAATTGGTCACCCGAATAACGTTGGGGTCGAAGCGACTTTGTAGACAGGGAATCCATAAATAGGTAGGAATATGGTCCCTTCCATGGGTTTCTATGTCTGGAAACCATTGTGTACGGCCGGATAAGCATCGCGACACAAACGTTAGATCCAAGAAACTGCCGTAGTTTGTGCCATGTAAAAAGATAGGACTTCCATCGTTCAGTAAGCACAGGCCATGGTCTGAGGCAAAGGACACCAGGCTCCGGCCTTTGCTGTTAATGCCTGAGCTTCCCCAATGCAAGTGGTGGGCATTAAAATCCCCCGTAATGACAAATGGGCCAGTCGTTGTGCTTAGTATGCCCTCCACCCTCTGGCTATCAAAACGAGATGTTGGGTGTATGTACGCAACCACAAGTGTGAAGGTGAGCTTGCGTTTCCTGATGGTCAGGCAGACGTACTCGTTACCCCTGTGAGGCTACACAGGATGGTGCACGTAGGTGAGCTCACGTCTGATGAAAACCGCGACTTTGCTGGGCTCCCCGCATGTGGCTGATTGAAAAAGTTCATAGCCAGATAGCCTAATAGGTTTATACAGTTTCGGCTCACAGATGGCGAGGATGGGGATCGACTTCGTAAACACCAATTGCTGGAGATCAGAGATGCGTGGCAGCAGACCTCCGGCGTTCCACTGAAAAATGGAAGCGTCCTTGACATCCGCAATCAACGAAGGGTGCACATTGACCATTGCACTTGCTCACCCGAGGCTTGCGAGTACTGGCTCCAGGGCCTCCAGTACTTGTTGCACTCAACGCAGATGGAGTGTTTATGTTAGTGAGTAACGTGCGGATGGCATTTATGAGGGACCTCAAGACCGCTACGACTTGCCGATCTTCGCAGCGCTATTGTGTTCACCGGACGAGCGGGTCGGAGAGGACGCATACAAATGCGTCGGTCACTCCAAGTACTTAGAAGTGATGTTAGCACTCGAAGGAGGATTTCCTTGCGTTCATTTGGGAAACCGGCGGAGGGGGATCGTTTACATCTAACGACCGCGACTACCGCCAAGAGAATGCCCGAAATGGACGGGAGCTGACAGTCAGTCAAGGGATCAGAAGTATGAAGGGGTCACTAGACGTTCTGTCTACGACCGTTACTGCTCAAAGCTACTGGGCGAAGTTTCCCTTCGTCACACGTCTGACCCTGGCGCCTCGGAGGCTGGGATGCGTCAATAGGGAGGCGACCAGCTATTGTTGTGCACTGGACATGTTTACAATGCAAGAAATTTTTGCGGCGCGGGGCACAATCATAGGCGTGCACGGTATTGACAATACTTTAAGACAAGCCTCCCGACAACTGATAGCCGGCGCTAGGCTTGCTTTTAGTTGGTTGGTATTTATTTTTGTTACATTTGTCTTTTGCTGAACACCTCCGGGTTTCTGTATGAGAGGGAGAGGTGAGTCACGTGACTATTTTGAACCCACCTAGCTTTGTCGCGGTGGCCAATCAGTGGCCTAGCGTGGGATAATCAATGAGCCACGCGCGATGTAAAATTGGGACATCTCTGTTGTGGGTGGGGTTTTAGGGGTAAAACCGAGACGTTTGGTGAGAAGAGAGGGAAGAGAGAGGAAAGCGGCGAGCTCTGCTCGACCTGGGCCTTGCCCTACCTCTTATATACGATCACGAGCCTTGAGTTGTAATTACGTAGTGTAAATAAAGTGTACATATTGTACATTTTGTGTTTGTTTGAAGTAGATTATCGTCGGCTACGTGCCGCCGGCCAACGAGCCAACCAGTCCTCGTTTCGTCTTGTCATTATCTCTTCGAGCATCGGCGACCGGTCCACCTGAATATAACTCTTAGTAAACACCCAACAGAAAAGAACCCGATCGTTTGGACGTCAGGACACGCTGGTCAAAATGGGAACGAGGCCGCCGATGCCACAGGGCGAGGTCTTCTTTTCCCGGCTCTTATATGAAACCCAGGCGACCGTAACCTTCACCGAATAATTAGCCATATTAGGGCTCAACAGAAGACGTACAGACAGACACACTACCCACATTGGCTAAGATACACTCCTGGTACCACACGCTATAATCCTCCTGTTACCCGCATTGGCGGGAGACGGCGAACGCTTACGGCAATGTATGGGCATGTCAATACCCACTGTTAAATGGGCGAAGGCGTCGAAACACCGACCTCGGTCATGTTGTGGTTGCGTGGTAGGCGACCGGTTGGCACGGGAGTTGCCTCCGTTCTGACGATGAAGAGCCGAGGCCAAAACATAAGTTGTTTGATGCATGGCGAATGGAGAAGAGCGACGATACCGCTGACAGCACACTGGCGTGCTTACATCATGACAACTAGAACGCGCACAGAAACGTTCTCCACGGTAACCCAGGACACACTCCCCTCGCCACAAAAACCGCCTGAAATGCGACGGTCAAAAGTAGCTCCGACACGTAGGAGCCAAACACACACAAGGAAAAACATGATTCAGACGCATCTGCCGTCAACGACCGCGACGGCAAGCTGGTGCCTGCACAAGAAGGGGTGGCCTCGCCACTTTTTCGATGTCACAGGAGCGTGCACCGACTTGCACGGTTCAGTGCTGTGGGTGGTCTCCGCCTCATGACTTTATTGCTTTGCGAAAAAGCACTGCCTCGTTCGTCGCGTTCTGCGCTGTTGAAGCCGGACGCGCGCGGGCTCGCGCACGCACACGCACACACGCACGCACAGTCGACTCGTACAACACCAACTTGTATGCTGTATGCACCTACTCCCAAACACGTCGAGGAAGCTATGGGAGGCCAGCCTACGCAGCGACTATCCGGCCTGCGAGGAATAGTTGGTAGAGTGCCACAGCGGCGCTGGAGGCCGGTGGGACCCTGGAATTAGAATAGCCACCTTGTTTCTTCCCTATTTTAACCGCGAAGCTATTTAGGAAATCGCAATGTTTTGTGTCCGCAGTTTTTCGTAGCCGCGCACGTGAGCGCGGGCATCCAGCAACCACCCGGCAGTCAACAAAACCAAGAATGCTTAGCGCTCGTGCGTGCGTGCCTCGCGGCGACCGCCCAGCATACCCGGCACATGTTTGTAAAGCCAAAAACCCCACTTAGGGAGAGTGGTCAAGATTGGCAAAAAAAGAAAACTCCAGTGTTCGCCGTAATCGCTGCAACACTTGCTCGGAACGAGAAAGACACGTCATGCCGTACGCCTCCCCCCCCCCCCCCCTAAGGTGATGTCCAATGTTTATCACTTTCAAAAAAGTAGAAAGAACCTCACACCTGTAGCAACAATGATGCAGTAAAGGTCGTTGTGGCAGCTAAGAAGAAGAAAACCGGCTGCAATCGTGGGACTTAACCCTTTGTGAGGTCATGAAAGTTGCGTACAGCTTCGCTACCTTTGTAATTTAAAATAACCGTATTTTAAATCAATCAGTTTCCTGTTGTCCAGCCAGAGGAGGCGGTGTCTGTGTCTCTTTTTTACATTACTTTGACTTGGTGATACTTATCCCTAACCGCACGTCAAGCTCTCTGCGTGTAGTTCCTAAAGCATTCTTTGTAGGTATCTCCCGGATCACTAATCTCCATGGTGCATAGAGATTCACTGTTATCTCGATGTCTGCAATTTGTTGTGCTCCGACCCTCGGCCTTTCCGTGACCGGCCGGGATTTGTCTCCGCGTGACGTCATCGTGGCGTTCCAACCAGGTCGGAACTTTCTGCTCTACGAACAAGGCTCCCTCCTTGGGCTAGGCTAGTTTCATTCATTTCTTCTGCGGAGGACAATGCCGAGCTCGCTTCGGTGCCAGCCAATACGGCAGGCGCCGTGTGCCGACAGCGGGCCCTCGGAGGCCGAGTGAAGCCCCGGGAGCGAAGATCATTCTTTCCGAACGCCGTCGTCGCCTTCGGCTCCTTCTTCTAGCTAACCAACTTGAGGGCCACCATTAATCCTGCCTGAGCAATGGCTTGCGCTATATACTTCCTTCTAGATACGGGCACTCTTGGTAATGTTTCTATTCCGGTTGTGTCCTTCGAGCGAAGGCCCTGCCCAGCAGGATTCTGAAGTTCCATCTATCACCCAACTCCTTTTTCACCAGTGGCCGCCAGGCCCGTGTGCGCTCTTCGTTTCGTCGGTGGCATTGGGGCACCGCACATACCTTCTTTGTTCCACGCTTTTTTGTTGTAACGTTTGTACTCCCGTTGACTCACATGCTTTCCTTTCTTTTTTTATTCTCCTACATTGTTTGTCGCTTATATGATATGCCTGCTTCACTTGTAGAAAGATGTGGGACACGGGTCAACCGGAGAAAAGGAACTCGCATCTGCACCAGTTGCGGTAAAATGTGTTCGTGTTTTTCTTTTTTTAAGGGTGCATCTGCCCTTGAAGGTTCCACTGTTGCGCGGAAACTAGCTGAATACGTACTACTAGCCCTCGCGACAAAACCCGGTCACAGGGATTATTCCTTGCCCAGTTTTCTAAAAAACAACAAGGCCGAAAGAGAAAACTAATCCCTGCTGGAAAATTGTCTGCAGCCCAGCCGTAAGCATCGAGCTTTCAAATCATACCTGGAATTGTTGTCTAATGCGCTTACAGAAGCGGTTGGTTTCTTTTACTTTCCTAAAATGTGCATGGCTTTGAATAATTGTGTTAAATTTTATATAATTTTAACGTTCTATTCTCTTGGCGCATAAGACGCAACCCGCTCTGTTAGAAAAAGGGTACCTTGTCAGGAGAGCTTACCAATTTATTAATTTACAAAGTGCGGGCTAGCGTGATTTCGGTTTTTTCTGGTCGTCCGTCTAAGATACTGGCCACTTAAATGTCTCCTGATAGATCCACTTCATGTGATAGCCCGCTCATCAAAAGCATAGCTAATCGCCATCGGTGACAGTAATTTCACCAGCGCCACAAGAAACTATTTTGCGGGATTACGACGTCATCATTCGTAGGCAGCTCCCACCCTCTATCTACACATGTTCGCTGAGGAAGTGAAAACGCGCTAAACAGGTTAACTACTGCGGTGTGAGGTGGGGTCTCTGTAGAAGGTTTGGCAAGTGCGTTGAGCACAATTTTCAGTGCTCGTACGAGGTGGGTGTAGCGATACGAGCCTACCATTAGCCCGTGTCTCTAACTGCTACTCAGCGGTTCGATGCAGCACATTGGCGGTCGGAACATGCAAGCGCTCTTGGGTGTCTCCGGTAACCGTGAGCCAATCTGTCGCCTGCTACTCCAAAACATTGTAATGCGAAAGCAAGAAGTGGACCATTGAGTTGAAAATCTGGCGTTGACATTGGCATTACCGTCCGAACACGACAAATAGCGTCGACGCGACTGCGAACAGTTCCATATATAGGCCAAATATGGCAACAATGAAAACAGAAGTTAGGCACCGGCTGATCGGCAAATACCCAGTTCTGTGCACAGAGACGTACAAAACGAAGAGTACTGCTGGAGCTGTGCGTGCTGGTGTTTGAGCAATGAGGGGGCAGAACAGAGAGAGAGAAAAAAATAGAGAAAAGAGAGAAATACTTTACTACTACACGCTAAGCCTTTTGACTTCTGCCTGGGGCTACCGCAGCGCAGGAGCAGGAGGTAGTGTGACATCTTATCGGAGTGGCTTACAGAGCGGCATTGGCTGGGCCTTGGCATACAGTGGCCAGTTCTCGCTCCCTCTCTTTCTCTGCATCTATCTATATCCCACTAACCCTTTTTTGTTTGTTGGGTGAGGTTTCAGTGGGATAAAGTTGGCCAGGTGTGTATAGTGTGAACCACTGTGAAACTGACGCCGGCGCCAACATTCTGTCATCTAACTCATGTCACCTAACGCCGCTCGAGTCTGAAGGGAAAAATACCTACTCGTCTGGACCTGGCACCAGGCGATTAGCGCACTTACTAAATCCATACACCCGTTTAATCTATACACCTTAAAGAGCTGGGCCGTTCCCCCACCGGCCATTCGCACTGCCGTCTGGCCTTGACTCTCTCTACAAATGCCCACGTGCGGGACCGCCAAGCAACCGGAACACACGCTTAGGCCTCTGCTCGGCCCTACAGAAACCTGCTTTCGGCAAGGGGCTCATAGGTTACCTTAAACAGTTGTTTTTTTCTCCCTCTTTCTTCCTCTCCCACGTATCCCTGCCGAGAGAACAGACAGCGTCTTTCTATTGACCTTTTTTTGTTCTTGTTGTGCTCAATATTTCGCCTGTTTCCAACGTTTCATTGGGGTTTTTTTGTCTTCGTAAAAACCAATATAACGTGTTTTTATCCCAAAGAACTCTGCAATTTTCGTGTATGTGCTGCTTTTTATCGTAAATATGCTCAACATTTGCTTGGCACAAAACAATTTTGACTTGTATAAACCACCGCATCAGTTCTAGTAGTTTGAAAAGTACTTGCTTATATGTGCTTCGGGTTCATGCTCTTTATTTTGGAAGATATGCTGATCGCAGCGGAGCTCGCCCCAGGACAATAAATAATATCCGAAAAGGGAAGGAGAAGTAGAGGAAGAAAGAGTAAAGGCAAACGCTTTATTAAGCAAAAAAAATGAAAGAGAATGATAGGCGGCGTACTTTATTTGAAGAAGTCACGCGCTTCCGCAGCAGCCCGGGTGGGCGGTTGATCAGGCGTCGCTGCTCCTCTGGGCGGAGTCTGGTCAGTGCTTTCAGGGCAAAGGGGAAGAGACGGAATGGGGATGTAACGGGTAGAACCATGACTGACAAACGGTTGCAGTGGGGAGATTGCATAAGGAGAAGGAGTAGGAAAGGAGCGTGGGGAAAATGTGAGAGAATTATGGAGTTGAAATAGAGGCACGTCCACTAAGGATATGGCCGAAGTTATTTGTGTAGGGCTTCTTCGCTGTCCTCTTTTTCAGTTGCGTGCCAACAAAAGTCTTTCATGTGCAAGTTTGCATGCCAACATCACGCTGGTCTGAGCCGGCTGAGAGCATCTAATCACCGCTAGCGACGGCCGTGTTTGATTACCATCAGCGTCTGCTAACTTTTGTGGAAGCCGATTTCCCAGCGGATTCAACGATCAGCCCTCTGTTCAGGGCATGTCTTACGCCTGGTTTGTCTGGTCCAGTAAGTAAATCATCCAAGCAACGCTTATGCATCCCAGGTTTGATAATCGCAGCTTACGCCTCGCAGCTAATGCAAATGCGAACGACACGTACTGTCTGGTGCAACAGTCCGTATGTCATGGGCGCGAAGCCACATGTACCAACCACCGCCACCCCACCTGGACGCGCCTCCTGCCGAGACATAGCTTGGCGTCCTACGTTACGTGCACGCATGCCCGTGCAAGCTTACACGCCCCTGTTCGACAGAAAATTCGTACGGCGCTGCTTTGTTAGCACATGCGGCACTTTTTAAAGTGGTCTGGAGGGGCAGTAGAGTTCTGCGGGATGCTATCCTCGGAATAGTTAACTAAGCTGGTTGAAACACTGAACAGCTGTTTGACGTTTTGTTACTCCTCCTCTTTAAAGTTGTTTTTCCCAACCAGTTACTAATTGTGACTACAGTATTCAAACCACTGAAACGTAAAGTCTGCCTTTGAACACGTCGTTAGCAACTGCACTCATGCATGAGTGCTTTAGATGTGAGGCAACCACCGCGCCGTTCGTAGAACTGTTCTTTCCCTCTTTGGCTATGACACGCGAAGATTGGACAAAAGATGCGCGGCAGTCGACGTTCCAGATGCAAAAGGGGATGTGTGTGCCTCTCTTGTGTAGTGTCGCTTGCTTGAGGTAGTACAAATGAACTGGTTGCTACCGGAGAAAGTATGTGGAGTGATCGATGGTATGTACCTTGAAAATAAAAGCATACACGTGTCACCCAGCCTAGCATAAGATGCCATCGACATCAAGCGACCCTAAAGAAGCCGAAAATTCTTCTGTTCAGCCATACTACTGTAGATCCCCATGCCACATGTGCTGCCCACGCGGGCACCCTTGGGTCTTTCCTTCAAACAAGAGGTTGAAAAGCTGCACGACAAAAAGAGGAGAAATAAGGGTGCCGTCAGCAGTCACGTTCACATACTGTGCGCTTGCCAGACCTCACATACCGGCGAGCATTTCTGCCTCGCTCGCGTTGCTCGCGTGGCACCCAATCTTTCACTCCGCACAGTACTTCGCGCGTGCCTATGCCTCGTTTTAAAACCAATGAGTGAAAGAATTCTCTATCCAGCTCGGCAGGACAGCAAGCCTTCAGCAATAGAGCCGCGTACAATGTGTCCGATGCACGTGGTCCTGGCGGGAAACACGCCACCCCCGCAGAACACGTGGGACGGCTGCTTGTCGCCTTTCCCGAAGAAGGGGCGGCGCAAGGGGAGGGAATGGATGAGAGCAGCGAGCATTCACGAAGAGACACACCACTACGACGGATGGCGACCGAGAAGACGGAGAAGCACACAGTCCGTCCAGTCAACAGGCGCGGTAGATTGTCCCGGCTACTCAAGAATACCTCGAGGAAGAGCCATCCGTCGACACTTCCCGTCGCGACAACTCTCGGGCAACTGGGATCGGAAGACGCGCGTCCGCGCACGATGCGAGCGTTGACCGCGTTTTCTTTTCTACTTGTTATCTCCGCGCGGCGCGCGATCGCTGCTCCTCTTGCGGCCGAAATCCGCATCGATTCTGCACCAGGGCGCATGCGTGCTTGGTCCAGGCGGAGTGGAGACATGGAGAAAAGAAATATTTTCTCCCTTGCCTCTGTGCATGGAGTCGCTGCCGCATGCGCCAACAGGAGAGGGGGTGGGGGGGTCGTCAGCGTGACACTTGCTAAAAATTAGGTAATAGTCTTGAGAGGCCGTTGGGGCTATTGGGAAAGGTGGAGGGGTGAGCGGGAGCGGGAGGGGCGAAGAGGCGGGGATCATGCACGCGAACATCAAGCCCACAGACGTACTTCCCTGTCAACGTTTGGACAGGTCCGTTGTTTTCTTCATGGCCTACGTTGCATGGTAGGAAAAATGGTAGGCGGTGAACATTTCTACAAAACTCCAGAACAAACAGTCCTGCGCCCATGGCTGAATTCGCAGCGTCCAAGCGTGGAGCAATTTCGTACGCCAAAGATATATTTAACAAATGCAAAAAAAAAGCGGAAAAGTTGGAGGTTTTACCTTTTCTTTTCATTGCAAAAGTACAGAGTTATTGAAAAGCCTTCTCCACAAAATAAATGTGCGGGAAGACACATCGAATAATAGGAACACTGGAAATAATTAGGCAAATGAAAGTACCGCAGATTGCAAAGGAATTCGTCGATGCTTAACGTGGGAAAATGATAGCGTCATTCGACATTCAGCATTGGTATCATATAGAGACAGACTGGGTTACCTCTGTTTTGCAGTACGGAAGAATCAAAGTAAACTAGGCAGGTGTACGGACGCCTACTGGTAGTCCGAGAATCCTTTTAACTGCTGGTTGCTTTCAGTACTACACAACACGGTAAGAGAATTCCGTAATTTAGCTTCACCGCAATGCACTCCAGTAACATATTGGAGTTGCCAACCAATGACAAGACATTTTTTTTTGTATTCTGTCTCTGATGGCAGCTCTCGTCATCACTTGTGAATCCCCTTGAGAGGGTAATTTGTTCGTCCGAAGACCATTCGGAATTCCGTACTGAAATCCTTCGAGTCTGTGTTGAAGGAGTAGTGATGCGATATTTCAAAGCTGAGATATCTTTGTAAAATGCTTCCTTGTTACCAGGAAATACCTTCCAGCAAGTTCTAGCAGTAGCCGTTGTGTATAACATATTTTAAATTCATTTTAATCTTTGCCCGCACGAGAAAGCCCAGAGCGGGACAGCATGACACCGTCTACTCCTTGCCCCGAACTGCCGATGTCGGGGTTTCCATGACGTCGCCGAAAAGCTGGCGGTGGTTGGCGCGCGCTACTAGGTCGTGTGTTTCGCGTCACGGTTTTGATGGTTTTGGGACTGGCGTCATGCTGCCCGGTAGAGTGGGGATGGTGAAGACCTCGGCCGGTCTGGGCGCTGAGCGAGCGCGTGAACTGGCGAGTAGAAGAGCATGCGAAGAGTTTACGCCACGAAAGCTGAACAGTGTGTTCTCGCAGGTCGAGCTGGCCGACGCCGGACGCCCCTCACAAGTCATGAGGCGCGCGCTCACGTGACCTCGGTATTTTTTCTTGGTATTTGTGTGCGAGCTCCTCACGTGGCGCAAGCCCACGCGCAAGTCTGGCCGTTGCCGGGCGCTCCTCACCAGGCACACGCTTACGTGCGCTAGGTCTATTTCTTGGCATTTTTTTCTGGCAACGCAATACGGCGGAAAACCTTAAACAGCACCGCTGTGAAGGGGTGGTGGCATCAGTTGCGACTCTAAAACTTGCACCTGCTTTAGTGAAAACCTCTTACTGAGAATACGTGGAATAACGATAGCGTACAGTCGACATTGAGCAATCATGCTGACATTTTGAAGAGAAGCGGGTGCCTTATTATTCCTTCCGGTACAAAAAAATGCCAACAGTAGAAGTAGCTTAACAATAGCTCAAAATTCATGTTAGCGCGACACATAGGGCAAAGTTTGGGGCTTAAGCTCACACAATATAACCATAGAATGTTTCTATTCTTAATTTAAAATTACTGTCTTCAAAAATCATCTTTCAGACCTCTCTAAATCCTCCACGTATGTTGCTTTCATGTACGCAGCACTTTCTATAGCAGACCACTCAGCAGAAAAAAAGAAAAAGAAATAGAGTGTTTTTATGAGTCATATACACGTTTTCCAACGTTGAGGTGTCTTCAATGCGAAGGTGATCAGCAGTGCGCAAAATTACTATCCGTTTGAAAGCTATGCGGTGGAAAAAACCATAATTCGCGCTTTCAATGAGAAATAAAAATAACCTTAAAGGCTGTTAACTGCTGTCTACGGCCCCGTAACAATTTCTGCTTCTTTTCCATCGCATACGCCCAAAATATGTTTCCCCAAAACGAGCATTGATTAACCGCATCGGCGCCCACTCGTGGAAGTTCTGGCGAGCGTGAGACTCCGGCCTCATTGAGTGCATGCCACGTCGCGCTAGCCAGTCCCGCTCCATCGAGCGCCGCATACCTGCCGCTGAACAGCTTTCTCCTCAGCACTTCGGCAATGGTCGAGCAGCGATTAGTCTTCCGCGATGCGCTTTCCATTCCATTCTGCAGTGGCAGATAGTTTATCACGGTTAGACGGAACACGCTGAACGCTGCCCGCGAAGTCGTACAAAATCCCCGTCTTTGCATTTTTTCCCGTGACAATTTAACCCGGAAAACTTACCTCTGCCTGTCGAGGACACCACTAATGAATCCCGCGAACGAATAGCGCTGCGGGTTCCCAAGAATCCGCTGCGCCATGCACGCATGCCCTTTCGATGGGTTTCCGGTTACAGCGGAATTGATGGTTGGACTGGTTTTCAGTTAACCACGACACTTGACCGATTATTCCAAGCATTCGAAGATTTTTTTTGTGCCATTAAATGTGCGAGCTCAAATGAGGTCTCATGTGCAGCCGCCTTTTTTTAGGATATGGAACGGGGTGTGGGCCATTAAGAATAATTTAAAAAGTAGGTTAGAGAAGCACTATGTGAGACACGGCAGTGCGCATGCGCCGACTGCTAACGAAAAGTTATTCAATTCGCACGCAGTGGTTGCGTTAATATTGGAAAAAGCGAAAACATTCAAACTTACCGAACAATGATGTAATTGCGAATACAACTATGTTAAATGTTTAGTCAACGATCTAGCCAACGAAGAGTGATACGAAGGCTGCTTTTTCGTTTATCAAGAATCTTACTTTAATCTACACAGAGCACCACTCTGTGTATTTTTTATGGCAATCGTCTTTTTCTCCAGTGAAAAGTTCGCGGAGTGGGTGACTGCATTATCCTGTAACCGAAAGGTGCGTGCATCATAAATCGAACATGCGAGTCTTTCCGTCTTTCAAGCGTAGCTCAGTGTTACATTCCCACTAAGGAGCACACGCCCGCCGAGATGTTTTGAATAACGCTTTACGAAACGCTCGATGAACAATTATTTCAGCCAGTCAACTACTTCTATCAATCATCGCAATATCACTCAGCAAATTTGAAGGACGTGCGCGGCCGGGAACCCAATACGCTGGTGTCTCAAGCCACCATCGGCAAGCGTCGGTGGCAGCCAAGAAAGGGCGTTTGTGGACACCGCTGTTCTGTCGGAATGCGAAACCCTCAATAAAGGTCACAGAAGGAGAGAAAGACGCGAGAGCAAAAACCCACTGCCAGGCAACACCCAAAATCTGCGTTGGGTGGCGCTCCTGCCAGGAGCGGGGATTTCGGTTGTCCCCCGCTCGAGCGCTACCACTCGAATACACCTTAGGGACCCGACCTTCGAGATATGGTCCCCGCGTTTGAAAACCTTGTGCACCAATGGTGATGCTGAATTAGTTCAGAATCTCCCTAAATCTACTGCCGTGGTCCAGCTCCCAGAGCTGCAGCTATTTCGGGGTGATTCGAGGGAAAAAAAAAAGGTATAGCGTTGGAAACTGGCGCTGCCTAAACAAGAGGCAGGAAGGAAGAGGGTACGTCTCATTTTTCCCGCCTGAATGCCAAACCACCCCTCCTAAGCAAATGGGGGGGGGGGGGGGGGTGCAAACCGATATAAGCTTTGCCCTTTAATTTTAACGCTATTAAAATTGTCTGCCTATAATTGCGTAGACTTATGCCAAACCGGCTCGCACTGCGCCCAGAATGATATTTTTGCCAGCTGACTCTGCACACGACGTTAGACATACTGCATGGGCAAGGGCTGTTGGCTCACGGCTTGATTTAGAATTTAAAAAAAATTGAGGAAAATGTAGCATTGCCACACCGCCTGACGATGAAACCCTGCTATGACTGAAAGTACAGCATTCATCGCGGGGTTTGTCGAGCCTTCTGCTGCTATCTGATGCACCTCGGCAGGCGTGATGAATAAATAGCGCACACCTTTTGAGAGTTCTCGAACATTTTCTAGATGGTAGTAGGAAAAAAGCTAAAGTTTGCTTACATACTCCCGAGTGCCCAACATGCAGGCTGCCGTCTAGAGGAGGAAAAGTTGAACGACAAATTGGAACAAAATCAGTTTCGAAGGTGAAACCGGGGTTCGTCTCGCAGGAAAAGAAGAATACCAGCAAAACACACAGACGAAGATAAGCTCAGAATACAGGATCCGATGTCGAGGGTATTGGGTGCCGTACAACTCATTCGAAACTTATTTTTTCACCTAGTGAGAAACCGGCACCGGAATCAAGAAACCGGCATCTCTATGCGGCTGCGCGCGGGACAACCAGGCAAGAAAAATACTTCAATATTCCAATCATATTTCTCGGCGTCTACACACCACCGGGACGAACGACGAAATCAAGGACCACCGTGATTCGTCTCTCTTCACGCCTGTTTTTCTTACGCTTCACGTGCATTTTCTTCTCCGTAGGAACGCCAACTTCACTTTGCGGCGCGTTTTGGGGACGTTTTGTTTCGGCGAACGAAACGACGGTTTTCTTGTATGCTTCTAGACCATTCATTTCTCGTGCCAGCCCCTTGTGTTTTTCTAAGTCTCCAACACAGTTTTTTTTTCCAACGCATTCGTTTTGGCTAATCTGAGAGGGTGGATGGAGGAGGGGGCCACTGATGTTCTGTATTTTCTCGTCGCTGGTGTGGTCTCGTTTTTATCTCCTGGCCCACCCATTCGTCAATGAGGGACGTAGTATAGCAGTCAAAGAAAACAGAAGAAGAGGAATGATCGATGTCTTTCGAGTTTCCTCGGGGTAATGCGAAATCCAACAAAATACACCCGTATGAGAGAATGTAAACATGAGAGCCACCGAGAGAGAAATCACGGAAGAATTTGCCTCTGCGCCCAGGATTCCTATAACCGAGACAGGATATAAGCGCGAGAGCGAGGTCGCAGAGTGAGCAAGAAAAATAGACATAAAACTAAGATAGGCAATGATATTTTTTTTTCGGAAACTTTCTCTATACGGGTAAACTATTTCAGAGATAGAGCCACATAAACAATTATAATAAACACCAATCAAAGAAGCTTACGCTTTCTTATAGTTAGAGCGATGATTATATTGTACAGCCAACCCTTTGAGGTCCCGCTTTAAGGAACTCCATGACTTTCCACTCGGAGCTCCTTGCTGCGTTAATCTTAGCAAAAACTAGTGTGCCGCTTTTGATCACGCGGCGTAGTTTCAGTGCAGCAAAATACTGAAGGTCAGAGATGCAAACCCCCCGTTGTAAATTGTACAACATACGGGAAAAATTGTTGCATAGAATGAAGCCACGAAGTTCTCAACCTTACCGAGCGGGTGGAAAATGTTGGATACGGTGACCATTTATAAAAAATGGTATAGAGATAGGGGAAGATGATCCAGGTTCTTTAATGTGCGCTATTTGAAAGTTTCGTGGGCATGTTTAGCTAACACTATGTTGTGGCCCGATGTGGTACGATCTCATTTGGCATAGTATAAACATAGGTATTATACGACATGGAAACACGGCGAAACGTACTACAGTCAAAACTCGATCTGACGAAACCCGATCTTGCGAGTATCTCGATATAACGAACTAATTAGGATTCACCCACAGGTGACTATACGGCTCAGTGCTTTTATGAATTTGAATTAACGAAATAGATTCAGCGCCATGCCCGATTTAACGAAGTAGTTTGAGAAGCAGGCTGCCTTTAGAAAAGGAGCGAGTGCGAATATATTTCGTCAGAACGCCATTAAGATTATGGCGAGACGTCAACAAAAAGAAAAGCAAAAAGGCGTCAACTTTTATTTTTACGGAGCTCTACGGGATGTGGTAGAGTGTGACTAAATTTCGGCGTAACGTACATTTCGGGAGTATTCCTCAGGGACGAGGTGATTTTAATGCACTAGGTGTTCAGGGCACGTGTTAGTTTGGAGTCATTGCAATGTGTTTTCCTGCAGTTTATACAAATGGTGCTGGGTGTTCGTGTGGGAGGGGCGGGGTGCTTTTACTTAGTGTATAACTTTGCGTTATTTTTTGGTAGGTCTCAATGGGCGCTGCACATTTATCGTCCTCTGGTAGGTCATAGAGTAGATACAAAAATAACAATCCACTCTGTAGTAAACACTGGCGCTCATGTCAAAAGTATCAATCTGCCATCCCCGTTGATTAAACAGGTTGGCCAGTGCCAGCAATTCGAACTGACATGTTCTCAATGACAGAAATAATTTCCAAATTTACTTTTATCTTCTTTGCCCAGAGAGAAAGAATTAACAGCGTCCAAAAAGGTGGCATCTGAAGAATAAATTGTTTCGGCTGCTATGATTAGTCAGCCAAAAGTACTTCCGTATATCTTTTTTTCTCATCTAGAAAGGATGGATACTACGCGAGCTTAGCACCTCCATTGACGGCTCCCCAGGCCGTAGGCGCAGATGGCTCGGTTGAAAGTTCCTTCAGAGCCCTTTACTAATCCCCAACTTGGCGAAGTTCAGAGGTGCCTCAATTAAACGGCCAGGGGCGATCATCACGGATATCCCAAGCCAGCGCGTCGCGGCGTGCCGTTCCGCGCGCTAATACTTTTAATCCACTCATCAAGCGTTCTGTTTCCGCTTGAAGTTTCTTGGGAAATAAAAGAAAGCGAACTGAACGGCGAAAGCCTAATCCGCTTAGCGATGCCCGAAGCGACATGCTTGAAAGAGCGGCTGAACTAAGCGCGTTTATTGAGGAGGATAGAGACTCTACGAGCAAGAGATTATACAGTAACCTTTTTTCCCTTAGAGGGCCGCTGAGCTTTTGTCGTAAAATGGCAGGCCTACTTGCAAAGAAATAAAACGTGTTTCAAGCAAGCGCAACTATCTCGCAGCAATATTGTTTCACTTACATAGAAACGTCTGACTTTTTGCTCCAGGCTTTGTAAATAAGCAGCACGCGTTACCTCCTCCGTTTTAGACGGTATCACGTTTTAATTGTTACCCCAGGTTAAAGCTTCTCTAAGCCACAAACTAAACATGGGGCTTCATAAATAAAACAAACTAACTTGTGGAAACGTTCTTTTTGTGTTTTCCTAACTGGTTCGAAGTGCCTTTGAAGTAGCCGGTCCGCTAGTGTTATGGGGCCACTCACTGCCGATCCCTGACCCCTCGTCACTGCTCCAGAAAGATGTCCTTTTTTAGGCGTTTCGACTGCTGTTCTTTCACGTAAGGATTTCCGTGTTCGTTCTTGAGTAGCAGCCCGAGCCTCACGCGTGTTCCTAGCATTTCGTCCTCGGGCAGCATCGTCGCGCGTACGTTTTGCGCTACTCTAAAAGCAGCTGCTTCGGAGGAGGCATTAAAGAGAGAGAGAGAGAGAGAGAGAGAGAGAGAGAGAAACTTTATTTAACAATAGTGTGAGAGTGTTTCCTTAGTCCAGGAGCGCGCGTGCTTTCTGGGCTGCCGTAGCCATGGTCACAAGAAGGAATTAATCTTGACAGGTCCGCAGCTCTACAGCAATATCTCTCCCAATGCTCAGGGGAAGGGGCCAGTATTATGTTTTTAGAAAGACATGTAGATGCGATAGCCAGCGTGAACTGAATTTGCTATTGGTAAGCTGGCCAATTCTTAGGTCACTCCAATGGGAAATACGCAATTAGAACGTATTTTCTTAGTTCATGATTGTACACTTCCTGTCGCAAGAACGAAGTGCTTGCCAAGAACTCGCGTGAAATAAAAAAAATCAAATGGGACGGAATGCGTCGCGAACTCGGAGTGCTTTGCTGAGAGCTCGGGCAGCGACCGCTAACGGCTTTCAATGCGGCCCTGAAATTGATCACAGGGTTAATTGGAAATGTTAGGAACTTGCATCACTGAGGTGAGATCAAGTGCCAATGGTAGATTGCACCCTCTCAAGGCTTCATCACTGCAGTGGCTTCGTTCTCCATACGTTGGCTTGGCTTGGCTTGCAGACCGACATGCAGTCAAATGCTATTGTGCTATCGGGCTCTGTCAGGAATCTGTGTTCCTCTCCTTTCTAAAACTCCGCATTCTTGAAGACATGACGCCATCTTAATACCCAGGGGCAAAACACAAGTGCAATGACGGCACAGTTGAAAGACGCCGCAAAAAAAAAGTACGACATCGGATATGAAGACAGTGTAAAACTGCTCCAAAATCCTCGCTAGCACCTCTATCAAAAACCTCTCAAGCCATATCATAGTGGAACAACGCAGCGCGGGAAAGTTAAATCCTGTGGGGAAAGAAAAATTGTTGCGAGAGAGGCTTCAAAAATACCATCAGCAACTCACATTCTCGATGTGTGAATTGTACAGTAAAACGTTTTCTAACACCTTTTTAACCTTTTGCACTTCTAAAATTGACTCGGTGCGGCAAAAACGAGTTGGAAACACCAAAGAGCACTAGTCAACAACATTAGTCACAATAAGTCTGCATTTTTTATGAGGTTTAACGCGCCGATGCTGCACAGGCGATGAAGAGCGCCGTAGTGGAGAGCTCCGGAATTATTTTGATCCCCTGGGGATTTTTAACGTGCGTCAAAGTCTCGAACACACGGGTATTTCTCCTTCACTGGCCCATCAGAAAAGCGGGGGCCGGCCGGGGACGAACACGTCGTTGGTCTCAGCAAGTGTGCATTAGTCGGAGAGTATGAGTTAGAAAGAGTTTGGAGTAAAAAGCATTATTAAACAGTAAATTCTTGCGATTAATCACACCTAGGAGAGTCTACTCACCAAATCGATACAGTTTAGAGTAGGGTCATTCCCCGCCAAGGCGAATCGCCCTCCCCTCCCAATTTCTCGACAGTCTCCTGCTCTGCTTTCTTTCACTTTTCGGACTTGCCATCGTTCGCTCGGTGACACCGACGGCGACACTTCTCAGCCCACGAACGGGCGCCAAAGGCTGCGCCTAAAACAGTCACTACACGTCGTTTGGGGTGAAAACCAGCTTTAGGGGAAAACCAGGTGAAATCAGTGTCAGGTGAAAATCAGGGGAAAATTACCTTCCTTGAGAGCAGTGCTTTCCGTAGCCGGGTGAGAAAACTCAACCTATGGCATGTTGCCTGCCGCCTCAAGGGCTTGTTATTTTTAGATGCAGAGCATCTGATTCACTCGCCTTTTCCTTTCGGCGTCGTCGTCGTTGTCGTCGGCGTTGTCCACCCCTCCCTCATTCTCCTCGCCGCGCCAGCTGCGCTCTCCGCCGCTCACCCCCTCTCCTGTCCGATAGCGAACACTCTCTCCTGAGGGGCATGGGATTTACACTGTATTAGATTGGACTCGATTGGGATTGGATTGGGCTTGGCTTGGCTTGGCTTGGCTCGGCTTGGATTGGATTGGATTGGATTGGATTGGGATTTGGATTGGATTGGATTAAAGTGGATTGTGTTTTGCGTCATGGCCGCGGCACTTGCGTCATAGCCGCGGCAGACGCGCTGGGCCGGCGCATGTGCACTACTCTCTCTTCCGCGGTTTCCTCTCCTTCGGGCGCGCTGCGCATATAACCGGTGTGCCGTTCTCCGGCGAAGCAACATCCCGCTTGGCTCAAACGCCTAGAGTCCACGCCGCTTTACAAGTACGCCAACGTCGTCATCGACTGGGCCCGGCTTACGCAGACCCCTCAACGTTTATGGGCGCTATAAAATGCGGTCCCTTCGCCGCTCCGCCTATGCGTCGCATCTACACAGGGGTTCCCGCGAGGGGAGGTGGGAGTTTTGTTGCGACATTCAAATAATTTCTGTTATTGTTTCCTACTTTCACAATTATTGCTAATATTTCAAGGCCCAACCGCATGAACACGTAAAATCGACTTACTCGCACAACGGCGTACGCCTGCAGCGACATACTCCGCTGCCTTGACGCCGATCGACGACGCCGGTGAAGGCGAGTAACCACAATGGGCCACAATGGGCTCGTAAGCCCAGCTATGTACACCACTGCGCTGCGCAGGGGGCTAGACTACCACGGACTCAGTTTTGTGGCGACCAATTCAACCACAATTCCCCGAAAAAGAGAAATGAAGCGAAGAAGAGAAGAGAAGAAAAAAGAGGAGAGACTTATTTTCAGCAGTCGTTGTTACAATTCCTGCTGAAGGGGCAGGAGCTAAAGGCATTGAGTGCCTACGAGGGCTCCTGACCCTCTGGAGTTCACAACAGAGGAGACAGCAAGGACATGTTCAAATCAAATATGCATGCTTAGCAATAAGATCCAGCAATACAGAGAGAAAAAAATGAGTAAATTAAGAAAAATACAAAAAATCGTACATTTCCAATAATGAGAATCCCAAGTTATACCATATACATATAACTTTTTTTCTTCAATACCTATTACCAGCAGATACAATACAAATAATGAAATAAAACAAATAATGCCAATTCCAACAAATTTACATATATTTGTTACAGAAACAACTAAAATGTACGTGCGGCATTGAAAAAACATTAGGAATTAATATGCTTACTTGGTAGGCACAAAATCCTCCGTTATATTTGGCTTAAACTCCCTTGCTACCCTTCTTGCTCGTTGCTTCGCTCATTTCCTTCCGTTGGTGATGTCTGTATTTTACAAATTACTCAGTTTTATCACATTATTAATAGTTAAGTTAGCTTAATTATCCATTAGCTGTACTTGATATGCGATCAGACCGCCAGATAAGATCCCCACCAGAGCTCGACGTCAACACCATGCGCCGGAAGTTTGCGTCGATGTCTAGCTGGCTCTGACTTTGTCGTAACGAGCGCGCAGCAATGTATTCCTACGCCGATTTTACGCGCGCTTACGCCTTACCATGTCCTTGCGCGAGTACGTCTATTTTACGCGTCCATGTGATTGGGCCGTTAGGAATTAGGTGGCACTGCTTGCACGGCTGTTGGTTTCAACTCCAGATAATGTTTTTAGACCCCCTTCGGTATACACCTTGCAGACATAAACAAGCAGTTGATATTTCTAATTTTTACCTAAAGCCTCTTTATTTCCCTCCACGCTTATAGCGCTTTGAAATATTGGCTAACATATCTCCTATTCTGTGCAGGACACCTTACTATACGCCTTCCGGCATGAGGGGTCTTTACAAACGATATGCGGCTGAACAAAACGAATAAACATGACGAAGGATTCGCCAGAGCCGCCTGAGGCATGTCTTTCTGCTTTTAAGGAGGCGCCAGTAATCCTTCAAGATATATTACGCTGCCCATTCTTTAACCCTTATCTGTTATGTCCCTTATCTCTAATCACATTTCATTAAAAAAACTTCCTTTAAACTTCGTAATCACATTTTCTTAGAATTTCCGTGTCTACCAAAGGGGTTGCACTTGAGACTTTCGCAAAACTCCAATATCTCAGGTCGGGGGTGTGTTACAAGCTCCAACAAGGATCATCTGTTATTGTCGCGTAAGGACACATTGCGTAAAGCGCACGATAACATGGCGCCCAGTCCTACAAGGCCCTAAGACCAGGGCCATAAGGAAGTATGACACGACGCAGTGCGTGGAGGCCCACTTCAACCCGCAAGGAAACAAAAGCCTCCGATACAGCAGCGATCGAAGGCAGTGCGTCTTTCATGAACGCTGGGCTGTTTTGCTTGTCTGAATGCGGTTAATGCACTCGTGCATGTAGGCCACTTTCTGTGTGTCGCTAAGTTTGTCTCGAATTCCCTTCGGTGCTAACGGGACATCGTATGAATCTGATCCCACCACCCATACATTTCCCACGCAGCAGCCTATGTGTGGCGAGTATGGGATACCGTTTCATTTTCTAGTTCGCCTTATTGTGTCCATAGAGCGACTGGTGCTCCTGGCGTACCTACGTACTACATACAGACATATGCCTCCGCGTGTGTGGACTTGTCCTATTCACTTTGTTTCTTGAGCCCTTGTAAGACAGAGGCCAACTAATGTATGCATACCTAGTATGAACCCTTTTGTCGTCCACTTGCATTCTAATTGACAGGGAGTAGTGTCTCTACCAACACTTCTTGCTGCTAACACGGAATGACGGTCCGTTCACTGAACATATTATTGTAGGTTATTCGCCTCAATCATCGCATTCCTGGAGGGCAGCGAAAGGGTTTGTGCGTTTCTTCAGCACAACTGACCTGAGCCAAAAACCTTGAGGATTTTATGTGCCGACCGCGTATGTTCGTTGGTCGTGTTTACGTTTTAGGGTGCAGAGCATACACGTTCATTTTATTTTTTTACTTTTCACTTATTCTTTCTCTTCTTCTGTTGTGCAAGCATTTTTAAGGCGACTTTCCCGAGAAATCCATCAATCGTCCAACTCGTAACGCTTTGCATGAAGTGCTCCGCCGATATTCATAAGCTATGCGAGGAGTATGATAAAATTCCATTCATTGAATGGACAGCGCTGTTGACGAAAAGCCCACAGGACCTAGCCCCCAAGGCTTACACGGGAAATATGTATACAGACTCATGTGGGGTGAAAGGTCCCTGGAAAAATTGCTTACCCCCTGCATGACAAATTGTATGACCTATTAGGATACAAAATCACAAGGGAACGTGAAAAAAAAATTGAACTCATTTGAAGATTCGGGGTAAGCAAACTAGTGAGCCATTTCCAACTGCTGGCATTCTAATTGAAGTTCAGGTAAAATACTAAACTTGCTCGCTTTTTTCATTGTTATAAATGCATTTGAACATTTTCAGGAGAAACCAAATAAGCTCTTTTTTCACATATCATGATAACTCGTAACTTTTATGACTCAAAGCACACATATCCGTACCGAGCTTATTGAGTAATAAGAAGAAGGCTGAAAATCATTAAATGCAGAAAAAAAATGTTAGGCGGCAGTCAATATTTTGTGATGGTGAATCAAGTAGAACAAAACAATAATACTCCAGAAAAGGAACCAGTGCAAATAAAAAAAAATGATGGCTGCATCAGGTGGACGAATTCAGCCTTTGTCATAGGGAGCTATTGGGTTTTTATGTCTTAGTTAGCCTCGCTTTTGCGCGACGAAATTAAAGGTGGCTGGAAAGGAAATAGACCACTGCAATAAAGCACAAAAAAGAATGGAGCGCTGCCGGTTTCACAAATCAAAAACGACTGGCCAGAGCAAAAAAAAAAAACACATTCTTACTAATTGCCTGAGACGAAGAGCCACGCCGGCAACACGTACGTCGCATGGGCTCTCGCTTTGGAGACCCGTTTCTTTGCAAGTACGCCTCCAATTTGTACGAAAAGTTCCTCATCAAACAGGATAAGTCACCCGGAACGGTCCGATACCGGACACGATTCCGGGCACCGACTACTGACCAGGAAAGCGACGACCAAGACATTGTCATGGCTGACTCACCGCAAGCACCATCTAGCGCTGAGAACACTTCTGCTCCACCGCCATGCGTTCCTGCACCACCATCAACTGCTACGGCTCCGACGACCACAAGTAATGACATCCCACACGGCGAGACCCGTGGCACAGACCACACCAGCCACCGTGAGTGCCGGCGTAGGTGCATTTCCAGCAGCCCTGACTAACGCGGTCACCGATCACACCCCTGACATTTCTGACCATCATGATGACATGGAATTCGACACAAACAGCGGCCGTACACTCTTCCCGCCAGGCCCCTGGCAACAAATTCTCTCTGATCGAAAAGCTAAAAGGCTTAACTGGTCAAAGCTCCGCAATACCGCAGCGCAAAAATACCCGGCCTACCTTGACTGCCAGAAAACGAGTATAAAATCGTCTACCGCCCACGCACCGGCTTGAACCTCTCTGGCTGGACCGATCGAGTCATCACGAACGGCCTACAAGCCGCTAGCGGCATTGAACCCACCATGTTCCAGCAATTTGTCATCGTACAAGCGCAGACCCAGCAAAACCTCATGATCGCCAGCACAGCCGACGAGGCATGTGTTCTTGCGTTAAGCGCCACCACTAACATACAACTCAACCACATTACTTACGACCTGTATTTGTACATGAAACCTCCACCCGGCACTACTCGGGGTATCATACATGGATTGCAACCGACAACAACCAACGCCGACCTCCCCAATGTTCTCGCTTCAGACGACGCACCAATCCTACATGCACGACTCCTAGGCTCCCCCACTTCGGCTGTCATTACCTTTGGCTGACGACAAGTGGCATTCTCATACGCGCGTACGGAAATTTCACCCGCTGCCGCCCTTTCCGTCACACCGTCAGGCTGTGCACGCTTTGCGGTGACCTGGGTCATCGCCAAGACGTATGCCCAAACCCCGACACGTGCATCTGTTCCACTTGCCATGTTAAAAATCCCTCCGTCAACCACATCTGCAACCCGCAATGCCAGCTGTGTGGGCTTCCCCACCCTACGGCCAGCAAGGACTGCCATCGCCGACTCCGTCCGCCACCACCGCCAATTCACGCTCGCACCAACCAGACGTACCTATCACCTCCCCCGCCACCCACGAATGTGAAAACGTCACGGGCCAACGTCGCCACTGCAGCATTCAATTCCAGGGTGAGCTGGGCTAGCGTTGCCAAACAATTTCCCACTGCTCATGACCGCTTTCCCGCACAAACACCCATTGATCAAGACCTCTTTTCCCCCTTACCCACCAACTCCCCATCCCCCGCCGAACTCGCCATTCTCAAGTAAAACGCAGAATTAAAAGAACGCATCCTGACCCTTGAAAAAATCGCCCACGAACTGCTAGAACAAAATGTGCGCCCTCCCACGCCGTTTAGTAAACCGCCTCACCCCTCCTCCAAACTATCTACCAACCCCCAGCGCCCAAATCCACTACCGTTCACGCCCAACCTCTCCTACCTCCGTTACACCCCCTCCAAACCGCCAACCACCCTCCCGGGACTAGACCCTTTACCGTCAGCATCAACTCCTTTCCATACCGACTGCGACAAAAATACCACCACCTCGAAGAAACACTGACTCAAACACAAGCCTCCTTTACGGCCACCAGTCAATCCACCATCGTGACAGTCGATACCGAAGCCGTCGCCCGCCTTCTTGAACGTCTGGCAGCCCACCTCACCAACCTCGGGCACGTAATTACTGAACTAACCCCAGTCACCCAGGAACAGCCCGAACGCATCGTACACTTGGAACAACCATTCCCGCTGCCGATAAAATAGCCAAGACGACCATTTCTCAGCCCCCCCCCCCCCTTCCGGCCAACCTGAGCCCCTCATCTAACATGTCTACCAGGCATCCAGCGTCCCACCCATGTCCCTCAACTGAGTATTTGGCAGTGGAATTGTCGTACGTATAAAAACAAGCAGCCCTCCCTGACCCATCTAAGTCAACTTCACTCTCCAGATGTGCTTGCTTTACAAGAAACGGAAACACCTCACGTATCACTTTGTAATTGCATCACGTACACATATACACATCAGCCTCGCACTGCCATACTCGTTTATAAATCACACACTGCACAAGCGCACACCCTTCCCATTAATTGGCAATATACCTTCATCAACTCATCCCGCCTAAGAAAACTCTCGCCAGTCTCTTTATTTTTAATATCTACAGTCCCCCGCAGCGCTCCCTAGCTTCTATAAATTCCATCCTTCAGAAAGTTAAAGCTACGACGAAACATCACCGCCTAGTCCTTCTCGGTGACCTGAACGCCACTCATACTGCATGGGGTTATCCCAAAACCAGTAAAAAAGGAGCGCAAATGCACGACGCTGCCCAACAAGCTCACCTCACGCTCTGGACCGACCCCTCATACCTCACCCGCATCGGGAATAGCGTGGCACGTGATTCCACCCCCGACATCACATACACTCACAAAATAGTACGAGCCACTTGGACACCCCTCGACGAAACATTAGGCAGTGATCATTATATCATTGAATTCACTATCAATCACACCCGCATTCCTCACAAAATCGGTCATGCTAAACTCACAGACCAGACTGGAAATCATTTCGTGACTCCCCTCTCCCCACCACAATTGAAGACATTGAAACATGGACCCAAGACATCCTCAAAACTTTCGAAGCCCCCTCCCCCCCCGCCCTAGCTATAACAGAAGATCACCCTTTGGAACATGCATCTCCTCCACTTGTGGGATGCCCGCCGAGGGCTTATCCACCGCTGGAAAAAACAAAAACACAACAAAAAACTCAAAACACGCATCGTCCACATCACACAACAGGAAGCCGACTATGCTCGCACCTTACACAAATAAAACTGGATACAATTTTGTTACCCCCTTCAAGGAACTCTCAGCATTAAAGGAGCCATGAAGACAAAACACAAGTTTGGTTCAAGAACAAGGTCCAAGAACGGTTTGGTTCAAGAACGGGAGTGTGAACAAGGGTCCCGTACGGGGTGCCGAAACGTCATTGTTTTATTTTCTGTGGTGGTCGGCGTATTCTTTATTATGTACAAGTTTGGTTCATTAAAAAAAACGGCCTCGTTAGAATCATACTGACACCGGTTTTAACGGAGACTTCGCTCATATAAGCTATATAATTAGGAAAAAAAGGAATGGCCATGCGACCCACTCGCTCATTTCCCGCAACAGAACCTATGATGTCATACCAGACTTCTCTGCGATTGGCGGAGGCCGGCAAAAGCAAACGCAAATCAGGCTGAGCTTATAAGCTTGCACAACGAGCTATTTGTGCTTAAATTGAGGGCACATTTTTTTTAAGCAATACGAATGGTGGGACAAACAGTGGCAGTTACGAAAGCACATGCCACAAGTTACGAAAACATAGAAGTAGTGATGCGTATGCTGTTGGTACTGCGCGCACTATGCTTGGTTTAGCTGCATAGCACTGCGGGGCTTTGGGGTTGTCTTAGACGACGCAGGCCGACTGAGGCAATCAACGGTGTCTTACGTGACCAAATTTGTCGAGCGAGCACTGTGTTTTACGAACCGATTATTTTCTCCAAGAAGAAAAACAAGCCAGGTTTAAATACGGCTTGCCACGGTATGGTGGCGCCATCTTGGTTCAGTAACGTAAACGCGCGATCACCGCCGTAGGTTACCTTGATGCCAGCGCCGCCGTACAGGGTGGAGACACCCTTTGAATGGTCCCGTACCGCCGAAATTGGGTCAACGTGCTCAACGCATTGTTCTTTTCGTTTTCCATGAGATCCATGGCAACGCGAAACAGATAAGATGATTCAAACTTCGCCAGTAAACCGCATCGCGGCGATAATTTTAGCGCGGTTTTGATACAATGACTTGCTTCGGTTGCGAGCCAGTCACCCAAAATGTCGGCGTCAGCGTATACGTGTCTCTACCCTGTACGGCGGTCGCGTGAATCAAGGAACCCAAGGCTGTCATGGCGTTAATCTACTCGGTTCCTGTGATGTCATTGCAGACGACGAAAACCCATGATTTAGCGGGAAAATCAAAATTTTAACTTATATTGATTAATTTCACAGTGAATAAAGCATCGTTTGTATCCGGACAAGCGCTGAGGGCAGTATAAAACACAAAACCTTTCGAATAAAACAAACTTGTATTCTGTCTTCATGGCTCCTTTAAGTCGACATGGAACATCCTCCCCTCCGTGCTGGGTACTAAGCCCAGCAAAGCAGACACCGGCCGCACCATCCGTCGCCTAATCCACAACCACCACCTCAATGAAACGCAGCTCCACGCACAACTCCTCACACAATACGCAGACCACGGAACACAACCACCAATCATTCCACCTCGCAATTACCAAGGAAACGAAAATCCAGGCCTTGACGCCCCCTTCACTTTCATTGAACTCACCTTCGCCATCAGCAACCTCACTCGTAACACCACACCAGGCAAAGACCGAATACACAACAAACTACTGCGCAACCTCAACCCCGAATGCCCAGCCGCACTGCTTGAATATTTTAATCATTGCTGGACAACCAACTCTCTGCCCCCTCAATGGAAACATGCCGAAATCACGCTTATTCCGAAACCCCGGAAGCCAGTCACCCTAGAAAATCTTCGTCCCATATCTTTAAAATCTTGTGTAGGCATGTTATTTGAACACTTAGTTAATAATCGGCTCACATCGTACCTCGAAGAAAACAGCTTACTTCCTCATACCATGTCTGGCTTCCGCGCACACCTATCCTCGCAAAACGACCTGTTACGGCTAAAAGCCGAAGTCCTTACACCGCTGAGCTTAATAACCAAATGCGCTATCCTAGTCCTGGACATTAAAGGAGCCTTTGACAATGTATCACATCAGGCTGTACTCCAAGGACTCTAATTAACTAACTGCTGCACACGTACATACAATCACACACAAAACTTTATTACCGATCACACAGCCAACCTCAACCTCGGCCCCATCCGATCCATCTCCTTTCATGCCCGACCGCGTGGTACAGCCCAGGGGTCAGTCATTCCCCACTCCTCTTTAATCTTGCCCTGCTACAACTTCCGCCACTTCCACCACAAATTCCATACATACAGTACGCACTTTATGCAGACGATCTCACTATTTGGACCACCGCGGGGTTCGATTGGGGAACAACAAGGCGCCCTCCAAGAAGCCATTGACACCACCGACAACTACCTTACAGCACGCGGCCTCAATTGTGGACCAGAGAAATCTACACTTCTTGTCCTCCAAAAAGGCTCTCAAGGCCGTAAGCGACAACACTCCCACACCCACAATTAAGCTTGCATGGCATTGCCATCGTAACCACCCGTACAATTCCCGTTCTGGGACTTTCTATCCAATCAGACGGCGCAGGCATTTCTACTATTCATAAATTACAAGGAACGCTATTACAAATCATACCCCTCATCAAACGCATTGCTAATCGTCGACAAGGACTGAAGGAAAATGACGTCGTGGGCCTCATTCAAGCCCTACTAATTAGCCACATCACATACGGAACTCCCTATTTGGCTCTCAACAATAGTGAAATCCAAAAACTCGACATAATCATCCGGTAAGCCTATAAATTAGCACTACGGCTACCGCCGACAACTTCCACTGCCACATTACTACAGATGGGACTTCATAACACCTGGCACGAACTTCGAGAGGCCCATAATGTCAACCATCGAACCGCTGAAGCTCTCACACACTGGCTGTCACCTCCTCCGTCGCCCGGCTACCAACTACCTGCCACCCTTCACCCCCGCCAACGCATTCCTCGGGAACCTACGCGATTGCATCTACATCGCCCCCTTACCCAAGAATATGCACCCCCTTCATAAGCATGGTCGCCGACAAGCCCGGGTTCGAATGCTTAGCAAGATGCTTCAAGTCAAGCCGCGAGACATCCGCTACGTTGACGCCGCCAAATATACCGATAATCCAGCCTTCGCAATTTCAACAGTACACCACCAAGGAAGTGAATTGACTTCCGCAACAGTAATTGGCAACGACTCCACAACTGCAGAAGAAATCGCAGTAGCCCTCGCAGCCACTACATCTCAAGACCATAGTCCCAGATTCGCAAGCTGCCTTTCGCCATTACGCCGCCGGTCACATTGCTCCCTTAGCACTCCGCATCCTACAGTCCATCCCTAACCCTCCTTACCTCTACATTTTCTGGACACCGGGACACGAGTCTGGAGGGGAATGAGGCGGCTCATGCTGCCGCCCGCGCGCATACCTACCCGGCGTTTCCCTCCAACACTCCAGCGTCACCATCGGAAGCATACTATTCTGTACCTCAAAAACTTAAAGACATCCTCGACCACTGCCGCCTCGAACGCCGCATCTTTTCCTCACCCCAAGACAAGTTGACTGAGGAAAAAGCCACTACCTACCGTCGCCTTCAAACCAACACCTACCCGCACGGCACCCTCCTCCACGCCATACACCCCACCTCCTAGTCCGCCACCTGCAAGTACTGTCCCCAACCCTGCACACTCTACCATATGATTTGGGCGTGCTCCCACACACAATCCCTCCCCCCTATTCTCTTCCCCAACCATGAGGAGTGGGAAGGCATAATAGCCAGCCCGGACCCCGGCGATCAGCTTCGGCTGGTTGAAAGGGCCCGCCTGCCAGCGACCGCCCAGGGACTTCTGGACTGAAAAGACCCCCCATTGCCACTATTCCTGAAGTAATATAGTAATAAAGTTTATTCCTCCTCCTTACTAATTCCATAAAAATACAAAGAATTATAAAGGACTGAATGATAACTATTGAGGCTTCTGTAAAGCGAACGTGGGAAAAAAAGCAAAACTTGAAGAGAAGAAAGCCCGCAAAGGCAGAGACTGAGCCTGGTTTGTGCAAATTCTCGCGAAGCATATCTCACGCAGAGGGCTGTGCCAATGCGGCCGCAGCACTCTTGCTGCTCTCCAATGGAGCCCGTAGGCGTCCAGACAGTAAGGTAATCCGTGTATAATGCATGTTTAGTATGTGGAATCAACTGCAATTTCGGTGGGAGGTCCTTCATGGCGATTTTAAATAACAGTGGTGAGATGACCGAGCCTTGCGAGGTACCTACTGCTTTAATCGCGAAAATGGACGATCGAAGATAGCCAAGACCAAATTTCGCAATTCGGTCTGATCAGAAGGACGACGTCGTTATATACATGCGCTCTCCACATCCGAGAGATGTGAGTCCAGCAAGTATTGCCGACTGTGAAGCATTGTCGAAAGCGCCCTTGATGTTCAGAGGGAGTATGCAGTGCTTGTGGATGACGTGAGGCGATCAATAATGTCCGACTGACTAGGATTAAAATATCCTCTACGGACAAATGGGGTAAAAATCCAAACAAGGTCATTGGGATCGGCTCATTCGATATCTGCTACCAATTGGGGTGAGGCCCATAACATCAGCCTCCGCTCGGTAAATAAAAATATTTCTCACTCTCTCCCGAGAACGGAAGAGGAAATAGAGTTGGAATGGAGAGCCAGCTTCTGGTGTAGGTGACTCCTGGCAAAGGTGGCCCTGAGAATCAGTTTTCTGGCATTTCTTTTCTAACGTGGAGAACAAAGGTACTTGTAAAATTTCCGTCGTTTTATCTCCACTGCATTCGGTGCAAAATAAAACCACCCTTTCGTAATAGGTGCGAGTGCATCAACCGCCAAAATCTAAGGCAGCTCGTGAAAGCAATCAAGCAAAGACTGTAAGCACGCAGGCAGAACAAAAACTAGAACATTCAAACTAAGCTGATAATGAAAACGCAGGAAATGCGAATGCCATGTTCGGCTCAAAACGTGACGTCGGAGCGTGTTCACACTCTAGAAATGGTTCCGGGGACTGTCCTTTTTTTATTTCTTTGGTTTTGGACGTGCTCCTCCCTGTGCGTAGGTACGTGTTCGATGAAACTGTTGGCACACTTTTATTCCTTTGCCCGAGGGCATGTTCCGGGGCCTTGGATAATGCTTTGTCTAATTTACGCTTCCTTCCTTGCATTTAGATGCTCATAGTAGTTTTTCTTTTCTATCTCCCGAGTATTGCTCTTTCAGCGGTTACGAACGGCGTTACCGAGCACCTAATTGAGCTGTAACTCTCCCCATCTGGCGAAATGACTGCATGGGTGATTCTAGCTACCTTTTCCGCAGTGAATGTGGCGCTTCCACGTGCACACCACCACTCGATAAAACGGTGTCACTTCATCTGTTCCAGCAATTTGTGAGGCACACCCTCTATGCACCATAGCGTTCAGTCCTTTTTTTAGTTTTTTATGTTTTTTGTTCTCCAAGGGGCACATCACGAGGCTTTTTTAGTGACGTATATCCATGCTGAGGCTTTCTTTTCTCTTAACGGCGTTGTTCCGTGCGTACAGCGAACGTGCGGGGTCAACCAGGAAGGCTGTTTTCAACCCGGTCCGGAATGATAACAGCTCCGAAAGCCGTTGACATTTGTCACGCGACAACCACAGTAAATATTATGCCAGGTATTTTATGTTTCAGGTGCATGAGCACGAACTTTATTTCCGAAATCGAGGTTAGGTTACGTACTCGGTACGAGTGATGACAGAGAGGCACATGGCTGAAGCATTCTTCCCTTGACAAAGGACGATGTGGTCGGCAGCACTCGCGTCGATGGCAGTGAGGTCACTGTTCCGAATCCCGCACGTGACGGGACAATACCGACCTTAAATTATTCGTAATGCAATAGGTAGACGTGACGACGTGCAATGGGAACAGGAAAAAATTGATCCAGCTGTCATGGAGACGCGTCATCGAAACGGGCTCTAGAGACCACAGACATAAATGGCAGAGAAGCTTGTTCGAGCACTGACAGACCCCAGAGTCAGTAACCACTTTATTACGACACTTTGCTTTCCAGGGGAGAGGAGGATAAAGGAGGGTGTTAAGCAGAACCTTCCAACCTCCTTCCCATAATGCACACCGCTGACCCAAAACTGACAGGTATGAACGTCTACACTTCATGCACCCGTGACTCCACGCAATGGGAGAGATTCAGTAAACAGCGAGGGCCGAGAACACGCCCTTGCGCGAAGCCCATTTTTCCCCGTTCGGAATCTTTCTCTACTGCGGCTGAAGCGGCGCCAGTAATGGATTGACTGCGCCATGTCGCGCTGATAATGATTGTGGCTTTAGAGCTGGAGTTGTGTGGCTATCACCTTAATTACTCCGCATGACGCTCCTCGTCCGCCAAGGGGATGTTTGTGAAGATAGCATGCTCACCGGCTCAGTCGTGCCTAAACACACCGTAAAAAGATCAGGAAGATTAGAATTTCGTCTTGCGCACGTTGGCAGTACACACTCTAATTACCTCTGTCCCTCTCTCTCCTTTTCTGAACAATTCCGCACGGAAACAAACGCCGGGAAGGGTAGTTGTGGAAGCGACTTTCCTCACCCAGTTTGCCTGCATCGTATGTTTCCGACGCAATCCTCTGCTGAATGCTGCCAGTTTTTTTTACAACCCGGGACTGTACCTCTTATTATAATACAGTTTGGACGCAATCCCAAACTTCCACCTCTCCAATCCCCTCTTCCTACCCCTGAGCTGTGGCAGAACCTGGTGACCAGCGACCATCTGGACGTACAGCAAGACCTGGCATCCAGAGCGAAGGCTCTCTGCTCACCTCATAGATTCCCGGACTAGGAAACCACTTCCACTTCAGAAAGCTCAAATAAACATTTCTCTCTCTCTCTCTCTCTCTCTCTCTCTCTCTACGGGAGCTCTTCGCGCTAGAGGAGCGGCTGGAGAGGGTTACTTAGGTACCAAAACAATGGGAATGATGTACCGCAGACGCCTCGTACACGCTCGGTATCGGCTTCAAACCCTAGTTCCGCCGGAAACCCACCAGATCTCTTCGATGGGTACGAGTGTCCCTGGTTCACTGCGGAGCCTTGAAAGTGGAGGCACCCGTGGAACGCTGCTTTTGCAGTGCCTGTACCGCAGTGCTTAGGGGTAAAGTAGTATGTCGGTTGTTCAGCATGGAGTTAATTTAACGCAGCGTTCCGCGTCGCTCTGTAAGACACCGCGTGAATTGGCGTGCCTTGGTTGCGGCGGGCCCCCATCGGTTGATGTCTCTGCCAGTAAGTGGGGGATGATAACGCCTAGAAAACTGCCCCGGTCTTGTGTGAGATCACCCCATTGAATGAGAGGAGCGACTGCAAAGGGGAATTCTCTGTGTGCGTGGAGCGTGGATTATTCACCTCCCAAGCGAGTGGCACACAGTACCCATAAACAGGCGCGTGTTGGTGATGATGACGACAACGACGACGATGACGACGATGATGACGATGACGATGATGATGATGCTTATGCCTTTGTTGTTGTTGTTGATGATAATGATGCAGGAATTAGTTAACAGAAGAATGAAGACAAATAGTAGTCTAGACCCATCCAAGTTTTTTTTTCTGAGCGAGTGCATAATTATCGGCAGCTTCGTCTATATTATATCACCACACATTATTTCCTTAGCACAATCCTATATTGAGCCCAGAAGACTGAAGGCCCCATCTGCTCATGAATGGCTGCTAGCAATGGGATTGTTTGGCACACTATTTTCAGTAGAAGATATAAAAAAACACCACTGCCCGAAATGACTTGAAATTCCGATGCGTTGGAAAAAGAAGCCTTGGCACCTGTGCAGGTGCTCCAATGCAAGCTGATGTTCTTTTAACGGCTCACCTTTAAGATTTCTTTCCCCACTTCCCCGATTGTCTAAGCGGTCCTTTTGATCTGTGATTTTTTTTAGTCACTGTAACGTTGTTTTTTTTTTCCACAATGTATGAGGTTTCCATTCCCGCTTTCTTTCCGCGCAATAATATTTGCTTAATGGGGAGATAGTTACATTGCTACCTGCATAATTTGATACAGAGCATGCTGAATCACACACAAACGTGAACGCGAACGAGCGTGAAGAACGACGTAGTGGTCTAGCTTGAAACGAGGTAGTGGGTTCAAAGCCTAACGGCGGCACAACTCCAACAACGAATAATACTATTGAATGCTATATCAAAAGTTCTAAACCGCATGCCGGTTTGCGAGGCAGTTCGTTTCATGTATTTATCTGCGCGAAATTGTTATTTTCGCTAGGTTTGATTCCGTTCGAGTCACGGTTTTTTATAGTTAGATAATGGCGGGAAGTTGCCGGAATTTCCCTGCTATACGATGCGGGAAACGCCGAGTTTTCTGCGTCATGAGAAATATAATGCTTTCCCATTCATCAGGGAACACAATAACAAAGGAAATTTTATGATTACTGCTACAATTAAGCCCGTGAGATGCCTCCTGAGCCACTCGACGTTCGTTCTTTCAATTATTCACGGCAGGATCTGCCTCGACTGCACAAGGACCACAATTTCACTCCGTAGACATTTATATTGACACCGCACAACAGGGGTTAAAGAGAGACAAATGTCAGCCACTGAGCGTAGCTCCGTTCCCATTAATATCCCTGAGAGTTTCGCTTGACTGAAAAACCAGCAAGTCCAGCCACGTTTTCGCCAACACATTCGCAGTCTCCAATTGACACTGGGGGAGGCACAAGACAGAGGGGACGTCGCCGCCAGCGTTGGTCGATACAGGACCCTGCATGCCCTTCCGGAAGCCACTCACGCGCGGCACGCCTATCGCTGTGAAACAAACCGGAAATATAAGGCACTTTTCCCCCTGTATCTTACATCCCATACTCGCTCGAGGCGCTAATTTTCATTTCCACCCACCTCATTCTTCATCGCATGTATGCCTGTTTTAACACTTCCGCCCGTTTTCCTATCCATCTCGCCCCTCCGCTCGGCGTACCCGTCGGTGCAGTAATAGCGAGGGACGTGGTCCTGTCCGCTTCTGAGCGAGAAAAATGGACGACAAACGTCCGCGTAGGGTGAGATGTGGACGTCGGGTGGAGAGAGAGGGAGAGAGAGAGAAGGGGGCACCATGTTTATTGGCGCGGTTTACACGGCTGAGCTGCCCTTCGTTCACCTGTCCAGCACGTTGTTTAATTGAGGTTGGCCACAACAGTACTCGCGGTGGCTCAATCGCCACCTCGTTAGGGCGAGTGCTTACCCTCTTAAGGCCGCTGGTTGTTTCCCACCACATGATTCACTTGTGCGAGCATCGACTGACTGAAGTGCCTCGCCTAAAGTACTGGAATTTTGAATTTAACTCTGGCCCTTTCTCTTGCCTTGAAATTAAGTTTTTTTTTTCAGTTCAACTCTGCTCAGGTTCAATATTTTCCATCATTACCTTCGAACGCAGCCCGATATAAAAAACAGCTCATTTGATTGTTTTTACTATTCGTACATTTAAGGTAAAGGAGTCGGCTATATAGCATTGACCAGACCTTGGAGACTCATAACGGCGAAATGTACAGTTGCTAGCTTAAAAATGTGGGAATTCTGCCGGGAAACTTCTTATAACCCGTCAGGAAGACTGGTAGGCGAAGACTGCTGGCCTGCAGCTACAGCGACAACACCCGAAATTGGCATTTGTTCTAGGCTCCGTGTATATCGATTAGTATGTATTCTGAGCATCAATAAAGACCTAGTTGTAAGCGTGTACGGTATAAAAACTTTAGCAAAACAACCTTTTGATACCTACTTCCACTATGGGACAACAGAATTTTTTTTATGAATCCTTAGAATGAATGATCGGTATCGGTAACACTGAAAACACGATCGAGGAAAGGAAAAGTAAAGCCGTTCTACTTAATGTGAAAGCTGTCGTAAGAGCAGAGCAGTGATTCGCCATAATGGGCTGTAGCGCCGTTTATCCGCTCACTGCAACCATCCAATGCAATTGAAATTTCCCGCCTTCGCAGTGCTCGCTCGCCCCCTGCTTGAAACTCCGCCAGCGGGAGTTCTGTGCTTTATTATTTTTTTGCTTGCTTTTCCTCCCACATGTGCCGGCGATGGACTGTCACTTTTTTAAAGACAATAGTCTTTCTTGGGCTACTTAAACCGAGAAATTTTGGTCTGTCTGTATGTCTGTCTGTCCGTCTGTCTGTCTGTGACTCGATTCAGCCACCCGGCCAAAGTAAAAGAATGCCTGCGCAGTAGTCTTATATAGTTACAGCTAAATCTACCAGTCTATATCCGGTGTAATGTTCATACCTGTCTACATTGTTGTAGAAGAACAAGACATTACGCAAATATAAGACAACAAATTAATACAGAAGTGATGTTTGCAGTGTTCCTTTATAAAAAATCATACATGCTTGACTTTGGCGAAATCAAATGCTTCATCAACTCCAGAAAAAAAAAATTCACTTCGCCGCCGCCTGCTGTCGCCCGCGCCACTATAGCTTCTTGCGGCATTTTAAGGAATCAACTGGCAACAGTTACGGCAAGGTTCCACTAGATAGGTTCCACGTTCTGCTTGCAACGCACGTTGAGTAGGGAAATGCGGTTCTATAAACGTTGAAGTAAGGCGCCTCGATGCACGCGCGTCTTCGCCGTACGGCAGCGTTGGCATCGAGACACCCGGTTTGGAGCAGTGGAACGCGGGAAATTTAAAATGATTTAAGCAAACCTTTGGAGTCTTTACCTTGGGAGGAGCGCGACGCAAGAGGAACAACATGAGAGGTGAGCGGGAAAGCGAAGGAGGCATTTACTTGGCAAAAGTCGATAAAGACTATCGTTTTTTGACGACATTTGCAACGGAAGAAGCAGATACGCGGCCAATTTTTTCTCTTACTGTCGTAAAAACCAACCCAACGAGCGTTCCTAACTAAATGGACGCGGGTGCTGCCGGTAAATTACGTATATTTTGCCTCGAATGTACCTGCAGTTTTCTTTGCGCTAAACAACGGGGAGATGGTTCACCAGTTTCGAACGCTTAGGAATATATAAACCGCTTGGCTTTCGAACCCTCTGCGTTACTCCGCGACGACAGCCGCCTTGATGGAACGGCGTGTGGCTCTACTTGGGTCCACCGAGTGAGCTACGACGACAATGCGAGCCCCTAAAGTGCTCTGCACTTAAAAGCATGCTGCCCCTCCAACTTGACAACAGCTTGACATGACCACTTCCGTCCGTCTGTGTGCAGTTGCGTGGGCGGGTGCGTGTGCCCGTGCGTGCGCATGTGCGTGTGCGAGTGCGTGCGTGCTTTTGCATCTTGTAGAATATACATGTGTAAGGTAGTGCGTGTGTGAGTATGTGTTTGAATGCGCATGTGCTTCTGTGTGCCTCTATGTTTGCGCGCTCACACAATTTTAATGCCTTTCCCTTACACCGATGTAACTGGCTCTTGACGATAGTCGTTTGCTTCGAGAACAGACTGCTCCAAACTGCAGCAATAAGGAAACCTGGGCTGCCCTGACAGGTACACAACCATGAGGGGAACGCCTACGCCTTGCTCGAACGCTGACCGATGGAAGCCCACAAAATGCGTCCGCTCCCCGGCCTTCTCCACTGCTTGCGCCCACCCTGAACGGCTATTGCCATCACCGCTAAAAGGGATTGGGACTGGCAAGAACTCATTATTCTGAGCAACTTTTGTTAGCTCTTTGGGGTAGAAGAATGGGAACCTTCCTCCTCTAGCGCACACTGAATTCGCGTCAGTTGCAAAGCGACGTTGTGCAGGAACAATATCCTGCACTCTTCGCGACGTCCGTATTGATCGCATCGCAACCCCAGCTCGTGCGTTGATGAAGGCTGAACCCAAACTTAAGGGGATTTCGGGGGAATTAGCATTCAAAAGGACCGCGATTCCAATTATTCTGTGCGTTCTCTCAGGCAGCTTTATAGACTTTTTTTAATTTCTTCTTCCTGGGGGCAACCATTTTACCAGTGGGCTGTGCTACCGGATCTATGATTGGCGCAGTGGACAGGATGATGTAACTGCGCATGCGCAACACAGCCCAGAGCATGGCCTGATCGCATTAAAGATTAACACCTGAAATGGTGTGTAGGCGCCTCCCCAATGCTTTAAATTAAAGATCCACGCCGTATTTCTTTGCCGCATTTGTCCAACGCCACCGTACGATACTTTCACTGAAACCATTGTAGTCGTGCCATAATTATATATTTGGAACGATTGTGAACAATAATTGGTATCGGGGTAGCGCTGGAAGCAATTGCGTAGCAATCCATTGTGCATGATTGCTGTTTTTTTCTTTGTGATTGATTTCTCACGTGTACAGGGCAAGACATGGCTGCATTCTTGTTGAGATTTACGGCGGATCGTAAACATATGGACGCCGCTTTAATGAACATTCTGTTGGCTACGTAAAATAGCGGCTGCATCATGCTATGGCAGTATACCTTCGCAATTATTCCTCTACCTCATTTATTACCCCTTATGATTTGCAGTGCTCGCAAGTGCCGCTCTCACATTCGTATTTCAGAGTCATTAGAAGTACATTTACCCCAGGTACAGATTAGTTTAAAGGGGAAATCAAGTTTTGTTAGTTTACCTAAAGTATGCTTGAACAAAGTCCAACAACTCGACAATCGATTTCGAAGAAGACACACAAAGGCTTTTTTCTCATTTAAAGAGGGGGGCTATTTCATTAAACCTGACAATCTTTACGGCGGAAGTTTCGGAACACGTGCTTATACTGACATCTTCCTGTGTAAGATCCTTAAGAATTAAATTTGAGAGACGTATTTACGATGCGTATCTTGAATTAATGACAGCGACCGAATTGATTACAGAATTGTTGTGAACAGCGTGAAGGGTTAGAAGAAGCCTTTCAGACAAAACTGCAAGAGTGACAATGATACAGCTCGCAAACTGTAAGATATTGTTCTTCTCTTCGGGCAAAAACTTGTAAGGGAGGACACTGAATCCAGAGTACATGATATCAAATACTTACAATGTGTTGTAACACAATACCCACAAATATTTTGAACAGATTCTTTGTCTTTCGTATTCACAACATGATCTCATTATAGTGGAACCCCGTTCATACGTTTTACATCGGACCCGGAAAACAAAACGTAACAACCAGGAAAACGCAGCAGTGAGAGAACTTTCGAAAATGAATGAAAACAGTGTAGCTTCGACATGCAACCATAAATTTAGGCAACTTTGGCTTTCGAACCTTAAAATACCCAAGAATGTGGGATTTCCGCTTTTTGTGTCTTTTCTGCTACACTGCGTTTGCGTCTCTTTGGCCGTTTTCTTTTCTACAGTGTACGGCACGAATTACCTCAGCAAGCAGCCTGGAACGCGCCTCAGATTTTCTCGAATCACGCTTCTGAGCGGTAGGTGTACACCTCTCCTGCTCACGTGCCGTCACGTTCTGGTTCAAGGCGGTTTTCACTACACTAAAAATTTTACGTTTCCAATTCACAGTTGTGTGAGTTCGTTGAAGCAGGCACATTCGCCGCTCAAAGTTCCCAATTCCTGCCCAATCCCCCTAGCGGCTATTTGCACGAAGAAAGGAATAAATACCACCACAGCCACTTTTGTTATCCCACTCGCTACAAAAAAAGAATGTCCTGGGATAGCATTCCACTAGCGCATCGGGCTGCTACTGTGGATACCCTAGTTTAAATGCCATCAAGGCACACGTGTTTTTTTTATTTATTTACTTTTTACGGCGGTGGCCATATTTTCTCCGGACAACTACAATTACTACTACAGTGGAACCCCGCTGATACGTCCCTCAGACTTACGACGACCCTCACTCTTCTTACGACGGATTACCGCTGTCCCAGCAATCTCCCCATAGAAACAATGCATTAAAAAACCCCGATGAAGTGACGCTCGGGTGCACGTGGTCCGCATCATACGACGAACCCTGGCGCGGATAAACCGGCGTTTTTCCCATATTTTACACTGCTTCGCCGCCTCGTCGTGGCCTGCTTCGGGGTTGTATTATCGTCGTATTATCGGGGTTCCACTGTGGAAACCCGATAATACGACTTTCAAGGGACCGCGAGAAAGCGTCGCATGACCGGGGTGTCGTACGACCGGGGTGCGGCTAAATGCCGGCCTATTAGACGGTCTCACGCGATAGGTGGGCTATGAACTTATTTAAACAACTAAATTTAGCCAGTTCTTGCGTGATTTGCGAAGCCTCAGCGGAAATCCAAACTTTAAAAAAGGCAGCGCCTATGTTGTAGCCCCCTCACCTCCATGGCGTCCAGCTAGTCCGCCAGCCAAGCGCAGCGTCCTGCGCTATTTACAGAGCACCAGCCCCGCACCTTGCGTGCGCTATATAAGGCCGACGTGGTCGAGCAAATCGAGGGGGGGGGAGTCAGTGTGGAACTGCCAAGGCCAAGCGAAACGCACGATAGTACAAGGGGGAGATGAAAAACGACATTGCGTACATTGTGGAGACACCCTTTGAACGGTCCCGTGTCGTCGCTATTGGGCCAAAGTGCTCAACACAGCTGTTTTCGTTTCCCACAAGAGCCAGCAACGCGAAATAGATAAGGTGATTCAAGATTAGTGACTAAACCGTGTTGCGGCGAAAATTATAGCGCGGTCTAGCTACAGTGACTTGCTGCGGCGGCCAGCGAGTGACCCAAAAATTGCGGTGCCAACAGGTACTTGTCTCCACCCTTGCGGCGGACGCGCGTGAATTGAGGCACTCTAGCAAAAAAAAAAATGGAGCGGAGTAACAATGCGGCTTTGAAAGACATTGATAAGTAGATGGCAGAGATACAGGGAGAGAGCGTCGTGAAAGGAATAAACTTGGATCGAGGGGGCGGGGAAAGCGGCTGTTCGGTAATCGGCGTGGGGTTGCGTCCAGGGTGTCGAACCTGAACCGAACCGAACCGAAAACCGGAACTGAACCGGTATTTATGCCGGAACTGAACCCAAACCCGAATCGTTATTTTTTGAGCACGCTGAACCCGAACCGGAACTGAACCGAAAAAAGAAATAACGGTTACCGGTTCACGCCGAAACGGTTCGACCCTCCGTTGCTGATATTGCACAGTCAATGCAATTCAGGCCCTTATTTCTTCACGTACCATCAACTTCGTACCCGCTCGCGCCCACTATCACGCTCTATGTAACAACAGGGGAGATGAATGAGCACCAATGTCGCAATGGTCTGTTACTGCTGGAAGCGCGAGCGCAGTGCGAGCTGAACAAACAAAATGTCATTCTCGGCATATAAAACGACTTTGCCCTTCCCTAGCTGCGACTTTATTGGAGCAATCAGGCTGCAGGAGTGCTCCACTGCGCAGCAACAAAATCCTACACCGATGTGTGCAAACTTTTTGCATTTCATAATATGTTTAAAAGGTCCGACACCTGCAAATTGTTAATACTTGACAAGTATGATCGCAGGAGCTGCTCAGTGGCTAAGCCGTTTGCTGCTGACCCCAAGTGGCCTTGATCTCCTTTCCCTACGACAGTTTTGCTGAAGTAGATGGAAATCGAGAACGTCCGTGTATCGAAATTTTGATCCATGTTTAATATCACCAGCTAGTTAAAATAAGTCTGCCGGTCTGCAACATAAGCTGCGCCTCGGAGCAGAGATATAGCACGGGCCATCAAATGCGCCAGTTTTTTTAAAATGTGTTTACACAGAAAACAACAACAAAGAAAAGGCGAATGACGTTATTTTAAAATATTACGCAAAAAGTAAGTAAATCCGAATGAGTAAAAAAAGGCATCAAAACGTGGATATTGCCTGATACTTTTCTTTGCCCTGCCTTTCACAACCAAACCTGTCATCAATGCCAAGGAAGTGAGTTCCGTGGTTGGTTTTTGAGCAGGGTGTCGAACCGGAACCGAACCGAACCGGAAACCGGAACTGAACCGGTATTTTTGCCGGAACTGAACCCGAACCCGAACCGTTATTTTTTGAGCACGCTGAACCCGAACCGGAACTGAACCGAAAAAATAAATAACGGTTACCGGTTCATGCCGAAACGGTTCGACCCTCCGTTGTTGATATTGCACAGTCAACGTGATTCAGGCCTTTTTTTTTCTGTCACGTACAGTCGGCAAAAGGCTTGTCTATAACGCTTGAGCGGCGTGTTCCGGACTGCGCGGGAGACACCTAGTGATAACGCATGGTTTGAGATTGTAGAATGTTAGCATGCGCGGCCCGCATCAGCACGATGGCTGTGTGCCTCCTCGCTGTGCCACAACTGTGGTGCAACTTCGTACCCGCTCGCGCACTTGTCCCTCCAGACAATTGAACACTATCACGCTCTATGTAACAACAGGGAAAATGAATGAGGACCAATGTAGCAATGGTCTGTTGCTGCTGGAAGAGCGAGCGTAGTGCAAGCAGACCAAACGAAATGTAACTCTCCGTAGCTTGCAGGGGGATATAAAACGACTTTGCCCTTCCCTAGCTGCGACTTTATTGGAGCAATCAGGCTGCAGGAGTGCTCCACTGCGCAACAGCGAAAGCCCACACTTGATGTGTGCAAACTTTTTGCATTTCGTAATTTGTTTAAAAGGTCCGACACCTGCAAATTGTTAATACTTGACAAGTGTGACCGCAGGAGCTGCTCAGTGGCTAAGCCGTTTGCTGCTGATGCAGTCTTGTCTCTTTCAGATCTGCAGTTTTTCGAATGTGCACTTGTACTGACTGCCCAACTCGCTACATTACTTCTACTGCTCGTTCCGGAGGGGAGTACTGCTGTGGACGAATTAGCGAGCGTCTACCCATAAAAGTCCCATCTCATGCTCCGCGCGTAAAATTTCCCTTTCATTTTGTAACAGAATAATTTGTTATTGATTCCGCAATGTAGCACATGGAACGATGGCCGGGGGTCAGGCCGTACGATGACATACTGCATGATTGTAATGCACACATCCGGTATAGCTATCGCAAAATGAATTGCAGCGGTCAGAGCATCAATGCAGTGACTGAGCGTTAACTAAAGCTTACTTTTAACAAAAGTGTGGCTAACACATTCGATAAGGTGACAGCTAACAAATTATTCACCGTTACCAAATAATCTAATTCATTGGTACTATTTATGTGCCTGTTGTAGAATTTTTCTGTTTTGTTACAAATATAAAGAATGTGCGCCATTGGTATTAAGCGCTGGTATTTGAACGCGCCAGTACGCAGGCCTAAATTTAAGGATTCAAGGTTAGCGTGATGAGCGATTCCATAGCGACGATTGCAATTTCAACAAAAAAGGAAAGGGCGGAAAATATTATGAATAGTCGCTAGGACAACATAAAGTCTGGGTGAGAAAGTAGGTGGTAAATCGTCGCCACTTCACCTGCTTTTGTAATATCTGGTAATTGTTTAAGTTTGCTTTGAAATTGCGCCACTGCCCTTGGGGAACAGCAGCATTTTGAATTTTTGTTTATATTTTGATTTGACTGTCGTTTGAAACTACGAAATGGTTTTTTTTTAATTTCAGGGATAATTCAAGTTATCGAACCGGTTCGCGAACCGGTTCAAGCTCCCGAACCGGTTCGCGAACCGGTTCGGTATGTGATTTTGTCGAACCGGAACTGAACCGGAACGAAATGATTTCGCCTGAACCAGAACCGTAACCGAACCGGTATTTTTTTCGGTTCGACACACTGTTTTTGAGGACGGTACAGTGGAGAAGTTCCGTTTTTTACAGATACAAATAACAACAGATATGTCAGGAAAAACTGCTAAGGTGCGCACTGAATCCCTTGGCAAGAAACTGCAGCCCGCGACCTGTCTTAGGCGCAGAAACAGTAATAAAGCAGATGACACGTGCAGAAAGGCAGGCCGGTTCCTCGCACTGTCCATTTCGCCCAGCGAATCATCTTTCTGCTTGTTCTGCAGTTTTTGTGTATTTCAGATGTGCTTTTTTTCGAAGGTGCACTTGTACTGACTGCCCAACGCGCTACATTACTTCTACTGCTACTCGTTCCGGAGGGGCTTACTGCTGTGGACGAATTAAAGAGCGTCTACCCAAAAAAGTTCTATTTCATGCTCCGCACGTCAAATTTCTCTTTCATTTTGTAACAGCATATTCTATTATAAGATCCCGCAATGTAGCACACGGAACGATGACCGGGGGTCAGGCGGTACGATGACATACTGATTGTAATGCACACATCCGGTATAGCTATCGCAAAAGGAATTGAAGTGTTCAGAGTAATAATGCAGTGACTGAGCATTACCTGAAGCTTACTCTCAACAAAAGTGTGGCTAACACATTCGATGAGGTGACAGCTAACAAATTATTCAGGGTGACCAAATAATCTCATTTATTGTTAGTGTTTATGTGCCTGTTGTAGGATTTTTTTGTTCAGTTGCAAATATAAAAAATGTGCGCCATTGGTATTAAGCACTGTATTTGAACGCGCCAGTACGCAGGCCTAAATTTAAGGCTTCAAGGTTAGCGTGATGGGCGATTCCATAACGACGATTGTGATTTCAACAAAAAGGAAAGGGCAGAAAATATATCCCACGTAATATCTCTTGCGGTGGATTTATGAATAGTCGCTACGACAACATAAACTCTGGGCGAGAAAGTAGGCGGTAAATCGTCGCCACTTCATCTGTTTTTCTAAGACCTCGTAATTGTTTAAAGTTTGATTTGCAATGGCGCCACTGCCCTTGAGGAACAGCAACATTTTGAATTTTTGTTTGTAATTGTTTTGACTGTCGTTTTGAACTATTAAATGTTTTTTTTTGTAATTTCAGTGATTATTCAACTCATCGAACCGGGTCGCGAACCGGTTCGGTGCGTGATTTTGTGTAACCGGAACTGAACCGTAACGAAATGATTTCGCCTGAACCAGAACCTTAACCAAACCGGTATTTTTTTCGGTTCGACACACTGGTGTCGTCGTGTGTGTTTTCGCGTTCGTCAGGGTCTCGACGAGAGATTCAAATTCACGGTCCACCTGCCACCTGAACTTCGACTTCTCGCGGTTCGCACGTTGGTGTACTGCTGCCGCGTGAAGCTGTCGCAGATTAATGCCTGCTCACGTCTGCTTGCTAGCTTCGACCTCTGTACATCAAGCAGCGTCGAACCGGGATTTAGAATAAAGCAGGTCTAGACGAGACGGCGAAGCGGTGTAAAATATGGGAAAAACGCCGGTTTATCCGTGCCAGGGTCCGTCGTATGATGCGGACCGCGTGCACCCGAGCGTTACATCATCGGGGGTTTTAATGGATTGTTTCTATGGGGCGTTTGCCGGGACAACGGTAATCCGTCGTAAAAAACGGGTCGTCTTAAGTCCGGGGGACGTATCAGCGGTGTTCCAGAGTACAACAATGGCGTTTTTTTTTCGCGGAATGGGGCACTCAAGGCTGTCGCTTTAAAAACTCGGCGAGCCAGTATGCGGCCACAAACACGGGAATAGAACGGTTTGGCATCTTGACATGGGGCAACTACGCGAGCTTGTAACCGCTGTCGTCGATTTTCACCAACCGGTTGCCACTCCACACAGCGACAAACGTTATTTCGGGAGAAAAAAAAGCAAAGTCTACAAAAAGCAAAGTTGCATTGAAAACGCAAAATGGGCCATCGGCGAACATTGCGAGCGTAGAAGGAAAAGTGGCGCTCAAATTTTTTTCAAGAACGACGGCGGTGCGCGGAGCAGACTGTGGGGAAGAAACAAAAGAGAGCCGAAATTGACTGCGGTTCAACTTTTCAGTTACGACAGCGCGACACGAAAACGCACTCTGGTGGGCAAACTGCAACGTTAAGCCCACCCTTTACGTCCCTTTTAAGTGCTTCAGATACGCTTTGCGGAGAGCCGAAGTGAGAGCGAAATTTTCCGGATCGTAGTGTCATAGTTGCATGGAGACATGGCTTGCGTAGCGAAATGTTCGCGCTTAAAGCTTCAAAACTTCTAAAATAACCCCGCTCCTGTTTTCGCGCTCTCTCATAATTTTGTGTGCGTGCGTGCGTGTGTATGTGTGTGTGTGTGTGGGTGTGTGCGTGAGAGAGAGAAAGATAGAGAGAGAGGGGAAAACAGGGAGCTGACTGTAAGAATGCACCCCTAGGTCGACAATGGCGTCAGAGGCTGAGGCGCGGACACTTGCTGGCACTAGAACGCTGCGCCAACTCGCACGCCACCTGTAAGGGTGGCGCCTTACGATCCCCCGGTTACAGTGAGCGCCGCAAGTGGCGCTGCAGGATTTTTCGCACATGGTCAACGCCGCTGATGACGCTGGCTTTTCTGCGTTATGGGGCCCTGAACGCTGTGATAAAACAGCCCTCCTATCGGTCGACGTAGAATGTGCACGCTGGGTGGCGGTGACCACGTCTTTGAAATACGCCACAGTCGAACGTACAGGACTGTCTCCGTGACGACACCCAACAGGCTTTGTGTGCAGAACAAGAACAAAAAAGGGATAAGAACAAGCATTACTATAGTATACATACCAAAACATCGCAATCGAAGTGGGTTGAAGGCAAAAGTCTTTTTGTGAGTTAACTGCACGGATTTCACACAAAAAGCACTTCAATGGTATAGCAAGCCATAAGTAACAGATTCAGGACATCCAGATGACCTACAACTAACATAAGTCACAAAAAAGCAAGGTTCTCAACTTATCATTATACGGAAATCACAGATGAAAGTACTGATTAAAATATAGTTTCTATCTTTTGGGCGATCTGCACGCATGTTTAACTAAATTCAGGACTTGTTGATCGTTAGCTTTTAATCATACCAGGGAGCCGTAAACCGTGTTAATATTGCAACGTTAAAGCGTTTTCTTCGCGAATGTGGTCAAATCATGTACGGAGAAAGTCGGCGATCAAAATTTATATTTTTCGTTCCGGTCCTACAGAATTAACCGTACAGAGACAGTTCATTCCGTTTCTAGTTCTGTTTCTGCGTTCGTGGCGAAAATTGTACGTGCCCTGTGTTGCATGCTGCTACTCTTTCATGGGCATGTTTATCAACATTCGCCTATTCTACAACATTATTGGGATGGGTTTCGTCTGCATTTCATTGACTTTGTACGAGACAAGACAAAATCTCTGCGCCGTGCACAGTAGATTGCTTCATTTACTTGACGGGTGCGGATTATCGTACTGCAGGGACACTAAGCTTCCACAGATACGTACTTTTATGCTTACTTTTGCATCCAGCAATCCACAACCTTCCACCTTGAATCCCTATGGATGTATTTGGGCATCTGTCATGGCCACCCTTCAATATCATTTTCTTTTTTGTAACACCATAGCTGGCAGCATGCAGCTGAGAACTTACAATCCAGGCCATTAACATATCTTAAACAATAAATTTACGATCAATAGTTGATTCTCGTCCTTTCTATTACCGAATATATACAATGCAAACTGGTCAAACCCTGAACATCTGTACAAGGCGTGCCTACACTTCGCAGGTTGCTTTCAGCAGTGCAAGTTCACGTCGCGCTCCGTGCAGTTACGGCGAGACTCGGCACGCAGCGTTCCCCATTGGGTTTTGGCCTTGCTGCGCACGGCAAAGAACCAGCGGTGGGCGCAGGGCGGGGTGGGCGTGGCACAGCTCTGGAAGTACTCGGAGTTGACCAGCGCCATCTGGAGCCTTGCCCCGTGACGACACCCGTCACGAAGACGCCCTCCAGGTGCAGGAACGGCGTCCAGGGTCCCCTTCGACTGGGCGCTGCGTGACCACACTTTCGGCCATAAAGGGACCGCGCTCTTCGTCCTCGCGCATCTGCAGGTAGCGGTGAAGGTTGGGAACGTTCACGAACGCGTAGTCTGCGGCCTTCATCACGAAGTGGACACGGGGACACGTGGTCACCACCAAATGGAGCAGGAAGGCTGTATTGAGCGTCCCGTCCGGCATCTCGCGGTTAGGGCTAATCATTGGGCTCGTTTAGGCCATCTCGATTTCAAGAGTACTGAGAGCAATACGGAAACAAACAATGGTAGCGCGATCACACTCTCAAACGAAAAGAGGAGGAACGACTATGTGAGACGAGGGAGACGAAAACGTATGAAACTTGGGCATCTCGCTTCTGTAAAATGTCACAAAAAAAAGGTATTTGGAAACCAGGCTGTTCCGATGTTCAGCGTCCGGTTCCCCTATTATCTTGAATAGTTTTTAGGACGTTAATTTTTTTTTTAGCTGGTTGGTCACTGACCAACGGGAAATTGGCTGGTCCTTCTCCATCGAAATGAAAGCACCCATTAACCTTTCTAGCCTGTAGAATCTCTGATTCTGACCTCACCTGTATTCACCTAAAGACACGTATATATTTTCCTAGTTTGTACAAGGAAAACGTGAAAACGGAGAAAAAAATGCTTGCTTGACCCCCGAGTGCGAAGCACTGTCTCGGTGATAGAAATGCACGCGAATCGGGCCCCATGTACCACACAGCATGCAGTATTAATGGAGAGGTAACAACAAAGGACCGGTTTCACATCACAGTTCTGCATCGGCATTTGCATCGGCATTCTCATAGAGAAGATACCGTAAGATTCAAATGCTATACGATAGCCTCCGGTAGATGAGGAGGTGTTACCAGCTGTCATCAGAAAACCGAAAATTCACAAAAGGAATAGGTATGCATTAAAATTTAAAAATGAGATGAAGCTTTTGCTCAACAAGAAAACACGTATCTTCAAGAGATACGTCAGCAATAGGAACAAGAAAATTTTCAAAAACCTCGAAAAAATTTCGTACGAAATTACGAAGATAATAGTGTGCCAAAGATAAATTTTATTCGTCCTTCAGCGAAAAACTTAAACGCAATCCTAAAGAACTATGGAAGTTTGTAAAACAAAGAGGAAAAGAGTAAGAAACTATTCCCCCGTTCTCTACCGATCAAGGATGTATAACTATTAACGTCGATAAAGCCAATCCCTTTAACAAATACTTTCAATCAGTTTTTTCTGCCCCCCTAGTGGGTGCACCAAGTGCGCGTAGTTCCCAGTGCCATCTACCGGCCATGCCAGATATAGATGAAACATATAATGGAGTATTAAATCTTCTTCAAGAACTGAAACCTCATTCTGACCCCGGTCCTGACGCCATACCCTGTCTAGTTTTGAAAAACTGCGCAGCCACGGTGTCTAAATTTCTTGTCGTGATATTCAGGATATCTATGTTTACACGTCAGTTGCCCTTACAGTGGAAATCTTCTAACGTCGTACCTATTCATAAAAATGGACCCCGTTGCCAGGCGCCCAATTACAGACCCATATCGTTGACGAGCGTGTGGGAGCGGGAAGCAGAATTTAGGCTAAAAGCAGTCCCAGTCACATTTGTCATGTCAGTGTGGAATCCCTGCAATCAGACTTGCGTAGCTTGAAAAGAAGGCAGGATCCTCTGTCGATTGATCTAATTTCTTTGTTAAGCTAGACAAAAAAATTAACTAGCTGTGTTCATTCGTAGTGGAGTGGGGACAATGCCAACAGATATAGAACGCTAGCAGGCTCAGTTTAGTTAATGTCAGCTAGGCTCCCTAGTGAGAAGTTTTGTGGCCCTAGTATATACATACACATTGCGCACTCCTGCACGTTAAACCAAGTGCACTTTTATAAGTACGCGCCGTTTTGTGAAAGCCTTGGTTTGCTAGTTTGTAACAGGCAGGAAACAACACTCGATATTTGAACTTGACGCTAAAAAGTTAAAACCCGGTTAAGATGTCCTAACTGCAACTGTGTTCTCATGTAGAAAGTTGGTTCCCTGGTTGTACGCATCGTACTCATCCCCACACGGCAGTGACGAAGTCCTCATTGTGAGATTCAGCGTGACGACGAGGAGACCGAGATGTGCACACAAACAAAAACATATTGGCTCTTACATCCAGGTACACATATATGGTGAGGTCAAACTGCGCTCAGGCACACGCTCATACAATGCTTCTTGAATAAATCCTGTCGACAATGGGGTCACAGAAATGAAGGCCGAGTCACCGAGGGGCTCTGGAATAAATATCATTCCCTTCCTAAATACACAACGTTCCAATTCACTGAGGGGTGCAGACGGCGCGGCGATATGGGAGAAATGAGCAAGCGAAAGGCGGAGAAACGCGTGGAACAAGTGTGAAATTGATGATCGACTTGTTCTCTCATGACAGCTGCCTCAAGCTGGTAGCGGAGAGACTCCATAAGTGGCCACAGATCCGAACGCACTCGAGCCAGATATGCGACCGTACTTGGCCCTGTGCCCCCCAACGGAATGCAGCAGGGGAACGAGAGATACATAGCGTAAGTCCCAAGCCAACAGAAACCCGCGCGAGCCGAAGAAAAATCGCTCCTCTAAAACAAATCTCCGTGAGGCTGTACTCTCCCACCGCATACGCGGAAATCCACCGCATGAGCCTTAAATCTTTGAAATGGATGCCTGGATCCCGCCTAACGCTACGGTAGCCCAAGCTTCTTTCCTTCGGTCGAACGCAGAGACGTTGCTAGCGGTGAGCATGTAGCTGATTCACCGGAGGATTGCATGCTCGCTGCGAGCCGAAGCGTAGAGCCTGCCCTCTGAAAGCCTCGAAAGACCGACGGCCAACTCGCGATGAATGCTTGTACGATGTGAGCATTGGTCTGTAAGCAAAGGAGTGCATTTCGATGTCGGATAACTCCACATATTTTAGATCAAGGATATGCCGCTCTCATCATTTCCTTGGATAAATATGTCCCTTCATATTCTTTTTGCAGTGCAAATCCTACGGATACTGAACACGCAGAAGTTTTTGGAATGTCAACATGTTTTTGGACTGAAGCGATTACTGGGCAGCTGTCTGCCACTTCGTCTCACCTGACAAGTAGCATCAGAATACCGCTTATTACTCTTCCTAACAAGAGCACTTTCGGGTGAAACACCACTGCCCCTTTCACAAAAGACCCCCCTTTTTTGTTGCGTACTACTTGTGTAATCCGTATAGCACTGTGGAGCCATTTTGCTTACAGAAATGCCTTAAGTCCACACCCGAAGCTGAATCCTAAGCTTTTTCCTAAATTAGCAGAGGAAGTGTGGTCCATTTCGGACTGGAATACTCCCTTACCCTCCCTTCATCTAAATGAGTGGTTGTCCAGCACCGCTTGGATTTTTGTATCGTGGCAAGGGGACATTCGAGTTGTACGAATAATTGTATGCACTTAAATTGCAGCAACAGGCTATGTGGCCTAAAAGAGTAGCTCGACATTAGGGCGAGCAAACCAGCAACGTATTCTCGTTTGGCAAAGAAGCACTGCATAAGGCAATACTTAAAATTCAAATACGTGGTACCTGAGAGCAGATATAAGCCCTACCATTGCACCTGTTTTAGGTCCTTGCAGTACCCTCTTTTATATTATCATCTCGGAGTTCGAATTACTGATTCTGGAAGCCCGCTGAATCTGGAGGTCCGCACCGTTGCTAAAGTTGAGGAAGAGAACTGGGCGTAAATGAATCAGTTTTCAAAACCAAGCGATTCATCTCAGAACTCTTCCAATAAAAAAACGTTGGTCTCAAAAGGAATAATGTCACGTCCTTTTATGCTGAAACTTGCCTTAAAAAAAAAAAAAAAACTTGTCTTCTTGGTCAAACTAAATACCCGATTATGAAAGTTGAAGATTTTCTTCTTGAAGTCCAGATTTGTCAAAAACAATTCTTTAGGAGAAGCCTTCTATGTCTCGCTGATAGCGTACGTCAAGTGAAAACCGCGCAACAGGAAAGCCGGCTTTCTCTGGCTGCAATGATGATCGTTGGGGAAGTGAAAGAAAAAAAAAAAAACACTTCCAATGGCCGCAATCGAACCTGGGTCCCTCGCTTTATGAAGCCGGAGTACATCCGGTTATGCCATTCCTCCGTCGCATTTACAGAGGAGTGCACGGGCGCCCAACATTGCCTAAAAATTCACGCACACCTCTAAGGACGTCGATGGTGGAACGCGAAGCATTTAACAGCAGAGCTGTTTAAGCTTGTAGTTCCGCCGTATAACGGTACCAGAAAACAGAGCGAGCTAACGTGAACGTGCGCCTCGTGAGGAGCGCTTGATGTCGGCCACTCTTCTTGTGCCACATGAGGAGCTCACCAAAAATACCAAGAAAAATACCGAGCGCATGTTAGCGTATGCCTTGTTGGGTGCGCCCGGAATCGGCCAGGCTTGCGCGTGGGCTTGCGCCACGAGAGGAGCTCACAAAAAATACGAAGAAAAAATATGAAGTACACGTGAGCGTGCCCTTCGTGAGGAGCGCCCTGGGTTGGCCTGCTTAACCTTCGATAGCACTCTGCCCAGCGCTGGTTACATCATCTCTCGCTTGTTCTCCTCGCCAAATCGCATGCATTCACGCCTAAAGTGGGGAACAAAGACGCCGAGTTCGTTCTACGGACGCCGAGTGCGCGAAGCAGGTTGCCGCGGGTTCTAGCGCGTGCTAACGCGGTACACTTTGGGAGAGATGTGAAAGGCTGCGGACAAAACCGTTCGGGCATACCAGTCATGGAGAGCTTTCAGGGGCTACTTCTGCAATCCATGTGAGGTGTAACAGCCGGGTCTCCAAAGAAGGGAGAGGGGCACCAACTCTGGTGATTTTCCAACCTTGCACCATTAGTGCAAGCAGCGCCAATTTTTTTTTTTTTCCGTACGACATCAAAGGCGAAGGATCAGAGTCAAAGCCGCAGCAATGAAAAGCCCATGCTGCGTGCGAGTCAAAGTGAAAGCTAAACTAGTCCAAATCCAAACCGTCTCTCAGAAAAAGTACAAACTCAGATGACAACCAAAGAAATTCTTCACCAGGTTCGCGCTCAACCATCGTCGTCGTCGGGCGGACGGTGCGCGATTTTTTAACTTAGCTTTCACAATTTCTGAAAGAGAAAAACCTGTTTATGGCTGCTACCCACAAAAGTATGCGAATTTGTAAAGATTGTTTAGACTACCGGGATTTTTACAGTAAGCTTTCCTGGCGCTATACGGGCACCGATTCTGCGAGTCCGTCGCCATAAATAACGAGCGAGCCATGAATAATAAAATGCGCTATAAGGACCCGTGAAGTGGGCTGGAAACATTTTCCAAAAGACAAGTCGACGTTGGTAACGAGGCAGCGTGAGGCACAATGGGTCTTTCGGAAAGGCATTCTGGAAACTAGTAGTATAACATTAGGTTACAGGTAAATGTATCAAAACGAATAAACTATTCCGTACCATTAAATATTTTGTCACCAAGGACCCAGCAACACGAAAAGCCGCGATGACAGGGCAACAAAGAGGCCTCTATTTCCGCCATTAGGCAGGCGCGTAGTCACGCGCTGTACAGTCGGATGAAAAGTACGCAAAAATTGTTTTCTCGCCTAGTTAGAAGACAGCGTCCACCAAAATCTCATTAGCTTCGACTTGTATACACTCACGAATCGGAATTAGCTGCTAGAAGAGTGGGGAATGTGGCGGGGTGGGGGGGGGGGGGGGGGGGGGTTGAAAGGGGCCTGCTGCTTAGGCTCTCTTTGGATCTGGCTCTATACGCACGGGCTCGTGGCTTCTTTGTACAAGAGCCCCTCTTTGTGCCACGGTTAAATATTAGCATTAAAAAAATTACCGATATTTTTGATATTTTCGAATTATTCGGAGCTCCCGAACAGGCAGCCAAAAGACAACCTTTTCATCATAGGCTTGTCGCAGGACCCTGCCACAGTGTACATTTCTGTCATCATTGCCAAGTTGTTGCCTTACACAGAGGTCCGACTAAGTCTCGGCCACCAACATAAAATCAGCATAAAATCAGCATAAAATCAGCATAAAATCAATAACCGTACCGTCTTTTATGCAAATTTTGCTGACATTGTTGGCCAATTGTTTCTTACTTTGAGCACATTTTTTAATCTTTATGCAGTCGCTTATCACTTTTTTTCTTATTTGATCCTCGTGTACGGTTTTTCAGGTAAATTTAGTCTTTGGCTTCTTTAGCGATCCACTATTCGCAAGCTTCTCTGGCACATGCTTACTCGAGGAGATTAAACAAAACAAGCGCAACGCCGCACCCGTATTCTTAAAAGAAATGACCTGGCAGACTCGAACAAAAAAATAACTCCAGCGTAAAAAAACCCGTTGTTTCTAATACCCGCTAGCTGCTCATTCTTATTCGAAGTAGGCTGTTTTCCATTTAGGCTAAGTGCGCTTTTGCGTGCTTCAAAATATAAACGCATAATTTAAATCAGCAGTTCTCGCGCCTTTCTGCAATGAACACGAACTTCCTAACACAATTATGTGTTTGTTCTAAGATCTCGGCGCGCACCTCTTTGACTGTATTTTTCTGCACTGCAGTATGCTGGGCGCTACCTAGGCTTTAATGCGAGTTCCATTTTGAAAACAATTTTTCATCCCATGCAGCTCTCCAGGCAGCTGTAATCTTCTCCCACCCATTTTGCATTATCCGAACTATTCCTGAAAACGCACTAACGTCATCGTTGGCACGAAACTGGTGTAAGTGTTTGTATAAAAAAATACTAGAATTGGACGTTTCGCATTCATTTTCCTTTCGTAACTCTGAGCAGTTGCCCAGAATGCTTTTGTGGTGTTCTCTTTCACCATCCTTTTTGGTAATTACGTGTTTTCTCGGCTAATTACCATGTTTACTTGAATATAGGCACTACCCTTTCTTCTTCGCTCGCCATGCACAAAGTGAGGGAGGAGCTTAGAATCGAAAAACATAAATACCTCTCCTTTGCGCCACTTATTTTTGATGCCGTATCTCGACGACGTGGACGCACAGAATGAAGTTTTATTTGGTAAACATTCAAAAAATAGTCAACCCACTGCTTACATATGATACTCAGTCAACCTCACTACCATTCGAGTCCGTTGTGCCGCTTGGGCCACCGCTCTCTGGATCCCCAGTAGGTCGTCTTTTGTTCCATTGAAGTGGTTTGTAATTGAACATTTCATTATTGACTTTGCCACAACGTCAACTCGGGACAGCTTCTGGGCGTGTGAAATCCACTTTGCTATGGTTGCTTAGAAGAAAAAAAGGGGGGGGAAGAGGGGGGGGGGGCGGGGCTTAGATACGTATGCAACCGTCTTTGCATTTTTTTTTTCCCAAGTAGGGGAGGGTGCTTAGAATCGGGGGGTGCTTAGAATCTAAAAAATACGGTATTACAAGTCCCCGTGCTATCGCATGCGAGAGTGCGACACGCACGGTTACCGAAAAACACCCGCAATGCGTGCTCCTACTCCACTTTTAATTCATAAACGAGATACAACGAGCTTTGTCAACTGAAATAATTACGGATATTTTTTTTATTGGGCCTTCGGTGTCCTGTGAGGTGGACCAGGTATATCTCCACTCGCCTTCATAAATTCCTCGCGGCCATTTTCGCCAATCCATATTAAGCTTAGGCCGGAGGATATGTACTAAGTATCTCTAAAAAAAGACATTTCTGGTGGTCCGGTGATTCCATACACTGTCTGATTCTCCCGAGGCAAATCGCCTGTATTTTATCGACGCGCAGCCAGTGCTATGTTTCTCTGGGAGACAGTTTTATGCATGCATGTGATGTCATTCAGGACTATGCCGCTTCTATCGGCCTCTCTATTATCTTTAATACCCTCTCATCTCATAGACAGCAACAAGTCTGAAGAGGCAGCGCACCACTGCGTTCCTCATCGTCGGGATCCTAGCGCCCCAATGCCACACGTTGATACTTTCCACCTCTTCCGCCTCGCCCTCCATTATGCGGGCAGATCGGAATCCGATTATGTGGGCATCCCACGTGTAGATCATCCACCTTCCACATCTCCGTAGCATCGCTAACCGAAGAGCGGTACTCCACGAACATCAGCTGCTCGTATCAATGATGATTTCTTATGTCCGGAATTAGTACGCGCCTTCTACATTTAAAGACACGCCTCCTCAGCTCGGCCTCCGAGGCGCCGCTCCGTACACTTTATAGATCCTCTGGCGCACCCCGCCCACGCCGTTAGCGACTCCCTAAAAAAACCACCCGGATTACTCTACTGACGCAACACTGGGGAGAAGCGAAGCATGCAGTGTGCGCCGGTGTTTCCCACAGCAAAATCACTGCCAATGGGCAATGAGAGACAGAAGACGATTATGTTTGAACTGTATACATATGTACATTGATTAAATACAATCAGCAATCGTGTAGCAAATCTCAGTCAATATGCATAATGTATATCTTTGGTTCTTCCCCCTCGTACTAATGATCCTGGTGTTGATGGGGCTCCTGCGCTTCCAAGTCGTAGATCGTGCCGAGTTCAGGTAGAGGTATACAGCTTTACTTAAAAGTCTCGTGTCTTTAAGCACAAATTGTTCAAACGCGAGGCGTTGGAAGACGAATGTCACGGTGTGTTCTTTTAGTACGCGTTTTTGAGGGATGAAACGTTCAAGCGCGAGGCGCTGGAAAACGAGTGTCCCGGTGTGTTCTTTTAGTACGCGTTGAAGTTCTAGCGCGAGGCGTTCTAAAACGACTGTCCAGGTGTTTTAGCCCCGTGACTACACGAGACGACGACAGGAAACACCGACAGCCCGAGGCCCTAAGGTGCTTCGCTCCTAAAATCTGAATTTATACCATTCTCGAGGTGCTCATCCCCTGTAATCGCCTGGCCTAAATCGAGGGCCCTGAGACAGCTGCCCAACTTCAAGCTATTCTTAAAACACTTAGCTACCCTACCCATTCAACTCCTTCCCTGGGCCATTTTCTATAATTTGCACCTCCAGACTCGACCCACAATTTGAACTCAGTTCGACACCCTGAACGTGGCGACCAGCGCGTGCACGCCCTTTCCGAACGAGATGATTGCCTACTTGTTTCGCTCACTGTTCCGTTCTCTACTGTAGCTAGCAACATTCGCCCTGACTCAACGGGCACCGCTTCATTCTTTCAACTCCCTTCGTCAGACACTGCCTTGGTTTCCCTTCTTTTCCCGCCCGATTCAACATTACTTCATGAATGCTCCATTGTCCCCGCGACCGAGTTTTGCAACTTTCACCATATCTACAAAGTTCCCAGTCCACGTTTCTTTCCACTGCCAAACAGCCATCTAGAACATCACTGACCATGTGACGTCTCCACAAACCACAGTATTCGTTGCATATTCGCTCCAATTCCAGCTTAGCTTGTATTCTTACTGCACATTCTAGGCTACAATTAGTTCCTGGTCGCGGTTGACGCGGGCGGCAATGTCAGCTCGAACGAGCCAATCCGAGTATCTTTTTCCAGTCTGCCGATGTCCCGGCTCAGCTCGCTGCCAACCCCTTTGATCGCACTGAGCCCAGCAGTTTCCGCCGCACTCACTTACACGGCCAGTGAAATTCCACGAGCCAGTATACCAACACCCCCTCCTAGTATCACGCGTGAGGCTCCGTGCCTCCTCCGCAGGCTCGAATAGTCCACTCCAACCACAATCGGGCCGATTGTGGTGGAAAGGGCCCCTTGAGCCAGCAGAATGAGGGCCAGCCGACGGCCAGAAGACAGCAAATATTTTGGAGCAGCCAAAATGTCAAGGCTCTGGTCCAAACGAAGGCGGGAAATTTGGTGCAGCAAAAGTGGAGAAGAGTCCAGCCGGTCGCAGAAATTTTTGGTCAGCGAAAATACCAAGGCCAGCCCATTGTGAAAATTTTGGGACGGCCAAAGTGTCAAGGCTTATGGTGGAAATTTGGGGCAGCGGAAGTCGTAAGCGTGTCCAACCAGTGGCAAAATTTTGGGGAAACGAAAGTACTAAGCCTATGGCCCACCCAATGGTAGAAATTTGGGGCAGTGAAAGTACCAAGGCCTATGGCCGTAATATTGGGAAAGTGAAAGTTCAAAGGCTACAGTCGCATCGATGGCGCAAAATTTCGGGCTGTAAAAGTGCCAAGACTATTGCCTAGCAGGTGACGGAAATTTTGGGCAGCGCAAGTGCCCAGGCTATTGTCCAGCGATGGCGAAAATCTTGGGGCACCAAGATGGCAAGGCTACCGTCCAGCCGAAGGCGTAAATTTTGGGGCAACAAAAGTGCCAAAAATTTAGTCCAGCCGATTGCGAACATTTAGGGGCAGCCAGAGTTCCAAGGCTATGGTCCAGTCGAAAGCAGAAATTTGGGGCAGCGAAGGTGTTTGGGTGTAGTCCAGCGGGTTGTGAAAATTTTGGGGCAGCGAAAGTACGAAGCCTATAGTCCATCAAGTAGCAGAAATTTGGGACAATGGAAGTGCCAAGGATATAAAACAGCCGATGGCGCAATTATTGGTGCACTGATATAGTTCCAAGAATACATTCATGCCAATGGCAGAAATTTTTGGGCAGCGATAATGCGGGGGGCTATTGTCCAGCCGATGGCGAAACCATCGGGGCAGTCCAAATGGACGGCTATAGTCCAGACGAAGGCAAAAATTTTGGGGCTCCGAAAGTGCCAAGAGGGAAATTTGGGGAAAATTTGGGGCAGTGAAGGCGCTAAGGATGTAGTCCAGCCGGTGGCAAAATATTGGGGCAATGAAAGCAATAAGGTTATATAGTCTATTCAATGGCAGAAATATGGGGCAGTGAAAGTTCCAAGACTACAGTCCCGCTGAAGCTCTGGGGCAGTGAAAGTATCAAGCAGATGGCCTCGAATACTGGCCAGGGAGGTGAGGTCGCGGTCACTTTAGAGTGTTTGGTGCGAGAATAAAGCGCAGCAAGCTCTACACGCTGTTTATTATAATGCAAGTTAATTAGTGCGTGCAAAGGACGACTTCAAACACGTGTTGTGCCCCGGGCGGCCGTTATGGTAGAAGTGTACAACAAAACGATGTTTACTGTTGTTTACCCAGCAACAGGAAAGCAGCAAGAGAAACGGAAGCAAGCCATTCCGCTGTAAGAAACGGGTGACTTCAGCTTCGACTCAAAATATATGCGTGTATCCGAGAAGCATTTTGACGCCAGTGACATCCCCGTGGCGAATGATTCGCCGTCAGATTCGGTGGGGTGTCACTGCAGCGCGGCAAGCGTGCCGCCGTTTCGAGCAGCGTTCCAGCCTGCTTGCAGCCTTTGGGACGTTATAAATCATTTCACATTATTGAAGGCCAAGTACACCGCAGCACACAGAATGCTAACGAAATGGCAGTCAGTGGCATGGCGGATTCTCCAGACTAACAGTTTCCCAGACCCCTTGGCCTACAGCCCTTGCTGCCCAGGAGCATACACAGACGTATGCAAAATTTAAGAAGGCAGGGTGGATCTGCAGCAAATGGTTTGGTCGTGCCCGCTTAAAATAGGAGCGGAGACAGAAAGAGAGACCACTGCTTATTAGAAATTAGGACAACGGAAAAGTGGGAGACCACGCTGCTCAGTTGTGACCCGGATGTGCAAGTACAACGTGTCCGGATGGCTGCAGCCGCCGCTACGGTCCAAGAGCTCCTGGCCGCCGCCTGAAGGGGGAAGATTCCAGAAGCAGATCTCCCCACTCTTCTTCCCTTAACCCCATCACGGGCAAAATAGGTTTTTTTTCTACTCTCTACTATTCTCCCTCTTTCCCGTGAACCCCTGTCCCGCTCCCGTATTACCTCATCCCACTCCTCATCCCTCGCCATAGACAGCGGCACGTTCAATACTTACATATGGTAGTCTATCGACGGTAATTTTAATCAGCACTGTGAATTTTTTGTTGTTTTATTACTCGTGTATTTCTACGTAAAGATGTTACGAGCTTCGTTGCAATCGCAACGCACTTGCCACTTAAGGTTTCCCATCCCCCGCTTGACTGCCAGAGACAACTCGAAAACTAGCGTTCTCAATTAAAAACAAATAAAATTCGAGAAACAAACAGCCCACATTAAATTCAATCATTCAGCTACTGGTACGAAGTTGGCCGGCCTTAGCGCGTCAACTCCCCAAACTCATGTTACCTGACCTCGCATATGTCCAGTGGTCGAAAAGCAGGGGTCGAAATAACATTGTAAAACTAGTCTGACCCATGCACAACTGCCGCGTAGTCTCCGGTGTTTCAATCCGCGTTCCCCGTCATGTTCACTCCACCACTTTATCGATTCCTGGCAGAGCGCAATCGATGGCAATTCTACAGACTCCGGTTACCTCGCAAATCTCCCGGTACCGCGGCGTCGGATTCTTTAAACAAGCTCGGGGCTGAGTTCGCACAAATCTCTGCGTCTCGTTAAAACTCGAGTCGCGCTTTTGTTTACGCGGTGGTGTTTCGTTTCCGCACCCTGTCTCTCAGGCATTCCGGTCCTCCTTTCAGCACAACCGCATTGTCGCTGTCCTTAATCCACCCTGCGGAGTTTATCAGCAATTCAACAGGACGCTTCAGCTGCATCCCAGGACGGAACAGATCCGCGAAATGCAAGCGGGGTGCGGACTACAGCGACACAAACGGTAAGTCGGGTGATCGCACTTACTATCGTATCATGGCTACAAACGACTGCATAAGGACAATAGAAGGCACGGAAAAAAGTAATAGCGAATGCGTTACTGTGAGACAATGAGAAGCTACAAAGAGGATTCGTTTCGAGGCATTGCAAGTACGTTTCGGTAGTGGTATTGGGTATAGCAGTTTGTAATGAAGCAACGCAGTATGTGAAAGCCTTAGCTTAGTATGTGAGGTATTTTGGGCACGTATCGCCAGAATGGACACAAAGTGAAAGGTCCAGTTCAAAGCTCAGTTCATATATTCAGCATTGTAATCTTGCACAAAGTTTAAATAATAAGGGCAGAAACAAAAAGCTGCTGAGAAGCAGCTTGACAGGGTTTCTGCTCCGTTTCTTGACAGCGAAAAGAACCGCAGAAAAATGAATATGGTAGAACTTTTACAGAAATTGGCTAAAAAGAGCATACGCAAAAGAATAATGTACACGTGTATGCATCTGAATACAATTAAAAATGCACATAAGCAATCATATGCACACTCGGATATACATTTATATTTAGAAAGTAGATACACACATATTACATATTGGACGTAGTACAGGTTGGTCGGCCGGTGTAGAAAACAGTAACAAGAAACTAACACAAATAACACAAAATTACATAAAATCACCCTTTCTACCGATATCTCTACGTGCATGATGCGGCCAATGTTAAATGCGTCGGTTTTTCCCTTGTCCTCCCTCGACAACAAAAAAGAGCTAAAAAATGGCCAAAATTGTTTTATGAAAACAAGGAAACAATTACACGCTTTACACGTTTTCATTTCACGAAGAAAAAGTGCTAATTGTCAGAGATAGGCCTTTCTACATAAGACAAATTTCTGTTGACCTGCACTTTTTTTTTACCGGCCGTTCATGGAAACTTCGACATTATTCAGATCCAGGTCCTCCAACCCTAGTTGGTAGAGAAGAAACTAAACTGTTACTCGGCGCATTATGAAGCACAGAGCTCGCACAAAATTCAAAAATCTGCCCTACACATGTACTTTCCAGAGAAACTGTTTATGGTGTTCACATAAAGGCCTACTGCCGATGAAACAAAACTGCCATTTACCGGCCCTAAGACAACGCTTTTGGAGGGTCAAAAGAGGCCTGTTTCTGGACGCGACCACAACCGAGATACCGGAGCCCCGACGATTTATTTTTCCTGTCACCTATGGCCCCTTGTATGCCGAGGAATCTTCCCTACCAGAAAGATTGAGCACACCCAATTCATAACGCGGAATAATCGATCTTCCAAACCCTGGCTACCGGCTATTCTGCACCGACGGGCTACCGACGTAGCGACTTTTTTCTGCGGATGTTTTGGGAAATGGAGGCATCTTTCACCCACGGCTTCCATACTTCGAGCAAGAAGCGCTGCGCGTCAATCATAGAGGGCGCCTGCCCTCCTCAAACAAGGTCTGCCATAAGCTTTGGTCGACACGGTTTTGCGAAGCTGGAAATATATTTCCTCGACATCTGCCAGTGCATCAACCGAGGAAATATGCCGGAGAAAAAGTGGCCTCAGTGGCGTTATTTCTGTGTGTTCAAAATGGCGGCTCTGACGGCTTCTTTGTGTATGAAATATAAGATACGACGTTCTTTTCAACTTGGTTAAACAAACTCCTAGGTTGTAGTAACCTGCTTGCTTTAAGCACAATCTTCTCTTCACCATGTCTGGCTTTCTTTGAGGATTTTAGGCTTGGGTAATCTTTGATAAAAAAGTAAGGTCCATGCCAAACTGAACGCTATTGTTCAGTTCGCTTCGGTGTAAAAATGTGAAGCATATCACTGCTGCTGTAAAGACTAGGCGTTCCCGGTTAGACTAAGGCAAGCCAAGGAAAAGGAGAAATGGTCCCAGATGGACTGCGGTTCCAGATACACATCGGAAATTTGCGACTTCCCGACGACAAAGACTGCACTCTGCAGGAACGTTGATTTTCTTGCCCGTTTTAGTTTTCACTCATGCTACGCAGTTAACGACGAATGATTGCTTTATATTAAACGTTTAGAACTGGTGCAATCTGACACTTCTAACGCATCCTTTTTTTCAATAGTTCAGAACATCCTATTACTGTTAGGGTAACATGTCTTGAATGATATGTTAGGTTCATATTTAACCTTCTTAATAACAGCAAACGCGAGCTGTATTTCCAACGCATCATCCCGGAAATAGTTCTACCATGTTGGGAACTGGGAGTAAATTACTCGGAACTTTTCTTCGAAATATTTTATTGCTCAGGTATTTGACAACTGAAAGTATTTCACTGAATTAAAATTACATTAACTCAAAATGAGTTGAGCCACCGACTAAACAAAAACAAGGCTGTCCTGGTGACGCTAGGGAGTACAGATCGGGCAACACACTTTCGAAAACTAGAAATACGCTCTATCAAGGCTCACTAGAATGTCTCCTCGCCTTTTCTCTGTCCGCAGCGATACACAACCGACGCTCAGCGTCATCGTAAGTATAAATTCAGCCAGGCAGCCGTGCGAAAAGCTATTTCATTTCAGTCACCGTTTGGCAACGTCTTGTTTAAAATCGGGTATATCCGAAGCCAGGTTTCCCCATCTCTCGTTTATCGTCAACTTTTTGGCAACATTGTTTCATCTGCTTGTGCTTCTTGCCGCCCACTGCCTCGCACGGTAAAGGTAAAGCCTGCGCTGTAACAGCACGGCCGGTGTTGGTCCGTCGCGGGAGAACCTGTCAATCTGTCAGTTTCGGATGAAAGACCAGCCCGAAAGTCCGCATCCTCTTCTTCGCGCAGGCTGCCCTCGCTGTTTCTTTTCACGCATCGTCAAGCCCCATTGTCCCCGGCTAAGCTTGTTGCTCGCCCGCATCCAGGCAGCCGATGTGTTTTCCCCGCTTTCACGTCTCAGCCACCGTCGGCAGCCACGATGGTGACAAGCTGGCCAAATTTCCCCTGTCGGGGCTCGTTCGCCACACGTCCTGCATCGGCCACCGCACCGCGCACTTCTCCCTCCATTCACCATGCTCGAGGGAAGCTTGCTTTCCCACAGGGCCTGGCCCATCTGTTCACACCATGATTGTGTCACCGAGTTTGCGTGTGGTAACCCTGTGAAATTAATATTGAAATTTAGGTACCTGGAATTGACACCTAAATTTTCCGCCAAAGCCATGGTGCAATTCCCCGTAATTACAAGAATCGCGCCCACATCACCATTATATCTACTCGTCTAAATAGCCCGGAGGGGCGGCGTCGACCCCAGAGGGGGATTTAAAGAGGCCATGAAGACGAAATACAAGTTCGTTCCTTTGAAAGAAGGTTTTGTTCCCATAAAAACAGTGCCAATTGTAGTTGCAAATTGCAATACAAAGAAATCGGACAAGGTTAAAGAAAGACATTCACCAGTGGCGACATCCACCAGGCTACTGAGGCAATTTTTCGATGACGTCACAGATTCTTGTTTGGGTGCTTTGCGGCCGCGTAGGGACCAAAGGCCAATCGCCCAGAAAACATTACTGGGAGATTGTATTCGTTCCTCTAATTGCATTTCACAATTTTCAACGTGCGCGCTACAACGTTCAGACGCAGGTTAGTATTACCCTAACGGCCAGTTAACATGTTACTACTTCCTGGCCATATTACCATCACCTGTGGACCGAAAATTGAAGGTTATTCGGTCTGTCTGTATTTTAACCAGGCGGAGCTGTGTTGTAAAGCCCGTAAGTTAAGTGTTGCATGAAAAAATACCAACAATATACGGAGCGCTAGTGAGCGCGTGCCTCGTGGCGACCGTCGAGCACTCCCGGCACGCGCAGTGGCTTTAGCAAAAACAACTGGCAAAAACCACGAGGAGCGAGAAAATGACGAGCGGTTGAGCGCGTGCCTCGCGGCAACCAACTACGTACGTGGCCCCGGCAGGTGCCTTTAGAAAACAAAAAATTTCGAGCGCTGCCGTTAAGCGCTATCGCGTCATGTAATGTTTGCCATGGGAAGCACGACTATCAGAGTGTCATATGCGATGACTACTACTATCGCACGTGAAAAGCAACGACGGAGGATGTAAAAAACAATTCAAACTTTAAAATGCGTCGGGATGTGTCCTTCAGTGCTCAGTTACACTGAAAAGTCCTGCCGGCTTCACTATGGTCAAGCCTTGCGCGACTTAGTGCAAGCTTCTCCAGTTGAACTGGGGAAGTTCCCGACAATGCTGAAAATGACTTTGCATCAACCCCTCGCGGGAAGCACGACGACGACCTCTCCGAAGCAATGCGAGATTACTGCACGCGCACAGCTTAGCTTTGGCTCCGCCAGTAGCACACTTTTCTCCGAAACGCCTAACTGGCGTGCGCCGCCATATTCCCATTCTGCTCGGTGACTCAATCGCCGTCAGCTAAACGCCCGGCGAATGGCGTCGACTGCCGCCGCTCATCTCGGAACAGAGACGTACAGAAATGTAGCACGCACACACAATAAACGATAAAAGACGAAAAACTAGAGGAAAAGCGAAATCAAATAAAGGCCTGATAGTGCGAGAGAGCAGTCCGACACGAATGGCGATGGCGACGGACTGCGCTTGCACATTGTTGCCAGACAACGATTTACATTCTGCCAATGACCGCTATATAAGACGAGGGGTGACTTTTGTGCAGATTTTTTTTTGAAAAAACTTGACCTATATTCCGGTTTATACGGTAGTCGCGGCCCGCGCAGGGCCTTTAGCAAACAAAAATTTCGAGCGCTGCCGTTAAGCGCTATCGCGTATGTAATGTTTGTCATGGGGAGCATGACCTATTCAATGCATATGGAGATGACTACTACAGCACAGTTGACAAGCAACGACGGAGGATGTAAACAAACAAATTCAAACTTTTAAAATGCGTGATGTGTCCTTCAGTGCTCATGTATAATAAAATCCTGCCGCTTCACTATGGGTCAAGCCTTGCGCGACTTAGTGCAAGCTTGTGCAGTTGAACTGGGGGAAGTCTACAATGCTGAAAATGACTTTGCATCAACCCCTCGCCGCGAACACGAACGACGACCCTCTCCGAAGCATATGACGACGATTACTAGCACGCAATACGAAATTACGCAAATAAACAATGATACTGAAGCCTAACTGTGTCCGGAAATTCTCACCTACACCGCTTCGGCCATTTCCAGTCTTGCGCGTCAGCTCAAGCTCCCTGAATTTTTGATAAGAAAATCTCTTTCGTGTCTGAAAGAGAGCCGAGTGAGCGACCAAAGTCTACTTCTTTCAAATAGAAAAAAAGTGTTATTTGTGTAGTATATGCCATTTTAGGATGGCGAAGAAAGGAGTAAGGGCAAGGAGGATGAAAGATATATTGCACAAAATTACGGAAAGGAGGAGGAGGAAATTAGAGGAGGGGAGAGATTCGGAGGGGAAATGGTCGACGTAGAGAAGCGGATATTGAAGTGGAATACCGGGAAAGAGAATGGGACAAACTAAGGGGAAAAGAGGGGGAGATGAGAAGGGTAGAGTGCGGATCGTAGGTATGTTAGGAAGAGGGGGGGGGAGATAAAATTAGGGGTAGCAGAAGGAAGTGGAGGTAGGATGGCAGTAAAAGGAGATATGGGTAGGAGAAAGGAGGTATATCGATAGAGGGTTGGTGAGGGTGGTAAATATGAGGAGGAAGAGAGCAAGGACTGTAAAGCGCGAGAGGAGTGGGCAGGGGGAGGATCAAAGATGGAGAGCGAAGATTAGAGGAGAGAGAAAAGAGCTGAGGAGGCCGATTCACATTCCGTATCCAAACTTGATGATGTTTGGATTTTTATGGCGCAAGGCCGATTGAGGGCAAAAAGCACCAGAGGATAGTTGTTCATTTCAGTGATATGACTACTAAAAACATTTCAGTAAAAGTGTACGTATGATAAAACAAAAATCAGTGAAGATGGCTGGAGTAAAGGGCCACGTCGTCATGATGCAGGATAACAAAGGAGATATAAAAATTTGACATCAGTGAGAAACTCTAAGACTCGCTTGATTAACAATGGACTCGTCTCCTGAAAAGTATGATGGGTGCACCGGGATGTGTTGTCTGTATAGTTGTGGGAAGTGTTTGCATCGTGTTCTGTCGTGTGTCCGGTGTCCAAACTTACTAACGTTCTTTTCAACTAAATTATAAGTTCCTTGTATTTGTGTCGCCGGCCATTTTAGGGGCCGTTTGAGTGCTACAAATGGGCGGGATTTCGGCTTTTCTGCTCATTGGTCGATTAATGGTCTCGCATTTTTATCAAAGTAAGCGACCGAACTTTGAAGAAATGAGTAACCGATAAAATAAAACGAACCAAACAAACATATTTATTGTGGAATAACCATGGAGAAACGAAACTTTAGGAGGGAGCGTTACGTGACAATCGTAAAACCTAGTGGCAAAAAATTAAAAAGCAAGGTAAGAACCCCCTGTAACGTGACGGACACGCGATAGTTCTTAGAGCCTCGCGTAGCCGCCCAATCGCTCTAAGTGCGTGCGTCTGTCCGGTGCCGCACAGGCTGGCTGGGCGTAGCGCGTTGCGCTGCCTACAATTACAACCCGAGACTCGCAGCGAGCTAATCGGGTGGGCGAAGTGGTCGGGCGGAGCGGTCGAGGTTTGTCTCACACCGCCCGAACCGAAGTGCTGTGGGCTGCCATGCGAAAGAGGAATGCCAGACGACCTTCGTGCCTTTCATTTAATTTCACAAATACACCACACTTGTCTCGGTTGTTGAATATTAACTGGTAATCGTAACCTTACTTTAGCTGCGCTGTGCAGGTACGTTTACAAATAATGAACTGTTTACTGTTAAGACTACAGTCAGTCCGTCGCAGGCCCAAGCTCGCATTCGTTTTCCCCGTTGCATTCCGAACTTGCGAATCTAACAAGTCGAGGAGGAGGCAGGAGGAAAAACTTTATTGTGAGCCTGGGGATGTGGGAGTGGCTCCTCAGTCCAGGAGATCAAGGGATAACCACCCCGCGTTACCCTCGTACTACCTGCGGCGAGCCCGAGAATGCAAAGTTTTTCTCGAGGCCACCCCCCGAAATTGGTGCTTCTTCATTTTCTTTTTGCAGTGCATGGAAGAAGATCGTTAAAAATGTAAGCCTTTGTCAAAATTTTGTAGGCCAATGGCGACCGGTGCCGGAGGCAGGCGCCCGTCCAAGAAGTCGGCGCTGCGGTTGCCGCTGTCGCTGGGGTTTGCGCGGCTAGAGAGAGAGAGAGGGGGAACGTTCGCTCTTGCTTTTGTAGTGTGGCCGGTGCAGTAAAGCGTGAGACACATGCACAAGAACATGCGATTGGCATGCGACTCATCGTTACGACTGTCGGCTCGACTAGTCTTACGCGTGAATTTGAAACACATGGTCCAATGTACGCGTGCTTTGCGTCGTCGGCGTCGCTCCGCCCTCGGTTTTTGCTCCATGGTTGCCTCCATGTTTAGGCGCACTCAGGCCGATTTAAATATGTGCAAGAGAAATATGAGCAGGAGAAGAAAACATTTATCAACTTGAAGTGAAAATGAATACAGCTATTACGTTATACATTGCATTTTTATATGTTCAGTACTGCGGTGTGCAATAATTCCAGTGTGCAATAATTTTGCAATAATTCCGCTCGTCCATTGCCATACCAAATCTCTTCCACTTAATTTAGCTATGTCCCATATTCGCCCGTAACCGCCGTCAACTGCTAACTGCAGGTCCTGCACCCGCGGCTGAACTGGAGCACGTTAGTCGTGTCCGTGACGACCCCGCTACTCTAGAAAATAATTACCCAGTACGCCCCATACCCATCCACGACCAATGTAAACAGTGCAAACTGTGCATTTTGGTGCCACTGACTGAGTGAACTGTGCATCTTGTGAATAAGAGCTTAAAACTAGAACTGTGTACACTGTGTGAACTGACTTTTCCCTTTGTCTTCCCCCTCCGCCATCCTCACTTCCCCAAAGGGCCTCATGGCCTCTCGTCCTTAATAAAGTGCTTCACTCACTCACTCCACGCTGTAGGTACCGCTGGCAACATGTGTAGGTACCGCTGGCAACATGAGCACACAGGTCGGTGGCGGCGGTGTCGGAGAGCTGCTTCCCACAAAATACTCGAAATTGCCACTGGCGCCTCCTCAGGGCTTTGAAAGAAAGTTTCTTAGTGATGACACCTTCGGGCTCTAATTGGATGTGGCCGCACGACGATAGCAACGATGGCACGACTGCATCTGGCTTGCCAGTCGCCCGTCGTGAGCGTTCTCCGACCAGCGAACGATGCCAAAACCGGTCCTAACGATCAGTAGTAACGATCAGGCTCATGCGAAGCGGATGAACCAGTCGTCTATGTCTCTCGCGCAGCGCTCGGCCGGTTTCTCAGAGAAGGCACTTCGCTTCAGCGCAGGCGTTTCGCGCAGCACTTGTCTCGCCAGCCATACTACGAAAGCCAGAATGGAGCGAACGTTCTCCACTGTTTCTTTGGCCACGCAACCAGCCAAAAGCGGCAACAGCAATGCCCCTGCTTGGCCACGCGCCTGCTCAGCACATGGTCTCCGTGGCCTAAAAATTTTGGCAAAGGCTGTACCACAAAGTCATCACTACAATGGGGCTCAAAACGAGCCACCAAGGAGTAGCACCGACAATGCGAATGCATTGCAGCATGCGCGCGAGAAAAATCGAAGGTTTTCACGCTTCGAGACGACTCTCATCTGATGGGCACCTATCGTTTCACCGCTGTGACGTGAATGGAAGGTGGTGCGATAACTCCCAGCAAAATGTGAAATCCGATCATCGCAAGCAAATCTGTCAAACACCATGCAGCCGTAGGCCGCTCGCACTCGTGAATGTATACGGCCGCGCATTCCAACAATAAACACTCAGTGGGCAGTCAAATTAGGCTCGCAGCTCATGAGGATGCTTGCTGCGCATGCGATGAGACCGACCATCGCCGCCCCTTGGTCCTTGGAAATACTAACAGGATAGGAATATCGGGGTGCAGCCGCTGGCGTAAAATCTCGTACTGCGCATTCGGTGATGCCGCTCCATCTACAGCGGCAGCCTACCGCAACCACTATATGCTACCACAAGTCCGGAATGTGCGTACAAACTCCCAGGGTGCAGTGCGCCGCAGGAGCCCCAGCGGAGGAGGATGTGACATCAGAGGAAGTTGGCTTACGGAGGCTGGCCACCTGATATTATGCTCCCTCTCAAACCTTTTCTCTACTCTATGGAAATAGGCAAACGAGTAGCGCTGACACGTGCAAAAGAACTATTTTATCTCAAAGCTACCAACCCTCATTTATAGCGAATGAATGATTGAAAGTTCACGAGTTCGCCAGCTGCAAAAGTGCACAGCCACATGGGTGGTATAGGGGGAGGCGGTCAGCATATTATGGGGGCGCTCATAACAAGGAATTTAACTCGACAAGCATTCTTGGAGCGAGAATTCAGGGTGATCTTCTTCCTCACCCGTCCTTTCGCGGATGTGGACGACTTCTTTGCTCAGTGCGTGTACTGCTGCATCGTCATTTCGGAATATGGCTCAGAAGGCATGTGGTGCCGCGTTTCGAAAAAACAGAAACGGCTGTCCGCATTCCGGACACGTTCTGCCAGTTGCGACAAAAGCGGCGCTTTCTTTGTGCTACTGGTGTTTTCGATAGTAAAAAAAAATGCTTTGAGATGTTTGAAGGAGTGTATCTTATTTGTATCCTCAGGCGGTTGAAGAAAAGAGGGAGAGGGAGGACGTTTCTTTGCACGCACAACTGATGTATATCTCACACCATACAAAGACTGCAAGGCCTGTAGGGCGCTCTCTGTCGAACACTTCGGTATTGGCTTCTCGTCAATCTCAGAGCCTCTGTGAACCCCTACCGATAGCAAGCACACACTGCTGAAGTTTTGCTTTTTGCGTCCCTAGTTCCTTTTCTATTATTTGATTTTGCCTGCGTCCACCTTAGAGATTTCTTTCTCCGGTTTTTGATCTACTCGTAGGACGAAATAAGTTGGCTTGAAAAATAAAGCCTATTTACAAATTCTCTGCCTGAGAAGCATGGTGGAGCAGGAACAACATGTCAAGACCGGACAGCATCCCCGAGGCAAGAATTTTGAATCACCATTGGTGTTTGTTCTGCCCGGAATTCACTGTTACGTGACTCCCAAAGAACGAAAATGAATCCAGAAAGGAGTAGAAGGGCTCGGCAAGTGCGGCAAAACTTCTGTAGCCACTGCCAACAATGCCAATTGAAATCTGGAGCGATTTATCATAGACAAAAGTAAGGCGACTACGAGAATGTGAACTCTAGTAAACAAATTATGCTATATCTCTCCATGTGAGGAATTTGCCATTGACAGACGTAAGGCGAATAACTTGAGCATACAAATTACATTATCTTTCACCATTCAGCTAGAATTATCGCTTTTCTGGTGGCAATAGCACTGTTCAGTATTCCCTAATTGCAGTAATACTTCACCTCAATATACACAATCCTCCACTCGGCGCGGCGGGGTTCATGTTTTTATGATCACATTTCATTTCGTGCATGACCCTACTTGCGCGAACGAAAACGAAAACGAAAAGCGAAACCGCCCGTGTGTTCGAGATTTCGGCGTACGTTAAAGATCCCCATGTGGTCAAAATGTGGTCCGCAGGCCTTCAGTACGGCGCCCCTAATCACCAGTGTAACTTCAGTGTGTGAAACCCCCCCAAATCAATAAATTACTTACGCTACGACACACATATTTTTCGCGGTAGCCAACTATACATGCCATTCCAGAATAAGGCACAAGATTGAACTAACTGTAAAATGTTTTGCGTATCCGGGCCAGCTTGAAATCATTCCCGGAAGAAGTATATAGCGCCCATGTTTTCGTAAATTTTGCAGTATAGCAACACGAATCTAGTTTTATATACACTGTAGTGCTAGAGTGAGTGCAGGTGTGCTTTTAGATGCTTGTACAAACGGTGGGAGTCTCCCAGTAAACTGTACTTCACATTCGAAAGGAATATATTTGTAGTAAACACTGTTGGCAAAAAGGTGGTGAGATCGTAAGACGAGGAAGGCTTCTCCGAAGACTTCCCAAACGTAATAGAGCTACACGTCAAAGGTATATAAAAGCAGTGATAGCTATACAAAAGAAAATCACCATGCCCGGAAGTACCAGTGCCTCAGTTACATAAAGCAAAATATACATCAAATGGAGTTGAACTGTACTTCGAGTAACTTGATACACAAAATCTAAAGCTCAATCCGGAAAGAGGTGTGAACGCAGCACTACGGTAGAATGCTCTTGGCACGGGAAGCGAAACTGTGCAGCCGTGGACGATATGTGCTTCCTATCGGGTTTCGCTGAGTTTAAAAATTCTACGTGAAAGTCGGAGCGCATGAAAAGGGGCAGCTAGCTCCGGTTTCTAACGCTCCGCAGCGTTTATATCTGTCCTTTCTTGCTATTACTAATATTTTACTGTCTTTGTTTTGAGCTCCAAAAATTCCATTATATTGGCCGGACTCACAGGCGGAAGAGCGATAGTGTGTGAAGCCGAACACGACTGAACAAAATCCTCATGCCCCCGGCAAACAAACTAATCCCGCGTGTGTAGGGGGCACAAACACTTTTTTGAATTATGAATATTTCGCACGGGCAGCATATTTCATGAGCGACTAACGCAGATGTTTTACACATCTTAGTGAAGACTGCTTTAAAATAAACGACCAAGAAAAGAAGTGTAATGAATACACAGGATGCACCTAGAGGTGCTTCTTGGAGCGATTTCGCCCCAGTTCTGATGGCGTGCCACTAGATGGCATTACCTTTAACAACTAGAAAATATGGCAAGAAATTGAGTCGCGGTGTTCTGCGCACGCCCGATTTAAAACTCCCTCTGTGTGCACAAGGACATTCTTATGTGGCTCGTCACGTTTCGGTACCTGGCAAACCGCCCGGAGATTTCGAGGTTACGATTCCATACACAACGGTCCAAAGACTAACGATAACCTCCGCTAAAGTTAATTGAAGTGAAAGACACTGTTACATAAAATATTACGATAAAAGCCAATCAAACTAATCCTTCGAACCTGTCTTTGAAGCATTGCCGACTGCTTCAAGTGTATTTGCGCTGAATGTTGCGCAATCAATGAGAAATCTAATTTTAATTGAACGGAGTAGTTGTGAGACGAGTGGGGGCCGATTCGTCTCATCAAAGACCACATATAATCAGCTTTGCCGGTAGATTCCAAGCGAAAAATGTTTGCGTTTATAATTAGATACCTTGTACCCGTAAGGTATAAACAAATATGCCGGTACGGCATATTACAACTTCCACTACACGTACTACTACCACTAATCCGCGCAACTGGTAAAAATAAGGGCTGAATAGGACCAGTGACTGCAAACTTATTTGTATTGCTTGCACATTACGGCACTAATACAAGTAGTTCACCTCAAATTTCGTTGGACGAAAGTTATTTTCTAATACGTCATGACTGCGGCCATAGGACGCCTTTGCAATATGAAAGATAGATTAAAAAATTCCACTTCTTTAATCTAACTTTGCAGAAAGTTTTCTTTCAAGGATAATGGAGCTGTTTTTATTGATTTCATCCTTCTGAATTCAAACTGAGAATCAAAAAGGAGGTTGTGTTCGTCGAGGAAACGCGTTACCCTATTTGCTTTTTAACGGCGGAGCTGTTGTTACTGGCCGTAAGTTCGGGGTAGGTGCGCGCCGAAAACTCCCCGAGAGGAACTTTATCGCATAAGCGTCGCGCAGCTTTCGCATTACCCACTCTACAGCGGAAAGACACGTGATAGCAGCCACCGCAACACTCGAGAGGAGTGTACGCATGCGCTCAGTATCGTATGAGAGCCCTTCGCGTGGGAACTCGCATAGTCGTGCGTATGGGCTCAGTATCGTACAAGAGACCTCACGCGCAACGTCTTCGCAGTTCACGACATGGCCCGGCCGCGGGCAGTTCGCATGGCCGAGGAAGAGGCCGTGAACGGAAAGCAGGGCGTGCTACTGAAACTATCTGTCCTGCAATGCTCACGTACAACAGCTTCGCTATTCAAGTCTTGAGCATGAGTGCAAGCTTCCCTAGATTTTTAGGTGCGGAGCACCTTAGGACCGCACAATGTCCGTCCGCGTCCGTGCGCATAGCATTTACAATCGCAAAATATCACACAGGCACCGGCAGGATTCGAGTCTGTGTCTGGTAGACCAGACGGAGTTAGTGTCAGTCGTCTTACCCATTGGGCTACGATCGTGAGTTAGTAGCCCGAGAGTCAAACGGCTTACTCCCTGGCCTGTAACGGTGCGGAGTACCTTAGGACCTCCCAATGACCGCCCGCGTCCATCCGTGCGCCCACCACCATCAAGCGAAACCAAGGGAAATTTGATTTGAGTGGTGAGTCGCAGTTTCATTTAGATAATAATCAAGGTGCAACTCACGGCTCAGATTTAATGCCGGTCCGGCCGCATATCGGATGTCACTCGGGGCACAACTTGGATGTCATTGCGAGTCCCCGTATTCCGCACCCTCGCCATCATTCACGGAGTGGAGATGCTGCCATTTTTTTTTTTGCAAAGGCAGGAATGAGAAAATTTTGCCTCGTCTCTTTTATATCTAGTTAACTGTATAACGTTAGCGTCAGAATTGGAATTATTGTTGTTGTAACATGACTATATTTTGGACGAACCTACCTTGTATACTTTCTTCAGGGTCCCGTACGTTATATGCGACTGTACGCAAGATATAATTAATTTGGTAGGGGCGAGATTCTTCGGGATTGTTTTTGTTTAACTCACATTTCCAGCTTTTTTGTCGGTGTTGAACGTGAGATAGTTTTTGCGAACCATCTAGCTAAAATAAAAACTCGTTTGGAACGTATACTCAAGTCGCAAGCCAAGAATGCCGTCGGTAATGAAGCATGAAATGGGAAACTAGACACAAAATACCATAGGGTAGCAATCTCATTAGCAGCAATCTCAAACTAACCCAGTCTCGGTTACTAGGGTAATCAATAAATTCGGCTTTCTTTAAAACAGGAACATTTATCTTTACTTTGCCGAACGCTCTTCTTCTGCCCGTATTCGTTCACACTTCTACAAAAAACGACTAACTCTCTTGTAATTCCGGCTTAGAGCTTTGGTGCCGCCGGGAGTGTAAGAGTAAGACCTAACGCCATTGCGCGCGCAAAATGAAAGCTAGATTGGGCGCGGGTTTCCTATTAGAGTCAATGCTCATTTCTGGCCATGGCCGTTTCTTTTTGAGTTGAACAATGGCGCCGCTTTCCCGGCAGAAATACCGGTTTTCCATCCATAACTCCCCTTTCTTTAGCAGTTTTTACGGTTTGTTTTGTTTTGAGCTACTGTTTGAGAGAGCCCATTGACACTTTGCTGGATGTGCAGCCTTGGGCGGGAAGGCAGGCGTACATTGCGGGTTTAGGCTTGGGGTTAAAAACTTCATGGTTTTTCCAGAAACCAGTAACTGGATGAGGTCTTTCGGATTGCTTACAAAAGACACAGGTGTGGCGTATACTGCGAATGAATTTCACCGCATAAGGATGGCGGTCGCACTCCCTAGGGATGCGCAGCCAGTTTTGAACGATGCTTGCGTGGCCGGTGTAGTGCACAAGTTTGCACAACATGCGTGTCCAATGTATCAATTGAAAGGCCAGCTTGTGTAGCATAGAGAGATAGTGAATCGTATTTTGCACAGCCTATACCACCGGCGGAAAAACCGATAGTTCAAACAAAAAAAACTCCTTTTGTGCACCACTTTTCCCTGCATTTCTGAAGAATTATCAAACTAATGGAAATAAACAGATGTTTGAACGTACGGGGCAGTGGGTATACTACTTTACAAAGGATGTAAAAATTTCAGCTTTTCATATTGTAGATTAGAAAGAAGCTAATTTTAATGTAACTTAACTATTGTTTCAAGATAGTGGCAATGTATATAACACATTGTAAGCTTCATAAAGTCGACAAAAAAAACCTGGAATGAGACAAGCCACCTTCTATTCCTTAACTGGGCTCGGTGTACCTACGTTCTTCATAGAATGCCGCAAACGTCAATCCTAGCACAAAATACCGACACCGGGTTAGAATGAGGGATATAAAAGCACCATCGTTGAACACTTCCGGAAGTTAAGATATGTCATTTGCAGAAACACAAGGTGTGGGAGTCCCGTCTATATCTGGATGTGCTGATCGCCTGTGCTGGCGTTGGTTGTGCCCGTATGAAGGTGCACCGACTTCATGACATGCCTTATTTAAAGAAACATAAAGGCATAATAAGGAATGAAGGCGCGGGTATTGACTTCCAAAACTCACTATGGCGTTTTTTTTCCAAGAGATAAATTAAAATGAAGCGCTCCTAAACTTGCCCCAAAAAGTTCGAAAGAAAATGGACGGCTTCTACGCCACCAAGGAATAGGGGGAACCGGATAAATGCTGGTCATAGTAAGCTTGTTCTTATTCCGATATTCTAAACAATCAGGGAGACATTGCGTTTGACGAAACTTGCAAAGAATAGCCAAGTGGACGCCTGCAGTGAGCGACGACACGATGGATAACTCCACTTAATGAAGTTTCAGCGCTTCACTTGCTATTTCGTCAGGCCAGGCTATGTCGTTGCTTTCAACCATTTTACTAACTTTTATGCCAGTCGTAGGGCTAGCTGAAATTCAGCTTCCACAGTGGAAAGAAATAACAGATCATTTTATCTGCTTTCTTACCTACCTCTGACCAGCTAGATGACCTGCCTAATGCATGAAATCTGAAAGCAGCTGTCGTTGTACGGTTTTTATTCTCTGATCGACGAAGGGGGCAGCCGTACTACGCTTTTAATAAGTTCGCTACACCTTTGTGTTCCTCCCATCATTGACTGCAAAACGGAACAATTAAAAATGAAACCTCAGTCAAACACGACCAATTATGAGGTCTTCAGTAACTCTATATGGCCCATTTAAGATAAAGATATCACAAGATAGGATCCACCCATCACAGTACACCTAAAGATTAAAATCGGAAGACGATACGTTATAAGATCTTACTTTACGTACATATTCAGATTGTGAAAGACCATTTAAAAGGGCCGTGAAGACAAAATGCAAGATTGGTGCATTAGAAAAAAACAGCTGTCTCGATAGCAGTGATATCAATTTTACCGCAAGCTTGCAAAAAATATTGGAGATAATAAAAAAACATGGGAAGCAGTTGCGAGTCCTATCCACTTTTCGGCAACTTCTCTATGACGTCACAGAATCTTGTTAGGGCGATTGGTGGCCGCCGAGCTAACCCATCGCTAAACCACAAAACTGGACGATTGTAACAATAGCAAAGCCTCTAGTTCCGCTTCATCCCAGCACTTGATTTCAACGTGCATTTAACACACTGATAATTCTTGTTAGTACTGCCCTATATGACCTAACATCTGCCCATAACACGTCGCTGTAGCCCATAATTTGAACGTTTTTCAATACTTTTGGCGTTTTATTTTTGTTAAAAAAATCTCCCATGGCTGGAATGTAGCTGAACGAGGTACTTAAGCCCACTTTTTTTCAAAATAAACAAAGTTGAATTTTGTCTTCATGGCCCCTTTAATCTTCGAAGATACTGACGGAAGCTGAAACGGGATGAAATTATATTACTCTAATAAAAACTCTGGCACTTAAAAAGCACTAACTTTGATGCCGGCCACTGAAGCAGTAATGAAGTTATAAAGCAATCATTAAGTAGCAGTTATAAAGCCAGTGGTAGTTATGAAGTATTCGACCACGCAACCTGACCCTGCCCGAACTAGATTTGAAGCGATGTTGGCGCGCTTGACGTGCTGTTAATCTTATGCCCATCTAATGTTGGTTGCAGTGGCTCCAAGGAGTGCTTCTTCTGGTCAGCTTTTAACCCGCGCATGTCACACAATGTAATTGCGCTGTGGAGCGCTGCAGTCAGCCTCAATAATGATATTGTGTGCATTTTAATCTAAGGAGTGAAAATCACGTCCCGCAAGTCGGAGATATACTTGCAAAAGATAGAAGGCCGGACCTCAACATTTCAGCCTCGATCCAACCGAACCACAGATGATAAAAGTATTTCCAGGAGAACAGCCTACCTTATTTCAGCCCTCAGCTACTTTAAAAGGAGGTGACGCCTGAAACGCTTCAGTTTTGTTCAGACATAACTTGGTTTAGACATTTGAGTTCTAGTGTGTGGCAGCGATTTACCGCTTCGTGGAAGTGCACTATGGGGAGTCGTGAAACTGTGTGTGGAACGGCAGGAAAATAGAGTTGCAGTAAAGTGTTCTTTAAAGCTGTAAAAAAAACGTACCACAACTAAAACGACAGAAAGGCAATTGAGTGGTTGCTTTTGACACTCCAGCGTAGTCAGAGAAATTGTGTTGTGCAGAAAGTGTTCACCAAAACACACGCAGTACCAGTACCCCGGGGATGTCAACGCTAGAGCAGTTAGTCTACCACGTTTCCTTGAGCGTTCGCACACTCACGCGCCATGTCCATTAGGAGAATTGTTCGGCTGTCAAGCCGCATTTTCAGTTTTGCCAAGTTCCCTTTTGTAAACCTCGGGAGCTCGACATACTGAAACGAGAGAGAAAGACGACTTTCTGCACGAAACAGTTATATAAATGCGTGTAGCATAGTGAAGCGGCAATAGCATTGGGCACAACGAATGGCAGCATTACATTTTATACCGCTTTCATCAACCATTGCTCAGCGAAGCTTCAACGGGGTTCCGGGTTTTTAACTAAGTGTACCACGCGCTTGGCTAACACGGATGAAGAAGTTAAACAGCAGACGACTAAAACACACTATCATCTGGTGTTTAATAACGACATAGCTTATATAAAAACAATGAGACGCACGTGACAGGGAATGGTGAAAATTTTACGTAAACAATATTGATTTCTGGGTACGCAGTGACCTACGGGATATGTAGTAGCGTCTTCTCAGTCGTCTACAATGTAATTGATGAGCCATGATGGCGCGCTAATACACTCTTGTTCTTTACTAGAGGTGGAAGATTACATGGCTCGCAACTGAGCTTATTAGCAATCCTAGAAAGAATAGTAGTGCGCTAAAATTACCCAGAGCAATTGAATGTGGCACAGTTGGCAGCCAAGTGCCTAAATCTTCGTTCACAATATTATAATAAAATCATTTTTTTAGGGACGAAGCTCCTCTTGCTCGGGCCCTGTCCCGTCCCTCGTTGCTGCTCTATGCGGCACGGCATATTAATGATGATTGGGGCAGGATCCCCCTAGGGATTGCCCAATCAAAGATTGGCCGAAGAGGACAAAACGTTCAACGCGTTCGTTGCTACCAAACAAGGAGAAGAGGACGAAGAAGAGGTTGTCGTTCGTCGCCTGCGAGCTCAAGACACATACCGGGGGTATGTGTCTTGACACAAGACGCTCTGCAGAAGGCGACGGCCAAGGTGGCTAAAATGTCACACACCCAATTCGCCAACTTACCCATGGAGATTCTCATCGTCCAAAACATTATAACAACCACAAACATCCACGCCTTCTCCAACTTCCAAATACAACCTCTCATCCAAGATTCTCTCGCCAGGTGCTTCACCGACCACAAAATTATAATCTTCAAAGGAAAGCGCTTCCCACAGCTTTGCAATCAGTAATGTAATCCTGGTATATAATTTCATCGATATGTAAATGATTACATGTTGTGTGTATATAAGTGTATATCATTGCATCGATATGTAAATATTAAACACCATGTATATAAGTGTACATAAAAACACGCCTACAACAACGTGTCGAGTCTTGAAATGATGTACGGGCGAATGTTTCACGCTTTTACCGATAAGCATTGGAGCTTCGCCCCTCTCATCATCGTTCACTTCGTGGAGATGGCGGAATTTTTTTGGTAGCATTTCGGCGTTCGCCCTACTTAGGTAATTCTGAACCCAAGTGCTTTGCGGATATACTCTCCAGCTACCTTGTGAACCTTGTTTTTGTGTGTGTTCATGTATGTGTTTTTCTGTCAGCGTCTGTGTTTGTGTAGGCGTGCATGGGCACCCGCATGTGAGCATACCGGTAAACAAAGGCGTCATTGATAGACACGCAAACACTCCATGTGGAATGATGTGAATTGTGCGGCCATTAGCGCGAAGGAAAGGTACTTGCCATAGGTGGTTTTTGGCGATTCTTTTTCTAACAAGGTTGCAGTTGTGTTAAGGTGGATATGCACACTCGAATTAGCAAGGGCATTTTCTGAGCCATTCAACTACAGTCGAATCTCGCAATAATCTATCATCGCCGTATGCCGGCACTAATGTACTTATTATTTCTTTCTGCTAGATGTGTGCACAGAACGTATTTATTCAACACTCCATGCATGATGCTAGTGGTTTATAACGAAGACTCAGTCGCCACCTTTTACATAGTACGTATGAAGCTGCGTGGCAAGGACATGCTATGCCTCAAAAATAGCCGTTCTAGCGACTAAAGTTAAGGTACGCATTTACTAAGAAGAATGCAAAGCACAAAAGAAGTAAAACAGGCATGCCATGGTTCCCAACAACAATGTCAAGAATGCAAACGTAATGCTTTAAATGAAGGATAAGTAGTTGTGGACTCGCACATAAAGGCTGGCCGAATCACACGCAAAATGACAAACCATCAGTCAGAATACGTTTATCAAGGCTTTAGTGAAACGCATAGCCGTTCGTCAGATTACAGAAAGAGCAAAGCGAAAAACTTTGCCTTTCTCGCCACAAACGTCACTCCTTAATTTGTCCCTCTCGAGTCGTTTGAGCTTCCGCTCTAGTTGAGTCGAAGGCAATCAAATCTCTGTTCGCGCGCTGCTGGGATCTCAACCGGACGAAAGGGGCTTCCAGTGCACACGCTACTTTGTGGAACAACTCTCCGCATTCCCTGTCTACCCAGGTTACAACCAAGAAAAAAGGAAAACGTTCATTTGCTAATTTACATAATATGCCGTTTTATTCTTGCGGACACGATCTCCGGGAGTTCGGAGGATTACAGACGACCATACTCGGTCACTAATTCTTTATGCTCCCTTCCGTTTTCTTTGTTTAGATGTTTCTCTTCCACTTTCTTATTCTTGTTTTTGTTCAATTGTCGCTTACTTGTGCCGTCATTATTATAACTTTCAAACACCTCCGAAATCCGCCAGCTGCAACAGAAACATTTCAAAGAAGAACCAGGAATGTTCCTTTATTTCAATGCTCTGAACCCGACCCAATGTAGAACAACTTATTTTCACCCTCATGCAAGGAGCGTTTTAACACAATTTTTGTCTTCACTTTTGTTATGGGCAGGCCACGTATACTCAATTATAACCACTGCATGTCCCTCCGGTAACTACGCCATTTGATTCCTTTTAATAGTGTACCGTGCGTGTGAGGTGATGATGATGATGAATAGTGTACCGTGCGTGTGAGGTAGTATAACTACACCCGCGAAGATTCTTCGTTGGTGCCTACCCACACGGGGAAGCGGTACGCAGCAGGTCGAGTTGCACGTGATTAGAAGGGCGAAGAGGACTATATTCCAGGTGCTCCAGGATTACGATTCAAAGAGCAGTTGAAAGTGCATAGGCCAAAATCGCCGTACACTGCACCAATACGCCACTCAATCGCTCTGCACTGTTTTGAGGCAAGTCATAAGCACGGAACGTAAACGATGACGGATCTATTACGTTGCCTTAGTGAGCGTCTTGAATACTTTTTAGAGAACCCAGCGTCCGTCATTCTAAGAAGTTCCCTCGCACTACTTCCAAGCTGACTTAACTGATTGATTGATTGTAGGGTTTAACGCGCCGATGCAACGCAGGCGATGAGGCGCGCCGTAGCGAAGGGCTCCGGATGAATTTGATCACCTGGGGATCTCTAAACGTGTGCCTAAATCTCGTACACACAGGCGTTTTTGTTTTTCGCCTCCATCAGAAAAGCGGCCGCCGCGGCCGGAAATCGAGCCCGCGACCTCGTGCTCAGCAGCAGAACGCCTTAGCCACTGAGCCACCACGTCTGGTAAGCTGACTTAACTAAACAACATTCATTAACTCGTCCAATCGCAAGCAAGTCTCAATGCGATTTTCCATTTCTTGCCGATGCACGATGCATGCACAGACTGTAGAATCTTCCGACACTGACGAGAATCCTGTGCGAAATATCAGGAAGGAGAGTGGTACCAGCGTTGGAAGGATGAAACTGTGGAGCACCGTCACTTCATTTCCAAAGAGCGAAGCATGCATGTGCTGTGAACGAATCCTCACCCCCCCCCCCCCCCTCCGAGTGGCATGTCAATGTCGTAATTCCGGTAAGCACCTCGGCCTTCTCTCCCAATCAAAATTTTCTCTCTCTCAGTCCCTCTCGAATTGAATGCAGGCTCGTATTGTGTTCTAAGTGTGGAACGAGAGGTAAAAGACACAATAAGGGTAGCGTAAGTTCCTCAAGTTTGTGAGAAACAGCTTGGTGACTAACTAACCGAGGTAAACGTAGTGTAAACGCGCATATCTGCTTGACCTGCGACAAAACATTTTGCAGATTAGTTATGATATTCTTTGTGTGTTGACCCTTTAGAATTAAATTAGTATTAAACGATCAAATTCTATGGGTCTGTTCAATGCATTTTTCAAAACACCGTCTTGTTAAGTGACACTTCTCATTACCGGAGCCTCCGGTCTAGAAGCCAAGGTGCCTGTTAGAGCTTAATCGAAAAATAATCGCCGGTTGATGCATCTTTAATTGCCCTCTTCGATAACCATTTCAAGCATGTGAGTCGGGATCACGCTGCATCGTTAATCTTATTTCCTTCCTGATATTTTGCAGAGGATTCTCGTCAGTGTCGGAAGATTATACACTCATTGCATGCATCGTGCAACGGCAAGAAATGGAAGGCAATTACCTTGAGACTTGCTTGTGATTGGACGAGTTAAAGAATGTTGTTGTTTAGTTAAGTCACCTTGGGTGATTTTTTCATCCCAGTAATTACGTTAGAAATGCGCGTTCGGCAGATGCGGCTGACAAAACAAGCTTGTGCGAGATGAACCCATGCCTTTTCTTTTTCACCAATGCGGCAGTAGGCAATACGATAAATAAAATAACAACAGCAGCTGCTTATAAGGTAAGTACTGCGGAGGCCTAAACGGGAAATATCAATTATTGTTTCATGACGCATTTTCTATATGCGCAACTTGAAGCAGTGTGTTCTGCTGTGTATTGAGGGCACTTAGAAGAAAACTAAAAGAAGACGGGTCGCTGGACTTTCAAGTATTAAGGCAGAAAGGTGTTGGAGAGCTTCCCGCGTTGAATACTATGCACCGGTTGAGAATTGACAACAAATTGGTGACGACCAATTCGTGGATGTGTTGATCTAAATTGTAATCTTGTGCAAAACAAGATCAAGTTAGAAGGTGCCTAATCTTCCTCTTATGACGACGAAATGCGTGAGCATTCCTCATCGTTGCGTATTTAAGGTATACGTGTGCGTGTGCATGTTGAGGTCACTGCCAATAGCCATCGGTAAATTGGTAAAAACGGCCGCTGTCACTAGCCAATCCCAATGAGTGGGTATATGAGTGGGTATGTGAGAATGCGGGTTGGTATGGGGACGTCGCCGTCGAATTGGAAGTGGGCGTTGACCGTGAGCGTCTCCCGGCAGCCGTCAGTACCATTGGCCAATCCGCTTAGTGAGTACGTGTGAATATTGTTGGGCATGTGGACGTCGAAAGGAGATGTCAATTAGGGAATGGGCTGTGAAATTCTAGTGGCTATTGTAATCGGCACTGGCCAAATGAGCTGAGGGGATGTAATGGTGGGCATACAGGGTGTCCCAACTATCGTGCACCAAGACTTTAAAATGACCAGTGGCGTTGCTCGAGCGAAATCCTAGCGCACAATGTTTCGAGTACAGTGGAGTAGCGGTCAGTAATTTTTCGTTAATGAGGGTAATGAATTAATTAGAATTGTCTACTCTAGCAGTACTTCCCTAATAACTGAAGTGTCCTATGAGACGCTTGTAGGTACGTACGAGAGGTATCTAACTGCGGTATTTTTAGCGAAGCAGTAATTGCGTACTCATTCATTCCGACTGCTAAATAAACCCCGCAAAATATGAAAAATACCACGTGACGGCGCTCCCGCGCGAATCATACAGTAGCGCACCCAAATAAGCTTCTTGAAAGCAGCTGCTTTGCCCGTCACGCATCCGGAAAGACAGCGCATCACCTTTGATAAGGGCATGCATAGAAAGAGCAGAAACAACAAGTTTTGCTGCGGCGCGTGTAGGAGATAACGCACAAACTCGGTGCGATTTCTTTTTCCTTTTTTTTGTTTCATTCTGGCTAACTACGACGCAGCCTGTTCGAGGGAATTGCTTAACGATGCACGCGGGAGCGCACTCACGTGGTATTTTTCGTATTTCGCGGGGTTTCTTTATCAGGCAGAATAAATGAGCACGCAGTTAGTTCATAGCTGAAAATGCCGCAGTTAAATTCCTCTTCTGGGTGCCCTCAAATGTCTCATTGCACCTAATGATTAGAGCAGTACTTCTTGAATTGGGTAACTATGATTAATTAAATGTCATTAACAAGAAAATTACTACCCGATACTCCACTGTACTGGAAACATTATGCACTACGTTTCCTTCGAGTAATGCCAATGCTCTTTTTTTACAATCTTGGTGCATTATAGCTGGACAACCCTGTTTATTCAAGCCTAAATTAGGGGAACCTTAGCGTTGAGCCTAACAACATGCCGAACAACGTAAAACAAATCGTACATCAAGCTTAGTGTTCCCAGTTAGAGGACGGTGGTCCTGAAATCGTAACATCAGGCCTAACGTTGTGGAATTGTTGAATCGATCATGAGCATTTCACGGCTCCCGTTATCGTCACTGGCCAATCCACGTGAGTGGGTACGCTAGGCATATATGTAATCGCAATGGTTTGTGTCCCCAATGTTCAGTCTAAAAACCTGTGACTAAACTTCAAACTCAATATATGCATACATTGAGTTTGGCGTTGCCCGTTGACGTTGCGCGACCGTTTCCGGTTGAATACGTTAGATCTCAAAATTTGGTGTTAGCGCTAGTGTTGATGGATAGGCGAGAACTTGTGACGGCTGCTGCTATCTATCTTCACGGACAAATACACCCGACAGGGTGTGCCTTCAAACGCCCTCGCAGCGAATTCGAGTTTTGATGAAGAGTTTCATAAAGCCAATAACGTTTTTGATGACAAGCTCATGTCGCCACACTTTCTTGAGACGCCGCCTTTATTTTGCCAAAGGATTCAAGTGATTCTCATGCATCAATAAACACAAAGACAAAAGGGGGAACAAAAGCTTAATTGAATACGCCTTCACAGTGACAACAGTCACCTTTGACTGCTTCGCCTACTTATTGGACAACATGGCTTCCACTCGACAAGTGAGAACACCGTAGAGAGTGATCACCCTGTTTTTCTTAAGGAAATTAGGACATCATGGATGCCATTGTGTAGACGAAAACTTAAGTTTGCCAATATTTCTGATCTTTTCTAAAATGCAACGTCATTTTAGTCCGCAGTGGATTAATAAAAGCGAGTAATCTCAGAAAGACGTGTTTCTTTAAATAAAAGCAGTACGTACATTGTCTTCGTGGTTCCTCTAAAACGCACTCTTTACGACAAAAATCCAATGATATGACTTTTTGCTATCCTCAATATTAGCATGCGCTCCATATTTGGACGAGGGTCGGGGACAGTGAAAAGACAAACCAAACGATGGTGTGCAATCGTTGCGCACCATCCTTTGGTTTGTCTTTTTACTGTCCCCGTCCGATCGTCCAAGTATGCAGCAAACGTTAATATTGAATTCAAGAATATACCAATAGCCTCTCAACAAGCCTTGTTAACTTATTTTTGCTGTCATTGTACACCAGTCGTTTTGATGAGGCTCCATCTTAGGCCAGTTATCTAGCCCGCCGTAATTATTGGAACTCTTTACGGATGCGTTGCTTCAATTGCTATCCAGCCCCAACGTTATATGCTGCATGTTCGTGATTCTAGGGTGGATTTACCGAACCCTAAACACAAGTTTTGCCCCATTAGTTGGTCCCAAATAAATGGCCCTCCCCAAAATACGGCCTACAGTTAGCAACTGTGGCGACAGATGGTCTCAAGTGAGGGTGACGGCTAGAGGGGGCGGAGCGCCAAGATAGCTGCTATGCTACGCCCGTGCGGGAAAGTGCGGGTTACAAATGAAGCTATTGATTCCACTCGATTAGCCCAACTAAGCATTAACTAAATGAGGCCCCCACTAAATGGGGCCCCCGACTTCCCATGTCTCCTCTCTTCTCTCTCTCGCTTTCCATCAACCCTCTCGTCCAGCCTGGGCCCAAATTGCGAAGCCAGGCCTCACATTGCGGAATCTGATTAGGGCCCGATGAATTTGTGTCCAGCACAATCCCCCTATCGCTTTCTGTGGGGTTCTGCACTGAAGGAAACGTGTTGGCCCTCCGCGGCGGCTCGCGCTGTAGTTGCCGCCCGCGAACCTCTGAAAAATGTCCACTCTGCTTCGGCCTCAAAAGCGATTAGCCAATGCAGGCGACGTCAAGCGAGTGAAGCAAACCGAGCGTCAGGTGGTGTTGCCTACAGTCGCGGCTCACCCTCCCTCCCCTCTCTTCTTTAGTACTGCAATAACGGGAAGGACGTGGACCACCGCCGTCGCTAGTAGTTCTGCGTCGGGAGCTTGAATGGCACTTCTGTGAGATGATTTCGTTGAAAAGCACCTTAAAATGACAGTGAGGGGATCGAGCCAGGCTTCTAAGTACCTACTCATTCTAATTAATACCGAAACTTGAGGGTGATCGTACCTAGTCGGCCACGGAAGACGTTCCGTAAAGTAACCGAACCAGTCAAACAAATAAGACCAGGTTTAACAAATATGCACGAGACAGCCGAGACGTCGAAATGTGGCGGCAAACCGTCGTGAAGAGTAAGTTCGAACTAGTTCGACGCTGGTGTAGTTGCAGTTGTTGTTACTGGTGCTGTTGTCGTTGTCCTTACTGTCTTCGTGGCAGAAGATAATGTTTCATTACGTTCTGCATAACCTGTTACTGTTTATGTGCTGCTAACAAAGTCGCTATATTATGCGTGATAGTTAAAATAAACAATCGCCGGCCTCCACCTTCACAATTGAAAATGACGATGGCTTCCAGCTTTTCAAAATGATCTGAAAAAGCAGTCGAATACAGAAGGTTCTTCAAACTAACGGAAGAGAGAGCAGATAACATTATGAGCATAGGAGCAATGATATTCCAGGAAACCACTGTGGCAAAGCATGCGTATTAAGATAAAAAGCGTGCGTAGAAACAACACTTCCTGGTAGCTGCATCTTTCTAGAAACACACCATTCTGTCCTCGCTTAACTTAGATTATATTCGGCGTATATTGGAATTGCGCTACCTCCTTTACGAAGTGCGAACAATTGCCCTGGTACTGGGTTCCTTAACCGCCGATTTCAGGCCGTACATCTGATTATGTCTTGTATAGAGAGTCTGTTTATAAATGCGATGTGATCCGATGTTCCTAAAATCTGCGGACGTTAGCCCGAACAATCTCTTGATATTTCAACTATTCGAAGCTTGGAACTTCCTCAAGGGACTCGGAACGCAAGTGAGGTCGCATAAAATGCCTGACACAAGTATCATAAGCACACGCTCCGAGTAGCTGACTTCGATAAGGTGATGCTGCTTGCTGACGTAATGGTTCAAAAGGCTGCAGATTAAGCAAGGCTAAGAATGCTTGTTTCAGGGTAAATTTGCGCCAAATACGCCTGCAGGATCACTTATTTCGCTTCGCGTTTACGTGTCGCCCTTTCAACGTAAACATGAATGCGCACTATTGTTGCTAATCACTTCGAAATTCACTGCGGCAATGCTTGAGAGAATCGGAGGTTTTTAAAGTGAAGCTTATATAGCCAGGGCTCTGTGTATTCTAATGTCGTGAGACAGAAACTCCTGAACAAGAACTCCAACGTTTTCCATATACGTATACACCCCGTTCAGCATCAGTAGAGACTAAATACAAGTGTGTGTGTCTTTGTTTCTGTCTTTTTTGCGCTGACCGCCGTCAATACTCAAAGGGGTTGTAAAAAGATAGGTGTTAGAAATAAATTTATTCGTGCCTTGATTTTTTTTCTTTCTTCGTTAATTTGTTTAGACATGACACACATAAATGACCACTCAATCCATATATGTTTTACCGTCCATAAATAATTAATGAAATAATTTGCCAAGTTACATGCCTCCGATTTCAAACTTTACAAAACAAGCTTACATCAGGAACCTTTGTGAAAGATTCATTAAGAAGAACGTATGTCAATCGAATTATCTTTCAAATGATGCATCGTGTCTCCTAGCGTGGTAAATGTGCCGTTTCGGTTCTGAGATAATTAAGTGAAAATGGCGTTTCTGCTCGCCAAAACTGCTGAGGGGGAAAACAAAGCAGAAGTCACAACAACAGATAAAACGAACTAGTAAACGTAGGATACAAGCCAGTTTTTTCTTAGACCTACAAGTAAAGTCGATACCGCCAATATGTTTTCCCTAAACGTCAATGCAAAATTCAGACCAGCACTACTGAAGAACCTAAGAATGCGAAAAGAGGCAACGTTGAGCAGATGCTTTACAACACAAATATGCCACTTCAGCACTATACATTTGCAATAGTAAGCCTATGTCTCTCACGAAGTTTCTGCGCCGTAAAGTACAGCATCTCCAAAAGGCAGGAACGAATTGCTCTATTGACGCCCGTCGGTGCCTCTGGTAGAGACGTGATCGGCATGCCAGTATGGTCCACTGTACTCCGGGAGCGGCAGACTAGACCGGTCGCTCAAACGGTTTTTTCTACGTCGGAACTGCCTGAGTAGTAAAGATATGCGGCTTGATCATCTTTCAAGAACATTGAAAGGGGGGATGATCCACTAACAATACATTCCATCGCAGGGAAAGAAGCCCTCCGACAGATTCTCTCCTTTTGTCTTTTTCGCATTTACTTTGCCGGCTTCGTTTCACAATCAAATCTCCTAGCGTAGCGTGGGAGGCAACCGTGACTGCAGTTCTCTGGGAGAAAACTAAGAGTTTATATGCAAAGTATGTCTTTGCACATATGTGCTTCGCAGAACATACAAGAACTGGCATCCACACAAAAAACACCGCTTTAAAAGCTTGGTTATGGCAAAAAAGCAAAGACGCAATAATGTGTTTTGAGGTTGATCTGTTTTTTTAACTTTAAAGTGGCTCGTTAAACCCGCAGATCAGACACTTTTCTACAGAATACGTCTCCAGAGTAAGAAAAACGGTTAGTCGATTTCAAAAACAACAGATCCTTGTTTTGTGGAATTCTCTGCTCTTATCCCGGTGGATACATATGGACGAAATCAATACCTTATAGAGTCACTTAGCGAGAAAAAAGGGCTCCATGCCTTGCGATAACATATGTGATAACCCCCAAACATGAACCAAAACCAGGGTGGTCGATACCGGTATACACGGGACCTGCTTGATGCGTGCTACTTATACTACTGATTAGTACACTGGAAAAATGGTTTGTGTTCAAGACAGACAGACAGACAGACAGACAGACAGAGAGAGGGAGAGAGAGGCAGAGAGAAAGAGAGAAAGAGAGAGAGAGAATGTTCATTGTGAGCAAACTGCTCAGGGTATTAGAAGATGCTGTTCAGAGGAAATATCACGGGTTGCTGGTAGGGGTGTGTGAGCTTGGGAGGTTTTTTGTACAATTGGTGTTTTTTAAGCAGTGTTGCTTCGAAGGGGACCCCATATCTGCGCTTTGTTCTTGGTCGCTTTTGGACGTGGATTAAAGTGGCTGGTGCAGTAGATGTTGTCGTTAATGGTATGTGGTGTCAGGGTTCGTGAAAGTACAGGCAACGGTTCTACAAGAGGGGCGAGGTGAGAAGGTGCATGCCTATCCCCTCCCCCCTCCCCGGTTTCCAAAACGATGGGACTCAGCGCCCCCTGGTCTTGGCATGAATAGAAACAACATGGCCATAAAAACCGACAACAACAAGAACTGCCTGCAGTGGTCCAAAGCGTGTGGTTCAATACGACTGAGTCATTCAGCCAGAACGTATGACCCGTCTGCCAAGTTAATAATTGCTTCATTCCCAATTCGCATTGTTTGTTTCCTTCTAGTAGCTTGTTACTGACACATTACTATCACTAGAGTTCTGCTGCTTTACGAGTACGAGTGAATGATTTCCTTCCCGTAATTCTATTCCCTATGTCGATTGTATCATGCGTGGAGGCGTAAAGTGCAGTGGTTCGAGTGCCCCGCCGAATGTACGCTTGCTTTTCCCTAGCCAAACAAAAAATAACTTTACTATTGGAATACCCCTCTTAATTCATTTTATTTTTGTCAGCTCAAATAAACGTTTCTACGACAACAACAGCGTGGGATGATGAAGTGGGTAAATGATGATGATGGTTGAATTTTTATGGCGCAAGGCCAACTGGGGCAGAGCTGTTACCCAAAATATTTCGTATTTGTATCGAGACTGTTTAAAAAGCTATACTACACACAACCCTGAAAAAACTATACAATTCAGGCGCCGAAAAACACGCACTCTAAATTTTACAACCACAAATCATTATAATTCATCATCATCATCATCGGTTTCCCTGAGTCTCCCGCCCTCCCGCCTCCGATTTTGAGAACACGTCAGAAGCTTCTGGGCACAGGCATGGTGTAGAAAAGGTTGGACCTTGGACGCTGGACCAAGAGAAGCAGCGAGTATCATGTTCGATAGGCTAACCACTCTAAATTCAACATTCAAAGTAGTGTACAAGGATTTAGCGCACCAACACCAACAAAGCAAGAAAATGGGACCGTCACCGACAACTGAAAACGTAGATGCAAAAGACCGATACAGTGACAAGTAAAGTTATTTGATAAATCAAACTGTGGTGATCGTCACAATGTTGCACTTTTGTTACACTTTCACGGCGCGCTTTACGTATGTTTGTTTCTGAGCTCCAGCATCTGCTAGAAATTATTTGAATTATGCGATGTGCGGTCACATTTGTCTGGGGAAAGCGGCCAGCGTGATAGAGTGGCGCTGTATTTACAGGGACCACACGACCAGCCCAATTAACCAATTTTCAAAATTATGAGAGTTGAATTGCTACGAGCTGTTACGTTATTACCTTTTCTGCGACCACCATGCAGTAATAGGGCAAAAACATCAGCACTCACAGCTGAAACTGTAAAAACGGTTTTTTGTCTTTGGCAATCAAAACAAACGGCCGAAACAACGTTTTAGCTTAAAAGCCGTCAAACTCACTCAGGTCCCAAAATCGTCTCTGATATTCCCATGTGCCACCATCTTCGATTCTTTCGTTTGAAAACATGCCCGCAGGTTTTTAGTATTTTCGGTTTTGTTCCCGCACGGGGAGCCCGGATACTCGAAGCGAAAACTCGCTTTTTTCATCATTTCAACCATCCCCTTCTGATGTCGCGTCGGAACCACTGAGTATTACAATAAACAAAAACAAAGCTAATTCCGCACCGACGCTCGCATCGCGCTTAAGAGCTGCTCAAAACTACACCCTTTCTGACCAAGCTTCCTTAACCCTGCTCGAAGAGCGTAGAAGCCTCCTTTGACGAGAAAAAATTACAGATGAACTGCAGTTGCTCGTCATTAGATCGAGCCTGTGATTTGCAAGTCAATATTTGCAAGCAATCTAGGGACGTTTTCACGGTTTCTGTTTCGAAGTCCTTCGCTGGAACTTGTCAGCAACTCCTAAAGTGTACCGCAGTATTCCGGATGCATGTTTCCACAAACAGGCAAGTTTTCTTGGAGAACTCCCCATTTTAACTAGTGCTGCGTTAGTTTGATGCGAAGGTAACTTTTCCGCTGGATTCGCGCAGAAGTTTGGTTTACCACACTCTTTCCGGAAGTTGTGTGCGTCCTACAGTGCTTTCAATATACTAGTTTTGAGGTTCATTGATGCAGAGGTAATTATTTCGGTAGAAGTGCGTCCACGTGAGATGTAGTTCGAGTAGTCCTGTGACTATCCCGTATAGCACGCGACCCAATGAAGTCCTGCAGAGAGTTTTGGTATCCATGGTACCATTAGAAAAAAGAGCCCTGTAGTGTGTTTAACGTCACATTCTTTTATGAAGAAATTCTCTCGTTGTGATTTTGGAACTTTTGGCAGAAACTGTGCGCTATCTTGAAGCTCCCCTGCAATCTTCAGAGTACGTCTAAAATCTTGACAGCGCAATACTGCGATGAAGAAAACAAGAAACGGAAACTGACGACCATGCAAGTACCTGAGTGCGCAATTCACGAAGGGCCGTTTTGACTACTTTATACCTTTTGTGACACTGTGCATCCAGTTAATTCTTAAACGACAATTTCTTGCTGATTGTGCTTCTTTGAAACGCAATTAAGAAACGCTATTTCGCGAAATCATTAATGTTTGATAACAAGATTCGGGTGCTTCTTTTATATCACAAGCTATCGGCGTGTTGGCTGCTTCTGCATGAAAAAAAAGTAGGCTGTAAAGCATAACACCTACAAGCCATGTTAAGCAAAACCATGAGCGCTGGCTGAACTATGTTGATAATAATTGACGTTTAGTTTTTCGTCCTTAGTGGGTAGCTATTTGCTAGGGTTTACCCTGCGCTCACAGGATTCTGAACAAAAGCAAATATTTCTGAGGTAGACCCTTCTAGTGTCTGATTTTATTTATTTATTTATTTATTTATTTATTTATTTATTTATTTATTTATTTATTTATTTATTTATTTATTTATTTATTTATTTATTTATTTGTTTATTTATTTATTGCTAGGTCAATTTATAAAGCGTTGTTCAATACACCTCTTGGGGTATATGCCGCTGCAGGCGAGCTTGATTCGAAGTGGAGAGGAGATCTACACTTGTGTGGTATAGGATGTGGGCTTGGCGTAAAAACTCCAAGATAATCCTCTTTGTGTTGTTTCTCAGCCTGTTACTATAATATAAAGGCTCGGCTGATCGCCCTTGCTAGGCCTATATTTAGGATTCACATTGGCAATCTTAGCCTAAGGCTTAGCGACCTGGCCAGCAACGTCAAAATAGCTGCAACTCAAGCTTTGGGTGCCGTGTGGTCCCCTTAGACCTCAAAGCGGAGCTTTAGGCATAACGGAACACCGGCGCAAACACAGGTTCCCTTCCCTCTCACTGCGCCGTTAACAGTTAGGCACAACCCTTATCTACGATGACGCAACTGGTTAGAATTGATGTTACTTCAATGAAATCCAGGAAGCTAGGGTAAAATCGCTTTTGCGCTGACAGCAATAAAGCCAGCCGACGCCGATTCAGCGATTATTTGCTACTACCCACTCAATCCGTTTACTTCGTCTCGTTAGTCCGTACAGCTAGATGGTGTATAAAAAATTACAACGTCACAGAAAAAGTGCAGTGAATACTTCAAGCTGCTGTAATTATTGCTAGGTTGTCAACTGTTGCTGAGTATAGATACCGTGATGGCACATTTAGCTGACAGACAGATTGAGTGCTGCTCATGAAATACCCTCCATGCCATTTTCTTATCTTCCTGTGGAGCCCCATATCTGCTCTCGTGAGTGGTCTTTTGTATTTATTTTCTTTTTCCTGCAAACGCTCAGTTCTCAGGTATTGCTTTTAGTTTTAGAAACGCTGTCCATATTTTATGCTAATGTTTAGCATCCAGAATTCTTTCAGACGCCCCCCTCCCTTTACCCCGAGAATATAAACAGCAAAAATTCAAGTGCCACCATGGTGTTTGACCTCCTTTATCGACAAGGGATGTTGATTTCAAAAATTATGCTAAGTTCTTCGGAATTATTCATGACCGAAGGAGCTTCGCCTGGTTCTTTGGAATGGCTTTCTGCCGCAAAGGTTCGTGGGGCACAGAGGGGGAACACATACAAGACAAGGCGACGAAGTTATCTTATTTTCGCTTCTGAGAGATCACTTTTATTACCTCTTTTTCGCGCACCTGATCAACTCAGAATCGTAATCTAATAATACTATTTTTTGTCCCGGCATGTGTCGGGGCGCAAATGTGATTCCGAGGCCACCATTCTACAAGCACTGTGATAGTAAAGAAGAAGATGTTAAAGGAAAGAAAAAAAAGCCCCGAAAAAGGTAAAGTATTATTATTATATTAAAGTCATCATCATCATCATCAGTCATCATCATCATCATCATCATCACCAGCCTATCTACGCCCACTGCAGGGCAAAGGCCTCTCCCATTATTCTCCAATTACCTCGGTCCTGTGCCAACTGTGACCAATTTATCCCCGCAAACTTCTTGATCTCATCTGCCCATCTAACTTTCTGCCGCCCCGTGCAACGCTTGCCTTCTCTAGGGATCCACTCTGTTACCCTTAATGACCAGCGGTTATCTTGCCTTTGCATTACATGCCCTGCCCACGTCCACTTTTTTTCTTAATCTCTACTAATATGTCCTTAACACGTGTTTGTTCCCTGACCCATTCCGCTCTCTTCTTGTCCCTTAATGTTACACCTATCATTTTCCGCTCCATTGCACGCTGAGTCGTTCTCAATTTAAGTTGAACCCTCTTAGTGAGCCTCCAGGTTTCTGCCCCGTAGGTGAGTACCGGTAAGATGCAGCTGTCATACACTTTCTTCTTCAGCGACAATGGTAGGCTGCTATTCATTATCTGAGAATCTCTGCCATATGCACCCCACCCCATTCTTATCCTTCTAATTATCTCTGCCTCATGGTTGGGATCTGGGGTCACAACTTGGCCTAAGTAGATATATTCGCTTACCACTTCCACTGCCTCGCCACCTATCTCAAACCGCTGTGCTGTCCCGAGGTTATTGATCATTACTTTAGTTTTCTGCATATTATTTTCAGGCCCACGGTTCTACTCTGTTCGTCCAGTGCGGAAAGCATGCTTTGCAATTCGTCCCCCGAGTTACTTAGCAAGGCAACGTCATCAGGAAATCTGAGGTTACTGAGGTATTCTCCATTAACCCTTACTCCCACCTGTTCCCAATCCAACGTTATGAATACTTTTTGTAAACATGCTGTGAATAACATTGGAGAGATTGTGTCTCCTTGTCTGACACCCTTCCTTATAGGTATTTTACTGCTCTCCTTATGAAGGATATGGTAGCTATGGACCCATTGTAGATATCCTCTAGTATTCTTACATAATGCTCATCTGCCCCCTGGTTCCGTAATGCCTGAATGACTGCTAGGGTTTCAACCGAGTCAAATGCTGTCTCATAATCTATGAAGGCTATATATAGGGGTTCAGTATACTCAGCGCACTTCGCTATCACCTGCTTGATCGTGTGAATATGGTCCATTGTTGAATAACCTTTACGGAACCCTGCTTGTTCTTTAGGTTGACTGAAATCTAAGGTTGCAGAAATTCTGTTAGCGATTACCTTCGTAAGTGACTGACAGTAAGCTGATCGGCCTGTAATTTTCAAGTGCTTCATGTCGCCTTTCTTATAGATTAGGATGATGTTCGCGTTCTTCCAAGATTCCGGTACTCTTGCGGTGATCAGGCATTGCGTATACAGGTTTGCCAGTTTTTCAAGTACAATTTCTCTGCCATCCTTCAAGAGGTCTGCTCTTATCTGATTCTCACCAGGTGCTTTGCCCCCTTTCATTTCTTTCAAAGCCTTCCTTACTTCTTCGGTCGTTACTGGTGGGATGTCTATCTCCTCTGAACTACTGTCTCGTTCGGCATTATCCTGGATGTCCAGGCTACTGTACAGTTACCTATAGAACTCCTCGGCCACTGTGACTATTTTATCCCTATTTGTGATGGCATTGCCTTGCTTATCTTTAAGTGCATACATCTGATTTTTCCCCGCACCAAGACGCCTCTTCACTGCTTTCAGGCTACCTCCGTTCTTTACAGCGTATTCGATCCTCTCCATATTATACTTCCGTATGTCAGCTGTCTTGCGCTTATTTATTAATATATTAAAGTATAATAAAGTATATATAAGTATAATCAATCAATCAATCAATCAACCTTTATTTTCGGTGCCCAGGAACAACCCTAGGGTCTGGTACTGGTACACCATACAAAAAAAACACTACAATTAAGACAAGACAACACACAAAAAAACTATATGTATGACATAAACAATAAAGTAAAAATAGTAACAGAAATCTTAGAAAGCAAAAAAGGAAAAAAAAAGAACAGAAAGTCAAAAAAGAAAAGGCAGGCTTAGTGTTGCAAGCCATGCCACTCGGCCAGCGAAACGTTCAGTAGATGTGAAAAATAGGAACTATACAAGCAAATATTGAATCAACATGACATAGAGTATACGTATATAACCAAGGTTTTCTAACAACATATTAGGAAGTTCCAAAAAAAAGGGGGAAAGCTTCAGCATTACCAACACTGACACTAAAACGTACAAATATTAAAGGGAACACAAAAAAAGAAAAGTGAAAAGCAAGCAACAACAGTTCGCACATAATACATAGGGTACATAAATTTGGAATGACATAAAGGACTTAAGCTACAACAGTTTTCAACTGATAATAATAATAATAATAATAATAATAATAATAATCAATCAATCAATCAATCAATCATTTATTTGCGTGCCCAGGAACAGCCGGGGGGGCCTTTGTGCTGGCGCACGGAAACAGAAACACACGAAACATAATGTACACATCTTTGAAATACAAAATAAAATACAAAATACAAAAAAAAAACGAAAGGATAGCTTATGTTGAAGTTACGGAATGAAAGTAATTTAAGTGCATGAACTCAAGGATAAAAGACAAATGCAGAATAAGAAAAGTTGGCAGTTACGCCAATACAAACTCACAGACAGGTTTGCGAAACAGAGTAGGACAATCATTAAATATATCAAGGTAATCCGAGTACCGATTGTACGTGCATTGCAGTCGGCACACAGGGCACAAGACACGCAGACAATTGGAGTTGCAAAAGGTATCATGTTTCCTGGTCCACTTTTGCGGCACATAAAGACGAACATGTTGTAGCAGCTCACCACAAGACACTATGCCGTGCATAATTTTAAAGAGGAAGAGAATATCAGCCTTGTTCCGCCTGGAAGTTAAGCATGATAGCGTCAATGAAGAGGGCGATCCAGGGTTATAATTACTACTATCGCCAAAGCGATGGTTGAAGATAGATATGAACTTATTTTGGACTCTTTCTACAAGCTTACGGTTTGTTTTGCTCGTGCTGTTCCAGACAACAGATGCATATTCAAGCTGAGGACGACATATAGTTGTGTAGAGCTTGAGAAGAGAAATCGGCTCCTTGAACTCCTTGGACACGCGACAGACAACGCCAAGCGATCGAAGAGCTCTACGAGTAATTACCTGAATATGTGGAGAGAAGCTCAGTTTACTGTCGAAAGTGACGCCTAGGTCATTAACCTCTACCACACGTGGGAGTAATTCACCGTTGATGTTATAGGGAAACAAGATGTTGTCAGTCTTTCTTGTGTATGTCATTACCTTAGTTTTAGATGTATTAATGAGGAGTTTGTTGCATGAGCACCAATGCGAGAAGGACGAGATTGCTCTCTGGAGAGCGGAACAGCTGGCAGAGTTGGAAACAGATTTAAATATTTTTACATCATCGGCATATAAAAGAAAATTACAATCATTAAATATTGTCGCGACATCATTTATAAAGATTGAGAAGAGAAGTGGCCCGAGAACTGAGCCCTGAGGGACACCACTGGTGACCTCATAGGAAAGAGAAGACTGTCCATTTACATGCACGAAACATGACCTATCACATAGATAATTGCATATAAGAGATATCAGGGATGGTTGTATATCAAGCTCAGATAGTTTTTTGGCTAAGAGCTCGTGGCAGACGACATCAAAAGCCTTGCTTAAATCAAAGTAGACTACATCAAGTTGACCTCTCCCTTGCACAGCTTCCGAAGCATGCAGCATGAAGTTGACGAGATTAGTGGTGGTCGATCTCCCAGCGAGAAAGCCGTGTTGCTGAGGTAATAATATAGTTTTTACGCTGAAAGAGAGTACTGTATGTAGTACAGTCTCAAAGAGTTTTGAAGCAGCGCAGAGAATAGAAATCGGGCGGTAGTTTGTGGGGTCTAACTTTGACCCTGACTTAAATATAGGAACAACCCGCGCAGTCTTCCAACGAGTAGGGAACTTACCGGTATTGAGTGACGTTCGAAATATATCGCGCCAAGACCGGAACAAGAAGATCCCCAAACGCCTTCAGTACCGCCGAAGGAATGCCATCAGGGCCGCACGAAAATGAGGGCTTAACTCGCTTTAGAGCTCTTGATACAAGACTTTCCGAAATAAAACATTCTGAGCTTTTATCATACCCCGGAAACACTTGAGGGGGGCAGGCTGCACTTTTCTTGCCGAATACTGAACTGAATTGTTGAGCAAAAGCATTAGGAACGTCAGGAATGCTGTCACCCCTCTTGTCAATGAGGTTAATATCTCCAGGGTTGTTTTTATAATAATAATAATAATAATAATAATAATAATAATAATAATAATAAAATCAATCAACCTTTAATTTCGGTGTAAGTATAATAATAATCAATCAATCAATCAATCAACCTTTATTTTTGGTGCCCAGGAACAACCCTAGGGTCTTGGTACTGGTACACCATATACAAGCATTCATAAAAACAAACTAAAATCAAGACAACACAACACAGAAAACCGTATATATGAAAGAAACAATAAGATAAAAATAGTTACAGAGATCCCAGAAAGCAAAACAGCAAAACAGCAAAAAAAAAAAAGGGAAGCCTAGTGTTAGAAGCCATGACACCCGGCCAGCAAAACGTTGAAGGCACGTGAAAAATTGAAAATACACAAGCAAATACTCAATGCACATGACGGAGATAGATTATACACATAAAACAAAGGTTTTGTAACAAAATGTCAGGAAGTTTCAAAATGGAAAAACGAAGTTCAGCGTTGCAAGCACTGACACTTAAACCGACAGAAATTCAAGCAACACAAAATCAGGAAAAGTGAAAAACAAGCAAGATGATGATTTGCATAAAATAAATACGGAACAGAAATACGGCACATAAATGACATAAAGGCACTTAAGTTACAACAGTTTTCAATTCATTAGAGAACAAAGACAAAGAGCTCTGGAATATATCAAGACGATCGGAATATTCATTATATGCACATTGTATTCTGCAGATGGACGAGCATCGTTTACTTAAAGCATCTGTTCTGAAAGTTCGAAATCTTCGGAAAAGTTTGTTCGGCAAGTTGACATTGATAAGTGCAACCAAGTCATCACACAAAATATCACCATGAAGAAGTTTATAAAGAAAGATAATGTCAGCTCTCATTCGTCGACACCAAAGGGAAGGAATACTTTTGAGACAAGACGTGCTGCCGTTTGCGTCTTCTTGTACATGACGGAAACGGTGCCTAAAGATAGAAAGGAACTTATTTTGAACCCTTTCGATGCGGTCACTATTGGACTTGCAAGTTCCATTCCAAACAACAGAACCGTATTCGAGAAGAGGTAAGCACAGAGCCGAATACAACTTTAAGAAAGGAAGAGGACTTTTAAACTCTCTAGAATACCTGCAGACAGCACCCAGACATCGAAGAGAGCGTCCGGTAATTTGTGTAACGTGGGAAGAGAAAGTCAGTGAAGAATCAAATAGTACTCCCAAGTCCCGAACTTCCACGAACCTTGTATGCTTCATGGAGCAGGCTGTCCCAGCAATCGTTGGTAGAAGCCAACTGGATGTGGTCTACTGTGACATGAGCAAAGCCTTTGATGTTGTCAACCACTCGTTATTGCTTGCAAAGCTCACTCTGTTAGATGTACACGCTTCTTTGGTGGGTCCTATACGTTGTTATCTCATGGAGCGATATTGCTATGTAAGTGTTAACGGTCAAACATCATTTAGGTACAAAGCAACCAGTGGTGTACCCCAAGGCTCCGTTCTGGGTCCCCTTCTTTTTTCCATTTTCATTAACGATGTTGCTTCTGCCATTCAAAATTCTTCTTTTTTGTTGTACGCTGATGATATAAAAATCTTTAGAGAAGTGCGTAGTGTTCAGGACTGTAATTCTCTTCAGGTTGATATTGTGTCATTCCATCGTTGGTGCACCAAAAACGACCTTATTTTGAACCCTTCAAAAACTAAAGTTGTCTTCTATAGTAGAAAACTCACAGCTGCAATACCCTTTGAAATTGGCAGGCACCAAAGCACTGCCGAGGTGACCGAAATTCGGGACTTGGGAGTACTAATTGATTCTCCTCTGACTTTCTCTTCCACACATTGCAACAATTACCCGTCGGTCTCTTCTTTGTCTGGGTGCTGTTTGCAGGTATCTAGAAGTTTAAAGGTCCGCTTCCTTTTGGTAAAGTTGTATTCGGCTCTCTGCTTACCTCTTCTGAATACGGGTCTGTTGTCTGGAATGGAACTTGCAAGTCCATAGTGACCGTATCGAAAGGGTTCAAAATAAGTTCCTTTTTCTTTAAGCACCGTTCCGTCATGTGCAAGACGACGCAAACGGCATCATGTCTCTTCTGAAAAGCATTCCTTCCCTTCGGTGTCGACGAATGCGAGCTGATATTATCTTTCTCTATAAACTTCTTCATGGTAATATTTTGTGTGTCGATTTGGTTACACTTATCAATGTCAATTTGCCAAATAAACTTTTCAGAAATGTCCAGCTTTCAGACCAGTTGCTTTAAATAGCCGACGCTCGTCCATCTGCCGAATACAATGTGCATATAATGAATATTCCGTTCGGCTTGATATATTCCAGAGCTCCTTTACTTTGTTCTCTAATGAGTTCAAAACTGTTGTAGCTTAAGTCCTTTATGTCATTCCAAATTTATGTACCCTATGTATTATGTGCAAACTGTTCTTGCTTGCTTTTCACTTTTTCTTGTTTTGTGTTGCTTGAATACGGTCTTGTCTTCATATGGTCTTGTCTTTCTCACTTAAACACGTCCTCATTCCTAATCAACATGGCTTTATGCGTGGTCGTTCAACTTCCACAAACCTCGCCTGCTTCATGGAGCAGGCTGTTCCAGCAATCGTTGGTAGAAGCCAGCTTGATGTGGTCTACTGTGACATGAGCAAGGCCTTTGATGTAGTCAACTACTCGTTATTGCTTTCCAAGCTCATTCTGTTAGATGTCCACGCTTCTTTGGTGGGTCTTATACGTTGCTATCTCCAGCAGCGATATTGCTATGTAAGTGTTAACGGTCAAACTTCATTTAGGTACAAAGCAACCAGTGGTGTACCCCAGGGATCTGTTATGGGTCCCCTTCTTTTCTCCATTTTCATTAACGATGTTGCTTCTGTAATTCAAAATTCTTCATTTTGTTGTATGCTGATGAAATGAAAATCTTTCGAGAAGTGCGTAATATTCATGACTGTAATCATCTTCAGGCTGATCTTGCGTCATTCCATCGTTGGTGCACCAAAAACGATGTAATTTTGAACCCCTCAAAAACGAAAGTTTTTGAGAGAGAGAGTAGAAAAACTCAACACCTGCAATACTCTTATAAAATTGCAAGCACTGCATTGCCGAGGGTGACTGAAATTCGAGGCTTGGGAGTACTATTTGATTCTTCTCTGACTTTCTCTTCCCACGTTACACAAATTACCCATCGCTCTCTTCGATGTCTGCGTGCTGTTTGCAGGTATTCTAGAGAGTTTAAAGGTCCTCTTCCTTTCGTAAAGTTGTATTCGGCTCTCTGCTTACCTCTTCTCGAATACGGCTCTGTTGTTTGGAATGGAACTTGCAAGTCGAATAGTGACCGTATCGAAAGAGTTCAAAATAAGTTCCTCTTTATCTTTAAGCACCGCTTCCGTCATGTGCAAGAAGATGCTAACGGCAGTGTGCCTTTTCTGAAAAGTCTTCCTTCCCTTCGTTGTCGACGAATGCGAGCTGATATTATCTTCCTTTATAAACTTCTTCATGGGGATATTTTGTGTGACGACTTGGTTACACTTATCAATGTCAACTTGCCGAACAAACTTTTCCGAACATTTCGAACTTTTAGAACCGATGCTTTAAGTAGAAGACGCTCGTCCATCTGCAAAAATACAATATGCATATAATGAATATTCTGATCGTCTTGATATATTCCAGAGCTCTTTTTCTTTGTTCTCAAACGACTTGAAAACTGTTGTAGCTTAAGTGCCTTTATGTCATTGGAAATTTATGTGCCGCATTTATATTAGGCAAATCATGTTCTTGTTTGTTTGTTTTTCACATTTCCTGGTTTTGCGTTGCTTGAATTTCTGTAGGTTTGAGTGCCAGTGCTTGTAATGCTGAACTTCTTTCAAAGTTGAAACTTCCGGACATTTGGTTATAAAACCTTCGTTTTATGCGTATAACTTATCTCTGTCATGTTCAGTGAGTATTTCCTGTTTTTCACGTGCCTTGAACATTTCGCTGTCCGAGTGTCATGGCTTGCAACGCTAGGTCTCCTGTTTCTTTTCCTTTCTTATTTTTTTTTTGGCTGTTTTGCTTTCTGAGATTAATGTAACTATCTTTACTTTATTGTTTCTTTCATGCATACGGTTTTGTGTGTTGTGTTGTCTTGATTTTAGTTTGTTTTTATGTATGTTTTGTATATGGTGTACCAGTACCAAGACCCTGGGGTTGTTCCTGGGCACCGAAAATAAAAGATTGATTGATTGATTGATTATTATTATTATAATAAAGTATCTTGGGATAAAGCATTATTCGAAACCATGTTGAACATTGTTTTCTGGGCTTTCCAAAACACCAAAGTGCACGCGAGAAGAAGACAGGTTTTCTCTTCGTTTTCGCATTTTCAAGTTTTTGTTGTACCCTGTAAACAATTAGTCGTCGGTGGTAGTGGTGGGGGTCTTCGTGCGGGGCTAAGAGATGGCGCCAGAATTGTCTGTAATTGTACATACATGCATATCTATCTCAAAGCGGAGATCACAGAAGCTGTTAACAGTGACACGCCCAGAAACAAAAACCACCTGTTTGGCCCAAGTAAAACTGAGCACAACCTTAGGCTAATCGACGAAACTAACGTAACTACCTCCACAGTGATCATTACGTGCAAGACATGCTATTCGTTGGAGGCATGAATTATCAGAGTGCTGTGCACAAGTACATAATACACGTTGTTGCCGCTGCCACGCAAGCTAAAGATTTTGTTTTTAAGCATTTCACAACAGCTTCCTCAAAAACGAATTTTTTTCGGGAAAACATGTGTTGTAGCAGGATTTGGAGGTTTCCTTCACACCCACCTGCACTTCAGGCTGTCGACCAGGTAAATATGGTGGATGCACAAAACGAATGGCTATGGGCGTGAAAGTGAGAATTATCCTTCTTCTGATCTCTCTCACCTCTGTTCCTGCAAGTCTTGACGACACAGGTGGCGTCTTCGGTCGATCCTTCCCGCTGCTTTCGCAGGGAGCAGGGAAAATGATTGATGCGCCGGACTTTTTTTTTTTCTCAATTCATTTTTCCCTGAAGCGGAACTGGTTTTACTAAGGTTTCTGGGACATGCCCCATTACGAGAACTGTGTAAAACGCTGCCCAGGTAAGAGAAAAAAACTTATAATGAAGCACGACCAGGAGCCAAGAAAGCAAGTCAGAGATTTCTCGTGAGAAGATGAGAGCTTAGCAGGAATAGCAGACGCCGCCACGGATCCTGTGCGCACGGCCGTGTAGTGGGGAGCCTTTGGTTCCTCTGAGATTCATTATGAATGTCCCAGCAATAATCCTGCTTCCATTAAGAAATCTCCCGAGGCGGGATTAATCTTCATTCAGCGTTGCGCATCTAACGTGCCCGCACACCTTGGCACTTGGTCTCCCGGAGCCCGAGCCTGCCGGTACCAGTCGCCCTGTTTCATTTCGGGAAGCACCGCGTGGAGGCGCAAGCGCAGCAGCCGCATTTGTTTTGACACGGCCCCCACTGAACATAAAGACAAGCATAGGTGTTCGCTTAAGAACCTTCATTTAATACTTAATATGTGCTCCTCCATCTTCTCTTAACTTTACGCGTTTATCATGTCCCATTATGAACTCTCCACATCAGTACCTTGGGTGTAAACTACCGACTGGCGGATCGATTTGATTGATTGTAGGGTTTAACGCGCCTACGCAACGCAGGCGATGCGACGTGCCCTAGTGGAGGGCTCCGGATTAATTTGACCTCCTGGGGATCTTTAACCTGCGCCGAAATCTCGTGCACACTGACTTTTTTGCTTTTCGTCTCCATCAGAAAAGCGGCCGCCGCGGCCGAGAGTCGCACCCGCGTGCTCGTGCTCAGTAACAACTCCTTAGCCACTGAGCCACCGCGGCGGGTCCACTGGCGGATCGACCTTTTGTGCGACCAAAGAAAAAATTCCTTTTTTTTTGGTAAACCAATGGTTGGAAGGCTCTGATGACATTTTGCGCTGTTACGATGAAGAACGCAACGCGTCCTTTTCAGTTACAAATTTCAATAAAGCAGATTTTTTCTAGGTATTTTTTGCTCTAAAATTGGCGTGATATAGCATATCATCAGACAAAACATCAAGCGGAGGTTCTTATTGTGTACGTACTGGACATCTCTGCCACTTAAACTCGTACGCTTGCTTTCCTCAACGTAATGATTCTAACAAGCTAACGAAGAAGATTTGGTCTTCCGATTTGTATCTACAAAACCATAGCGTGAGTACTGGTTCCAATTTTACGTTCTTCTCCTTTTAATGCTTATTATCACGCACACTCTTTTCACCTGCAGTGCTAAGTCTATGAGTTCCTCATGTTTATAGTTGGAGATATGCAATCGTGTTTTTCGCTATTTGCGTTTTATGGAGTGTACAAATTGTTCTCCCAGTCCTTTTTCCGTAACTTTCTGTTTCTCCCATCGCTTAACATTGGAAAAGGCCTGACTATGACGTTTTCTAGAGGCAGAGATTTCTTAGCTCGATTGCGTCAGGCACGTGCAAAAGCAAAGAACTGTTTGCCCGTCCTCGAGTCTAAACTGTACAAGGTCTATACTAAAAAAAGCGAAAAAGTGGTCTCCGGAGACCAATGACCCGTTTAAGCTAAGTCTGCAGACATTTGCTTAGGAACAGCGAGCATAAAATAACAAGAAATCAAATGCCTCGAGAGCTACAAGAAAACGTTTGGGGCGCCCTGATTAAGTCTTCTGTAACTAGAAAATTTTGCATGCAGAACTTTCCTTTCGAACACACGGAAAAGACACGCATGGCTACCTCGTTGCCGCAAATATGCTAACGAGGTTCACCGCCTCTGTGATACCTCTTTCGGTAAGTATCTTCCTGTCTCAATTTTCTGCCGGGTGGCCGCTGCGGACGCTGAAGTCGCGGGATGTGCTCCCCTGTTTCCGTGCCAGTGAATTACGCGGCCGATTCTCGCATGTTTCTACCGTTCTTGGGGAACCCAGCGAACCGTGCAGATGACTAACGTGAAGCAAGTGCTGTTATTTTTTCCCCACAAGTTCAACCACCCGTGATTAAACTGAACGCCCCTTGTTCAAATTCCCTTTTTTTTTCCTTTTCGGTTCTGGCTGCGGAATAATGCGAACTTCGCGCGCATCTTGTTCCTTGTCGGCGCTAGGTTACTTCCACTGCCGGTGCCTCGGGTTACCCTAGCTATACGTATGGGTGGGCCCTTGCCAGCGCCTTTGCTTGCTTCTAACTGCCCGGATGAAATTTAAACCCCGGTAACCCTATGAAGAAAGGTTGCTCACATTTATGGGTTACTGTATCTCTTGGTGCGGTCAGGAATTCAAAATGACACGATCCATCTTAAAGTCATAATAGTGAATTCGGAACTACGCTGTCGGTGTCTGCAAATAAATATTTCTCCTCGTCGCCGCGTCTTCGTCGAAAGTAATGATTGACTAACAGCATAATGTAAGCTATAACTACTATCTGTAGGGGTCCTATCGGTCAACATGGGGAAACCCGGCCGCAGCTTCAGACAGTGTTTGGATAGCTGAAATGAAAAATACTAGAATGAATAGTATTACAAAGCCTGTAATATTACAGGTAGATGCTACTGAACTTATGTTAAAAATGGCACACTTCTGGAAGAAAATGGGGTGGGTATCACGTTGGGTCTTTAGGGGCGAGTTCCTGAGGGGCTCGGGCTGTCGGCGTCTCCTGTCGTGGTCGTGGTCATGTAGTCATGGTTCAACGGCCATCTAAAACTCTCTATTGGCTCCGGTTGCGCTGAGCGAGTTGCCGGTACCGGAGTGGATCGTCGAAAACTGTCAGCTAAAACCCTCTCTAATAGTGCGGGAGTGCCGACCTGCGACTGCTTCAGCGCCTTGTCACGGCAGACAGCGGCGAAACGAGGTAGCTGGCAGGGCGGTGGTGTTGAAGTTCTTGGAGATGGCGGTCGAATTTAGGAACTCAAGGCGTTGGGGTTGATTAAATGAAACGGAAGTTTATATACAGCTATTTACAGTAGGATAACTGGGTACATGAGTAATAAAAAGAAAGAACTTCAAACTAAAGCTAGACGCTAGCTCCGAGTGCGCACAAATCACTCGAGCTCCTCAACTTCGTCTAACTCTCCTATTCTCGGAGCGTACACAAACCGCTCGAGAAACCACGGCCGAGACTCTGTCTCGCCGCAAGATCCGTCTAGTTGCCCGGTACGGCGCTGCACCCTAAACCTCCGACGCGATCTTAACCTCGACTAGGGGGCTCACAAATCCCAACCTAGCTTTAACGGTCGAGACTCCTTGTCCCGCCGGGAACTGCCAGCTCAGCGCTCAGACAAGAACGATTCCCAACGGCCAAGTTCGGGCTTATAAAACCTCGAGATCACACTCTCTCGGGAACGCCCCTGTAGCGTTCGCACACGCGTATGGGAGTGCCCAAATTCACGTAGACAGCTGTCACTCAGCACGCCAAGGAATATTCAATGAGTCGCCGCCATCTCTGGGTCAACGGACCGCCCGCGGGCCAGCAGGCGCGTACGACCCCGAGGGATGAGCGCGAAAGACGCTGCTGTGCGTCATGCTGACCGGGCGTGTCAACAATAGAGACTCGTGCGGCGCTCGTCCCGACGCCGGTAATCCTACCACCTCCGCGCGTCGAGCAGACGTTCCTGGAATCCGGCGGCGCTGTCTGCTTTCTCAATGGGGGATTATCCTTGAGGTATGCGGTGGGCCAGACAAGCCGCCTCCCGTGCACACCATGACGAATTGGCAACGACTGCAGCGCAGTGTTGGCAGTGCTACGTCGCTAGACAGAGCGGCGGGTTCTCACGCGCCGCCCGGGTGCCTGGCTGCTAATCTGATAAGTGGACCTTACAGCCTTCAATGGATTAGCGTTGTCTTGCGTGCAGCTCGGGGTTGTGTATATTGTTATCACCCGAGCTGCGCTTCTATTATTCCTTCCCTGCATTCGCTATTCTGTGTTCTGCTCCCCTGTAAGGGGGCGTCATAGGGGGGGGGGAAGGTGTCTAATAGAGGTTCTTTTGTTTGGTGTCTGTTTATTTGGCCATTTTTCTAGAACGCTGGAAGGGCGGCGCTTACTGTGCTGGGTTAAGTACACGTCAGTAATATTCTGAAGATAACTCTTAGAAATCGGTCGACCCTTTTGCGGTGCTGCCGAATATTCGGTGCTGCCGAATATTCGATCGAATTGCTCTCTATTCATTATTCGCTTGGCTCCGAAGGCATATATTCAGTATTTTTGAATTATTCGGCGTTCCCGAATAGGCAGCCAAAAGTAAAGCCCTTCTGTCAAGCCTTCTGAGATGTCATCTAAGGCGTGCCGCAAGACCCCGCCAACGGGGACATTTTTACCATCAATGCCAACTTGTTGCCTTTCTCTAGAGGTCCGACGAGCTCTCGGCCTCCATCACACTTTCTGTTCAAACGCGGCACTGAAACGACAGCGCTGCCACCGGATAAGGATACGGATTTGATACGGATTTACCGGAACACTGTTAAAAATGCCGGCGTGTGACTTGCGCTTTGTTTGGCTACGGCCGCGGTTACTAGTGACTATAATACTCTTATTAGCGGAGCTTCTAGGTAGCGCTAAAACCTCTCAAGCTAAATGCTTGTCACTTTTCTATTTTGGCGACTACTAATTGCTTGAATATATATCTTCTAGTATAAGTGGACCCATAGCTTTTGTATTTCCATTTTTTCCGTATCTGCTTAAAATTTAGTAAATTTGAATCTAGTAAATACGGTAGCTCCCTGCGTGACCTGTGACAGACCAGCAACCGACTACTTGGCCGCCCCTTGTGATCCCACGGTCCGAAACCTCCCTGGCCTGGTAGACGAACCATGGCACCCGGCTTTATCCAGTGCTGGCCAAAGTGGCACGAAAGTACCATTCAATTGCGGCCACGCAGGCAGACAGTGAGAGGACGTTGTCGACAGCACAAAATGTCAGCAGCCGGCCGGAGCTTTTTCTGACGGAGCATGTGGAGGGTAGTATTTCTTCACGAAACTTGTGAATACAGGAAAGGAAAGCTGTGCACGTAATTTCTGAATAAATACTCAACTCGTAATAGCCTGAAAAAATTCTGTCTTCGTGAGTTCATATTCTTAGTCGGGTCCCAATTTGCTCATCCTTCTTTGTAATTTTTGATGTGTAGTGTTCGAACTATTCGAGTCGAAATTACTCCACCAAATCAAATTCGCTTCGAACCTAAAATTCACTATTTGCCCCTCCCTAGTTTACTGTTTAAGAAAGCGATATCGACGAAACGCCTTTGGGCTAATTTCGAAGAGGTCCACTTTTAAAATCAAAGCGCCACGAGCATAATATTGCGTAGGCACAGAAGGGTAATGTTTATTGCCGTCAAATGAAGTAGAGAATGAAAGAAAGTTCGCATCTCACCGGCGTGCGAGGGAGCTGAAGGGAGACGGCGAAGAGATTACACGCTACATACCGGGTGACGCAACACGATTTGGAAGCGTGTCATCGGAGGCAGTGGCCGCCACACTATGGCAAAACATATATTTTGCTCCGCCCATGCCAAAAGCCAGCTTAGACACGCGCGGACACGGCATCGTGACATGTGCAAATGTGAGACAGAATCCCAAAGGATCGTTTTCGAGAAGGCTGCAAACAATCCTTGTCCTGAATATTTTCTTTTAAAATACGTTAACATGGGCAGCCCTTCGTCGAAAAACAAGGACGCTTGCGCTGGGTTCTGAATTAGGGTAAGACTTAATGATCATTAGCAACCAAAATAAGGCGTATAAAACTAATTTTTGACGAAAGGAGAAGCAAAACATTATGGTACCTCTAGCAAACTTCAAGTAAGTTGCCATTAAATTGTCTAACTCTCCATGACGACAAACGTCTCAACGAGTTTGTTGCTACCGTCTGCTAAACCGCAAATTTGATTTGTTGAATTTTCGAAGTTGAAACATTTTTCTATTGTCTCCGTTACGACCATGCGCTTTCAACTTTCTCTTCATGGTCAAAGCACCGATTATATTTAGGTATCGCCCAAGAGACTTATGCAGATAATCTTTACAAGAATCACGTGTGGCTACAATCTAAGCGGGCAGGCCACAGCCCGAGCTACCGGGGATGCTCGTTAGAGCTTGAGTTCGGTGAGCGTTCCCCAAAGTTCGAACCCAGCTTAACTATGCCATTCGTGGGTTATTTAGATTTCTCTTTTTGCCGCCGCTGAATGTTTACCGCAGAAAAGCCGACACAACCGACGAGGCATCAAGTGACATTCTGAATATAAAGGCTAAGTGCAGCGCGAGTCATCAACAACAAATTTCGGTTAGCTTTCCCCTCTGCGCTGTCGCCGCGCTCGGTCAGGAAAATTCGGTGCCCATTAGTAGGGATCTTTGGCAGCGGTTTGTCCCCTAATGGTCAGCCTGCCTTCGAGCGCCTGACCACGAAACGAGAGCGATGGCTTTGGGTACAACGAGCGAGTTTCGAATCCATGAGCCGGCAGCATCGCGTATCGACAACAGTGAAGTGTAAAAACAGAACAATTCGATTAAATACGGTGAAGACACGAGGAAGGGGAACGTGGGCTATGGATCATTGAGTACTTGCAAAAACTACTTTTACTCTACCAATATTCAGGGGGTTATGCACTGATATGGGAACCCCAACGTTGCACGCGGGCACGAACGCACGCACACAGACACACGTACACCTAAAGACGCGCGCACATATGCTTAACGTGAGGCTACGAATCTGATTTTGTGTTTAATGGGGTGAAGAGAAAACTAGCAAAACAATTAAATAGACGTCGCAAATAAAGACAAAAAGGAAACTCGATAACACGACAAAACGGCATCTCAGCTGATTGGTGGAGGTCTAAGTGAATAATACGGAATGGTCAAGCGGAACGATCTGAATAAAGCGTTTACAAACAGGGTCGTAGTTATAGAAGTTATTGGCTGGTGTACGGTTAGGGGCGGAACTTCAGCAGTTTAAACCAACCGTGAATTCGAAAGAAAAAAAAAACACAGCCAGGGACTTATTAAAAACTGGGAAAAGAATAACACCGAAAAAAGTGGCGCAGCTCGCCCTAGTGGTGCAAGGCTGGAGAAACAGCAGATCATGCGGAAACCAGGATATCGTTGGAAACCTCGATGTCGCCTTTCACGTGGATTTCCGAACTTGCCGCTGAAGTTCTCCATGATAGGCAGACCTGGATCGTTTTAAAAAATTCCACAGGCTTTCACATCTCCCCCCAATGTGAACCGCGTTAGGACGTGCTAGAACCCGCGGCAACCGGCTTCACGAAATCGCTGTCTGTGCCCCCCACTTCAGGCGCAAACGCACGTGAGCTGGCGAGGAGAAGAGCAAGCGAGATATCACGCCAGGCAAAGTGTTCACGCAGGTCGAGCTGGCCGACGCCGGGCGCTCCTCACAAGGCACACACTAACGTGCGCTGGGTATATTTCCTGAGTATTTTATGCGAACTCCTCACGTGGTGCAAGCCCACGTGCAAGCCTGGACGACGCCGGGAGCTCCTCACGAGGCGCACGTTCACGTGCGCTCGGCTGGGCTGAGTTTTCTGGTAACGCTCCACGACGGAACTGAAGGTTAAACAGCTCTGCTCTGAAAGCCACCTTCCCGCATAGCCGGTTAACAAAGCAACAGCATTCGGCCCAAGCACCCAATTTACACGAAATATTCCATTTCCACTGCTACATATTTTTTTGATGAGGTAACGCGCTGACGCTACACAGGCGATGAGGCGCGCCGTAGTGGAGGGCTCTGGATTAATTCCGTCCACGTGGAGATCTTTAACGTCCGCCGAAATCTCGAACACACGGGCGTTTTCGCTTTTCGCCTGCATCAGAAAAGCGGCCAACGCTTCCGGGTATCGACCCCGCGTCCTAGGGATCAGCAACACAGCGCCATATCTCCTACGCCACTGCGGCGGGTTCTACTGCAACATAACCACTGATCTTGCATAAGCCAACTTTCTCCGGAAGTTTGGAAAGAAATGGGGCAGCCAGAACACTGTTCAATGAAACTCAATGCGAAATGTTTCAAACATTTTCTTTCGGAAGACCACAGCATGGAATAACTTGCGCGCGAGTTAAATGAGCACTAGTAAATCAGCGTGTTCAAGCCAACAGAGTCAGCGAGTACAGGAGTCAAACAGGGACAAGTGTTCAACAAATCATTTACTGGCTTCAGATTAAAAAAAAAAAAAGTCGCAGCAACGAATAAGATACAAAGACGTGATCGGGCCGACAGCAGGTTCGGGCACTTTAGCTCGGACACGCGGCGGGAAGGCAAGCCCTATTGAGTGTGGTAGGCCGAATTTCCTGCGAATAGAAAGCAAGGTAAGCAGCAGTGTCAGGAAGAGCATTCACGACTCACCGTGAACGGGCCCACGAACGCCACCAGGCGAGAGGGGAGGCTGGAAGGGAACGCACCACAGGAGGCAAAAGGGAGGTGAATGCAAGGGAGCAGCTTTATTGGCAAAATACCTGTTACAAGGACTGCCGAGCTAGAGAAATGACATCTTCCGGACGTGTACCTGTCTGGCATATTGTCGATAGTGAGTGAGTGCGTGAACAGAACCGATTGAGACACTACACAAGGGGAGGGGAACGCTTCGCGAACAGGATCACCGGTGGCCTGGCTGGATTCCCAGCTGAAACAAAACCAAGGGCAAAAAAATCTCGCACCCGCCTTTGCCGCAGACTTCGGACGCACCGTCCGGGGCCGCGAACCGCCGAGCAGCGATCCGGGCTTCAGTGGTGCTGGACGATTGTGGCGAGAATTTCGAACGCCGTTAGTGTCGGCTAGCCGACATGCCACTGCGCTTTACTTGTAAGGCGCAAAGAAGCCTTTCTTCTAAAATTTCCCTTGACGTCCTTTCGTTCTTAACGGCGTTCGGAACGGGACAGTGAGCGGCGCATAAACCCTGCGACGGGCCTATGAGCTACCCTATCGAGGCAGCAACGCATAGTTCCTATGGTTCCACTACGTTGCCGTCCCGGAAGCTAGCGAACCTAGAAGTAGCACCGCAGAGTTCCCCACGACCACTGCGGTCTATCTCGAAAACTGGCGCCTACCACCCTTCGCGAGGCCTGTACGACTACCAATGTCCCATTATTTGCGGGCCAAGAAACGCTGGGCTCACGAACGAGTGCCGCTCCGTTTTAAACGACGAAGTCGGAACATAACAAAATTATGTCTTAGCCCAGCTTCTTCGCACGCGAATACTCGCCCCGCGGTTTTGCCACGGAACTCACCGCTTCGCCGAGTCTCCGTGGACGGGGGGAGGGTTGTGATGGGGTACTGCAAACGGTTCCCTTGGCTGCAGACGGTCGCCCAGTTCTTAAGTTTTCCGCTCACGCCCACGCACACGCCCACCCGCGCGCACGCACAAAAAGAACACGGTTCACTTGAAGAAAGGCGTAGCAAATGTTCACATCAGCGAAATTGCCGAGCGCAGCAATAGCGTATAAGTCTCGCTCACGGTAGGCGCCCGATCACGACGCACTACAACCTCGGAATGGCGACGCAGCGGCAACTCCACGTGTTTTAACCTTCGTCGCGCATTTCCAAGTGCCACCAACATCGCACAGCTTTTGGGTGCCCTGTGCTTCTACTTTCACTCCTTTGTTGCGTCATCATCTTCTATAACGAATTTCACCAACAAATAAAGAGGTGCCAGGTCGGCAGGAGCGACCACCTAATCAACGGAGCAGTGAGCAAAGCCAAGTTGCCGCCGAACTATGACCGGGTATTTTTGGTGACGTTGCATCAGTGGTGCCTGCTACTTTCGCCCAATCGCGTTACACAGTCCGGTATTCCGCGGTGTGCGATTTTCTGCTCGACGCGAAGACGCTCGTACTGACCGCATTACCGTTGCCTAAACCACTCGAGCGGTGTGCCGCGGGCTGCACAGACGACGCCTGTCGGTGATACTCATGCGACACCGGGTTCGAGATAGCGTGCATCTGCGCATGCGCGGCCACCCCGACATTATTAGCTTGTCCTTGTCGGCGTTTTTGACCGCCCTGTTAGAGAGGATGCTTTGGCCGCCGGGAGCGCCGCTCGTGAGACGCACGCAGAGCGGGCGCTGCTCGGCGCGCACCGATGCCGCGTCATTAGAGAGTTTTAGCAGTCCGTCTGTTCCGTTGGTTACGTTGTTACCATGGTTGACAGGGACCCGTTTGCGCCTGCGCGCGCGGAAGGGCAAGGAGGAAGGGCGAGGAGGCGCGGACATGGCGAAGGCAGGCCCACGGAACTAATCCCCCTACCTCGACGAATGCCCAAGTGCCCAGACGGGTCCCGGTCAACACCGTAACTACGTACATTACGGAACACACGGACTACTAAAACTCTCCATTGTTCCAGTCGCGCGCCTGCGCTCGGAAGAAAACGACGCGTCCTCGTTGTGTCAAACCGCTACGTGTAATCGCACGGTATAGGCTGCGAGTTTATGCGCCGGTGTTGGTAGCTGCTCGACGGCGGCGACGGTTGAATTTCCTAGAGCAGCTTTTATCGTTCAAGTGGCCATGCTTTGAGGTCAATGAGTGCACTGAACGGAGAGTGAGCGGATGGTTGCGATTGATTGATTGATGTTGGGTTTTAACGCGCCGACGCAACGCAGGCGATGAGGCGCGCCGTAGTGGAGGGCTCCGGATTAATTTTGACCACCTGGGGATCTTTAACGTGCGCCGAAATCTCGCACACACGGGCGTTTTCGCTTTTCGCCTCCATCAGAAAAGCGGCTGCCGCGGCCTGGAATTCAACCCGCGACCTCGTGCTCAGCAGCGCAACGCCTTAGCCACTGAGCCACTGCGGCGGGTAGGATGGTTGCGGGAGATGATGTGTACCTCGCAAAGAAGGAAAAGAGCTGCTGGAGCATAACATTGTTATACTGATAACTTCATTATATGATAAAAATGATCAACGTGATTAGTATAACTATGAAATAAAGGGAAAGTTTATATGTCTGAGCATTCCATCGACCTTCACAGCCCTTGATCGAAAACGGGCAGTCATTAGACGTCGTATAAAAAAGCCCCTGGATGCCTCCAGAAAATTGAAGACAGTTGGTGTGAACCAGAGGAATATGTGGAATGAGGGGATTGCACTGAGAATTAAGGAAGATGAAAAAGCGAATTAGGACTAATATTAAGGAATTCAGAAAAATTAAAGTTAAAAAACAGGAACAAAAGAGAATTCCTACGACAAGGAAAATCACAGGAATCAATGCGAGTTAAATAGGGGTAAATTAAGTGGATGTCCGCGTGAATTCAGGTAACTTCAAGTGAATAAACATGGATCAAACTTAACTGACTGATGATAAGGTATGCCAAGATGAAGCCAAGTGAATTAAGAACGAATATAAAGCAAATTAAATTGTGAGAATTCAACTTAACTCAAACTGAGTAAAGTGGTGAATTAGCAAGGTAAGATGAATTAACATGAACCTAAATAAATTCACATGGACCGAAGGGAATCACGAAGACAAAAGAAATAGAGAGGAATCAATGGGAATCAAGCGGAATCAGAGTCACAGAAACTGAATCAGAGTAAATTAGGGTGGGTCATTAAAGGAATTAGCGGTATCGAAATGAATTAAACGGAATTAAATTGAATCAACACAAACCAAAGTGAATATTGATGGCTCGAAGTGAACGCCTAAAAAGGATAAAGCAAATTAGAAAGAAATACTGTTAATAATAAGAACCAGAATAAATAAATTTGGTGACCAAATGGCCCAGGTTAGATTGAATCGAATTAACAGGTAGAAATTCTGAATCGAGAACAGGACCGAGTTAATTATGAAGAAAGATATGGCAAATTAAGAGGACACAATGCGAATTGTTGGGAATCAAAGTAACCTGAATAGAATGAATGAGTGAATTAAGATGGGAAAAAGATTTAGCGCGAACCCGGGGAATTTGAAATGGGCCAAATAGTTTCATTGCTATATCGTGATAGGAAAGGAAGAGTTTAGAAATATTTAGGGCGTTCAAATAACGGTCGCATAAGTTCGGAGGTGATATACCTATTTTTGTATAAAATTTAAATAATCCTTTCGAGGAAAGCCGGTTTTGTAATGGTACAATCCTCGTTCTCCTCCTTCAATATTTATTTTACATCTGATCTGATAGAAAGTTCCGGCATTGTAAACTATAGAAGGCAAGTTTAGTGGATCAAAAATCTGGCTCAAGATATGACTCAATAATACTGATCCGTATTATTGTGAAAATGGCGCTACGTTGCAAATAAGAATGAGAGCTCAGATTTTAGCCGAGATTCCTTGAGTCCTCGTCTTTTCTCACGCGCCTGTATGCATGCCTCACTTTACGCTTTAACTCGACAAACATAACATTCTAAATGGCAGAAAGTGTTCACAGCCATTATTTCTTTTTTTTAATATATCTTCGCAGAAGTTCCTCGCCTGTAAAGCCTCTTTCTTACTGGTCACCACATTCTCGGGTATGAATTCTTGCTGCCAGTATTTCATCAACAGAAGCAAAAATTTTATCGGCCCACCCAGATTTACCCGAAATTTTCATCATATGGACACCGGATCATTTATCACAGGAAGGGAATGAGGCGGGCTCATGTCGCTAGGCCCCGAGCTCATATCCCGGGCGCCTCCTTCTGGGATGTCAGCCAGTCCTTTCCATAAGCCCAACGAGAGAAATATCCCCAGAAGGTACAGTGACATCCTTGGCCCATACCGCTTGGGGACGAAGAACCTTTCCGCCTCCACATCTTAACATGTCTCGCGGAGACACGGTCATCTACAGACCGCTACAAACTAACACATTTCCACAAGGTACATTACTACACTCAATGCATCCGACATTGTACACATACACTTGTAAATTCTGCGTGGAGCCATGCACTCTCTACCACATGGTATGGGAGTGCCGCCACACGCCATCCTTGCCCCTAAACCCAAATCCCTCATTTGAGCAGTGAGAGGGTCGGTTGACCAGCTCCAACCCGGATCACCAACAACATCTGGTAGACCGGGCGAGACAGGCCGCCAAGACGCAGGGCTTCCTGGACTAAGGAGGTCCCCCACCTGGCGGTCAACCCAACAGCATTGACTGCTCATTTAAATGTTTAGTCCTCCTCCTCCAGTATTGAAGCTTTTGGCTCCAAGAGTGTTGGTGCTCAATAGGACAGCGGTTTTGTGTTAAGTCCAATTCAGGGTGTTGCCCGTTACATTATGCGACAAACAAGAAAATGGGCTAACACCGGCAAGTATCATTTCGTGCGCACGCTCATGCGGGCTTGCTTTCGGCCTGTATTCAGCGAAACTGTCCTATCGGCGTTCCTCCCGACATTATCATTCTACCGTGAACTCCGGCGCGGGTTACACCTACAATGAACTGGCAAGAACTCGCAAAGCAAGTAGGGTGGAACACCAGTGCGGCAAGATTTCCCTAAGCTCGCCTCTTCTCTGTGGCCTCGGTGTATCCTGAATGCGTTCAGTTGTTTTCCCAGAGCGTGCCGCTTGATTGAATATCGACCGAAAGCTAATCCCTCATCTGACCCACATGTGCTTTTCTAGCATTAAGGATGCAGCGAAGCGTTCTGAGGCAATGCATGACCTTCCTTGTGCATTAGCACCACGCTTTCTGCTGAATTCTCTGGAGACATAAGTAGTGCGGATAATTTTGCCACGCAATGGGGCATTGTTGGTTGTTACTGTACCGTAAAAATGCTAAAACAAGTGGTAAGCAGTTATTTCAACCGATAAATTCTTCACAAGTCATCAAAGGCGAATAAAAAATCGGCGCACCTCGATAACGTATTCATGCCCGCTTCCATCATCCCGTGATCATCGCTCCTAAAGAGCTCGCGCTCATCCCCAAGAGGGGTATGCCGTGCTGTTTACAAGAACGCGCAACCACGCGATCAGGTCCCGTTTCTTCGCAGCGTCAGTTGTGTACGAGGGCTTCTGTTTCCCGCATCTTGAAATCGGCTTCATAAAGCACAGATAATTCTGCAAAGTCCGAGCCGCCTTGACATCCATGGCATTGGATATTGCACCGCTGGTACCAGTTCTTACATTCGGCGAAGGCGCCACCGAACAGGCTGCCTGGCCTCCGTCAATGTAGTGGTAGCATGGTGGTTGAGCGGCCAGCAAAAGTTGCTGCCTTGGTGATGACGACAAGAAGCCAAAGGCAAAGTTAACTGCTTCACTGCATGGCTAGAGATGATAAGTGACGGGCGCGCTTACAGCAGGACTCGAACAAAGCCACAGCGGCATCCGGAGCTTTCAACATATGCGTTCTGCGCTCGGAAGAACCACATATTTATCCCCGAGGCGCTAGCGGTCAAACAGCTTTCCTAGTGCTTTGCACGCGGCATGAAAATAGTACAGACACACCCAAACACTCTTTCCCGAGTTCGTGGGGACCGGCAGTAGCGGCGCTCGTTGAGTCTGACAGAGGGGGAGAGGAGTTCTTGGCTGCGGCACCCGCTACGCAGGTGCACGTCTCAACACGAAGAACAGTTTGTTGCATAATCTGTCATGTTGTAGCCTGTCTCCGAAAGGCGAGCTCTGCCGCAACACCCAGGAGGACTACACGAAACCTGCAGCAGGCGCGAAGAGGGTAGCGACGCACTCAATCGTAACCGTATCTTTCTCTATTAAATAAATGCTGAAGTCTAGAGAACGAGCAACCATTAGCAGAATAAAATTTGTATCTAATTGCTAAACTTTTTATTGAGAAAGGTATCTGTTGTCGGCAAACAAAAACGAAGAATGTTTGAAAATGAGAATTCTTTTAAATAAAAAAAAGTTGTGTGTTGCCTTCATGGCCCTGTAGACCCGCTTGGCATGCCAATAATGCCTTTATTGATCGCAGAAGAATTCAGTCGAGGAATTCTGCTAAAAAAGTCTTTTTTTCTGAGGATCTTTCCATACAAAAAATTTGATCCCTGTTTCATTTAAAACTGCGTAAAAAAGTAAAGAAATTTAAACGAAGGAGTAGAAGCCTCCTCACTGACTCAGCATAGCTAACAAAATACTATTCCCAACTAAACTCCCCAGCGGTTTCTCGAGGAAAAAAATCGTCAGCGAGCCGCCTATAATAAATTATGCGACGTACGATTGACGGATAAGAAAACCGCGTACTGAAAGCAACTGTTCTATGTCCGAAACCCAAGTCGAAGTGAATCTCAGAACGAGAAACTAGCTGCGAATAGGAAGAAACAAAAGCCACTAGAATCATTTTAGTTGCCTTGAAATTGCATCTCATTATCCCATCGGTGGAAGATCGACTAAGAGTTCGAAACGGCCGCGTTTGATATGTAAGCGAGTTTAGCGCTATGTTCTCTCTTATGCTACAATTATGGTCCGACAGTTGCCTATAACTGCTGGATGTGCTGCTGGGAAACGAACTGGTACGAGCAGGAAAAAAACACATCTTTCGTGGGCCTTCCTTGTAAGCACAAGTCGACAAATGAATGAGGGTTCTGGAGGACGGTATAATAACATTCTTCGGCCAATTTCTTGAGTGATACGAAAGAGCAGTACTTGGTAGCACAATCTGTTGTTTTCAGTTGTATAATTACCTACCCAGGCATTGTTCTTGTGGGATAGGTGCAACTTTTGCAAAGCGATTTATAGCGAGAAATGAGAACAATAAAGCTTTGTTTACACCATCCATATTGACGGTGACTGCACCACAAGAAAACTTCTAAATTTAATTGAACATGTGGAGTGAACTGCTGTAGGCTAATGTTTCGGCTCTACACTGGCAGGCAACAAAAGAGCAATATTACTGTCGCTCTGTGTTTCGTTTCTTCCTCATGTGGTTTATTCCAAACGTTTATATCTTGCTCTAGAAGATAAAAAAGAATAGAAATGTACTCCGCCTTGTAAACACATACCGGCTACGTAAAGCTGCTGCACACAAATGAAAAAAAAAATGCACGCAAGCTTTCACTCCCTCACAAGATTTGAATAGCGAAGATGTCGCAGGTGAGAAGTGCCGGACACCTAGTGAAGTTTCAGCATCATTGTTTTTATGCATAATTGTGGTGCCCGTCGTCATAAGCATCGAAGAGGCCGTAATCTTCTTCATTGTGAGGGCTGGATGCAAAGCATCTCTAGCATTGAGACTTCCACCAGCTCTTCGTCGTTGACTCGAGGCAGCGGTGGCGAGATGTGCAAGTCGTCTCGGGAAGGAGTGGCACACTCGTAGCCAAGCCTTCAATTATCCATAATGGCTTTTCGAGAATCCGGTGGCCGCGGTCACCTCTCGCAAGCAGGGTGTCTTTTCATCTTTAGCTTTCCACTGCATTTTTGTTTTACAAGCGCGGTAGCGCTTGACGACAGGGCAGGAGTTTCTTTTTTTCTTTTTGCTATACAGTCAAGCCCGGTTATAGCGAACTACAATATGCGCCATGATTAGTTCGATATATCCAATAGTTAGATATAGCTGAACCCACCTATAACGAGTTTATTGTTACGAGTTCGCAATACGCGGGAATCCCCTGGCCCTCCCCGCATGCAGAACAAAATAAAGTATGTCATTACCATACACAAAACAATCGATTTATTGCAAATAATAAAGCTGCTTTCCGTCTTAATGCCTTCGCTGCCTACTTCCAAAAGAAAGCGGTGATTTTTGTTTTCCCTTTCGCTTTGGAAGCGTCAACTAGCACAGCATTCTTTACACGAGACATTGTTTGCACCAGTTTGAGTCCGTGTCCTTCAATATCGCAGAAATATTGGCGGAAGACATCGACTGCCGAAAGCACTTCATTAAGCGTCGGACGGCTTTCACCCGCGACATCCTCTGCCTCCTGGGTGCTTTTCATCAGCAGCACGACGGTGCTGCAGACGGTGCCCGCGTCCGAGGGGCTTACAGTGACGGCAACGTCGCCGTCGCCACTCAGGAAATCTTCGAAGGACACTCTTTTCGGCACAGCATCGGTAAGGTTGGCGAGCTCTTGGTCCGGACTCACTGACTGGGCGGGTTTCGCCGTGAGTTCCGCGCGTCGGAAACAGTTACGGAAAGTGTGGGGCGTCATGTCACTCCATACGAGGCGCAAGGTCTCAGTCGCGGCGTTTGCTCAGTGGTCGCGGCCAATCAACATCTCAACGCCGCTCCGAGACCACGCATTTTGGAGGCCATTCTAGGCACGCCGAGTTCGATATATCAAATGTGAAGTTCGTTATAAAGAATATGTTTCGCGTGTATTTCCGTAACTGATTTATTTTTCTTCGATATATAGCATAATTCGCTCTATCCGGGTTCGTTATAGTCGGGTTTAACTGTAGCCACTGCGTGAGCCGTGAACTCGGCGGTTGCGGTGAGGCACGCTCTCACGAGCCCTCGGCATCTTCATGATATTTTTCTCGCAACGACGAACTTACGGCATGAACAACAGCTCCGCTGTGAAAGCAAAGGACTCTGACTTTTAAGTTTACTGAGGCAAAACCCATGGTTCATAAAAGTGGTTCGTGCTTTTTCAAGGAATAGAAATACGAAAGTTCTCTTCGAAGGTTGTCCAAGGGATAAAAATTTTACATTTACTTCACCGCGTAAAGACACTCACAGGGAGTGATCGTTTCTCTTTTTCGATCAATGGCGTATATACGGTTTGCCTAACATGAGTGAGTTTTACCAATGCCCAAATTACGATACTATACTTACCAGACCCAACTTGCTGCGCTAAAACAAGATGAAGTAGCTACTGCATTGCATACACCTCCGCATTAGGAAATGCATAGCTTTCGTTGAGCTTACTCGGCGTAGTTAAACGCGGGAACAGGTGCAGGTGTTCGTGTTGAGAGGTTTATGCGGCAGCTACAGTGTGCAATCCACCGAAAAGATCTGCGCTCGCAACGCGCTAATCCAAAGGAAAGGGGCTGTACTGGCACCACCGTCGTTCCCGTATAAACGCATAAAAAGCCTTATATGAATGGACCAATACAGACCATTAGTGCCGAGTATTTCCCGGGTAGAGCTGTTCTTTTGTCAAGGGTGACGAGAGGTGAGCCACCCGCCGCACTCTTGGCCCATCTGTAGCATTTCTCTTTCTTCGCCATCAGTCCACGCCTCCGTCGTCCCTTCTAGCTTGGGTGGGAATGATGGCCGTCAATAGGGACTCTTCGAGTTTGGATGTGATAGTGCACAGAAACTGCTTCGGCATACCCGACTTTCTGGACTGGCTGTCGTCGGATGGTCCGTAGTTTTCTGACAGTCTTCAGTGCACGATTGGCAGCAGACGCGATGCGGCGATGTCCGCCATTTCTTGCCGTATCGGACATCGCGCCCACGCTGCATCTCAGCCGAGGTAGGTTTCCGCTGCACTGTAACTGCGGTGTACCACTGTTAGCGAGTGATTTTCAGCGTGAAAGCTTGTTCCCGTTGGAAAGAGCGCACAAAATATACACTCTGTGACTGTGCGGGCAGATTGTCTGAGTACAATTCCAGGTGTGGTGTACAAGGACAGAACAGGGAGGGTCCACAGGGGCATAAGTCAAACTGGCAGGCACAGATCGCGCAGTGTTAGTGAGAGACGTGCACCGCAAGCACAGACTGCGTCTAGGAAGAGGAAGCTGAAGAAGGAAGCTGAAAACAGGTGTCTCGGGTGGAAAAACAGATACGCCTAGGGGAACACGGCTTAACGCTGTGCATATTAAAAAACTGGCGATGTCGATGAGATACTTTCTTGAGCCAGAAAACCAAATTTTGCGCGAGTATTGTATAGCCTCAATACTAATGTGACATTGCGGGGAGCCTCTGTTTTTTTTTCTTTATTCCATTTGTACGTTTCATTAACTTGAATACAAACAGAAAGAAACGGGAAGCGGAAAGGTGTCAAAAAAGTAAAACGGAAGCACCCGAGAACAACTCATATTTCCTTTGGTGCTTGTGTCCTGGACACGTCAAGGAAAATAATTCTCCAATTCGAACGACGAAGATAAATGAGGGCAAGCGTGGAAAAAACAACGCGGGCGGCCTGACGCACATTTATCACAGAATGCTGCAGCCGTAGGTGCAAAACGAACCGCAGCCACGGCTGTATAGAGCTCCATTACCTGTGCGTGCTTTGGTTTCCGCCTGAATTTATTATACTGTTATTTCAGCCACCGCGCTTCGTTTAAGTAACCCCGTGAGGCTGAATTAATCTCGATTCGGTCCCCAACAGCCAAGTCGCTTACCGAGTCTGTAGGCTCGACTTTCTTGCTCCACAATATTCCTTCCTTGGCGTCTGCGTTTTCTCCGACCGAACTTGGTTGGGACTTTTCAAGTGCGTACGAAGTACTTCAGTCGTTGTAGAAAGCACCCAAGGAAAGAGGATTTCCTCTCCCATTTAATCTGGCTTTAACCTACAAATACAACGGTGGTTTTTCGTCATCTCCTTGGCATCCGTGTGACGTTCACCTGACAACTCAACACAGCCTTTTCAGTTTGGCTTTCAGTTCAGGCGTTTTTAATCCCTGTGGTTTACACCCACCCACCTTCATGTCACGAGAACCTGAGCCCATAGTTAGGTTTGGCGATCCTTGAAATGTCCTCGCCTCCAAATAGATTTTTGAAGCACAACATAGTAATTTTTCGCCCTTGAAGCAAAGGCTCGCTTTTGGAGAAGGAGTATGTAACGGAATTCTGGCGTTGTGATAATTTTTACCTTTCGTCTTTGCTACAGGGATGACTTAACTAAGCAAGCGCTAAGTCTGAACGTTGATCGAATCCTTCACAGTTGAACAACCCTACAGAAAATCGGCACATAAGTAGAAAATTACCAATTAAGGTCACCTTCTCTTGTTTCGCGGAATGAACATACGGGGAGTGGAAGACATCACGCCCTTAAAGTCTTGCACGGGCTTAATTACTTGGCTTTCGTTAAGCTTCTGGCAGATTTCACCCCTTATGCCGAAATGAAGACGGCGGAGGTGGTAATGCTGGGGTTTCGCTTTTTTTTCTCTATTATTTTGCATGACGAAACTTCCTCTCTCTGCCAATAATGGCTACACTTTTGCGGAGCGCTGTTCACCTGTTAGCATGGTTCATCGATTATACATCCCGGACTAACCGTGGATAGTTCGTTTTCAGTTCAATGATTCGCCTTCCCACAAGAATACAAGAGGAAAATGAATACCAAATTTTGCCGCGGACAGACCGCGGTCAGCCCCGGAACTCGTACAAGAGCCGCGGTGTCTAAACGTTCGTGAATGATTCTAGTTTGGAGGAGAAGTGCTGGCGCAACGCCTGCCGCCTGCAAGGCCAACCTGCCTCTCCCTTAATGTACAAAGACACAGGACAAATGGTGGTAAATAGCCTTAAATGAGTAAAAAAGACAGAATAGGAGAAACGGGTGCGCAAAATGTATCGGAGACCTCGTCATTCCATTCTGCGCACGCACAGAATGCCAATCATTGCTTGCCTATTTCTAACAAAACATCTGACGCGAATGCTATGATGATGTCAGGACTGTGAAACAAAAGTCTTGACTAGCCCCTGTTATAAGTTAAGGACAAGCGTGTGCATCGTTATCATCACTATCCTCACCATCATCATCACATTCATTCTCTCGTGTGAGGCTACGCATTGCTCGGCTGACATAACTAGCCCCATTGAAGATTGTTTTCTTGCTTAGTCTATGATCGAAAATTTTTTCGCTTTCGTAAATTCTCACAACATCATTTCACCAAAATGAGTTCCGCCGATTGCTGGAAAGTGCCGATCTAAAAGTATACCCACAGGCAGAGTAAAGGCTAGCCAAACGAAGAATGACAAAGACAACTGTGTGTCACGTGACTAAGCTAGTACCGCCGAGAAATTCTTAAAATCTGTCAGCTATGTACTGCGTAGGGAGCTAACCTAATTGCAAGTGCTGTCATGGCCGGCAAACTATATGGGATAAAGCTTGATTGATATGGGCGAGTTGGTACATAATGCTTGATAATTACGGCACATGGAAACAGGGACGAAGAAGAAACACAGTGCCGAAGTGCAGGCACTGTTGTCCAACACAGGCCGCCGGCACTGGGTTTGTACGTGTTTCTTCTTCGTCCCAGCGACAACAGCCTCTGGCTTTATTAAGATACTGTGCACCAAATGCATGGCAGCAATGCGTATTGAACGAACGTGTGCTCATAACCAGTTATTTTCACCTACGGAGTGATTTTTACATGAAAGGCGACAGCCTACGCAATAAGTACTAAAATTACTTATTGAAAGCATCGGAGGAGTCAAACGGAAATCGGAAATTTGCGTTGCGGATGCATCCTAACAGTTTTGGTTAAGTGAATGGGTGAAGTAAATCAACCGAACAGGGAAGATATTTTGGTGTTTTACATAGTCATATCCCATTTTAAAAAGAGAAACATGATTTACACAATTTGTTTATTTGTTTTGTGGATTTCATACGAGAGCCGAGAGCCGAGAGCCAAAATAAATTGCTCGGAAAGAAAGCAAACGTTGGTACTATTACTGGTCGATTCAACATGACAGTGGACCACGACTATAGCCATAAGCAGTTATCGATACAGACAGTAAAATAGAAAATTTGATCATTCAAACTTTTTTAAAACCATAGCCGAGACAAACAAGCCTTAAGTACAAGAAAAGCATGACCATCGGGCTTAAATGAGACAACCGCCTTTTAGAGATAAGAAAGAATAAACAAAAAAGTATTTCTTTTTTAGAAGAGTGCAGCGCCTGCGCGAATGAAAAAAATGAGAGGATGGCAGATTACTGATTGAAAACGTGATCACCCCTGGTTTAAAATATTGATAGAAAAACTTGCTCTGGAAGAAATTGAAGCGGTACGGTGTAATAAAGAAACCATAATATTGCCAGCTAGAACTGAATAAATAAAAAGAACGTGTTTAAGGGCCTGCCTGAAAGAAGAGGGATGGGGAGATAAGTAGATACGCGTGTTTAGGGTGGTCTTCGTCTTGCTTCGACACGCCAGCCTCACTTCGGCTAATTAAGTCAAGCTGCAACACACGCTTCGGGGATTAAATTCCGCAATTTGAAGGTGCTTCCGGTAAAAAAAGAAGGCAACCTGCAGCACCCCTGTTCGTCGTAATGACACAAGGGAGACAAAAGGCTGTAATGAAATATACAAAACACTTTGAAAGGCAAAAAGCGGAAAAATTACTTTGTTCTTCGTCCTCGAAAAATTTTTTGTTGCTGTTTGCCGTCTCTCTGGTATAAATTTTTCAACTGAAGCTTTTGTTTGCGCTTGTGCTGCCTGTTCTGGACTGACAATTGCATGAGTGAATGCCTGTAAATATTTTAGGTTCAGACAATAAGAATTTTTGTACGTTACGGTACTTAAACAAAGCGTCCTCTCTAATTACCGGAGGAGCACACAACCTGATCTGAAAGCGTTAGGTATTAGAGGAATAGTTCATGCAATCAAATCGGACATCACAGCGAAAACTAGCCTCTAAGTAGGCCTAATACGCCGACACACCCACTTGGCGCATACTTACGCGGAGATTGACTTGCAATGAATAAGTCCTGCGCGCTAGTTGGGCGAAATCAATCAATCAATCAATCAATCAATCAATCAATCAATCAATCAATCAATCAATCAATCAATCAATCAATCAATCAATCAATCAATCAATCAATCAATCAATCAGCAAAGCAACATTTTAGCAGCAGAGCTGTTTAAGCACTTGGTTGCGCAATCAATGAACAGAAAAAATACCAAGAAAATGCCGAGCGCGCGTGAACGTGCGTCTCGTGATTCTTGTAACATGACACACACCACGTTTGAATTGGCCTTCGGGGAAGGGAGGGCTAAAGCTCCCGCTACGCAAAACTGTAAATTAGAAACGTAAGAATTTTAATGAAGAAATAGCATATAATCACAAACGAGAATTGGTTGCGCAGTTAATGAACAGAAACGCACGCAACAGCTGTCTTCTGCTCCTTTTTTGCGAGAGTTTGCCTTATGGCATAACAGTTATATATACAACATAACATTTGTGCATGCAGAAACGTAAGCAGAGACCGGTACTGAGGGCCCCAATCCACCGCTGTAGATCAAGGGGGTCTCCCAGGATGGAGCCTGTGCCTCGGAGGTGTTGCAGGCGAGAGGTTTGCAGGGCAGGGCAGGTCCATAGAAGGTGGCTCGTGTCGGCTTCGGACGCAGGACCGTACAAAAGGGACAGGTGTCCGCAAACGGTGAATGATAGCGGGCAGGCCAAGCGTGGGTCACTGCTGGGGATAAGGCCACCCCAATTCGAAGCCTCCGCAGCAGACCTCCTCCCAGAGAGCGAGCCCACTGGGGAGGTCAGTTCCACGCGGTGGAAGTAAAGCACGCGTGGCGCGGCGGAGGCTCTCCTTTTCCACCAGCAGTTCTTCTAGGGTGGACACTGGAAGAAGTGGTAGCGGCCGTGGAAGGTCTATACGGCGACAGGCGCGATCCGCCGCTATGTGGGCAGGAAGCATGTCCGGCGAACCCACAAAACACGCACAGGGCATGGGTATGTGTCCAGGATCGCGTGAATACGTGCCGACATGCTGGTGCTACGCGCAACGCGACGTAGATCACGTATCGCTGTCGTTGAGTCCGTGTAAATTTCCAGTTTCACGCCGGTAGTTACTGTCGATGCAAGTGCTTGGAGACCATCCCGAATAGCAGTAAGTTCTGCCAACAGGCTTGGTAGAGGTCGGAGGGTCTCGTAGGCGCAGCTCTGGTTTAAGATTGGGTGAGAGGGACAAGCCAAGGCTGTGGTTACGAGGGAGTCGTTGCCCCGGCGTCCACAAAAGCCTGCATGACTCGTGGCCGCGTCGCAGGCGCCCAGTGACCGACATGAAGTAGGGCTGCATCGGAGGTTGATGAAGGCCAGAGGTTCGGACATGTAGCCTTGCCAGAGGCTTGTTGTCTGTCACCTGATGGTAGAGCCAGGGCGGCCTTGCGGCGGAAAAGGCTGGCATCGATTCGGCGGCCGCCCATGTACGCGGCGAGAGCTGCCGCCTCTGGGACCAGCCCACGTTTCAGCAGTCCTGACGTGCCGAGACTTCGCTGCTTATTCTTCTTCATTCTGCTTCTTCTACGTGCACCTTCGTTTTAAAGATGCTGCTTCAACAAGGAAACGTAGGGGATTGGGCGAGCAAAAAAGGTCCGGACGCCCAAAGAAGACGCGGCTTATCCGGAAGCACGCCGCTCTGCGAGGCGAGAATGAAATGGGCGAAGAAGAGGAAGTAGTAATGCATGTCTTCAACGGCGATTGAGCACTCGACGAAGACTTTGCGGTGGCGGACAATGAAGTTTACGAGGACTGAATGGGGCACTATACAAATGCAGCACTTATATACTTTACTTTGCGTTTGATTTGTTCTTCTGCTGACAAGTGCCATTTCTATGCACAGGGTAAATGGTTCTCAGTGAATCATATGGCGCCCATCGAGTTTAGTGTAGTGAGGCGAACACAGCTCTGCTGTGACATCAGGCGTGCAGCGTTGTGCAAACTGGCCTAGCTTTTAGAATAATAAGGAGGGTTTCTTATGCGACTCTCCTTACAAAAAATCTTTCTCTTCGTAATGTGTCCCACGATGCGCTCCAAGGCATACAAGGACCATACAGGGAATTTACAAAAGGCCGTAGGGCTCTGTAATATTTAAAGACCATTCAATCAAATTCCCTAGGCTCTATGGCATCCGAAGTAAACATACAGGTGTACGTATATGGGTATGTGCAGTAGATACTTCAAGAACTTGTAATCTTGCTTCCAGCGATTGTATAAATCAGGTGTATACAACCGGCGACCAGCTTCACTGAGCGCACTGTTAAGCGGTCCTCGTTCACGGGCACAGCCACAGCAGATACCTGACATTCGTCTTAGCCACCGCGGCCTGACATTCGGAACAAGTTCTTGGATCTTCTAGTGGATTTCCCAAGCCCAGGCGTCTGAGGGTGCGAGTGCTACCCCAGCTTGAAGCCTCCGGAGACAAACTCAAAGAAAGAAAGAAGGGGCAGATACAAAAGAAGTAGGACATGCATGTCCTCTCGGAGGGGAGATTTTAGGATTAATAGAAGAGAGCGAGGATCAGAAGGGAGAGGGCTTAGAGAGGGTTCAGGTAAGCAAGGTGAGTTAGAAATATGGTCAGAATTAGGTTCAACAAATTCCGGTCATAACGCAATGGCCAACGGCTGTAAGATGCGTCGCGTATAAAGAATGTGAATCTTCTGACAGGGTCGAAGCGTCCTCTTTACTTGCTGGAATTGCTTCACAACACCAGCCCACTTCCGGTTTTAGAGACGCCAATATGGCTTGGAGCTTGAGTTGCAATTCCTGCTCAAGGCTGGACCCACTCCCTTCTTCTAAACCTGCCCTCCGACTATACTGCTATTCTTGCCTTTCTTGCTACCTAGAGCTTCGCCCTCCTGCTCTTCTCACTTCTCTACCCTCTTTCCAGACCATTCTCTTTCTTCGCGGCGCCTCACATTTGTTGCACTCCAAATCACAAAAAATAGTGCACCTGCCGAGATGATCCCCGGGAAAGAACGCTTATGCACTATCTGATGCACTATCTGCCAGTTTCCATATTGGAGTTTACAATTTTTTCCACTTTCATGCTTTCGATTGCTTGTTAAGATACGCTGAGGAACCATCGACCAGTACCAAAAAAAATTAAAGATGGCATTGGTGCCTGAGAGCCATTCCGTACACTTCTTCACGGCTTATACATATATGGAGATTGGTTAAAAGTGACGATGACAGGTCCAGGTGTTTCTAGGCGAATCTTGAACGTTCTAGAGTGTCTAGAGAAAGGACAGTAGTAAATATTCTTTTGTGCTAACACCAGCTGGCCAGTAATGCCCTCCATTGTAGGCAGCGATGGCGTAATATTCTAAGCGTTAATCTGTGGCGTGAGGCACGTATTCAGGAGCAAAATTAGTGCATCTTTGCGTGCCAATATAGGTACGCCGTAGATAAATGGATCACGGTGGGGGTGCGCCGACGCCAGGGCGTCCGCGATGGCATTTCAGGGGTCCGCGAAGTCCTTCCCAAAACTTCTCCTATTCTTTTCTCATATTTACGAAACCTTGATTGGCATGCAAAAATATAGCTTCACTGCATGACTGGTACGTCGAATTTCTCCGCGTAGCATATGTTTTAGGGCTGGCTTTTTGGCAGACACTTCAGCTATCCAGAAAAGTCGGACAGACAAAAGTCGTCGTATAGGTTTTTAGGACTTTTAGCAGCAAGAGCGAATTGTTAACAATATGACATGCATCAGCCTAAACGTCATACAAAAAATGCGGGAAATGGATAAGTATGTGCGTAACTTTAGGTAAAAGTGCAAATTATTTGACATTTAACACCGATAAACATCTTTATCGTGGATTCCGCCATCCCTTTTGCCAGCCGGGTAGCCGGCTTACTCATGGATGAAAACCACTTCCCGTAGATATTTCCGTGCGGGGTTAGAAGTGAACTCCTTTGTGCTTCCCCAAATGTGGGCGGAATTTTCAAATATATTTCAGAGACGCTGCTGCCGAAACTTTCAGCGCTAGTCTAGAAACAAGCGGCATTCGCTTTTATAGCTAAGGCTGCACACAACGTCTGCTTCAGGTCGCAAAAAACCAGACGAAGATTAACTGCATGCTTCCTGTAATCGCGTTTATTCTAAGCGCGAAGATGCGGTGCAGAATCTGCGGGCCTAAAGTCAGCTTCTTAGTCTTATGTTCAAGACAAGGATCCGTCTATTTCTTTTCTTTGTGCGTGGAGATTGAAGACAAACCAGTTTTCCTGGGAAAGACGAAAGGCCGGATTTGGGTTTACGAATGACGAGATATCTCCCGAGGAATGCGGGCACAAACCGAGGGGGACCAAGTGGGCAGAATCTTTCGGGCACAAATTGCTGAAGGCGTTCGTTATCGCTGCAGGGCCTACTGCCGCCAAGTAGACGATACAAAAGGCTTTAGCCGGCAATATCGTTAGCACTGCAGCGAAGGTCTTACCGTACGGGCTGCCAACAGAAGTTCGAACGGAAGACGCTGATATACATGCGAAAAGAAAGCCCAGGAGCAAGTTTTTATGCAAAAACTGAGATGGATTAGAAAGGAGCAAGACGCGCACAACTCGAGCAAAATATCCCTAAAACTTGGAGCCCAAGAACGCGGGTTCGATTCCCGGCCGTGGCGGCCGATTTTCTATTAGAGGCAAAAAGCGAAAACGCCCGTATGTTCGACGTTTCGCCGCTTGTTGAAGATCCATAGGTGGTCGAAATTATTCCTGAGCCCTCCACTAACGGCGCGCCTTATCGCCTGTGTAGCATCGGCGCGTTGAACCAAATAATCAGGATCATCAGCAGTGTATGTTTCCGTGAAGTCTTGACTGGAATGCAAGCACTAGAATACTGGCGAAGCGGACAGGTTTAGCCTGGGTTAATATCCGAGACATTGACAAAATCTCAGCTTTATCCCTGTCATTGTGACGGCTGCAACAGCCCTATCTGGCGGCTTAACCTGCTTAGGACTGATATTAAAGCGAAGCTTTATTGTTCTCATTGATGGCGTCTGTCGCGAAGACGCCCTGCAGGAATGAAAACTTTGTCAGACGATGATGATGATTGTGGATCAAGTGTAGCAAAATTAAAACACTTCCCTGCGAAGTTTGGCGTCATCTCTGTTACGCCCCTTCCGCTAAAGGTTCATGTGTAGCAGAGAAGGAGGTGGCGCAGGCGTGCGATAGCACGAAGTAAATAGGCCTAAGGCATGTTGTGAGGTGAACATCGACATCAGTTACCCACAGGCCGGTGTAGGATGAGAATGGCCTTTCTCTGCGTGCCGTAAGGCTGTTAGAGAGAGAGAGAGAGAGAGAGAGAGAGAGAGAGAGAGAGAGAGAGCGGAGAGAGAGAGAGCGAGAGAGAGAGAGAGAGAGAAGCACTTTATTAAAGAAGACCTCTAAGCGAGGGAGGTGGCCTGGCAGCCGGAGTGTGCGGCGACCTTCGTACCCGGGCTATGATGATCTTCTGTCTCTCCGGGTCAGAGCAGCTCAGCGCTGCCTCCCATAGCTCCGAGGAATTGATTTGAGGGAGGGGATCATATGGACAGGGCCACATGTGACGTTGCACCGTGGCCTTGTCTCCGCATAGTGGGCAAAAGGGAGAGGGATAAACTGAGGGGGGTATGTGATAGAGAAGGGCCCTACTGGGAAGGGATTCGGTCTGTGAGGCTGTTAGCGACGATACGTTAGGCCGAACTTCCCAATTTCAGGCTTAGGTTGTTAGGCCTAACTTCACATCGTGGGGTTTACCACTTGAAACCGGCACCCACTAAAAAATGACCGCGTATCTGCTCTTTTCGTTGCAAACGTCGGCGAAAGGTCATAGTCGACTGGCGCCACTGCCACGTAAATCCCCCCCTTCTCTTTTCCGCTTACCTCTCATGTCGTTCCCCTCCTGTCTCGTTCCTCCCATGATGACAAGCTAGAGGATTGCTCAAGTCAATTTAAATTTACCGCGTTCCACTGCTCCAAGTCGGGTGCCTCGATGCCAGCGCTGCCGTACGGCGGAGACGCGCGTGAATCGAGGCATTCTATACAACGTTTATGAACACGTTGCCCTCCTACAACACGAGCGTTCCAAAAGGAACATAGAACCTATCTAGTGCTTTCGTTGCTGTTGCCGTATCATTTCTTAAAGGCCGCTAGGAGCGTGGGCAACAGCAGGCGACGGTTTCCTGCAGTTGATGTAGTTTTTCTTTTGCTATTTTAAAACCAAGCATCCATAAATTTGTGAACCAAGGAACACTGCAAATATCACTTATGTATTCATTTTCTGCCTTAGGTTTGCGTAATATCTTGTTTTGTTGAACATTGTTGACAAATATGAACATTGACACCGGACTTAGACGTTTAGATTTGGCTCTGGGTATATAAGATGATTCCGCAGCTTCCATTTCACTTTAGCCGGGTAGCTGAATCGAGTGACAGACAGCTGTACAGATATATAGACCAAAATGCCTGCTCAAGTAGCCCAAGAAAGACTATCGTCTTTAAAAATTGCTCACTGAGTGAGTGAGTGAGTGAGTGAGTGAGCGAATAGTGAGCTAAAGACTATTGAAATCGCCTGTAGGCGGCGTCCGTTACTGGAGCGCCGTGACGCGGCCCTACGTGTTCCTGGCTGGGCTCTTTACTAGGTGCTCCCTCGCTACTTTGTCTCGAGGTCCTCTGGCCTGCCCGCGCTGGGCGGCCGGGCCCTCTCCGCTTTCGCTCGGGCGCTGCTGTTCAAGTGCCGCCAGAATCTGCTGGAGGGCCTGTAGTTGTACGTCCCTGTCGCTGCTCTGCGCCGCGGTCAGGTACCACGGCGGAACTTTTGTCTTCGCTGACGCTTCTGTATTTCTTGCCGAGCAGTCCCACAGGATGTGAGCCGTCGTGGCCCGCTCACTGCGGCACATTTCGCACGTATCATAGTCCGGGGTCAGTAACGAACCCGTCTCCAATTGTCTTAGTACTAGCGCTTGCTCCCTGGCCAGGCCGGGGTGCGGTGGCGCCATTTCTCTCCGTCTCATCCTATAGTATCTCGTGATTTCGTTATATGTTCCCGTAATGCCTTTGGTCTCCCCCCACAGTTCTGCAGATGGGTTCGCTCCGGCCGCGCGGCCCGTTAACACTCGCGCGGTAGAGTTCGCCGTGTTATTTATTACCTTTAACCTAATCATACTGGAAGCAGTAACGCAGATTCCTTAAGGCTCCTCACAGGACTACCGCATTAGAGACTGACCTGATAGTATCAGGTTCACGTAATTATGGCATAAATTCGCGGAAACACCTCAGGCGGGGTAGATGCAATGTGGAAATACATATAAGTCCTATGTCTCTCACTGTACGGGTAAGGGTGACTTCGCAAAGTAGGCTGCTCACACGGTAACATCGAAGAGGACAAATTCTGTCAAACACTGTTAATAGGAAGCTAGAGCAAAGTTCAATTTACAACTTATACTTACACTCCCCACCATTGATTCTAATAGTAGTAAACAACTCTGACAGGTAGACACGATGCGAAAAGCGTCTTTTACAACGAGAACCGAGGGGATTTTTGTTTCTCTGAAAGGTAAAATACGTTCTACCACTACACCGCACTTTCTCAGCCGCCTCTCAAGCGTCACGAAGACGAGACGAGACCGGTGCGAAGGGAAAGGGAGACCTGGAGTGCCTCTCATTGGCGACGAGCGGAAAAGTTCCTCGGCTCCAACGGGACGCTAATGACGTTCATTGTGTCGCTGTGCGGGCGTCCTCGTACATCGGTGCCTTGCCTGAAGCGGCCTCTTCATTGGATTACGCGCGGTTCTGCTTCGCTCGTCAGGACGGGAGCGATGCGAGTTCTTGTTCAGCTCTGTTTCGTTCGGCTGATTGCATCCTGTGAGCTCACTAAAAGAACGCAAAAAAACTGGGAATCGAAGCGATCGAGAAAGCGTCAAACCTTAATACTGCCACGCCTTACTAAATACCTGATTTTTACCTCTCAAAGTCGTTTATACTTTACTCTCCCGAAGCAATCTCTATTCAAGTGCGCCGAACGTTCCCGGAATAGATGCGTGAAGGGTTGACCGACAGGGGCTGGGACTTACAACTCAGGTCGGTGGCGGAAGTGTCGTACACTGCTCTACATTCCCGGCCGTACTCCCTTCTTTCTTGCATTCATTGCAAGTCTCAGAAACATGGTAGGACTGAATCAAAATGACCGATTTTGCATATAGTGTTATTTTGTTGTGATAATTAGCTATAAAACTCGGTTTTTATTTCCCTGGATTTTGAGTAATTAGTCGCAATAAGTGACTGCTTATAGTTATGCTTGAAAATGTTTAACTCTATGAAACTTACTTTCAAGGGCAAGCTATTTCACTTGATAGTGAACACAGATCAAGCAAGGTTCTTACTTTTGATTCTAACCAGGTGAAGGAGCCTTGCAGAACAATTATTATCTTTCAAACAATTGATCATAAAATAATGCTATTCTCTTAAAGCTGGACCTGAATAGTGTTTGCATTGTTTGCATTATCCTCTTGGGAGTCCACAAACGTTTCCCGTCGAAATCAATGGTATATGCCGAGTTAGCCTTTGCAATACACGCGAAAACTACCCTCACAAGATCTCGGACAGCATTGCCAAAAACCATCGACCGCTAACCACTAATGTTAATTCATACTGGCAATGGAACTGTTCTCACCCGTCGTTAATAACTTTGACTCTAGTCACTGAAGTTATTTTTTTTTGTAGAAGCAGTGTAGTCCTGCGCAAGAGGCCAGTTTTTTGGCTCACACCGCGGCTCCCGATTTGATACACCGAGCCATTGCCGATGGTGGCCAATGTCTACCCCCTCAAGATTGACCCCACTCACTGAGCGGCTACACAGACATTCTCTCTTATTACAAACAAACTCGCCGCGGTATCCCACCGCCACACTGGCGCCTCCACAGAGAGGAAGCTATAACTTGGCGGCGGCTCAAGACGAACACCTGCCCACATCCCACCCGCCTCCACCTCATCTTCCCCACCCAACAACCTTCCCTCTGCGCTTACTGTCCCCAGCCTGGCACCCTCTACCTACCCATTAATCCCTCATTCTTATTGGGACTGCACCCCGCCATCTCTTTCCCCATCCCACGCCTCCACCACCTCCTGGGAGCTCTGGCTGTCTCCCCCGCCGACAGTGAGCATCCAGGCTACCCAGGAAGCTTTCTACAAACACGTGCACCGTATCCGCACGGCATTCTGGAGTACTACGTGGATCCGGTTAATTGATCTTTCTAATTAGGACCTGGACTTAGGTCCTGCGGAAAATAAAAGTTTGTTCTCTCTCTCTCTCTCTCTACCACACCATATGGGAGTGCCAACGTACTCCAGATTTTCCCCCACTTCCAAACCCCACCTTCGTGCAGTGGGGGGCTTCCCTGGCCAGACCACACCCGGATATCCAGTTCAAACTGGTGACCCAAGCACGGACGGCCAGCCGAAGTCAAGGCATCCGGGACTCGGGATGCCTTCCATGGGTCGAGGCCCACACATCAGCCTCTGCTCGATGAATAAAAATATTTATTCTCTCTCTCATCCTGTTACTGCACTCACTCACTCACTCACTCACTCACTCACTCACTCACTCACTCACTCACTCACTCACTCACTCACTCACTCACTCACTCACTCACTCACTCACTCACTCACTCACTCACTCACTCACTACTCACTCACTCACTCACTCTCACCTCCAAACGGTGAACAAAGGAAAAACACGAAGGGTACCCAACTATTCCGAAATTTCTTGTTTTCTTCAAGTAGTATACCAACGCAAATATTCTGAAATATTACCATGTTCCATATTTCTCAGCCGAGGCGCGTGATACTTGAAAAGCGAACTATAATCATTCTGACCAACATACAAGCTACTGTCACGATAGGAGCTCTCATTACTTCAACGGGGTCTTTTCCTCGCTGTATAGCATTACAGCATTGCTGCGGTTCGCCAAATGGCTCATTAGTAAAACCTTGTAATAATCTGTGCCTAGCCGAGGGAGAATTCTGCAGGATTTTGGGTTGATTCCGAGCAGCACGTCACGCCTGGAAAGTAAACTACAAGGTCAACATACGAGGAAAAAGATTGGGGCAACAATGTAAAAAGCAACAACGACATAACCGTCTTCCCTTTACTCTAACACCTGATATAAACCTGCGTGTCGGCCCAGCTCGGCCGGAATGAGGTTCTCCGTTTTCTGAACTAGCGGGCACAGGGTAATTAACTCAGCTAATTGTCCCAAGCACCCCGTTCCCGCCCGGAAAGAGGCGAAACCCACCTCGTCGACCCGGCAGTTTCCTTTTGCGGAAGCCACTACTGCAGCGTAGCACGGGCACAGAATTCAAAGCTTTTGCATCTGCCAAATCACCGTTTGGATGTCGCATTATTAACAGTTTCTTACGACTATTATATAACTTCGAAGTAATGGTGCTTAAACTACTTACAGTTCCCTCAAGACGTGCACTAGACGGCCAGCAGGACGATAAATTTTTCAGGGAGTTCAGCAGCTATTGAATTATTCGCAGATTTGAAACTGCTTTGCGAAAGTTGTCCTTCATCAAGCGAAGCTTGGACTGGCTGACTTTCGCCGTCGGTAGTGGCGTACGCCGAAACGCATTGCGGGAAAGCTAACTTTGTGCATGTGCTGTAATGACGAAGGCGAAGGCGAAGGTGATGATTATGATACCGTTGAAGTGTTTGGAATGTACTCACCTGGGGGGATTGACCAGGGGTGAAGTATTTGGAGCTTACAAATTGAAATATAGATTCAAAACCTCCCGGGGATTCCACTTCTTCAACGCCGCTCTCGGTCACTATTCGTAGCAGACGTAGGCACACAAGCACAAGTGTCGCGCTATATCAGGCCACACTAGGAGCCAACCAGTGTCGTTGCTCTCATCGCGCCACATCGCCAGCGCGGTTACTCGCTCTAGTCGGTAGTTCACCTTGTAGCGCGGCATGGGAAGGCCACGCGTGGTTCGTTCCGCGGAAGAGGGGGTAGCCATTGAAAAACGTAAAGATGCTAAGGAACGTACGGAACGTACGGAAGAACGTAAGGAGCGCAAGGAAGGAAATGCGTATATCGCGGAGTGCTTACTTGCGGTGCACAATTGTTAGCTTATGTGACAAGCACCTTACCTTTGAGCCTCAGCATCACCACTGACATTTATAAAACAGCCGAATTTGTTTGCCAGCTTAGCTACGAAGGCTTGCGCGAATAATCTTCAGTGCAGGCCAGACCTTTACGATCTGAGCTTCTCTTCTGCCACTGGCCGAACTCGAGAGTGTCATTTGGAAGCTCGCGTGCAGCCGGCAAACTTTTTTTGGAGCAGAGCATAGGGTAGGGCTGTGCACCTACGAAACGTACTCAAAGAAGTGGAATTCCGCCTGCGTGCCCGCGTATACGTGGTCCCAGGCGTAGCAGTGAAGCAGGCTGGCAGAATGCAGGGAAATGGTGAGAGAGGAGCGCGTCCTGTTTGTCTGCGTCAAGCCAGGTGCTATAATGAGGCTACTATGTGTGAGAGGAGTTACATGGCAGGGAACGAAAAAACAAGTCGCTATTTGAGTTGACACCACGGTTTTTATTGAAAATTTGGTTGGCGGGGGAAAACCTACCCTCGGTGTCCGGTTCCTACTGAATGCATACTAATGAGTTCCAACGTGAGTGCCCGTTTAGCGAGCCTCCAAGATACTTGTAGAAAGAGGCTGGCCTTGATGCGAAAAATGAGAAAAACATGCTCGATTTCGTTCACAAATCCGAGCTTTCGTAGAACACATAATACTCCCAGGACTAAACGCGGGTTCAGGGCAGCTAAACAGCCAATAGGTGTTTATACTAGGCATGGTTAGTCTGCAGTTAAACCATTCATCGAATAAATTAAGCAATATTAGGCTCACGTCAGGCTAGTTTAGAGTGGGGAAAAAAAGAGGTTCGTTTTCGCTTTTCTTAACTATGTTGTCATTTTACTGTTGTCTTTTACATTTGTCTTTACTTCGCTTCCTCTTACAATTACTACGTTGCCAGTATTTTTTGTACTCCCTAAATGTGATTTTTCATATCTATGCCGCGAAACCTTTTCTACAAGGGCACTGCACTTTCCAAGGCTGTGCACATGTTTCACCCACATCTAACTCATGGACGGGCGTCTAGGACAATCCCTTGCACTGGCTTTCTACAAAAAATGCGATTGCTGTTCCTTTCACATGACTCACGTCTTCTGTTACTTTTGGTTGTGTTTTCTTGATAAAGGGCACTGGCGTTACTGTCATTCCTTGAACATCTCTGGAACAATGCAGATGCCTGGGTGGTATAAAAGAAAAGGGTTGGGAGTGCCTCAGGAGCAAAAACGGGAGGGCAGATGCTAAAAAAACACGAGTTCTTGCAACACGTGGTTCTTACGCGCTGACTCCCGTATAGCTATGAATCACTCGATAGGCAAACGCACGGGGCCGGCAATAAGCAACAAAAGAATCGAATCCATAAGAACAGGAGTGTGCCCCAGCTCTTTCACGCGGCACTGAACACGGGCTATGCTTTCGCAAGATGTGTTCCAACACAATATCCTGATAGCTTCAAGCAACTGCCGATGAAAGAAGCTTTTTCTGCATTCGTTTAGAATTGAGGGGACAGAGAGAAAAGTTTCCTACGTGGCTGGGATGTCCCTGAGATCCATAATACAGAATGGCGGGACATGCAAATAAAATATAAACAAGCCTGATCAGCGCTACAAAAGTTGGCAACATCAGGAATGTGTTACGCGCTAGATAAACGTCGTTTACCCCATTACGCAGATGTGAGGCCAAACGAACATCATTCTCACACAAAAAGAAATGACCACAGTGCCTGGACTAAACACAGAGGTTGAGACCAAAGCATCGCCGTAATACAGTATTTATTAAGCAAAGGTCACCTAGACTGCTGACGGCGGAATGCATTAGGCAGAGCACCCTGCATTAGCAACGAATGAGGCGCGGCTTGGCCGCCCTACGAGTGCATAAGATATGCAGAGCATCTAGGGACTGCACGGTAAAGAGCATGTCGCAAACCTGTCTTGAAAGGCCACATGTAAGAGGAGGTCGAGAGTAGAGGCCGTCCTTTTCTCGGCCTTACGCAGTGTGCTAAGATATGTTACATGGTAAATACATTGGCTAATAGCACCCTTTTGAGCACACTAAAGATTAGGGTCAGTGCCAAGGTGGCCATCGCCTTTGCGTTCAGAGAAATGGGATTGTATTGCAGAATCAAGAGAGGTAAATTTGTTCAAGTCGATGGTGACAGTGACCACAACTTCGGGAAGCGCTTCCTTTTTCTTGTGCTTTCAGTGCTTGGTTCGTCCATGTCTTAATAGGGCTTTCGCAATTCCTTATGCGCAATACTAACAACCACCGTATGTTGCTCAGCATTACGGGAAGAGCAGTACAGGCGCAATATAAAGCCGAATTCAAAGAGATATTGAAGCAAGAAAAGGGATCTATGAGTTATGAGTTTGGGCTTTAGAACTTGCGGTGTCGTTCGAGAAAGTTGTGCGTTCTAGAAGGGGGCTGCCTCTCGTTGAATTGATATGCAAACACAGTGCATTTTAGCCGACTGCCAGTATGCGAGTTGGAAACACCAGAAAATCTCTCCTGGACGTTGTAAATCGCCATTCTAACTGGGAGCAGCGTCAGTAAGATTATGGCGCCTCTTGGGGTGCATGTAAGTCAACAGCAACTACTTGGAATCGAGCAGTATGTAAATTAGTTTTAGGACACATACGCCGCGAAATTCTTAGATGATTATATGGCAAAAGCCGACTATATTAAAATTTGCTTTTGTTGAGCTAGATAGTATACGTTCTGTTGCTGTTGCTCTTTGTTTCAATTGGCTGATCTTGAAAAGTTTAGTTTACTTTTTCAAAGTTCGCAAAAATGGAGTAAGCATGAGAACTATGTACTGCAAATTTTTTTTCTTTATTCTGCACAGTCTCTTATTTATTTATTTATTTATTTATTTATGATACCTTACAAGCTCAATGAGAGCATTGAGTAAGGGGGGTACAAACTTCAAAGAGTAATAGGGCGGTCATCAATAACATGGAATACACAGAAAGTAACACAACTTCGTACAATGCATGTCTAGTCACTCACACTCAAACAAATGTAATAACGCGAAGGTTTGCCGATATGCTGTAAGCTTGGATAACAAGAAATTCAGGGTGAGCCCCAGAGAGCTCACCGGTTTTACGCAAGCTTGAAAATAGCTTTCCGCAAGGAACGGAATATGTAGAAAACAAGTTTCAAAATATTTGTCTGACATTAGGAAGCCCATTTGTACGAAAAATCACCAAGCATGCTTCGGGCGAGAATCATTAGCTTTTGCAATGATGGCGCCGGACGCCGAGTCGAGATCATTACTGTACACTGACGGAACGGTTTTTTTCGTACTTGGATCACTCAGATGGAAAGTTGGCCTTCTATTTCTGTAACCCTTCCTTCACTTCTGCCTTCCTCCAACGACCCTTCCCGTCGTCCTCTCTGTCCAGACCTTCCATATCAAGCATCAATAAAATGAGTGAACATTATATAGGAGGTTACAACCATGTTTTCTGTACATTCTCTAGTATTTTTTAGCAGTCCATGTTTCTGCTTGTGTCTTTTGCGATCGCTGATGTTCGCTTCCTACCCAAATGTATTCTCTATCATTGGACAGGAGAGCACATGCTTATGGCACTGCTGATTCGGCCTCCATTCTGTTAACGAACTTGTGACTTATTTGGCGGCAGTGCTCAACGTACAAGAGAATAATCAGGTCAAATGTAATAAACGCAGGACGCCATACCTGAAAGTACAAGGATGAATAAGGTAATACATAACAAAAAGCTAAATACTTTCTTGCTTGATGGAAAAGAGAACTAGACCCTAAAAAAGGTTTCTGCATTTTTGCGGCCGTGGGTTCAAATCCGCGTACCGCCGGACACCCAACGGTTTCTTTAATGGGTACTGGCGCCCCTGGTCGTGTGCGGACCCCTGAAAGGGGAACTCACGCCTGGAACGCTGCCTTTACCCTTGCGAGGGGCCCCTGACCCTTGCCCACCTTCAATTACAATTCAATTCAATTCAACCTTTATTTCCGACAAGAAGATGGGGGTCCCCCAGGTGAGAAGTGACTGAAAAGACCACTTGAAAGGAGCCTGAGGGCCCGCACTCGCCACGTAGGCAGTTGCAGTGCTGTGTTTCCCTTTTTGTCTCCATAATACAGAGTTGCTCGACTTCAAGAGTAGGCGAAGAACTATATACACTGTCATCCGCAGATGAACAATCACGCATAGTAATTGCAGTGACACAGGAGCAAAAAAAAAAACAGTCGTAAAAATCGAAATATTTCTATACAGGGACTCCATAGACACGAAAGGCAAACAGCAAAAAAAGAAAATATAGAAACAAACGACAGTTTTGATCAACATCTATAAAAAAGAACGGTGTGTGTTAACAACTTTTAAAAAACAATTCCCTCATTTCGTTTCGGGTTTAGCCACTTAAATTTGCGTTTACAATATCCCATTTGTTTAGCAGGGAAGGGACAGTACATCTTAAGACTGCAGAAGATAGTCAGTTCGTCGAAGCGGAGCTACCCACCTGTCACAAACTCGAGTGCGTGGATCACTCTGTTGCATTTTTAAATCGCCCATGTGTTCCAAAAAAGCTCGGTATCTTTCATTTGAAAAAAAAAACGAATGCAATAAACAAAATTCATAAATGTTCTTGACAGACATGATTTTATAACAAGAGAACAAAGACTGAGTGAGTGCGAGTAGGGTACATTGGCGATGTAGGACAAAGCCCTTTTTTGTGAAAGAAAGAGTATTTAAATATTTCCAATGGTAGTGGTGCCCCATATGAGAGTACAATAATTTAAATGTGCAGCGAACAGGGCATGGTAAATCTGAATTTTAGCTTTTACCGGAAAATAATGCCTACATCGCGCTAGTGCACCAGCCGCTGACGACAGTGATCTAGTCAAGGCTTCTATGTGACCCGTCCATGTCAAATGCAGAGGTAAAAGTTACTCCGAGGATTTTGCGCTTATTCACTATCTCTATAGGTACGCTGCCTAAAGTTATAATTTGATGCATCGTTGTGTCCTTGTTTTTAGCTCCAAATAGGATGGATTTTGTTTTGCTGGCGTTAATTTTTAAGCTGTTGGAATGTGACCAGTTTTAAATGACCGACAGGGCCTCCTGAGCCTTTTCCGTAATTTCGTTTGTGTTTTGGACTGAAGTAAACAAACTGTAGTCGTCTGCATAGAGAGAGAACATGACGTCGTTTTTGGTTTTAACAATATCATTAACGTAGATTTTAAACAGCCGCGGCCCTAATACATTGCCTTGAGGTGCTCCATCATGTATAGTTTTATTAAAAGAAATGAAGCCTTCAAATTCAACGCACTGTTTTCGTTCTGAAAACAGTGCGTTCTGATAACCTGGCGGGGCCCCTGGACATACTGCGGCCAGACATGCCGCCTCACTTACAGCATTGCCGGCTGTGAAAGAGTCTGGTGGCATGTCCTACCACAGGCGGTTGCAAGTTGAGCGTCGACCGCGGCTCTGGAAGGCACCATGTGCACTCGAGTGCCTTTGTGGCGCCGGGCACCTACCGGTAAAATAGGTACAAGCGACTCCCAGGCCTGGCGCTCGGCCCTTGTGTGAAACTACGACGCTTGGGAAGTTCCCCCGGCTTGCACGAGAGATCGCGCCTATGGCAAGGGGCGGCTGCAAAAACCGCGGAGGGGGACGAATAACGCTTTTTTAAGGGAAAGGGGAGGGGGAAAGGAGAGTGGGTGGTGGCCTCAGTCCAGGCCGCCTTTAGGCCCACCAGCGGCCCACGCCCGGGAGATCAGGTACTCTTGATACACGTCCCAATTGTCTCAGTGTTGGCAACGAAGAAGAAGAAAATCGGCTTCAATCGTGAACTTAAACCGTCGTGATGGTCATGAAGGTTGCGCACGGCTTAACTGCCTTCAAGTCTTACACGTTAGTGTGATCTTCCTGATTTTTCTTCCTGATTTTCTAAGACGAAGCCGACGCCGATAACTTGGAAGAGAAGTTCGATTGCTGCCACAGTACGTGCTTAGCGCAAAGCCCTTACCCTCGGTCCAAATTCTGCTTTGGCGACGAGAGGGTTCTTAGCAAGAGCGGGGAATCTCGATAGAAGGCAACGTCAAGGAGTCTGCGGACTTTGTTCTTTCACGCGGGTAAAACTATTGGTCACTGGTCACGAGTCATGACTGCCAGGAATTTCCAAAACAGCCATCTTAAATGGAGACTAGGAAATGAGTAGTGGTGATGAAATTTGGAGCAAGTAACTAATTTTTCCCGGCGCATTATGCACTTGAAAACAAAACTTCTTAGAGCTCTTGCCACCTTTTGCCCTCGTTGGCCTTGCGCCATAAAAACCCATAATCATCATGAAAGCGCACGGCAAAGAAGGGGTGCAAAAATATTTGACGAAAGCAGCCGAATTACTATCCACAGGCGAAAATAGCAGAAGCTGAGGCGTTTTCCTCTCCCTTAAGCTTACCGCTTTTGCATAAGGGCAGAAAATTATCATCAACAGAAAATCCGAAATTAGTGGCAATGATCGCAAGCTCTTGCTAAAAATAATTTTACGTTATCACATGCACCTAAGTTTACGAGTCATGTGATCGGTGGGACAGTGTGTACGTAAGTCTCTGCAACGCTCAACAAACGATGTTGTGGCTTCGGCAGAAGAAAAACTTCGTTTCACAGCGAAGTTGCAACAGCCAGCTGAACTGCACCATTTCTGGTACGTGAGTATGTAATGTCACCAAACAACTAAAGCGTTGTATAATATCTAATAGCTGTGTGAATGTGCATGTGTGTGTTTATGTATGCGTGTGTGTTCGTTTGTGTTTTACCCATTTCTAAAGCAGACGGCGCTTCAATGTCTGAGCCATACTCCTCCTGTTCGGCATCAAGTCCGTATATGTTGCAGAAATTTCCGGGAAATTTTAATCTCTGCACGTTGACTTCGATTGTGCACTCTTCAAGGGGCTTCTTTAAATTTGATGGATAGGACAGAAACAAGTTCGGTTTTGAAAAGCTGCCTTATCAAATTTCGCGCAAAGGTATGGATAATTTCTCTTTAGGAACGTTATTCAAAAGCACATGAAGACACTGATTGCAAAATTGTAAACGATTGAATTCTCCAATCCAGCTCTACGCTCGAATGGGGGACTACTAAAGTGCAATCAGCCTCGGCTTACATTATAACCCGAATAACTACTGATTGCTGGATTACTCGCTATGATCCCTCAGGGGCATTTCCGCTGGCAAAAGATAAGGTAGCATACGTAAACAATCCGCCGGACAGCAGTAATGAATGTTAAAGATAACAAAACCAGCATGGTTCACGCTCATTTTTGTTCCTGCTTCAGGCTCTCTGTCTGCTATGACCGCAAAGTCACGAGTAAAAGGCGTGGGTGGAGGCTTATCCTGATAATTTGCGCTAGTGACAAATATGAGCCAACCAGGCAAAAAGGAGAGAGCGAACATGCTTGAGTTTTGTTTTGTGCATGGTCAAAAGTAACGCTAGCATTGCAGATGATAGTTATCAGAACGTCTCTTAAACTAACCAAGAGACCGCACATCTGTGAGCCTAAAATTTATAGTGTTTGCACCGAAGAAGCAAGCAGGCTATCTATGTCTCGAAATTAAATGCGTGACTCCACCATTTCGTAATTGCTTATAGAGATGACGCCGGGGTTTCACGTGGATTGCCAACAAGACGCGAGTTTGTGGTTACGCTACCGTAACTTCTCCAACAAAGTGTGTCATCTGTTGTTAGGCACATGGATGCAAGCCTAACTTCTGTGTCCCCACACTTTTCTAGTAGGATCTTACCAACGTTGGTATTTTTCGTTCTTCTGAGCAATCCTCTTTTTTTGCGTTGCTCAACGTCCATTCTTTTTCTTCTTCTTCTCTTGTTTCCATACCTTCCCAGTACCAACTCATAGCCCAGAGAAACGACCTTTTGTTTATGGTGACAGTTCAACTGGACAAAACTTTCGCGTTTCGATCGAGCAACATGTCCAATGTTTCCTTTTTCGAAGTTCGAAATGTATGAGGTGAGCAGCTCAGGTCACAAAAAAAAAATAACGTATGCAATGTGTCACAACATCTGAACACAGCAAGACCCTGCGTAAGGCCTTCTGTACTCCGCATTATTTATCAATTGATTGATTGTGGGGTTTAATGCGTCGACGCAACGTAGGCCATGAGGCGCGCCGTAGTGGAGAGCTCCGGATTAATTTCCACCACGCGGGTATGTTTAACGCGCGCTGAAGTCTCGCACAAACGGGCGTTTTTGCTTTTCGCCTCCATCAGAAAAGCAGCCGCCGTTGCCGGGAATCGAACCCGTTACCTCGTGCTCAGCAGCACAACGGCTTAGCCACTGATCCACCACGGAGGGTATTATTTATCAAGCAAATTCATTTGTACCACCCACCCCATTCACATTCAAGTTTAGTGGTGGGACCCAAGCGATTTTGCCTCCTAAGCATGTCTTGGCGAACACTGAAGGTTCTTGTGTCAACTTTTTGGCGTCGCTGTTTCAAAACTATTTTCAACTCATGGCAGTCCGTATGCCGCTACAAAAACATTTGTGCCTTAAAGAACAGTACAAACGAAAGTAAGGGCAATACCTTTTGAACTACTGGAACCGCTTGGAGAGCTCATACAGCTGAAGGTTGGTTAGTGCAAAAAAAAAACAACCTTAGACATAATTGACGCAGAGCGTGACTGCATAAACGAGAGTACCGGAAAAGGAGGGTGACTCTTTCAGTAGAGACGTGCGTCTTAAAAACGATGCCTTTTGGACTCTTATATGTTAAATTTAACCGGCGTATTGAGACCTAACGCGCGAAAAACTACTAGGAACAGCAGGTTCTAACTCCCTTTTTGACGGGTAGATGCAATTTTTCTTCTGATTAAAACAAGTACAGCAGAAGATACAGTATGCTGACTGTGGACGCTTCGAGGAAGGAGACGGCCGAAATTATATCGGCTACATTTGTTTTCTTCGCCCCTACGTGGCAACCAAGGCTATTTATTTGGCAGTAGCTCAAGATTTTTGACAATGAAAAGAATTCAGCTGCGGAGTTTTCGCTGCAAAACCGTGGACAGCTAAACAGGGAATCACTAAAAAAATGCGCAAATTTCACTTTTCGTTTGCATAAAATTGCATTGTTTTTGCTAAAAACAGAAAAAAACGCATGACACTTTTTTCCCTTGCAAAAAGCTATGCAGGACATCCCCCGCCCACAGGCAAACACAAAAGTGTGTTCGGTGCCAATAGGACATCGCAAGACACCTCCTTTGTTAAGGACTTCAACGTCACGCTGTTAATTTTATTACGTATTACAACTGATTTCAAAATCATTTCCCTATCGCTTTTGCCTCCGCTACCCACAAGCCTTTTAGCCTTTTCGGTGTGTTAAGGTCATTCATTCATTCATTCATTGCAAAAAAACCACTGTGTTGTGGAATCCACAGTGGAGGAGAAAAAGCGTTCACTGGACCGTACATTAAAGAAAAGGAAAGAAAAGGGCTTAGAATCTTTTACTGCAGGAGGCCACTGGATAACGCTGCTGCTGGAAATTGCCGAATTACTAAATATTCAAAGTTTCGTAGGAGGTCATTGATAGTGCTGAAGAAATATAAAATTCTACGCCGATTTCAGAGCATGAAGTTAACCAATGCCGGAAATGTGCCCTTAGCCGCTTCGGGTTCTGAAAAGAGGGAAGAACAGCCATTGCAGTTTTGTATGCACTAAGATAAAGTTGATGACCTTAAACGCCGTCCGGACAGTGTTCCTCTGGGCTCTCAAATAGAACTCAGTTTCCACGCACTCGGCGGACTGGCCGTGGGTGCTCAGAGAATCGATCTTAAGCTGGCATGCCTGCTCGCGTAACCATTACTGCTGTCCTTACGAATGCGTACTTTCAGACGCAGCACGAAAAGATACAGACAGAGCAAAGATCAGAAAATGTAACGTAAGTGGCCTGACATGCACTGCTACCCTTTTGAGGAAAAAAGTCTCGAGACCCATAAATCACGAAGCCGCCAGCGTCGAGTTCCGGGGGCCATATGAAGGAAAAATAAAGAAAATGAAAGAAGAAATTGACCTGGGGCAACAAGCAAGATTCGACGTGTATGTCTTTTTTTTTTTTTTGCTTTGAGCAAAACGGCGGTGACGGCGAAAAACAAACAAGAATAAACATTGTTGTGGTAGTTGCGGCCCAGCATCCATCGGCCTAACTCGTTCATGGAAACAAATGGCCTCTATAACTGCAACACTTGCAGGGCCGCTGTACTGGCACGCCTCCAAGATTTACGTCTTCCGCGGGAGAAGAGAGGCTCTTGCAAGTTTAAACCGGCCAACTGCGTGCGCAGGTGGGACCGTTCCTGGCCGTTCCTCGAACAAAATCCCGCGTTTTTCTTTTTTTTCGTCTCGGAGATTGAACAGAAAATCTGTATGTTTCGGTTGTGCCTGCGAATAAGATTAGCTTCTTGATGATCTGGAGTGCGTCGTCAACGTGTACAGATGACACTGCCTTACCTGCGACACGTAAAATAATCTTTGCGCTGAACGCGATAAACAAACAAGACAGTAATAGCGTTCGGAAACAAAATGCCCCACTTTCATTCGTTGCAGCGGAGGTGATACCCGCTGTTGTTGTGTTTGGGGCAATGCGCCCCTGATGCACACAAGTTAAGTCGTTCTGGAAAAGGCCGTGGTGGCAGTTATTATTCAGGCCAAGAATCAAAAACTACCTTTCCACAGCATTAGCTTAATGTTCAATAAGACACTAGAGACGGGTTTTTTTAGATAGAGGCATGATAAAGCCAAGCTGCCTGCGTAGCAAGGAAGAGTGCGTCATCTCAGCCGTACCGGCAGCAACGCCAAGTGTAGTTTCCGCGCAAACGACACAGGAACCGTAGTCACAAAGTGGCATTGTCTCTCTAGCTCTTCTGGTGATCCACATTCTGAGGGCAGCATGGCCCTGAATTTTTTTCGTGCAAAAAATTTTAGCTGGTAGTTTGGTTACGGGCAGAAAATTTGATACAGGTTTTTTTACGCCTCAAGCCTAGAACGAGCACGGCCACGAATACGAAGGGAGAGATTGCACCCCCTGAAGTTAAGGGAATACTACCCTTTTTCTGTTCACAAGGCAAACCGAGTTCTCGATTTGTTCTCAAGATCTCGAGAGCCGCTAGTATCAAAAGAAGCTAGTTGTCAGTTTTTTCAGATCTCGAAAGAAAGCTCGTTGTCAGCCCACGCCTTTTCTTACGCAACGTTGCTCAGTTTCAAAAAAAGAAACGTGCATCTTCGATGTGGTCGCCATGGACCCGTGTCCCAAAGGAGCCCGCACAAAGACTCCGGCCGACGAGACAAAGGAAGACGACGGAGCACCACTTGTTTTCGAATTGCAGCAACCTGTGAGAAGCGACGCGTGTTTGTGACAGAACTGTCCAGGGAGCTTAACATCTTCCAGTGCTTTCGAAACTTGTCCCAGTTTGGGCGAGGAAGAACGTGTCATATGAAAGGGATTTTTCAAAACAAGTGCATTGTGTACTCGTTGCACCGGCAGTTTCCCACTCGTTTGAAAAACAAATGAACATGTGAACCAGTTCAACGGTTCTGACCTATCATTCACTGCGCACGACAACTGTCGTCCATTTTTTTTTACAACTGCAGAAGGCGGGTGTCGCATTCTTTTGCAAAGGAAGAGATGTCCGGCTTCGAAGTTGGATTTCGATTTTTCTGTAGATTTGAGGAAGCGCCTTGTGCTTTTGCCTTGTTGGGCATTAGATCATCACTCGCCGTGGAGAAAGATCATTTGCCAAGTAGCCCGAGAAAGGGGTTTTGGGTGAAACTAAAGAAGGCCGAAATGCGTTTACTTGCTGCACAGGAAGTCCGTTGTTCAGGGACGTGTGCTGCATCTATGTGTGACAAGCCATGCATGCGTTATCCACCCCTCCCCCTCTTTTCCCCTGATAGAATTTTCATGGGCCCCGGCGGTATAGTCGCAACAGTGATCTCCTTTGGCCCCGTTGAGACACCGAAGAAGCCAGTAAGAATAAAGTTTAAAACTGCACTATTTGCCAACAGCACACAACTTCATAACTTGCAACAATCTGAGGGGATTTTCATTGGCTGGGTACTGACGATTTTGGTGCCAACTGGCAGCTATCAGGGATCTCAAAGTTTCTCCTCCAAGTGTGCTTTCTGCTCTGTGCGACAAAGCCACGGAAGTCTGGTGGCCGGAACGAGACAAATGTACACATTGATGTGCGTGGTAGTGGTAGTACGGGGTAGGACACATGGTAGTGGGCGGATTTCTGCCGAAAACCAGAAAACGCCAACAATGTATCGTGGCCAATGCTTGCAAAACAAAACAGCTTTAACCGTGTGCTGAAAGACATCGGTCTTACAGCAGGGCCATATTTTTAGAGTATCCTGGATTCCCCAAAATATACGCGTGCGCTGCCCAGTATAGTGCAGTGGACGAGTAGCGCGTCTACAGGTTTACAATTGGCCCAAACGCACTGGCCACCTAGAACTGTCTAATAGCGCAACGGATGCCCTATCGCTCTTAAAACACCATTGTGTCTGCTTGAACACGCCGCACCGAAATATTCACCACTTTGGTCAATGGAGCAGAGTTCGCGTATAATATGGACCGAGCACATCATTTACCTCGATTATGTATGCGGTCTGCGTATGTTAGGAAATGCGAGCAGTACATCCTCTCCCTGTGACGTCCTAGACAGGTGACTTTTTTTATTCATACCTGATGCAGGGAAAAGTGTTTGGCTGATTGTTTTGGGTCACAACAGTGAATCGTCGCTTATTAGAACGCGCACCGACGAAAATTTTAGGTGCTTGTGTTTCTAACTTTATTTCACCGTACCAATTTAAGTGTCCGAAATCATGCCTGAGCTAAGTTACAAAAATTTGTTTTTAATATTTTTGGTACCATTAGGTTCATAAGGTGTCGTACCTAATCGGTATAGTTTCCAAAACACTGGAACGGGGGAGTACGTCAAAAAGATTTTCTCGCAGGTGGTGGGAACTTGGACTTACCAAGTCCTCTTTCTCGCAAAACGAACCATGCAAAATTATTTTTTTTGGTGTAAAAATCACCGTACGCTTAGAGTGCTCGCCTAAATGGCTACGACCGTATTGTCCTCTCATTTTATTCTAACAGAATTATCCACACATTCAGCTCAAATTCATTAGTCCACGGAGACTGTCCTTCTAGATATTCGTTCCCGAAATTATACCGCATGGGGCAGCCCCTGAGCAACCGCAATAGCCCCATGTTCAACCAGCGCCTTATCGGACCACTCAAACAAGGCGGCAAAAATGACGTGTCGTTTCGCACTCACTACCATGTGAAGACCACATGTTAGTGAATGCGGAACGACACAAGGGGTGCGGAAGAACGAGTTTGAACTTTGCACAGGAAAGGTTCACCGTCATGGAGAGTATGCGGTCTGTCGAAATGCTAGGCTGGCTACCCAGCGTGGCAGACAAGCCTCGGAGGCGCGCAAATACGCGAGGAACCTTCCCAGCTATTTGCCTACGGCCGGCACGTCAGATGTTGACGCTTGTCTGTTGCGCACAGTTGAATTCCCGTGGAAGATGCGGGATCGAAAAGCCAAGTAAGCGAAGGCGGCACCGGTGTCACGGGTCACGGGCCTGCTTAGCATATAAGAGAAGTACGACAGCCGTGCACTCTTTTTGCGCCTAACGAAGCGGGCTCGTAGAAACTTTCCAATTAGAGACACCTGTTTCGTAGTAGCTTTAATATCGATGTTCCTTACCTATCAGGCAGCGTATAGGCGCTCGTTTTAGGGCGCAGCACTTTAGCGCCCAGTACCTGGGTTTTGCGGCGGCGGTGGCGATATCGAAGGCGGCGTACGTCGCCATACGCGTGACCGAGTGAGTGAACGAAGCAGCGAAGGCGGGAAAGAAAAAAGGAGAGGAGCGCTAGGCGAAAGGGTGAGTGGGAGGGCGGCACGTGCGGCTATGGCGTCATCCCTCTAACTGACTCTCCCTCACACTTTCGCTATGCGTTGCTGCCATGGAACGCCTTCCCTTTCGCGTAGTTTCGTACGCTGGTTCGTCCGACGCTCATCCGAACCACGTGGCATTTGCGCAGGAGCTTCAAACATAATTTGCAAAAACATGCTCGTTGGTCCTCCATGCGTGGCTAATCCAAACCACGGGACATTTGCGCTGGAGGTTCACACACGATTTGCATGATCACCGGTGGCGGCAACGCATTGCGAGGTAACAACAGATGAGCGAGCCCCGCCGTGCGTTTGTTGATGACGCGATCACTTCCTGAGACGCAGTAGATATTCGCCGTGACCAAAAAGACTGCAGTTCGCGATGCGCACAAATTTTGCATTAGGGAGTATAGTAATCGCCAGCGCATTTTTAGTTCCTGCTTCCTTGATCTTCGAAATTGAGCGCTTCCATACAAGGATTGTGTATAGTGATTGTTTTATGGCCTTCACGCCATTATGCGATAGTTTGTAACGCGCTGCGGCGTAATTACTTTTGTACGCTCCCATTGAAGTTATGTGAAATACTTAGGAAACTGTGGTGGCAAACCGCAACCTTTTGCGTGAATTACCTGAAGGTTGTATTTGCAACGGCGCGCGTGCAAGACCGCACGCACACGATTCTTGTACAAACATCCACAAATTTGGTGCTTGGGGCTTTCCGCTGAGCCCTGCGTAGTGTTCTGAATTAGCCCAGACGACACCCCGGAAAGAGAAATATGGGCGTAATAATATCGCGCCTAATAATAGTTAGAGAGTAGAGAGAGTAAATGTTTATTGAAAAGGAGAAGAGGTCGGCCTGAGAAATTGATCTTGGGCCTGCTACTTCCCTCTGGGGGAAGGGTACTGGGGACAGAAAGAGAAAGGAATGAATATGGAAGGTATGGGAAATGACAATGAAAGCGACAAATGAACTATGTACAAGCAGTAAAGCCAATAAACGTCTCACGTACAACGGGGCGCTGAATCAGATGACTACAGTTCACTTTTCAGCAAATGACTATCATCCATGAAAAAAAAAAGAAACTGCTCAGACATTATTTCGCAGTCTGTTCAATTTTGTCGCAACCTAGAGGCGAGAATCCAAAGAGAGTCACCAAGAAATGTAAGCGGGGCTTTAGCGGCTAGGCTTTGCTTCCTGTTGTCAGCCCACGTGCCCAAAATCTTTTGTTCGGACAGAGGGCGAGTGTCCAAGCGTAGTAAAGCTGTCTCAAGGTTCATTCGCTCACTAGAGTACTTTGGACAAGCACTAAGCAAATGTTCGATAGTCTCAGAACAACCGCACAGAAGGCAGTCTGGGCTGTCCTCTCGTCCGATTGTGTGAAGATACTTCCGAGTCAATGCTACTTCAAGACGCAGCCTGTGTAGCGATGTCTCTTGACTTTGGCAAAGACGGGGCGCATGACTGACCGAGAACTTCCGCTCTGGATCGAGCTTGTGAAGGCGTTCATGTCGATTCTGCGGGTCCGACGAATGCAAGGCTGCAGCTTGTTTACGTGCTCCGTAGAGTATCTCGTTAGTATCCTGCCTTGTGATCGGTATAGACAGGAGAGTTCCATTGTGGTGTACGTGCCTGCTGTGTTTCTGCATCCGCCAACTCATTTCCAGCGATGCCACAGTGACTTGGTATCCATGGAAACACCACCGTGTGGCCCTTTTCATTCAACTCTTTAAACAGGATAGCGACATCAGTGGTCAGCTGATCGTATGCGCCTCGCTTCATTGGGTACCTCAGTACCTGCACCGCTGGTTTGCAGTCCCAAAAGATAATCCACTGCTGTGGCCTTACACAAGAAATGATGTGGAGCGCTTCTCGTAAACCGACCAGTTCTGCTGCGGTAGACAATCATGAAACGTTGGGTCAGGTCCTTCCCAGGCATAACCACTCCCGCTGGCGACGACGACGCCGTTACCGAGCTGTCAACAAAAACATGCGACGCTTCTCTGTACATTTCACTGATGTAAAAGAGTGAATGTTGTCTTAAGACCGAAGACACCATGTGGGATTTTTTTTCCGATTCCAGGAATCGACAACCGCATCTGTAGATCAGGTACAACCCATAGAGGCACTTCTGATATTTTGGCGACTGAAATATTTCGGCGCAGCAACATTTAATAATCGTTAGTATTATTATGTGACCAGTGAGTGCAAGCCAACCTGGGCTTGGGGGATTAACATGTTTTCGTTTGCTTTAAAAGGCTGACTTATTTTGGGAGCCCGTCCTGAAAAGGCTTAATGTCTAATAGAAGACAAGGTAGTTATTTAAACTATATTGGTGCGGCAAGAGTTTAATTTTCCCAATTGCTTCAATTTCACTGAAGAATGCATTACGTGTCCCAGGCAGATGCGCATGTATATGGGAGGCACAGGCGGCATTTCATGGGTAGTCCACTAGCTTCTTACTACCCATTAACTAGACTCAACGGCCGGCGATTTTTCGTTAACGACACAAAATTTCCACCATGTCTTTCAAAGCAGGGCTAGCTGCTTTCGCTTTTTATCTTCTCCTCGTCTGCGTGCAGCTTTATCGATTGTGGGTCCATAGCTCTGCGGAGAGCTTATGAGAGATTATGTGAAAGAAAATGAGAAAACATCAATGAAGCCCGAGCAAATAATAAAGAGTAATTGGTAACGCCGAGAGGACGTCCGCACAAAGATTAGTTATACCACCATGATTATTCCACGCAATTACTTGTACTTTTCCCTTCCCTCCTCTTTCTTTTTTTTTTTCTTTTTTTTCTCTCTCGCTGATCCCACTCTGTTCAGAACTAGAGATCCATTAGTGAATGCCCATTCGGTGATCCTGGGCTAATGGTGTCCTGAACACCTGCTACTTTTTCAACATTAACTGTACAAGACATGTCACGACAAAGATATTTTGAGAAAACTTAAAATGACTGATATAACGCTCTCGAGAAAAGCTTGCTTTGAAAGTGGACAAAAAAATGCTATTACGTCCTCCACTCCATTTCTATAACAAGCAACAGACCAACAGCTTGAACTCGTTTGTTCGTTCCGCAAAATGGGCGTAGCCTACCCTAAACGAAGTTTGTACAGAAAACAAAAACCTTGAGGGAATACGTTTCTAGTGTGTAACAGCTGACAACCAAACTAATCTAGGCTATAACAAATATTCAATACTTGTAAAGAAAATCCATGTATAGAAATTACTTTGCAATAAAAGAACGAAAAGTTTTAACCATCTCGTAAGGGTCGCTCGGAATTCGCCGCGCGATATCAAGCCAAGAAAGAAGTGACGTGGGTATACTTGTGATTTCTTCGAACAACCTAAAAAGCTAGATGCCTAGAAGACTGGAATAACGATAAAATAAGTTGAGGTGGAACAAGCCGTAAAAAAAGAATTCAGTGGGATTACACGCACTCCCTTTATAAGCACGTTAATGGTCTCTTGCCGAGCAATCTCGCGAGTTGCACGCTCGTTTAAAAACTTCATCCATCTTGATTAAGCGTGCATCAGTTGGTTCCCTTTAAACGCCAGCAACGCCAACCCAATATCGCAAAAAACATTTAGTTCTAAGCAGGCATGAATTACGAGGAGGGCATCGAGACTCTTCTACACACTGCGCGAGGAAAAAACTTTGGTAATTCGTGCAGCGTTTTCACAAAAGGATGGGAGTGTAAGCCAGCCTGTATGCACCGATAATTACATTATATTTAAGACTTGCAGGAGTCTCAATCTAATTCACAAATGACCGAGACACTGACCTTACCTATACGTCTACCAATAGTGTGTGACTAACCAATTACACATCAACGCCACCGAAAACAAGATTCACGGCATTCCGAGAGAGAGAAGAGAGAGAGAAAAAGATTTTGTAAGCTCTTTAAAATTCGAAAGATAGCATTAAAACACCACATCTACTTGCGCTGAATAATACCATCATGCAGGTTGATTAGAGAGCCAGGTTTTTCTACGTCACCATGGATCAACATCTGAACTGAGGTATCTATGAGCGAGTTTATGCGAAATGGTCTGGGAAGGGGGCAAGGGCGAAGTAATACTCAAACGGAAGCCGGACAGCGGTAATTGGCGGAAATTAGAAGGAGGAGGACGAGGTGAGAAAGGAGAATGGGCGATCAACTTAAATGGACGACCAACTTAAAAGGAGGAAGAGGGTGTACGAGTAGGGGAAAAATCGGTGGGAGAAGATAAGGTTGGAACTCAGAAGAAAGGGCATAGGACGAAGACAGGAGACACATAGGACTGCGCTTGTTCTGCCTCTCTAGTCTTCATCCATTTTTCCTGTTCTTATGTGTTATGTGCATGAGTTCCAACTTGCACAACAGCATGGCCTTCGCAAGAAAAGACCGCAGGATGGGGTGAGGGGAATATGACATAAAGAAGGGAGTGGATACAAGAAAGAAGGTAAAAAAGCAGGCTGAAAAGGCCAGAAAACTTGGAGGAAACAGGATTCAAGAGGCCAAGAAGATTGGGGGAGGTGAAGGTAGGAGTGAAAAAGGGTTGGAAAAAGTGTGAGGAAGAAAAGAAAAAGATAAGTATAGGGAGAGGAGAAGATGGTGTATAGTACAGGTGGAAGGCAATTGGAGGAGACAGAGGGGTGGAGGGAATTTGTTTAAGTAGGCGTAGTATAGGTTGGGAGGGCGTGACAGAGCGGGGACGAGAGGAGAAGCAGAGAGGTAAACGAAGGATTACGTGAAGGGTGGCATGGATAGGGGCAGAAGTGGGCAGGGGAGAAGACAAGCGTAATTGGTGGGAGGTGTACACCGAAAGAAGCGCTGCAATGACGGGGCGGGAGAACAGCTATTGTCTTGAGACGTCATTTGCAGAGAAGCAAGCATGCACGTAATGCGAAGGCAAGATAACCGTTGGTCGTTAAGGGTAACAGAGTGGATCCCTAGAGAAAGGCAAGCATTGCAGGGGGCGGCAGAAAGTTAGATGGGCCGATGAGATCGAGAAGTTTGCGCGGATAAATTGGTCGCAATTAGCACAGGACCAGCGTAATTCGAGATTGATGGGAGAGGCCTTTGCCCTGCAGTGGGCGTAGGTAGGCTGGTGATGATGATGATGAAGCATGCACGCAACCAACTGTTTAATGTCCCACCGCGTTTCCCATCGCACGCTAGTTCCAATTGATCGCCGACGAAGGCAAACATTCGGCGCCGCCCATGTGTGCTTATTCCTGCATGAGGTTCGAAGAGCCTTCAGAAGGAGTATGGACTTTCCCGTAGCTACGAGGAGGCGATATGACGGCTTCGTATCGGTGCAGCACTCACACCGCCATGACACACACATGGCAGCCCGATCAACAAGCACTAGTTGGGTCCGCTTGCCCATATACTCCCGCACTTGCATCCTACACAGATACTCGCTATCTTTACGTGGACTTCCCCAGTCTCCAGTGCTCCCAGGCTACAAACGTTGGCTGTTCGGGTTGCACAGCAGCCTTGTATTAATACTTGTTTCGGGAAATAGCTTTACAAATGTATTTACCCTACATGCCACCTTATTAACATAACTGCAATCTTTCTAATTAAAACAAAATGGTCTGCTCTTCCTACCAGCAATGTCTTCCAACGCCGCCTTAAATGAAGCACTTCGTGCATGTGAACGTTTCGCGTGTTGCGAATGCGGCAAGTATGCTTAAGTCATATCTGAACAATTCCGAGCTCTTCGCTCAAACATCTCTTTGCCGTGCAATTCTCTTTCTTATTGGATCCTACCACTTCTTTCCCCGCACGGAAGCGCACCATTAACCGAGAGGTTGCAATGGCATTATTACAAGCGATTGGAACACAAGCAACCTCGCCGATTAAAAAAAGCCATGCCCATCAATCTAAGATATCCCGGTAGTAATGCCCGCAACGCAAGAGCGTGCAAACTTCGAGAGCTTTTTCAACGACCATACCTCAGTAGACGAAGCAAGATCTCGCTGAATATCTTTCCTCCTTCGAGTGTGCAGGCGCCCGCATTATTGTGACTATGATTGAGTGCTCTGAAGCCCCAAGCCGAACTAATCGATCTGCCCACAGTGCTTCTGGCACTGGGCCAAGACGAGCAACAAACGGCGTTTCTTTTTCCTCGGGGCAGGCGGAATGAATGGGGAGAGGATAACGGTTATCTTTCCTTGCCCCATTCCAAAAGTTTCTTATTATTCGTTGCCCTTTGTCCTTCCAATCACAATAAAATCTGGCGTGCTGCCCATCTTAAGAACTTGGGAGATAACGCCTCTCAGGGCCGTTTAAAACTAACCACGCTGACTTAAATTGTAGCATTTATGTAAGGGGGCTCCCACTAATGTTTTAGTGAGTGAGAATTATGCTCCGAGTACCCCCGAGCCCCGACCATGTAATGACTAGGATCTGTCCAAACATGAATAAATGGCGAAGTAAGGGCATTTATTCAGTACAATAGTGCAAATGTAGATAATTTGTCGATGAAAATAGAGAAATTAAAGTATATTAAAACGACCTTGTGGACAACTAAGTTCTTGTAGTGAGTTGGGAATGCCAACACAGTGATGTGCACGTGCACGCCGCTTAGTGCGCCTTGTCTCTGCGCTGTAGAGGGCTTCGTCCTCAGGCCGCTTAAGACGCTTGGCTTTCACATCGCGCTGTCCAAGGGTTTTGTCCTATTGCCGTTTCACGCGCTTTGCCTCACGATCCACTTCCGCCTCGACCTTCGTTCTGCCCCCGTGGTCATTGCGCAACTGCTCTTTATACAGCGGTGTATTTCAAATTCCGCAATGGCGGATTTCGCTGCGTGCTTTCTCGGTCTTTTTGCTGCGCTCCTCCACTCTCTTACCTTATCTTTTGTGTACTTGCATGCACAACCGCTTTTCGCTGTGGCCGAGGTTGCGGCCAATGACCATGGATAGAAGTGTTATACTTTATAGTGGTGCGATCCGTGCTGCCACGCACAGTAGCTTTGCTCACTGGTAACTACTGCGAGCCCAATTGCGCTTCCACCTTTCAGCGTAACAAAAAAAGCAATGGAATAAATAGGCAGTAGGAAAATAGGCATCGATGAAGGCAAATTTCCCGTGTTTGCCTAGAGTTTCTTCTTAAAAGCTAACAGAAAAGCATGTTCGGGCATGTTGGCTGTTACTGTTTGTGCAAGCAGCACAACAATCAACACAAGAAAACCAAGACACCGCTCGAGCGTTCTTTATTTTCGTGACTTTTCTGTTGTGTAGTTTGGGGCACTTCTGTGTCTTTTCAACAAGAGAATAAAGCTTACAAAGGTCCTTGCAAAGCTTACTTCTAAGCCAAAGGCCGAGAAGAGACGGTTCGTGGCTTTATATGATTGCAATTTGATTCAATAAAGTGCGCTGCAAGAGAAAAAGAAATAACGGTCGTCGGCGGAACAAAAATTAGATAACCCTCTTCGCATTCTTGGCGGTGTGCAAGCGCACAGATGACCACGCGTTTTTGCCTCTCTGCGCTTCCTCCAGGAACTGAAGCTAAAGCCAGCGATCATCATGAATAAGTTTCTAACGTCCTTGCATAATTTGCCATTCCGTCCGGGGCCGCCGGTCATACAAGACGTCGAAATGAGATGTCGCTGCATGAATACTGTCGTTCTGATTTTATTTCTACGCACTCTGCCCTCTCCCTGTGTATGCGTGCGAGCGCACGCGAGAAGGGCCTCAAAGCGATAACGGGTTCAATGTAAATACAGCTTCTCTAAACATTCCAACATTTCGAAAACGTCAGAGCCCTGATATATCGTTGCCTAATGCTGTGTATGTGCAGGTTGGTGCACCTATTAAAGTAAATATTTCCTCGTACAAAGGCCAACAACAATTGACTTGTTCTGCCTTCTTCGAGTACCTGCTGCCCTCAACACACTGGCGGGGAATAAAGCAGGGCTGTCGGCGTGTGGATATCGGAACACCAAAAAATAACATAGCCAACGAAAAGGATAGCACCGCGTCATCAATAATATTACAACAACAAGAAAACAAGACATTGTTACTAAGGCTTGGTTGCCAGTGAAGTAGAGACAAAAGAGGCCCGGCTGTACAGGAGGTCCTCGAGCCGAGGCGCTTTTGGAAAGCGGCGAGGCGAGCCGTTGTGCACGGGTCATCTCGCTTTGCCGGGCCTGGTGCGGGCAGACACCGAATTTAGCGTGTACGCAAGGGCTGCCTGGCCCGATAATGCCGCTCAATCCAAGCGAATGCGGAGGAGAGCTTGTAGAAGAGGGAGGACCAGGAAAATGGAAGCCTTGCCAAATCCAGGAAGGCCGGCGCGAGAGGGAAAACACAGCCGAAGAAATAGATTGAATGGGCGACAGAAGGCTTCCAGCACGACTTCCAGGCTTCAGCGGAGGGGGCGAGTGGAACGACAAGAAGGAATGGGAAAGAGGTAGATGGTAGAAGAAGCCCGTGTAATACCATCCCGATGCAGGGTCGTGTTGTGTCGCGTGAGGGTGCTTTGAACAGAGAGGGCAAAAAAAAAAAAAATGAACACTTCTCTTATGTTAGGCTGCCTGCCATTTGGGGTCCGACCCTTTGCCGTGGGTATGCAAGCTACACGTGCTCTTTCTTCAAACATCACCCACGAATGCTAGGTGCTGCAACCCAAGTGATGTCTGTTTAAAATTACGCAAACTGCGGTTTCGTTAGCACATTGATTGCTCTACGGCGGCTGAACGCACTCCCTGTAGCACTCGGGCTTCGGCACCCAGCTGCCACACTACAACAATATACTAATGGACGCCGCGCAACTTGAAAAAGGCCTGCGTGACACCGCCGTTCGCTAAGCCCACATTTACGTATTTTCTCGCTCTAGGCCTTGGTTTCAGTGGCTCATCTGGGAAGTCTCTCAAAAAACGCGCTGTTTGTAGAGAAATTAGAAGAATGGAGACCCTCTCGACAGTCTAATCCTAGGCTTTCTGTCGTTTTGCCTATATTTCACGGCGTCATTTTTACTCTCGCACGGGTGTGTAAGCGGACGATTGCACTGATATTTTGTACACCATATGCATAAGTTGTATCATGGCCCAGACTTTGTGGACCTAACATAAATAACAGCTCGCTTGATTCAGTTTGCGAAGTCTTTTTCCGTAGTAAATAAGTAGGAGGAAGGTTCAAAAAGAGAACCGCCAGCTACGAAAGGTGCAGTCTTTCAGTTAAAAACAAAAAATATTAAGACAATGAAGGAGGTAAAAATGGAACAAAAAATGATTTCAATCCACACTCGGAAGGTGGTTGGAAAGCAAAGCTTTAAACAACCCTCACAACATTTGCCCATGCAACGTCACTTGAATTCACACACGTGGCTTTACAAGAGTGAACAAGAGAGTCTGCCAGCCGTTACCTGGAATTCGCAGGGCGCCGTCCCGAACGCAGCAGCAGCGTCGGACACGGCCGGGCTAGAGCAGCGGACGCCGCCGGTGTAACCCGGCGGCGAGTCGAGAGAAAGTAAACAAACAGGAGCGTCTTTCGAAGTTTGAGACAGCGGAACCTAGCCATCCTGATGTTCTAGCTTGGGGCTTCACCACCGCGCGACACAAACGCAGACACGGAAACAATTCGGCACGTGAGGTTAGTGATTCCCATTTATACCTATTTAAACTAGTTAGTTTTAGTAAGTTTGAGAATAGCGAGAAAGCTGGGGGATCTTTTATAACCGCTGCTTATCAGAACCATTTGCTACTTTCGTCTTTTGTAATACCTTTTAAAACCCAGCCGAATCGGTATTCACCAATTTACAAAACGGAGTCCATTCGTGGCAAGCAGTGCGCAAAAGGTAGCATTTCTCTAGCAGCCAGATGTATGTATGTGGTTTGTACATTTTGTTTTCACGCCATGCAAACCGATCCTTAACGTATGTTTGCCATATGACCACTTAATTCCGTCAGGTGCGGGTGGCCCTGGAGATGTTGTAGTACAAGTTATTCAAGCAGCGCGAAGGCAGCACGCAGTGTGCGCGAAGCTGCGCCAAAAGAGGCCCAAAACAACCGTCGCTAAAGCGGACGACAAAGCCACACCGCCGACGCCACCGCCGGCGAGCAGGCACTTCCGCGCGGGGAACGGTGGGTAAATTCACCGCGCCATCTGAACTGTGCTCCGTCAGTGAAACCCTCCGCCCCCTCTACCCTCTGCCCCACCGCCACCTGCACCGCATTGGGAGTTTGTTGTCCCGCAAGCCACGAAAGAACCGTTGGCTGGTAAAGATAAAAAGCTTTGCTTTAAAAAACGGAGCCAACAGATCTAGAGCCAAAGAAGTAATCATCTTTCAGTACCTACGTGTTCATTCCTCATGTGTTTCTTCTAATTTTTCGTTCTCAATAAAGACGAAAAGAAGGGGGAGGCACCCTTTCATATCAGCAATGAACCGCCTCATCAGAGTATTTTTTACTCTGGTGTCCTTAAAGAAATAAAAAATCACAACCGTGACCATTAGTATGCCCTGGGCAGTAACACCAGTGCGTTTACATAGCTTTCCGCCTTTCCGCCTTCGACAGATAATATCAAGGTTTTGGGGTCTGTCACATATGAGTCATCACACGATTACTTTGAGTTAAAATTTTTTTAGCTTTTCATTGGCGTTCAGAAAGCTGATGTCTCATCAAATACTGTTAAACATGTTGACTTTCCTACGGCATTTTTTCCTGTGTTTCCCCAGCTGATCCAGCGCCCCTTGCCAAACACGTTTTCAACATGTGTACATCGGCCCCCGAATGATGAAAAATAGGCCACCTCTGTCACTCAAAAGAAAAATGTACAAGCAATGCATACTGTCGCTTATGAAATACTGTGCTGAAACTAGGCGCCTTACTAAATTACTTGAAAGCAAACTCAACGGGCAATCCAACGAATAATGTAAGGAATAACACTGAAGGACAGGTAAATAGCCACATGAATAAGAAAACAAACTAGAGTAGAAGATATCATAGTTTAAATAAAGAAAAAGAAATGAACTAGGGCTGGCCATGTGCTAAGATGAACCTGCAACGGGTGGACAATTAGGGTCACATAGTGAATACCAATAGATGGGTCTATAAGGGGAAGGGGAAGGTCATTCAACCAATGGGGGAGAAATAAAGAAATTCGGGAAGAAACTGTGGACCCGAGAAGAGCAGGGCAAGAGCAGTGGGTGGGAGGGGGGGGGGGGGGTAGTGGCCTATAAACTGTCATATACCCGCTCAGGGGGATTGGCCAAGAAGATTTCTTTTTCATTAAAAAGAACCAGATAAGGCAAAACAGTTCAGTCGAAGAGAGAATTTAGTACGTAGATTAAAGAGAGAAATAGAAAAAGAAAGAGGAACGAGAAAGCCTGATGGGAATCATTTTAGCAAGGCAGACGAGCCTACTCTGAAATGAAGGAATAGTTGACGTGACAAACATCCCCATGGCAGTGGCCTAGCTTCGTGCCCCCCAAAAGAGAAAGAAACTGCCCAAAGTTAATGGCAGTCCAAGATGCCGCAAGGGACCATCCAGCAGCCTTCTTCGACAATGAGAGAATCGGGGGCAAAAAAGAAAGAAGAGTTCATACTATCCAATTTAATGGCAGAAGTGGCACAAGGGTGAGTTTGTTGATCTGCCCGATAGATGTACCGATTAAGTGGAAGAATACAACGAACAAGGTCAGCGAAACTTCGCACAAGCAAGTTTGGCTGATGACAGCGAGAGAGGTCTTTGTTCTTTAGTGGACCTGAGTTGGCTGATGATGATGATGATGATGGGGATTATAATAATTATGTTGCACACCTATATTAGAAACATTGAAACGGAGCAGTATGCGCCAGTGAAAAACGTTTATTTTCACGAGCATCGGGCTCTGATGGTTGGGCGCCCATCCGGTGGAGATGCGTGCCTGTGTGTTTGTTGTGTGGCGGGCGTGTGTGGGCGCGCGCGCGTGCCTGCGTGAGCATGCGCGTTAAAGTATTTTTTTTCCCTTAAGAAATGAACAGTCCCGGAATCCAAAGCAGGGAAACAGTTTAAAAAGAAACGCATCTTTTTCCCACTGAATCAATTTAATAAAAACATTTTTTTTTGCATCACTGTGACCCGTACCAGTTTTTTTTTCTCTTTTTTGCTGAAAATACTGTCATGTCCAGTATGTAGCCATAAGCTAACCAGCGCAGCATATTCCCCACGTGGATACGCGACAAGATTTCCAGGCCGCCACTGGGTTCACCAAATATGGCCTCTCACGTGTCATCGTCAAAGACGAAGACGACCACTTTTGCTCGCACGTGAATTGACTCATTGCTTCTGGCTCGCCTCCTTCGAGGGCTGCGTGACACGGAGCGGCATGTCGTACGAGTCTTACGCCGTCGCCGTTCTAGGCTTCGTTTTGGGTGTGTTAGGCATGGTGGCCGGGCAGATGTACGGCTACTACAGAATCGTCAAGCTCCCGCCAAGACCACGCGTGAAGCCTTTCGCGAAGTTTTCTCCCGATTCACTTGCCGCAGGTGAGCCTATTCTCTGCCAAACATGGCTGTTCTCCCAGAAAACCGTGGCTTTGGGGTCTCGTACAGTCAAAATGATACAGGCAGCAAAGCCTCCGCATTGCCGTATAAAGTGTTTACAATGAAGTGATACGCAGTAGAAACGTCTAGTCAACTAAATTTTCAAAAATTTTATCCTCCGTGAGGCGATGTTTCTCAACACATTAAGGTGAAATGAAAGATGAATAAGGGTTCGCTTTATTCGTAGAAATTGGTGGAGCATGCCTGCCATAGCTTCGTTGGCCGGAGGAGACGCTTTAAGCAGAGGGAATTCATTTATAAAAAGCAGATGTTATGTTTTCCTTGTCATCAAAAACTTTACGGCACACTGTAATAAAGAATCTCACAGGCTATCAAAAATTAAGAGTGGCTTAGCTCGGCTATTCCAGGATATACATAGTGTGAGCTAAGGTGGTTGGTGGTATTCTTAGGTTCCTGGTTGTCTAGGATTAGCTGATTATCATGCTTACTGCTGCTAAAACGATTTCCAATCCAATCCAATCTAGTCCAGTCCATTCACTGCTCCTCGCGCATGCGCAGCACGGCTCTCCATGAGCCACGCGAAAGGGCTATCAAGCAGGCGGCTCCGGCGCACCGTCAGACTAGCATGGTTGCCAGACCAGAAATGCCCTGCCCGTTAAAAAGCGGCGGCACGGGGATCGCCAGTTTGTGTGACACGTTCGGCCTAATGTACAAAGCTTTTTTTTTTTCTCTCTTCGTTCGCTTCTTCCTTCTCCCTGACATCCCTCCCTCTCCCTTTCAGTCGTCCCGTCTCTGCCGATTCCTCTCCGCCCGACTCACGGCGCGGAATACGCGGGCGTTTAAGGCCGGCGTGCGCGCGGCATTCGCGCTGTGTTGTTTTTTTTTTCTTTTGTTTGTTTTCATCTCACTAGCAGGTAGGAAAGAGGCATGCGCACCAGTTCCAGCAGCGGCTGTGGTGATTAGCTGTCATCCTACATTCGCGGGTACTACAAACGTATTTGGTGCCCGTGAAGGCCGCATATCTGTCAGTCCGCTCTGGTTACAAACCTCTCCGCGCTTGCCCCGCGGCTTGTGCTCGGGCCCGGGTTCGTTCTTGTTTTTTTCGCTTCGTCCCCAGGGGAGGTTGCGTGCTCTAAATGACCATAAATGCCTATTTTATTGCCTTTTTCAATATCGGCTAGCTTTTTGAACACCATTTTGTCCCAAGTTTCTTTTCTGGGTGCGGTTTCAGATCGTTTGATGTTAATTAGCACTAATCAAGATTTTGGACCTCGAATTTTTGCACCTTGCATCTTAAAAAATTTTGCTTCGCCAAAAATAGACAATACCTAGCGCAATATCTATTACATAAGACAATACCTATTATCGCGCCTCTTGTTTTGCTGCAAGGTTTAAAGACTGGTGGCTAACACGCTTTGTTCAATTCGCCGTAGTAGGGTTGCAGAATCGTGAACTCGTGCTAGGGGCAGCAGGTGAGCTCACAAAAAGCAAAGATCAAAACAGGAGGGAGGGGGTAGATCAGGTGTCCGATTGTCTGGGAACACTGCCTTTCGCCAATCTCTTAACTTGCGGCGTCTCGTGACGGGTCCGCTTGCCTGGAGCCGAGGCCGGATGTCGCTGAGTGGGAATGGAAAACTTCTGGGGGGGGGGGGGGGCTGAGGGGAAGAGAATGTCAAGTAGTATCGGGAGCAAAAAAACGGGGCCTTGTAGCGCACTGCATATGCACAAAAAAAAAACAGTAAAGCAAGAAACGCAAATGCTTGCGGAGTTGTTAACTAACTAACTGACTGACTGACTGACTGACTGCAACGGCTTACTTGCACGAATGCTTTGCTCTGTGGACAGCCAATGCACTCGCCATTTGTACAAGTGCGGCACGCACACACACAGCTGGCTGGCGCCGCATCTTTTCAAAGTGCTACGAGTTGTGCCGCGCCTCCGCCAGATGGCGCCACGGGTCCCGCAACCGAGAGAAGACGCAGTGAAACATCCCCCTCGCGAGGGGCACGATCAAATGCAGAGCATTTCCGGGGGCGCACGACGTTAAGTTAGTTTGCGTTACGTTAATGTTGTTGCACTTCTGGCAACTGCTGACGAGGAGAGCGCTCAGTCAGCAGTAATTTGAATGAGTCAACGATATAAGGCGCGTTCGTAGCGTCCCATTCTGTGTCGGCTTTGTGGCGCAGTGGGTAGAGCACCATGTACATTGCGTTCCGCCCGCAGGGTCGAGGGATCGAAACCGGGCGCCGGATAGTATTTTAGATGCAGAGCATCTGATTCACTCGCCTTGTCCCTCCGGCGTCGTCGTCGTTGTCGTCGGCGTTGTCCACCCCTCCCCCATTCTCCTCGCCGCGCCAGCTGCGCTCTCCGCCGCTCACCCCCTCTCCTCTCCGATAGCGAACACTCTCTCGCGAGGGGCATTGGATTGGATTCGATTGGATTGGCTTGGATTGGATTAAATTGGATTGGCTTGGCTTAGATCGGATTTGGATTGGATTGGATTAAAGTGGATTGTGTTGGATTGTGTTGCGTCATAGCCGCGGCAAGTTGCGTCATAGCCGCTGCAGACGCACTGGGGCCGGCGCATGTGCAGTACTCTCTCTTCCGCGGTGTTCTCTCCTTCGGGCGCGCTGCGCATATAACCGGTGTGCCGTTCTCCGGCGAAGCAACATCCACGCTTGGCTCAAACACCTAGAGTTCACGCCGCTTTACAAGTACGCCAACGTCGTCATCGAATGGGACCGGCTTACGCAGTCCCCTCAACGTTATGCGCGCTATAAAACGCGGTCCCTTCGCCGCTCCGCCTATGCGTCGCATCTACACAGGGGTTCCCGCGAGGGGAGGTGGGAGTGTTTTTTATATATAGTAGGGAGGGGTGCGGACAACGACGGTGCGGACTACGGACGTCAACGCGGGTGACATCGTGAGTTACTGAAATGCTCTGCATTTAAAAATGGCGGGAAAATTTGCGGGTATGCCAGCCGAGATGCTACCCGGGAAGCTAGTATTTTTACAAAATCTAAGGCTGGTAGCAGGGAAAGCCACAGCGTTTCGACATTTGAAAGTGAGGCATTGACGATTCGTATTACTCCTCGCCATTTAACCCTGTAAATACGCATTAAAAATATTTGAGCCGGACATAATCTTTTACTTCCGCAATCTACCCTCTGTAGTCGAAAGACCAAAAAAACATGAGCAAGTGAGTACAAATGACTACCTGACTTACAATGTGCAACTGATGATAGTAGATTTTTTCCGGGTGACTGAAGCAATTAGAAATAATAGACAACTTAACAATGCATTTCTAGACGTCATCACTACCATCTCGCACTTCTTACCAGATATTTCTTCCAGTGTTGCGTTTCATGCACAGGTAACTGCTATCTTCAAAGGCTGTTTACAACCTCTTGGGTTGTAATCACATTTTCCCATTGCATTTCTTCTGGGTGAAACAGGATACGTGATGTGCCACTCCTCACTGCTTGCTACCAGCGTTCATCATCAGGTTCCATTATATGCATGACAAAGGTACAGCAAGTGCATCTTAGCTGCCACCCACAACCGACAATCTGAAGACTTAGCCCCATACTGACAACAAGCACTCCTAATGGTTGCCTGACGCTGCACAAATCCAGCACCGTATGAGCAGCTATCTCCCAAATTGCTGGGCATCAGAACGGTAAACAAGGTGTCCTGTAAGTTGTTGCACACAAGCAGTACCACATAAATCAACAGAGCGTACTTCAAAGCTTCTGGCCACCAGAAAGGAAAACAAAGTACCTCGACACTTGTCACACAAGGCCAGCACCACCTAACCAACAACGCGCACTTCCAAGCTGCTGAGTATTGGAAAGGTAAACAGGGGGTTCTGTAAGTTGCCACACAAAAGCACCACCACATAAACCAACAGAGCGTACTTCCAAGCTCCCGGTCACCAGAACCGTAAAAAAAGCACCTCGTCACTCACCGCACACGACCAGCACCACATTAGTCAGCGCACACAGATTTCGTCACAGTTCCTCTACACCACTCATTTCGCTGTCACTGCCGTCACTGGAGCTGCTGGAGTCGGAACCTAGCGAAATCACGACGTTGTCGATTCTGGTGTCGATTGCAGCATCCCGCTCTCAGGCCTCTTTCTCAAGACGCTCCACATGAGCGCAGTCCCGGACCCAGTTTTCGCGAGTCACGAGGGCGATGGCTTCGTTGAGTAGTCGTCCAACTTCAGCGAAAGCGAATGAAGTGTTGGTGGCAGCAATATACCCCTTAACCAGGCTCCACACCATTTCAATAGGGTTGAATTCACAGTGGTAAGGAGGAAGCCGAACAATGTCATGACCAGCAACTCTGGCCAGGGCTTCAATCCGGTATCCAAAATCTTGTGTTTGTTCTCATTAACCAGCTGAAGGAGATCGGGCTTCGACTGGTCATCACACCACGGGATGGTTTTTGCAGTCAACCAAGAATGAATTTCGGCCTTGCGCCACGACGTCGAGGGCAGCTTTTCGATCTGAACACTGTGGTACAGAGCATTGCCCATGACAATAACACTCCGTGGCTCAATGTTAGGTAGAAGTTGTTCTGCGAACCACTTTTCAAAGCGTGAGCTATCCATTTCACTGTGGTAGTCAGTGGAAGCACTCTTTGACGCACGGAAAATGAGACATGCCCTGTCTACAAAGCCCTTCTCAGTTCCAGCATGAAGGACGATGAGCCGACCACCTTTGCCACTTGGCGCACGAAGCGCAGTAGTTAGACCCTTGCGAAAGGCGTCTCCACGGGATGATACAGTGGTGTTCTCCCACACCGTGCCCTTGGTGTGCCCAGCATTGACCCAAGTCTCGTCGAGGTAGTATACAGTCCTGCGAAAATGAAAGAAATACGTGTCAGTTTTTCTTTGGGGAGAGGTGTTAAGACAGAGAAGGCATCCATTGCTTGCACCTAACATCATTCTACTACTCAGGCAGGTATGTTTAGTTTTTCGTGGCGCTGCAAAATACAAAAAAAAAGTTCGCAGAACATACACAACCGACATGGCTAACGAAATCCAGTCAGTGGGTGCAATCCATACATTAATAGAACATGTCGATGCATACTTGTCCATTGACTTGCTGAACCAGAATAGCATGCGAAATGCGAACAACAGGCAGGGAACGCCAGTATGCATGCGAAGCGGTGTTAATAAGTAAATCTCAGCAATAAAATATTTGGCTATACGATAACTTCCATCGTTATTTTCTAGTTACATTTCAAATGTCAAATCTTGTTACATACGAAATATTTATTTTAATCTCCGGAATTGACACTTATCTATCTGCCCGCCAAGTCGAAACAGGAACCACGTACCGTTTCTGATTTCGCATTTCTCGAATGGTCCGCAGATATTTCCGCCGCTACACGACGCTGTCCTCCCTTTCCAGAAGCGCAGAGTTACGTTTTCGCTTCGAAAAGCAAATACAATGTCATTCAGAAGCCGACGCATCGTTCTGACACTCAGCTTCGGCAGCCCCATGTCGGGGTCGCTGGTCACATCACTGAGGATCTTTTCTGAAGTTGGTGCCTCGTTGCGAATGAAGTACTGATGCACTTTCCGTCGGAGAGCAGCGAGGGTGAACTTTCGTACCGCAGTACTCTTGTCTTTCCTGTAACTGCAGGCGGTTTCCCAGTCGACAAACGAAGCCTTTTGCGCTTTGGGGACTTCAGGTTGCCCCGCAAGACTTCATTCTTAAGCCATGCGACCCTACGCTCGCTTACGCCGGTAAGCTGGCTAACCGAACGAAATGCGGAAACGACGGAAAGTCCTGGTTGTGTCAGTCTCACTTGGGCGTACGCGTTGTAGACATCTTGCTTGGTCTGTTTTGACAGCTTTTGGTTGTGAAGCTTTTTGAAAATCCTTCTCGGCGAATTAAGTGGCGGGCTATCGGACGAAAAAGTAGCTAGCTACTGTCGACGTGAGTATATTATCTCTATGCTGTCGACGATGACGCCACTTTTTTTCTGATGAGAACCTTCACGCCACCAGTGGTAATTTCCGCAACCAAACTAAAACCGAAAATTTGCAAACAAGTAAAGCTTACTGGCGAATATATTCTGGCGATTTATTGGCATTGTGCAATGCAAGGCTAAAAAAAAAGAAATACATGTTTTTGAATTGCATAGGTTATGCCCATTGAATAATGTTTGTAGAACTACTACCAACTGCGCAGCGAAATGTCGTGGTTCGGTTGGTCGAAATCTACACTTTTCAGATAGTTCCCGATACCACTTCCATTTCATTTTTTTAATTGGCGCAGAAACTTTTGCGGCTTGTCCAGCCCGGGAACTGGAGCAAACAACGCGGTTTCCTCATAGTCGTCAACCTTGTGGCGCAATTCCTGTTTCGCGAATGGAAGGACAGCATCGTTCTGCGCAGGTGAGCGGGTATTAAGCCGTCGAAAGCCCTATCAAACGCCCTATCAAACAAGCTGGCCTAAGCGTGGTTAAATTACAGGGCCAATTTTTTTGCTTTGCTCCTCAGATTGCTTCTCAGCGCCATCAGCAAGGGGCTTCAAGATGCACAGCGTGGAGCTGCCGGGAGGATCTTCGAGCGAATTCAGGTTTGAAGGCGCTCTGTACTCTCGCGGTAACGTAAAAAATTTTGTTGAACCCTTTTTTTTTGGTGTTGGAAAATTATTCAACGAATACGCTTATGGTGTGTTTTCTTGCCATCTTCCCGCGGCCGTACCATTTTAGCTGACACGCGATAAAATCGAAGCGACAGAGGAGCCTGTGAATTACGGCGAAGTAGAAAGACGTCGTTTTGTTTATGACATTCGTTTGCATGGCAGTGACCTTTAAGTGTGCATTTTGGCAGACGGCATTAGGCCGCGTTAACCTGTCTGGATGTTTTTATTGAAACTGACATTAAGAATGACTCCTCTCAGTCGGTCCACTCTAAAAGCTTTAAAAACTAATAAAAATATTGTCTCTTTACCTGATTGCGAAATAAGTAGGCAGACTAGTAAGTTTGACTGCTGCATTAGGTCACAAGTTCGATCATTTTCTTCAGCGTCATCTTAAAGCAACCATGAAGACAAGATACAAGTTTGTGTTATTCGAAAGATTTCCTGTTTATAGGGCCCCCAGCGCTTGTTCGAATGCAAACAAAGCTTCATTGAGTGAGAACCTAATATTTTAAGTTAAATTTTTCATTTTCCCGGTAAATTGTGCGTTTTCGGGGTATGAAATGACATCACAGGAACCAACCGCTCTGCAGCCGATTGGGGAAGCCTTGTTTACCGTTCGTGAACCTAGTTGGCACCACCATACCGTGGCAAGCCTTTTTCTGCCTTTGGTTTGTTTTTTGACCGTATTTAAACCTGGCTTGTTTTTTGTTCACGAAGAAAATAATCGTTTCGTCAAACATAGGGCTCGCTCGACAAATATGGTCACGTAAAACACCGTTGCTTGCGTCAATCGGCCAGTGTCGTCTGAGACAACCCCAAAGCCCCGCAGTCCTGTGCAGCTAAACGAATCATAGTGGCGCGCAGTACCAACAGCAGTACGCATCGGTACTTCTATGTTTACGTGTGCTTTCGTAACTTCCCCTGTTTGTCCCACCGTTCTTACGGATTTAAAAAGAATGGGCAATATATTTAAGCGCAAATAGCTTGTTCGGCAAGCTTATAAGCTCTGCTTATTTGCGTTTGCTTTTGCCGCCCTCCGGCAATCGCAGAGCTGGCTGGTGATGACATCACAGGTTCTCTTGCGGGAAATGAGCTAATGGGTCGCATGGCCATTCCCTTTTTTCCTAATTATGTAGCTTATTTTAGCTAAGTTTACGTTAAACGTGGTATCGGTATGACTCTAACGAGTCAATATGTTGAATGGAGCAAACTTGTATTTTCCCTTCATGGCTCCTTTAAGTCTGTAAAGGAAGGAAACCAGGGATTCTGCTTCGGGCGGCGCTCCTTAGCGCGCTTTTGAGTTTGCCCTCTTTCGATGCCGCAGCTACGTGAGTTCGACCTTGGCAGCGATTTCATCACGATCAGCAAGATAAGCGTAGAAAAACGTCAGCCTCCATGAAACTTGGAAGACGCTCGAGGTGAGTAGAGGCATGCTATTTTAGCACGCATCTATTCTGTTCCAAAAAAAAAAAAAAACAAGAGCACAAAACTCTCGCACGCTACCGAACGAATTACCAAATTTCAACACCTGCAAACTGAAGGCTACTCTCAGACGGGCACCACCTTAGCTAGGCATGCAAAAAAAAAAAAACACGTAAACGTCATACTGCGCCCCGGGTTGCCTTCAATAAATCTGATACTGAAGATAGAAGAGATCCGCTTTCGCCCAGTGTGGTACTCACTGTAAGGACACGGAACAAAAATCTGAATGTAGACCTAAGCGCAGGTTTCTTTGTTTGAGCAACCATCCGCTAAGCTTATTTTCTCAATACCCCGCTTACCAAACCTCTGCCTATGTGATTTATAAAAAAAAAATTAAAGCCGTTCCATTCAATGTGAAAGTTGTTCGGAAGTGCAGAGCAGTGAGTCGCCATAATGGGTAGCGGCGCCGTTGTCGGCTCCCGCTACGGCCGATCCCGCTCTTCGCCGCTCTGTCTCACTCCTCTCTTGATGAATATGCGATTCAAATTTCCGCCTTTGCAGTGCTCGCGCGACCCCTGCCTGAAACTGCGCCAGCGGGAGTTCTGTTCTTTTTGTGCTTGCTTTAATTTCGTATGGTCGAGCTGTTTGCGTCATTTCGAACGCGCATTTTTTTTTTTTTTCTTGCGCGGCTGAGCCATTCTGCGGCCTTACCGACGCGTCATTTTTTCTTGCGCGGCTGGAGCCTTTCTGCGTCGTTTCGAACGCGCCATTTTTAGAGGGGGCCATTTTTTCGCTTACTATCGTAAAAACCAACCCAACGAGGGTTCCTAACTGAATGCAGGGGCTGCTGGTTATATACACAGATTTTGCCCGAAATGTACCCGCAGTTTTCTTTGCGCTAAAAAAACGGGAAGATGTATGACAAGCGCCTGCGGTTCACGAGGTTCTAATGGTTATGATTATTTAAACCGCGTGGTTTTCGAAGCCTCAGCGTGACCCCCTGACGACAGTACAGAAGGCTCTACTTGGGTCCGTTATCTCGCTGCGCCGCCCGATTCTGGCAGTCGCTTGACATCGACCATTAGCGAGCTACGACAACAAGGCGAGCACGGAAAGTTCTCTGCACTTAAACAAAAGCTTTCGACCTTGGAAATCACCAATGGGGCGCTCCGAACGTCTCTTCGTATACTTACCTAGCCAAGAGCAGCGCCTCTACGGACAGTGCTGAGGAAAATACTGGAGAGGAAGGACCAAGAGGATATCGAGTTAAGAAATGCGGCGATCGACGAAATGCTAATGAGCAGATTGAGAGAAGCAGCATGACGTCAAGCAAAGCGAGAAATGCGAGGGACTGAGGGAAGGGGGAAAAGGGGGGGGCAGTGGCTACTCGTGACTTAGCGCCTGTTCGATACGCCATCTGTAAATTATAGGGCCTGTGTCAAAGGCACACTTGGGTGGAACAACGTGAGGTTATCTCTTAAGTGAAATTTACGTTTAGTATTAGTCCACGCCAAGGACGCGCGCTGGAAAAGGGACTTCAACGGATTGATTTTATAGCCTCGAAGTGTGGAAACAACCCCAGCCGGCCGAAAAAGCAATTGTTTTCTAAACGTCCTCGGATTTATCGCAAAAAAGCGTCCGCAATGATGACGGTTTGTCACTGGAAAAAAAAGGGCATGGTTAAAAGTGGTAATAAGTGGCCTTTAAAAACCGAAATTCAACCGCCGGTCGGCAAAGAGGACATATAGGCTATACTGAATCTCGCCTCAGCATCCAGAGCTATGAGGGACCGTAAAGCGGAAGCGCTTGTAGAGACAAGGCTTTTTTTGCCACACTCAGCGCGGCACTTATGAAAATCTATCAGTTCTTGTGTGACCTGCAATGGTTACAGTGGCATGTCATATTGAAATTACTGTCAACGACACGTCAGTCAATTGAGGGCAAACGAGACGCCACCAGCATTAGGGGTCAATTCATAAAGTACATTACCGGCAAGACCAAATGCACGCTTTATTTGTTTCAAGCTTGCTGCTTAGTACATCCGGATGTTTAATTCCAATTCTATAGGCCGTGAGATACATATACGGACAGCATGCGCGGCCGTTTTACTCTTGTGAATCCGAATTCTAGACTCAAATTTCCTAAAGCAGATCTCCTTAGAGAAGGTTTTAATCCAAAGATATCAATAGAACTGGCTATGAGCATCGTTTTAGTGCATCGTCATGAAGTACCACGACATGGTCAGCCAATGTATAGTTATTGCACTTTCAAAGCTTGCTATAGTCATCATTTCGAAAACACGAGCTCGCATGCTATGAGGAGACACTCGGAAAGGGTTGTAACTGGCGTTCAATCACACAGGTAGGATGAAACAAAGTATAGCCGCCATCATCATTTAAGACATCTATATTACCGAACCGATGTTCGCGTACCTTCGAGGTATTGTTCACAATATAGCCATTCAAACGCTCGTAAATATTTGTTAGCTGCACCCACCGCGGTGGCTCAGTGGCTAAGGCGTTGCGCTGCTGAGCACGAGGTCTCCGGCTCGATTCCCGGCCACGGCGGGTCGCTTTTTTGATGGACGTGAAAAGCAAAAACGCCCATAAGTACGGAATTTCTGCGCACGTTAAAGATCCTCAAGAGGCCAAAATTAATTCCGGCGCCCTCCACTACGGCGCGCCTCAACGCCTACGTTGCGTCGGCGCGTTAAACCCTACAATCAATCATTTGTTCGCTCCCCCCGCTATTGAAAGAAGTGACTGTGGCTTCGCAGCTGCTACGCACTGGCATCTGATCACCCCACTGCCCGAGGTGCATCAGCTTATCCCTCGGTGGATAGTGATAGCGGAGCCTGGCTTCACTTCCGACCTCTTATGTGGATTAGCGTTAATCATTTCAGCTTAGTTTTTCGTTGCCACATTTGTCTTCTAAGCCGGCGGATATCTTGGAGGTACCTCAAAAGGATCGGTGTTTTTCATTACGACCAAGTAGCATGTCACAGCTCAAGTGTTTTGTTAAGACATGGTTCCTTCTAAACAACGACCAGTAAAGGTATTAGAACCATGTTTGTCGGCGCTTCCGGTAAGCCGTTCATGCTTTCAGGACATTAAAGATAAGTGCACAGTGTTACTTGTAATATGAGACCACCGATATCGCAGGAAATTGATATTTTCATCAGCCTGGACTATGCTGGCGGTGTTACGCTGGCTGTGGACGCCGAGCTGATCATTGGCGGCGGTCAGGCCTCACTTTCGCTCAAGGTCAGCCACTTCTCGGCCAAGGGTCGCATCCAGTTCTCCAGAAGACCGTACACGCGCTGGTCGTTCGCCTTCTATGAGGTACATCTTGTGTGTTCACGCATCTGGGGGCACAAACCTCAGGCGGGAACCAGAAAGCACGGGGCACGCTATTCACTCGGAGCTCCTGAACGGTGTTTTAATGCGAAGGCAAAGAATGGCTCATCAATGGCGCTCACCTGATCACACTCCTATGGGACTCGCTAATTCTGGACCCACGGGCTTAAAAAGCATCGTGTACCAGTACAAAAAGGTTTACAAATTCATAGAAACGTTCCTAATGGCCTACTTTGCTTCTTTTTAAAAAATATACCGCTTCTTTATTAAAATAAAACATAAACAAGAAACCCATTTCGGTTTATCTAATTCTCCTAGATGGCGCTAGCTGTCTAACAAGTAAGGGTTTTATTTTTCTTATTCCAGTACTAAAGTCGCAGTATTCCTTAAATAAGCAAGCTAGCCCGCTGTGAACATTTGTATGTATTTGTAAGACTTGTCCGTATCGTGCAAGATGGTTTTTAACACCGTGGGTCATGAAGTAGTAAGCCCCGTAGCAATGTTAGCAGGTGAGTCCCCCTTAAGGGGGACTCACCAGTTAACATTCTTATGGGGCCTGAAGTCGGCGTTGGCACCGGCGTCTGTAACAATGGAGCGGCTCCCGGACGACGTGTTTTAGAAGCGCGGAGTGTTCCATAGCACGACACTTTCACGGGCGGTAGCGAAATGGGGCCGTCCACTGCAGTACACCGCATATTGTGTAAGGGAACGGAAGAACGCAGCCTGGCGAGTGAACATACGGGCAGCGATAAACACCATCATTTTAAACTCTGCCAACACGTGGCGTTGGGAAAGAGCAGCGGCGCAATGGGTAACGGACAGATCGAGTCCATTGGAAAAGCTTTTAGGCGGAAGCGAATCGTGAAGCCAGGTGCCTTAAATGGCAAGAGAGCGAAGCCCTTCAACAACGCGAGGCGGGAGCGAGGTGTCTCATGCGTGCAATTCGATATTATTGGATTCGCATTCGAAACGCCTAACTAGGATTTAAGTGTCCCCGGACCTTTCTAAAACCACGTTAGTGCTTTATTCAATGAGAGGACGCCTGTGGGCGAGATATATCACTGTAATAAAGTGTACCACAATTGTCACGGTTCCAACTGGTCTTCTTCTCCCGCTGCTGCTGTGTAAGGCGTTGTAGAATCGAGGCCGCAGCCAGATGCGGGCGGCTGAACGCTGAAGAAATGGAATTTCCCGAGACAAATGGCGGATGCTGGCCATGAAAGACGCTGCGTTGCGGACTCCTGACGAAAGGCAACGGCGCACCTGGTCGAAACTTACGTGCACAAGGGAGAGGGACGAGATATACGCGCATTCTTTGAATCACCAATAAATATTCATTTTTTTTCTACAGAATGAGCATTTTTTTGCGGTGAAACAAATTAACATATCTCGGACGAACCAGAAGCAGTTGCAAGTATAATGCGAGTTCATTGTGCGTTCATGATAAGAGGAATTTCGAGCATTCTGAACTCTTAACAGCGACGAGGTACAGTTCGTGTCGCGTATCTGAATTATCTGTGAAGTCGATCGATGTACTGGTCCATTGTTACTTTGGCAGGAGCCCAAGATTGTGGTTTCCGTGGAATCCAGCCTCCAGGGCTCCAGCCTGCCGCAGATCGCTAACATCATCTCGTCTACGGTACGTCGTCTTCCTCGTATAAATGCAGCGTTCGGGAAAGCAGCGTCTTCGGTCCCAGCTCGGTCAACACTTGGCCCCTTTTGGTCCGTTTATTATGGCGGTGCAGATCAAGCGTACGCTTCGCACCAAGCACACTCTGCCGTGCTACAAGATCCGGATAAAGCCGTTCGTCCTTCTCCCGGAAATCCGTTTCGCGCCGCCGCAGCAGGAGAAGATCAGCCACACCGGCCAGCTGGAGGTCACCGTGGTCGAGTGCTCGCGACTCGTGCTCTGCGAAGGTTCCTTCCAGCTCTACTGCATGGTGTCCATAGGTAAGTAGCACATTCCTCGTTGGTTTGATTGGTTGATTGATTGATTGATTAATTGATTGATACCTGCTTATACATCAACAAATCTGCTGGAGTCATGCTTTTGAAGGTGCTGCACAGCATAATACATTTAAACCTGTAGGTAACGAATTCCTGGATTTAACGAAGTTTTTCATTTCCCCATTTCCACCTTCATTGAAGCCCATGTGTTTGCGACCTCCATGCAACGAAGAAGTTGCGATGGTTAACCTGAATGTAACGAATTCTTCACTGCGCTGATGAGTCAATGTTTTTTTCCCATTTTTCTGAAAAATAGGCCGGAGATTGCGCTAATTTAGCGAATTTCGCCCGCAACCCAATCTGTCCGTGCGTTTCCACGTGCGAGTGCGGTGTCGTTTAGGTGCTTGGCCTGCCTGTCGGTGTGTAGTCGCGCGTCTCCACTGATATCTGTGGCATGGATTCGTGGGTGATGAGTTCTGCTGCCTGAAAGCGACAAACTCGCAATTTTAAATGCCGTCTCCGCTGGCGAGAAAGAAGAACGTCACCATCCGATACAGTGTCGAAGCTAGCATCCCCTCAACAATTTGGGTGCGGAAAAAAAAAACATCATGTTCGCGAAAACAGCCCTTTTCAGCGTAAGTTTGGTTTTTGAAAAGCGTTAAGGCACCGCAAATATCAAAAAGCAAAAGTGATACTTAGTTACGTTTGTGAATTCTGGGGACGTGTAGTTGCAGCAGGCGCAAATCACGCAGTTTTTCAGTGTGAAATATATCCTTGAACAAGGGGAAGTTCAGCATAACTGATGTCTAGCATATTTGTTTCGGTTCTGCTTCATTCACGGTAGCTTTAACTCAAAACCTGCATGTAACAAAAACCAGGATGTAACGAAAAAATGCAAAATTTTCTCAACTTCGTTATATCCAGGTTTAACTGTATACAGGTTAAGTTGGGCATGGCTTTTTCAGCTTTCGCCCACAATAAAAAAAGGAAATCGTGCCCCAGTTATACTGAACGGGCATTAGGTTAGAAACAATTCGGCAAGTATGACCTTATTCCGGACAAATGGGGATATCCACCATTCCGGTAATCTGCCCCTTGGACGGTCTCGATTGTGCCTGCACAGATATCGTGTAATTAGACCGACGACACACAAGGCCCCCAATGCTGTGTCATTGTCTGGAAGCCCTCCTACCGGAGTCGGCCGAGCTTTGTTGATTGAGAGGACGCTGAAATTAGAGCTTACCCAGCTTCCGGGGCAACCGCGGGGCATGAGGCGGCAGTCTTCGCGGTTCAGCGAGCGCGCCTTGTAGCTTGGTTTGAGAGCGGGCAAGGAGGGAGGAAAACCATCGTTTCTTACAGCCGCCTGCACCATAGTAAGGCGAGGCTGAAAAACCTGCTAAGCATGCAATCAGACTTGAGGCATGGCATCCTTTGAAATCAGGAAGTGGAAGTTCGGTCAATGCGTATTCGGCGCGAATCGTCGACTGGCCTAATTCGATGGAAGGTCAACTCGTGCGCAGGTCGTAATAAAGTGAGCTTGGAGCTTTGAACAAAGTGATTATCTTGGTCTTTCACCACAAAATACGAAAAGTTGTGGTTATTTTTTTGTTCTTAACAACTGTTTTGACATGCTAAACGCAGTTGTAGATGTAATGCTTAATGTTCTTGAGCTGTTGTTTGGCTGCCCTTATTTTAGAGGTCCAAAATTTGTATTATTTTTTAACGATGAAAGCGTCAGTGACCCACTTGCAAAAAATGATAGGCCTAAATGCGTGTGGGAATCTGTATGTGCGCCTCCCAGTAACTGCCTTTTAATTCTACCTTTTACACCGGTACATTGAGAGAAGTTCGCTATAGTCATGGACTAATGCATCCGCCCAGGGAACCACTTCACCGCCCCGAGTGTTGCCGATTGTCAATATTTAATTCCGAAGTTGCATATGATCAAGGCGTGAAGTGGCCCGTTTTGCGCAAAACCGACATTGCTGTTTTTGTGGTCCGGTACAGAAAATTGGAAAATGGGCCGAGCAGCAAATAAAAACACATTTATGTTCGATCGAATTCGAACACGGGTTCCCAGACCATAAACGCAGTGCATTACCACTGCGCAATCTCCCACCTTTCCAGCGGTCGAAGATCATGCCACGTGACAAGTGAACGTCACGGCACGCGAGTAGGTTAAATGCCCCCTAGCTGTGCAGAACTCATACTTTGAAAAGTAGTCGCGGGTTCCACCATGGCGAAAGGCTGAAGTAGTTCATGCCCAAGAACAAAAAATTTTGGCCGCGTATCTGCTCCTTTCGTTGCAAGTCGACAAAAGAGATAGTCCTTGTCGACGTTTGCCTAGAAAATGCCTCCCTTTGCTTTCCCGCTCACCTGTCATGCTGTGCCTCTTCCGGCGCGCTCCTCCCAAGGTAAACACGCTAAAGGTTTGCTCAAGTCAATTTAAATTTACCGCGTTCCACTGCTCCAGGCCGGGTGCCTCGATGCCAGCGCTGCCGTATGGCGGAGATACGCGTGAATGATACTTCAAGGCTTATGGAACCACGTTGCCTTACTCCATGTGCGTTCCAAGCAGAACGTGAAACCTATCTAGTGTAACCTTTCGTAACTGTTGCCGCTTGATTTCTTAAAATGCCGCCAGAAGCTATAGTGGCGCGGGCGACAGCAGGCGACGGAGTGAATTCTTTTTCTGCAGTAGATGTAGTGTTTCATTTCGCAAAAATCAAGCATAAATGAATTATTTTATAAAAGAACACTAAATATCACTTATGTATAAATTTTCTGTCTTTTTATTGCGTAATGCCTTGTTCTTGTTCAACAATGTTGAAAAGTATGAACATAATACCGGACTTAGATGTTTAGATTTGGTTGTGAATATATAAGACTATTGCGCAGATTTTGTTTCACATTGGCCAAGTGGCTGAATCGAGTCACAGACAGACAGACAGACAGACCAAAATTTCTGGGTTTAAGTAGCCCAAGAAAGACTATCTCTTTAAAAGCGATCACTAAGAAAGAGGCGCAAATGCGATGCAACAGAAAAAAAAAGCCTGGCGAAATAATTGGCGCCAAAAGACGAAAGAACAAAAGCGAAGAAATAGGCGCGAGTACGATGTAACATCGATGTAGGACATAGCAATGAGATTGAGATGCTTTGGTCTACAAAGCACGTAAGCAGGATGAAGTTGATTGATTTATTGATTGAATGTAGGGTTTAATGCGCCAACGCAACGCAGGTGATAAGGCTAGCCGTAGTGGAGGGCTCCGGATTAATTTTAACCACCTGGGGATCTTTAACGTGCGCCGAAATCTCGTACACACGGGAGTTTTCGCTTTTCGCCTCCATCGCCTGAGCACCAGGACGCGGCCAAGAATCGAACCCGCGTCCTGGTGCTCAGCAGCGCAATGCCATAGCCACTCAGCCAACGCGGCGGGTAAGCAGGCTGAAGTTCTCCGCAAAATTGTAATGGGCCTTTTTTTGCCAATGCCCTGAGGGTTACTGTGCACGATCACCGAGGACTGCGACCAAGAGGCGAGCAAAAAATTCGATGATATATTTATATGCCGCGAGGAGATCCATAGCTGAAAACAGGGAGCTCCTTGAGAAGTGTGCGCGCTCCCTCGCTTATGTTTCCATTGCTACACAAAAAAGGACGCTGAGATGAGGATGCGATGTCCGGTGGTTTGTCGGAGCTTGCTGGCGGAGGCTAGGGCATCACTTTTTCCAACCTCCTCTCATGGACGGCGTCAGTAAGACAAAAAAGAGGTAGAGTGCCTTTGTAGCCTTCACCTCAGCAGGATTCAACACATCGCCATCCAGTCGTCTGCTAACACAGCGAAGAGTCCCCTCGGCCGGGAGCATCGACATCAGTCTGGAGTGTGAAATCGAGAATTCAAGTTGAGTAAACACGCATAAAGGTTATCCTAACGTTTTGCAGGTTGCAGGATGCAAATGCTGGTTGCAACTGCTAAGACTTAACATAAGCACAGGGCGTTACCGCGCTTTGCGTTGGATGCGCTTGGTTGTTTGTTGTTTTTTCTATATTGACAAGTTTCAACATTCCTCCTGCATATTCCACGTATTCGTGATGATTTATCTCACGTTTCTCGGTCACTTTAATGTGCCAAAGGACGTCGCAATTCATGAGACGGAAATTTTTGAGCGCAGAGGACACCCAGTGGATCAACGTGGACAAGATTGTCGGTACGTCTTGGATTCCCATCCAGTTGGAGATCTACAAGGAGAGGGGTCAGGCTTCCGGCGTCGAATTCAAGGAGGTGAGAACAAACCGAGCGGGGCATAACCAAAATCAAGAAATCTCTTGCAAGCACGAGCGCGTGCCATCTTCTGAAGGCCAGAAATGGCAGGCGTCAGTACTGTGGCGCAGTGACTGCGAATGTGACTGCGAAACTCTTACTCGTTCACTGGAAATGGTCCAGAACAACTCGGCACGTTTTATTAGCTGAAACTACCACTGGACAGCGAGCGTAACCACAATGAGAAAATGGCAGCATCTCCACTCCGTGGATGATGGCGAGGGTGCGGAGTACGGGGACTCGAAATGACATCCATGTGCGCCCCGAGTGACATCCGATTTGGCGCCCCGACCGTTGTTCGATTGAGCCGTGAGTTGCACGTTGATTATTCCCTAAATGAAATTGCAACTCACGGCTCAAACCGAATTTCGCTTGGTTTCGCTTGATGGTGGTGTGCGCGGGGATTTACGCGGACGGACATTGGGAGGTCCTAAGGTACTCCGCACCGTTACAGGCGAGGGAGGAAGCCGTTTGACTCTCGGCTCGTGGTCGTAGCCCAATGGGTAAGACGAACTGACACTAACTCTGTCTGGTCTACCAGACACGGGCTCGGATCCTGCCGGAACCTGTGTGATTTTTGGCGATTGTAAATGCTATCCCCACGGACGCGGACGGACATTGTGCGGTCCTAAGGTACTCCGCACCTAAAACAATTTGGGCCTTCCACTACTAAGTTCACGTCTCAAAATTGCACGTCTCTGCCTTTTCATGCGTTTATTTCCACAGCACTTTACGAGATTGTTTAATCACGTCGCCATCATATGTATCATCGCGTCTGCATCACACGCGCAAAGTTGGGGTCATTAGTTGTACTACTAAGGTTTTTTTTTAATTCATTCATCCCGCGTACATCGAATGACTGGAACCACCTTCCACGAGACATTGTTGAAATTAACGATGTCAATTTGTTTTCTCTTGCATTGTGTAGTGTTACTTGAGTAAGTTGTTTTGTGCACACACAATTTCTTACCCGTGATATGTACTTAAACTGGTGTATTATTCCCGAAATGTATAATTGTACAAATTTGTACGTCTGTAGAAATGTGTTAAGTATTTTTTCTCTGCAATTGCTCTAGCCAGCATTGGTAATTTTTTTGAAATATCTGCCTGTTTTCATGCTTTTTTCCTTAAACCCACTCCCCTCTGTAATGTATTACCCTGAGGGTACCAATAAATGAAAAAAATAAAAATATAAAATATGTGTGTACTCAGTGAAGCAGTGGTGAATGTGAGGAAGAATACGCCACAACTAGCCGGTGTTTCCTGTCAATGATGTGTTCTGCTCATGTTGCACACGTACAGGTGGTATTTCAACTCATATAACTTCCAAATTTGTGTTTCTGCTTGCCACCCTTCCACCAGAAACTAATCGAGGGCAAGTTTCGCCAATGCATCGTTGTGGACAGCATATCCCCCAACTCTCCCTTCGCTTCCGGCGGCCTCGTTGAGGTAAGCGGGCACCTATGTGCACACGTAGTCCGAATAAGCAACGCTTCAACCTCGAACCGCTAACCACACCTTCAGAGTAGAGGCATAGCCAGACGTTTTGCGGAATGGAGAGGGGTGGCTGATATTGCACCTTGACCTCCTACATATGAGGGTAAGCATCCTGGGCACCTTGGTACTCCATTGCTAAATTAATAATTCCGCTAAAAAGGGGGACACGGACGAAGTGAGGACAGACACACACGGCGCAATATTGTTACGTTGCGGCAGGAAGAGTGAGGCGAACCAAGTGTGATACTGAAGCGCTCTATTTACACGATGGTGGCCATGGCTGATAGCCCGGACGCAGGCTACGTGCGACGCACTGCTTCTTCTTACTTTGGGATCTTATATGGCGCTATCCGCCACGTCGTCTTCTTCCTTTTTGTAATAATATCTATAATGAGTTGATAAATATTAACTGAAGAAATACTTAAGTATTAGCTCGAAGTATTGAGAGAAAATATTAAGTATTAACTGAAACTATATAACTATTAACTTTAAAATGTAAAAAAAATTTATAAAAGCATTTATTTGCCTGTTGTGGTAGAATTTCTATCACTGCTTGCAATTTTCTGTTTTGTGCGCATAAGAAGTAATAACAAAACACTATAATAAAGAAATAAAGAAATGCGGAAATGTAGATCAAATGCAAGCATATATGCTTAACAAACATGGACGCAATAAACTTGGAAGGAAAAGAAATACTACTTCATCTAAAACTAAAGAAAGCATGGAGCAGATATAAACGTGAAAATCACGAAAAAAAAAACTTGTGGGTGGAAATTTTATTTTAACGTCACTTTTTCATCCAAAAATCTTTTTTTCTTAATTTTTGCACACATGTGCCGGGTAGGGACAAATATTAACACCGCTATCTTTATGTCAATATATTTTGTAGGAGTAGCTTGTCAACAGTAGCGTACTGAGCATAATTACATCATAATTTGTCACTAAGTAAATACATCAAAATGTACATTGTGGTGAAAAAAACCGCTATTATATTTTGATCAGGGCAATATAAGAGTCACTGGCAACAAAGTGTGCAGTTATGCAGAAAGCCCGTTCTACATGGTTGATTGATTGTAGGGTTTAGCGCGACGACGCAACGCAGGCGATGAGGAGCGCCGGAGTGGAGGGCTCAGGATTAATTTCGACCACCTGGGGATCTTTAAGGTGTGCCGAAATGTCGTACACACGGGCGTGTTTGCTTTTCGCCTCCATCAGCAAAGCGGCCGCCGCGGCCGGGAGTCAAACCCGCGACCTCGTGCTCAGCAGCGCAAGCCACCGCGGCGGGTATTCTACATGGTGCGAACTTGCGTGCGACTTCGCTGCTGCGGCGATACTCATACGGTGAAACGAGCTATTTTTGTAGCGGTGGCAACAAATCATTATGCAGCACGAGAGTGCCGCAGCAGAGAATTCGCAAAAAACTTCGCACAACTTTGAGAGGAAGGGGGGGAGGCGACGGGGGCCGAAGTAGTTTGCGCTCTGGTTTCCGGCGGCGACCATGGTTGCATGGAGGTGCTGAACCAGCCGGGCTGGTGGTTTCGCCCCCGAACCTCCCTTAGTTTGTTCTGAAGAGCGACTCTTCGTCGCGGAGCGTGAACTCGCAGAATACCCCAATGGATGAAGGCCTTGCACAGGAGTTAGGCTTGCCAGGAGCGAAACGGGCCACCAAGGGAGAGTAGGAGCGTCTTTCGTTCAGGATTCATGGGGTTCTAGATAAAATCCTAGGATGGTTTCCGGCGCAGGTGGTTGCCTTGGGCGCGTCCATGACAGCGCGCCATTTTTTTCGGGGGGGGGGGGGGGGGGGGTGTGAAGGGGGGTGGAAGTGCTATAATCCCCCTCCTCTGGCTACGCCCCTGTTTCAAACTGATCGCTACCCTTCATTCGCTACTTGCCTGCTTTATTCGAAGCCCATCGATGTGTGATTGCTTAGGAGGCAAACTACGATAGAGCCTTGACGGAACGAACACACCCTAAAAGAACAGGCCCGCTGACAGGCGATTGATTGATTGATTATGGGGTATATCGCGGCGACGCTACACAGGCGATGAGGCGCGCCCTAGTGGAGAGCTCAAGATTACTTTTGACCACCGGAGGATCTTTAACGTCCGCCGAAATCTCAAACACTCGAGAGTTTTCGCCTTTCGCCTCCATCAGAAAAGCGGCCGCGTTAGGCGGGAATCGAACCCGCGCCCTTGGGCTCAGCAGCACAAAGCCATAGCCATGAGCCACTGCGTCGGGTACGCTGACAGACGGAAGAACGCTTTGAGCGGTATGGCCTGACTCCTAGCTTCATCATATTCCTCGGTCTTTCGTTATAGAGAGTTGCAGCATTCCGCGTGTTCCGTACATTCCGTATGTACGGTATGAACCGGGACCCAACTGAGCACGTGCGCATTCGTACAGGTAGGGTGGCTTAGTTTCGCTTACGGGTCGCCCCCGCCTGCCATGCGCGCGCATTCATTCCGGTGGGGTGCGCCCCTCGTCGCCGTGTCCGCGCGCGCAAGCAGTGGGGTTCCGGTACACGGATCGTACGGAACAAATGGTATTCGAGTTTTCTAGGTAAAGCAGAAACAATTGGCTCCAATCCACGCTGTGAAGCTGGTTGGAAAGCAAAGCTATGAACGACCCCCGCAACAATTCTACATGCGACGTCACTTCAATTCACACACGCAGATCTAAAAAGACTGAAACCAGAGATTCTGCCAGCCGTTACCTGGGATTCGCGGGAGCGCCGTCCCGAACGCAGCAGCGTCGACCACGGCCGGGTATGAACGGTCGACGCTGCCGCTGTAACGTGGCCGTGCGTCGGAAGAAAGAAAGCGCAGAGGAGCGTGTTTTGAAGGGTGAGACAGCGGAACGTAGCCATCCTGATATGCTAGCTTGGGGCTACACCACCGCGCGCCACAAGCGCAGACACCGAAACAATCCGGCACGTGAGATTAGTGATTCCCATGTATACAGATTTAAACTAAATAGTTTCGTAAGTTTGAGAATGTGTAGAAAGCTGACGGAACTTTATAATCTCTATTTATCAGAACCAGTTGCTCCATTCGTCTTTTGTAATGCCTGTTAAAACACAACCGAATTGGTATTCAGCAAGCTACAAAACACAATCCCATTTCTGACAACAAGTGCGCAAAAGGTGGCGTTTCTCTAGCGGCCAGATATCTGTAAGTGGTCTCTACGTGTTGTTTTCCCGCCCTGCAAACCAATCCTTGACGTATCTTTGCCGTACGACCCCTTAATTCTGTCGGGTCTGCGTTACCCACGACGTGCTGTCGATCAAGGTAATCAAGACATGCGAAGTAAGCGCGCAGTGGACGCGAAGCCAAAACCACGACCGGCTTCAGGCGCGCCGATACTGCGTGCCGATTTTGTTATTGCTTGTTTGGTTTATTTTAGTTCTTTCCGTTCCCACAGCACCGGCTGGCGCTGCTTTAATCCTCATTTTCCCGCTGTATACGCGTTTGCTCGGTCTGCCATCCTCGTTACTTTGTCGTTTTCTTGGTCCGTTGTGCTGAGCCTTTGTCGATTCCAACGTGGTCACGTGCACGCCTTCTGCGGGCTTGACGATGGGCTAAAATAAGTGTTTTTGACGCAAAATTATTACTTGGCTAGGCTGGCGAAAGCACGCACACGGCTGGCGCCCACCGAACGCGCACCCGCTCGAATTTCGTCCGCAAAAAGGTTTTTAAAGCTTCCATTCATTTGGAAGCGCGTTTGATGGCGTTCCACGCGTTGGATAGCACGCTTACACCTGAAAGAGACGCCAGCCCCCCTCCTCAAAAAAAAAAAAAAAAGAAAATATTCGGCGAGTTTTAACAGAAAAAATTCAACAGAAAAAATTCTGCATAAATTGAGAGAATTAGCCACTAATGTGTAGCATTATTATAGCCACTAGTCTAGAGTGTGAGTTTTTTCCAGCCAATTTTTTTTTTTTTCTAATTCCTGTCCTACGCAATTATTTTCATTTACGCTATTATAACCGACTACAGGTGGAACTTTCCCGAAAATCTGCATTATTGTGGAAATGCCATGCATCATACGTATTGCCATCATCCGTATTTTTTTTATTATTCTTATTTCTTAGCTTTTAAAAATTTCGTGCTACCAATTATCTCCATCTACGCATTAGATTTGGAAGTTTCCCGAAATCTGCATTATTGTGGAATTACATGGGGTTACGCGGTTCGCCAGTTTAAGTAATTATTTTTTATTTTTCCTATTGCTTGGTTTTTCTCAAATTTCGTTCGAACAGTAATCTCCATTTTACGCCAATAACGATCACAGGGGAAACTTTCGCGAAATCTGCATTATTGTGGAAATGCCGGGCGTTACAGTTACACCATTTTTCGTAATTTTTGATATTTTTCTGAGTAATTAGTTTTTCAAAATTTGGTGCGACCAGTTCTCGATTTACACCATTATAGCGATTACATGTTGAACTTCCAGATATCTGCATTTTTGTGGAAATGCCGGGCGTTACACGGTCCTGACTGTGGGGGTACTCGGCAAAGAATGCTACGTTATAAAAATAACAAGGAGGAGCTCTTTGTGCGCACTGTTTTATATAATGCAACAAGAGGAAAGCACGGGAAGAAACACTCAACGTGCGGTCAATGGGCCTTTTTCCAGTAGAGTAGCCCTCTTGCGGCGACCGCCCGAACAACACTTGGGGGATTATAGAAGAACACGCCCCCATTTTTTCCGCCTGCCCTGCGTCATTGAGGAAACCGTCTCAGCCGCAACGCATGGTTCAAGTGGCAGAGAAATGTTTCGTAGGCAGCCATAGAGCCTACCTGTCGACCGCTTAGAGCAGCACTTAGCAGCAACGGAGCAACGGAGCAGCAATGGAGAGCACTTAGCATGACTTTGCTGACTCGGCTGGCCAATCCAACATGCCCTCGCTTTGTTTACATTTTGCCCCCTCCCCCCCCCCCGCCCCCCCCTCCCCCATAATAATGGTGAATCGGTGGCTGGGAGCGAGAGTAGGGCATGCGCAGAGCACTACTGGAACAAGGTCCATTCCCATTGGCTTACGACGCACAGCACGAGTATGTAAAAAAACTGTGTGCGTCAGAATTTTTTTGCGGTCTTGGTTGGCCCCCAGCTTATGTGCAGGCAGCGTAGCAGTAGCATGAATAGTGATTTTTTGAAAAAGTAGTTGCACTGAGTCTGACACCGAGGTTGTAGGTTATAGTCGACTTAAGCAGGGGCACGGCCGCTAGATGAGAGCGCGGGTGCGCCCTTGATGGTGTCAGGAGGCTCGGCGACAAACGTAGCCAAAAGTAAAGGTTCAGTTCGCTTCGGTACGAAGGCAAATATCCCGAAGGTAAGTGTGGCTCTCACCGGAAGCATTTAGCGGGGAGGTTTGCCATTTGTGAAGCGAAGACACCATGTGATGGCGTCTTACGTAAAAAATTGGCCGCGTATCTGCTCCTTTCGTTGCAAATGCCGTCAAAAGACGATAGTCTTTATCGGCTTTTGCGAAGTAAATGCCTCCCTTCGCTTTCCCGCTCACCTCTCATGTTGTTCCTCTTGCGTCGCGCTCCTCCCAAGGTAAAGACGCCAAATGTTTGCTTAAATCATTTTGAATTTCCCGCGTTCCACTGCTCCAAACCGGGTGTCTCGATGCGAACGCTGCCGTACGGCGAAGACGCGCGTTAATCGAGGCGCCCTACTTCAACGTTTATAGAACCGCGTTTCCCTACTCCACGTGCGTTGCAAGCAGAACGTGAAACCTATCTAGTGGAACCTTGCGTAACTGTTGCCGGTTGATTTCTTAAAATGGCGCCAGAAGCTATAGTGGCGCGGGCGACAGCAGGCGACGCGGAGTGAATTCTTTTTCTGCAGTTGATGAAGTATTTAATTTCGCAAAAGACGAGCCTGTTTGATTTTTTTATAAAGGAACACTGCAATATCACTTCTGTATTGATTTGTTGTCTCATATTGCGTAAGTCTTGGTCTCTTCAACTATGTTTGACAAGTACTGAACATTACACCGGACATAGACGGGTAGATTTAGCTGTGACTATATAAGACTATTGCGCAGGCATTGTTTTGCTTTGGCCGGGTGGCTGAATCGAGTCACAGACAGACAGACATACAGACAGACCAAAATTTCTGGGTTTAAGTAGCCCAAGAAAGACTATCGTCTTTAAAATTACGCCCACCTCCCCTCGCGGGAACCCTGGTGTGATGCGACGCTAAAGGGGGTTCCATTGTGTGTTTCCGTTGGGGTCGATTACTCGAATTGCTGTGAGGCAATCATCGGGTAATGCGAGAGAGAGAGCGAGCGAGCGAGAGAGAGAGAGAGAGAGAGAGGAGAGAGAGAGAGAAAGAGAGAGTGAGAGCAAGCGTAGCACGGACGACCGTCGACTGAGAGACCGGCCAGAGCGCGGCACTCCGCGTATATGCGCAGCGCACCCGAAGGAGAGGAGATCGCTGGAGAGAGAGTACTGCACATGCGCACAGCGCGCAGCGCCGCCCACCGGCGGAGTGAGAGTGCGCTGCGCCACGCACCCGCAGATGTTGAGAGAGAGAGTTCGCTATCGGAGAGAGCATAGGGGGTGAGCGGAGGAGAGACGCAGCTGTGCGGACGCGGACGCCGACGCACTCAGGACAGGACCGCCGGCAAGAGATGCTCCTCTCAGCGTCGCATCTAAAACAGCGTGCAAACGGACGGGACGAAACCAACGAAGGTCCACAACACAAGCACTTTTGTGCACCTTGTTCTTGTCACGGGCCATGTCACGGGACTTGTCGCAGGACCCCGTTCTTTCTTCCCGCCCGTTTCCGTGCTGTTTTTTCGTAAGACATGCTTTACGAACTAGCCCACCTTTCAGTTGTGCCTCTTGTGATGGCGGTAAGGACCGACTTAGGGGGTTCGACGGCGTTCGCTGTGCGCAATGTCTCACCTTCACTGCCATTCGTTTGTGTCTCCATTCTAACCATCCTGTTTCAGTGCGCATATATTTAGCACATACTCCATAAAATAAACCCATTAAGGGCAAAGGAAATGAAATTTAGATGTGACAAACGTCAGTTTTGTGTCGCCGGACACCTCGGAAGTTGTCCAATTTGGTGTGCACCCCGTCGATAACATGCTCGTTCACAGTGAACACATTCATGTTTACTTTGTAATCCTTGTTTCAGGGGGACATCGTGATATCCATAAAAGGCACGGAAATCACGGACCTTAAGACGGCTTATAAGCTTCTGGCCAAGCACGGAGACACGTAAGTGACAGCCGACGGAGCGTTGTATGTACCCTAGTTCTTTGCGAACGACTACGTGTACCGATTAACTTATACCAGTCACCGTGCAAACGCAGAATAACCATGAAGGTCGAGAGAAAGTCAGAATTCAAGTGGCACAAGCAGCAGCAGGCCCCGGTGGAGCAGCAAGGCCAATCACACAAGGTTGGTGCTGGTTCATACTGGGAACTCCTTTGTTTTGTCAGCCTCGTGCAGTTCTTGGGGAGCAACAGTGATGAGGGGAGACGGTGATGCAAAAACAATGTCCTTTCCTGACACACGCTCCCGGTCGCCATTTCCCATTCGAGAAAAGCAGGCGACATGCCGTGGGACTACTATTTTGTCCGCACTGCCACGCCTGTTCACTACTCGGAGGTTAAACTTTGCTGCATATATAGTCAGCTAAACGCAGTAGAATTTACGTTAACTTCTTCGCTAGTCAAGCTGCATGTTTCATACTTTTGGAGTGTACGCGTACGAATCTGCACCTGAGATATGAGGCGTGCGGTGTGTAAGGACCGCAGATTAATTTAGACCACCCGAACATTGCGCCGAAATCTTGACATGTGCGTTTACAAACGTTTTTCTCCTCTTGTCGTAAGCGCGGCCGCCGTGGCTAGGATCGGACCCGTGTACTCGAGCTCATTAGCACAACGCCATAGCCACAGTTTGGCCGTCGTTGTGGATAAAAGTGACCGCGTTATTTTGAAATAAAAACGTGGTAAAATATGATTAAAGGACAAAACTGGATAAACTGACCCAGGGCAGCGTATTACTTAACATGTACAACAGTGATCGCATAGCAGAGCCGTAACCACTCACACGCGTTGCAATCACTTCTGAATTAATATTCTGCGGAGCTTTGCCTTCATTGGAGCTTCGGGAGCTCCTCATACAAATTTCACTATTTGCGTCACCAAGACACCAGGGTGAAGACGAAGAGGGATTAACCCATGTCAGAGCGCCCGGTCAAATGTCATTCAGGTGGAAATAGAAGGGAAATACTGGTGCAGTATTTTTCTTTGCCTTCATACCTTCCTTTCTCCCAGTTATGTGAATGATTGTTCTACCTCTCGGGGTATAAAAGCGGCGCTGTTGTAGGTCGAGTCTTTTCGTCCGTCTGCTGTAGGTCGTGGGTCACGCAGGGGCGGCAGCAAGTTCCCATACCCGACGGCGGCCTCTATCGTGGGGTCTGAGAACCACCGGCGAAGCAGTTCCCAGCATGTTCAAACAGTGCGGTAGAGACGGGGCGACAAGGAGGAGGACACACAGGACGAGGGCTGGTCCTGTGTGCTATCTTTGTCGTCCCGTCTCAACCGAGCCGTTTTAACATGTTTCAGTGCTGCAACCAACTAGCTTACATTTAGGCATGGATACTTAGACCCACCGATAGAGGCCGCCATCGGGTCTGCGAACGTTTTGACAGGAAGTTGAGAGCAATGGATCAACGTATGTGGACAGCTAAAGATTTTAGGTACCTATACATGAAAAGCGTGGGCACGCAGTGGCTAAGGAAGACTAGAAAACTAACTGATGAAATACGGGAAGAACAGTGGAGAATGCAAGACAGCCAAGGTAACCAAAAAAGAGGCAAGGCAGACAGAAACGAATATATAGAGCGAAAAAATGAAAGCTAAAACTTCGTTAGAAATGTGCAGAGCTGAGAAATTAGACATCAGAGAGCAAAATTTCTACGATAATTCCAAAGGCAGTGCTTTGATTTTTGAGGCTAGAGCAGGCTGCTTGCTAACTAAGAGCTTTGTGGGGAAGTATACACACAATGATGGGGTATGCGTGGTCTGCCGAAAAGAAACAAACTATGTGCATCACGTAGTGTTAGAATGCGAGGGTATCCATCTAAATCTAGAGGGAAATATTCGGCTTCCACAAGCCCTAGGATTTTAGGGTAGCACAGAGAGAGTCAACTTAGGCCGTCGACGTGACGAAAAGGACATTAGAATGCTGGTGGACGAAAAGCAGAGAGGGGTATATTACCGAGGACCGCTACCACATGTAATAGAAAAAAGAAATATTTTGTGCCTAATAAGATTTTTGTGCCTGCCCTGCCCTAAGAGCTGCGCTAGTGTTAAACGAAGAGTATAAAACATAGGTATATTAGTTGTTTTTTTTTTTGGTAAGATGACACGTCATCACCCCGCTACAAAGAGGATACCACTATCAATCAAACAATCAAATCAAGAGCAGGTGCCTCACCTTCGCGCAAAAGGCGGAATGGGGAGGGAGCCTCCGGCGCCGGACATTTAGCTGCCGATTTCTTTCCGTGAATCGTAGAATTTGCGTGGCAATGGCCCGGCCCTACCTTTTTAGGGCGAGCGTCCATTTACGTTCGAGCCGACATAAGAGAACTACAGGTCTGCTGTGTCAGCATATTTCACACTGGGTGGAAAGGGGTTTGATTTGTCGCGTTCGCGCATGCGTGCGTGCGTGCGTGCGTGCGTGTGTGCGTGTGTGTGTGTGTGTGTGTGTGTGTGTGTGTGTGTGTGTGTGTGTGTGTGTGTGTGTGTGTGTGTGTGTGTGTGTGTGTGTGTGTGTGTGGATCCTTCATTTACGTTTGATGCTGTTCCTAATTGTTGCTCTAAGAAACCTCTTCCCGTAACGATTATTTGTGCGTGTGTTTGCGTGACACTCCTGATGACACTCGCGAACCATTTGCCCTTCCCCGCAATGATCATGAACAGTACCATGCTTCCAGCCCACAGTATTTTTCACTCCAGCCTACCGCTTAAATGTGCCTCTCCGACATATCTCCAGTATCTCCCGTAGAGCGCGACAACTTCGAATTATTGGTGCACATTATTCGTTTTCGTGCACGTCAGGCTCTCAATCCCAAGCACCGTTTTCAACATCCCATGAACGGAATTCCATCGTTGTTCTCCAGCCTCCTCCTCCTCCTCCTCCTCCTCCTCTCTCCTCCTCCTCCTCCTCTCTCACCATCCCACTCACTCCACTCAGTCAGCATCATCATTCATGGTCATATGTCGTCGTGCCCTCCATCATAGCATCGCCATCATCAAGCACCAGTTTTCTCACGTCCACTGCACGACGTCCGAGGCGAAAAGCAAAAACGCCTGTGTGTAAGACATTTCGGCGCACGTTAAAGAACCCCATTTGGTCAAAATATATCCGGAGCCCTCCACTAGGGCACGCCTCATCGCCTCCGTTTCGTCGGCCCCTTGAACCCTTGAATAGACTTATCAAGGACGTCTGTGCTGCCAACATCTGTCCAACAGCTCCTTTCCTGAGCTGCTTCAGTGCACAGTTTACCCCTGAAGTTCCGTAGTTCATCCCTCCATCGTGTTACTGGCCTTCCCCTTCTATACCCATCTCTTGGTATCAGTTGTTACCCTAATTGTCCACCGGTTGTCGGTTCGTCTCACTACATGGCCAGCCCAAGTCGATTTCTTTCTTTTTTATTTGAACTCGATATCGTCCACAATACTTTCTCTTATCCAGGTAGCTCGTTTCTTGTAACTGAGTGTTATTACTAACGATAGTTTTGTGGCCCGCTGAGACGACCTCAATTTGCTTTATAATTATTCAGGAAGGCGCCAACTTTTAGCTCCGTATGTCATTACCGGGATTATGTATCGGTTGCAGATCGTTGTTTTGAATGACAGATTGCTTTTTTTCATTAGTTAGGATTGGTTACCGAGTGCACCCCAGCCAATGCGCATTCTGCGCCTGATCTCTATCTCGAGTTTGGGGTCAGCACTAACCAGATTTATTTTAGGGCGTTCATTGCTACGATCGCCTTGCTAGGATAGGCGCAACTACAAGGGTACAGTACCCTGTGGCGGCAGCGACAATAGACAGGATATAGTGCTACTCGCCAGTACCTTGGGTCTCCACATTTGGCGCGGTTATGGACGGCCAGAGCACATAGCGAGCGAAACGAAGACGGCGGCGGCGGGGTGGCTTGTCGCCACAGAGCATTGTCTCATTGTTCTCGTACAGTCACGCCTGTCTCGATGCTCACCAGAATCGCTCCATCTTGGTTTCCCCTGAAGCCCTGTCAGCACCTGTTATCATTTGTAACGCCTCCATACTGCCATTCTCCCGACTTTTAGCGGGCTAACTTCCATGGTGTACCTCAAGGTGCGTTTCACACCATGCTGCGAAACCAACTGGCGCGAACTCACACGCATTTTGACTCCCACGAGAAGTGGTTACCCACCGCGTGCACTGCAGGGTTGCGGTAAAGATGTGGGTGCGGTGGGTACGCGCGTATTGTGGTCTAACTACACTGAGAACTTTTATGAACATCCAGCTGTTTAGTGTTTAGTCGTCAAATGTGGCCGGTCATGGAATTGCGCTTCTATAGGTTGTCGTGATGTCTTCGATTGTTGCGCATGCGCACCTTCCCATCCTTCTTTTTGCAGCCTACAGACGCAACAGTGGTACCTGCTGGGTCGGTCATTGAAGAGCCGAAGGGTGGGAAGAACAAGTTCTTCACATCGAAGACGTCACTGGCCGCTCTTCTCGGTGAGGCCAAACTTTTTGTCCAAGGGCGGTCTTCACCGATTGAAGGGCACAATCGCATTACTCTCTGCTCTCTCCCTAAATCATTCGGGTCTTAATAAAGGAAGATTCAATGGAAGCCCAATTTCCCCAACTCCCGAGAAACGCGCATCAGTGTTGCTGCAAAAATCCTAGCCTCAATTCTACTGCAGTGTTTTTCTACATCAGAAGAGTTCCGAAATCTGACTAATGGTCACACCAGAATAAAGTAACGACATAAATTAGTTATAAACGCGTCTTACGGGCAACGGCTCTTTCTCGGTTATGATCACGCCCGGTTCATCGGCGTCGCACCGAAGTTCTACCACTTGAAACCCTATTGTCACCGTAACAGAGTCTAGAAACACATCCACGTCAGAACAAATAAATTCCCTGTGGCTCTAAATTGCTACACTCATCAATGCTCGTGCCTGCTAGCGACTGCGAGAGGGCGTAGGCGGAAAAGTGAACACGCATGAACTTGGGGGGCCTCTTTGTTATGTAAGACATGTGGCTTCAACTGTCACTGTATCTTGTAAACCTCCATACCTGCAAACTGCAGTATGGAGGAGACACTAACGACATAACGATCACTCTGCCGCTCCATGATAACCTCCAGCAAAGAAAATATAAACATCTGCCGAACGTACAATTCACGAATGGCAGAGTAGTACTGGCGTAGTGCCTAAGTGAGTTCCAGAGTGTGGACTGGCTTCAATGCTTTCGCACTATGACCTCGCCGAATGGCAGCATTAAACACAGCTTGCCCTACGGATGAGTTCGGTAGAGCGATGTCATCCTGCGTTAAGAATTGTGACTGCTTGCCTTAACATCCGAATAAATACGCCCATGTCTATAATAAAATAAATACGCCGCCCCTTTTCCGGCACAGCGCCTCCTTCAAGTAGGAAGTGCAGTCTACCTGCACGCCTTAACCGACGGGAAGCAACAAGAACGTACGGCAGAAGTGGGACGCAATTCCGAGTGGTGCAGGGTTTAGTCGGCAATCAGAGGAATTTATGGCAGCTTCCGTTTCGTAAATTTTCGTTCTATCCAACGGACATAGAACGGCGCAGGAGTGTTCTCTGTATATCTGAAAAGGCGGCAAAGCCAGCTGAATTTTTACTCGTACAGTAGCAACCGACCACGTGACGGACAAGGCAAGGTGCCTTCCTTGGTGTGCTTTCTTGGTTTTGCTGTCTATTTCAGCGCCCCCGGTAGTAAGCAGCTCTAGGAACCTCTAAGGAAAACGTTTTATAGAAATATTCTGAGTGTGTTTTGTTAGTTAGGACCCGTTTTAATTCGCGTTGATTCACGATGGTTAGGCCTAAGCGTAAACCGCCACCGTACGAATAACCATGATTTATATAACCTTCTGTTCACAGGCGCTACGAAAGTAGTGAGAGTAGGCGACAGCGAGGATATACAGGCGCGCGCAAAAGATAAGAACCAGCCCATCGAGCGCACGCAATTCGTGCTGTCCACTCGGGTGAGTCGCTTCGCTGAAAAGAGGCACATTTTCCTTCGCGGCATACTCGTGCATTGAATGCGTTGTAACGCTAGCTATACCAACGTTTGAAGTCTACCCAGCCGAGCCATAAAAAGCAACAGAAAAAACCGCGAAAATCAGGGGAGCGGTGACTGAGGTTCCATAATGGAGTATCTTAGATTAAGCAGTAAGTAATGTTTGGATTCAAGGCGGGCGCCGTTAATCATATTGTGGCGCCAACCGAGCAAGAAGTAATGCTAAGAAGTACACAGCAAGAATAAAACACGTGCTTTTAACGGACCATGCATTCAGAGTTTCTTAAAGAACAATATATCTCGTCACGCGTACTTCAGTCCGACATTTATTTGCAGGCTTTAAATCCTCAAAGTACAACAACTCGCACAAAAACTGGTCGGGTGGTAGCTAGCAGTAAAAGTGCAAATTAACGCCAAGACCCCGACGGAAAAACACTAACGACAAACACACTTGGCCTTTCGGTCACCCTCACCACTCATAAATGTCATGACTATCTGCTCTTCTATTCATTTTGACCCTGAAGGACCCAGTCTTCTTGGAAAAGTTCACCTTTGATATCAAGAACAACTTGAAGTATATTAATATCGGAATATTCAGCAAGGGACAGATCATCAGTCTACACGGGGTGAAGAAGAGGCCCAGCGACACCATGCTGGCATATGTGAGTGCCTGGGAGCTTGATTTTCTTGGTTTTGTCAAGGGTGGTAATTATTTAAAGAAGGGCAAGTCGTGATAGCCGCACAATTAGGCTGTTTCTGACACCAATGAGACCTTTGCTATCTGAATTATTCCTGGGTATATAATAACCTTTTTGTGCGTAGTATACAAGGTGGTGCGACGATAATTGAACACTTAAAAACTATCTGTGAGCGAACCACCGCTCTGTTTGCGCTCAACTTCACGCGAAGGTCGCATTTTGTGGTCTATTTTGTTTGACACCCGGAAGAACAGTGCTTACCTGTTTATTCTGAAAATAAATATAAACGATTTTCACCTATGGGAAAACGGCGGCCGATTTCGACGTGTGAGCCAAAGCAAATTGATCTTAGAACGATGGCGCCACCTGGGGTATGCAAAGCGAAATGCACGTTTGGCATTCACGGTAGAAAGGAGCCAAATGCTGTAGCAGACGATTAGCAAATCTCTTTGATCCCTAGTTTATGATCACAAATACTTGCATAACACCTGATACTAATCATTATAAAATATTCCCACGATTCATCGTTGCCAATAAATGTTGGATTTGTTTCCTCACTTGCTTTCACATTTTCTGATCGTCTGCTACTTAATTTGTGTCCTTTCTACTGTGGAAGAAGCCAAATGAGGTGATCATAAAACCTGCTTTCACATTTTCTGACCGTATGCTACCCCATTTGGCTCCTTCCCGCCGTGGAAGGAGCATGAATCCGTTTCGCTCTGCATCCCCCAGGTGGCGCCGCCGTTCCAACGACAGCGCCACCTGGGGGATGCTTCTGTTTTATTTTTTCCATCCGGCAGCGGCCGGCTGTGTTATCGCTGTTTCAAGCAAATTCCTTTCCTTCTTTTTAATCCCACATGGGCTATCTTATTGTGTTAGCGAGAGTGTTTGGCCCTGATGTCACCAGCCTAGGAAAACATTCTTTGATCTCCAGTGTCCTCGTTGTAATTCGAGAAACAGTCGCGCCGAAACATAAACAGTCCCAGGGCAGCGGCCGCGGCATTCGATTCACCGAGACTCGCCTGTACCCTCAGCCACGAGTCGACGACGCCACTGACCACCCATGCCACACGAAGTACTTCTCTTCAGTTTATTGACTGATTGTAGGTGTTGAAGAACCGAGGCGAGGACAGCGGGACGTGGGTGAATCTTTAATGGCGGATGGAACCCTACAATGATGGTGATAGTTGAGGGCAGCTGCTCATAGCCACCTTTCTTCTTCTAACATTTTTAACATCCTCCCGGCCGGGCGATAAGTGGAGGAAGGTTAACTAATATGAGGAATCAACTTTTCAGCTGTAGCCAACGTAAAAAACGCTATTGTACCAAGTTCACTAAACAGTCCGTTGTAATCAGAAATGACGTCAGGTCCATGTTAGCCGTAAAATGATAATTCATTCTTCTGCTTCTACCTATGTTTCCACCTTTTGTGGCACATGCGCTTTGTGGACTTGGGCTTGGGCACGTGGCTTGTCTTGACCGTCGTCTCTCCCTGATGACCTGGCAGTGTTCGTGCATGCTTCGTGTGGCATGAGCGTCGGATCATGTGTCGTGCCGAGGAATTGACGTACTGCCCGACTCTTTCCATGTGTAGAACCGGTCCTTCTACGTGAGGCTGCTCTTTTCTTTTTCATTTTACCGATAAGTCGGCATTTGGTCACGTGCTTTGGTGAAGCCGTGTTTAGGGAAGTTGCGCCTGCACATCGTAGGGCATTTTGTTTTTGTTGTCTTCGCGGTCTTCGTTTGGACGTAGGGGTTTTCAGATCTTTCTCTACCTTGGTAAACGAAGTGCCCTCTGAAGCCATGCTGCTGTGATGACATCTATTTGGCGTCTCCATGGGTGAGCCAGAGTTTCTTTTGTGGTGTCGATAACGCTGCTGTGCTTCTCAGTTAACCTGTGGTTTTTGTAGTCCTTCATTAGGTCGTTTCTTGCGCATTGATCTTGTTTTCTTGCCGCTAAAACGTTGCGCACCAGACGGCTCTGCAGGTTCATGCTCAGCGTTCGCGTTGTTCGGACTATTCGTCCTTTTTGTTGTCGGTAATGGAGAAATTTCATCGATGGGGTTGCAGTCGTCTGAGCGAGCAACAGGAACGGCTGCGTCCACTTGGTTATTCCATAAATTAATCCCTTGTTTTAAGGAAACAACTTGTTCACTGACTTCTGGCTCATGATGAGGTTCTTTCAGAGTTGTCGTCAAATCGCAGTTATCATTTAGAAGACGACTGTTCTCCAAAGCCGATTCGTTAACGTTTACGATAACATCCTGCTTTTTCAGGGCTATTGTAACAATTTCATCGGTAGAATACTTCTGCAATTCTTGGAACAATCGCTCCATTTTAAATTTCGTCAACAGGATAATATCGTCGAATACATAAGCGGCCTCATATTCTTTGTCTAGATCATCCAAATCGAGAAGTTCTTGAATCTGGCTGTCCAGCGTCTTTAGTAGTTCATATTTTTCATCAGGCTTTTCTTGAGGAATATTAGCTCACCGAATGATGGTGACTCGGCATTCATCTGTGATTTTATGTCGTGATCAGTCTGGTGGCGTGGTTCCGGATTAGGCTTCTCCGCTCGCAAAGGGCTTCCATGTCGGTGCTAGGCGTCGTTGATATCTGTAGTTCGCCGAGAAGAGTCATCGTAGGCGAGAAACCGAAGCCGTTTATTCCATTGGTCCCCGCAGGCTTCCGTTAAGAGTCGGTAGCGTTGTTGAGGGCGTCTGATCGGTAGTCGCTTGGCGAGCCCTCTTGGGTCGTCATGGCCGCCTGCGATCAGTGGTCAGCGGTAACAGTGCAGTACCTTTGTTGCGGTTACTCACGTCATTGTTGTGGGGCGGTCCGCACTGAGGTCTTCGACTGTGCTAATCTTCCCATCCTGGTCACGGCACCATTTTGTTGAAGAACCGAGGCGAAGACCGCGGAACGTGGGTGAATCTTTATTGGTGGATGGAACCCTACAATGATGGTGATAGTTGAAGGCAGCTGCTCATAGCCACCTCTTCTTCTAATATTTTTAACAGTCGGGTTCAACGCTCCCACGCAACGAAGGCAAAGAGGCGCGCTGTAGTGGAGGGCTCCGGATTATTTTTGACCCCCTGGGGATCTTTAACGTGCGTCGAAATTTCGAACTCACGGGCGTTTTTGCTTTTCGCCTCCATTAGAAAAGCCGCCGCCGTGGCCGGGAATCGAACACACGTCCTTGGGCTCAGCAGCACAAAGCCTTAGCATTGAGCCACCGCGGCTTGTATAGACGTCTTAACGTACAGTGGACAAGTTACGTTTGACGAACAGCTCATTAGACCAACTAAGACTAAGTAGAGGACGCATTCCATTTCCAGAATAGCATCCCGCTGACGTACGTCCTGGATCAATGCCAGCAGACGACGCAAGGCTTCTTCGGTCCGGTTATAAAGCTGTTGTGCCCCGAATTTCAGCAGCTACCCAAGTGAGAAAATGGGTTATCATTGTATGCGCAATAATGGCAGGGTGTTCTGCATGGCAACAGCAGTTTTAATCAGCATCACTGAAAAGCTCTCCCGCTGATTTATAAAAAAACATTGCGGTCACCCTAAGGTACCTCACCACTATACTTCATTGGTAATGTGGCAAAAACTCTTTTTAATAACGGCTGAGTCTAAGAAGGTCACGGGGAAATTTGTTGTGGGCCTAACTACAATCAGGCAATATCAGAACAGAAGAGGTGACAATTATTCACGTGCAAATGCATCATTCGCAAACAAATGGCCTTGTGGCTTAATGTCTTATTCGAGCGGTTATACATTACAAGACTTGTCTTACTCACAATCACAAATATAAGAAATGTAATGATTTCCTTTGAGACGCCCTGCTTTAGCCATGCATGCGTTTTTTTGTTTTACATCTGTTCTCGCTGGCGCCTGGGGTGGTTGTCTTCGGAATTCCTTTTTTATTTTAGCGTTAGGCTCTGCAGGCGGTAACTTGTACTTTCTAACATACGGCAGGGACCTCGTTAAATACTCCACTCTCAACGGATTCGACCCTCGTCTTTGTTACGGAGACATCACGCTCCACTTCGTCTTCAAAGGAGAATACACGTTCAAGGGATCCACGGAGCAGGATATCGAGGAAATACATGACATCATGGGCCTAGAGTCGAGCATGTGAGTCTTTTTCCGTAGTTTTCTGTGTATAGTACGCGCAATTCTACCGCTGGTCTGTCTGCTTGTTTCTTCATTAGAGGCTATGTGTAAAAAATGCAAGTTTGGTTCATTCAAGAGGCTGCCTCTTTAGAATAACACTGACACCACTTTAAATGCTAACTTCACACAAATAAGGTATTTAATGTGGAATAAAAAAATGGCCATACGACCCACTATCTCAATTTCCGCACTAGAATCTGTGACCTATTATGTGAAGCTGTGCGATAAGCTGCGGCTGGCAAAATCCTACGCAAATTAAACAGGGGCTATCAGCTTGCAGAACGACTTATTTGCGCTTACATTTAAAGCATACTCTTTTTATGACAGTAAGAATTGTGAGGTAAATAAGGTAAATTACGAACTCACACGTAAACATAGAAGCACCGGTGCGAACTGTGCTGACTACGGCGGTTATACCTGCAGAGTCGCCCTGATTGTTGAGCCTAAACTGGAAAGCGGGCAAAAGCGACATTGTCTTCTCCGATACAGTTGATCTAGAATACCGAATGTTCCGCGAAACGAGGACTACCGACCATAATAGATATTATACAATGCCCAAATTCGGTCAAAAACAAAGCGAGGGTGGACAGCGGTACCGAGTGGTATAGGGTGCCACCTGGGAGGACTGACAGCAAACAAGGGGCTCCACCCTTCACTCGAGCCGGGTCGGCATGCTTTCGTTCGCTTCAGTACTTGCTCTAGATACATCATCGCAGAAGTCCAGAAACACGATTCAGCGGGAGAATTCTGGCTTAAATTGTTAAATTTCTCAGTGAACAGAGCATGCTTTTGTGCCGGACAAGCTCTGAAGGCACTATAAAACACCAAATCTTTCGAATAACACAAACTTATTTTCTCTGCTTGGCCCCTTTAGAGCCACGTTCACCAGGTATCATAAAAGTTTGAGGGCACAATCTTTAAGTGTCCCAATATGCGGAAAACTGCCGTTAATGTTTTCTCCCTGGCAAAGAAAATGGCCGTCGCTGTAAAGAGTAAATAAAAACACGTTTAACTTGGCATGGAATTTGAACGTGGATCTCCAACACCGCGCTATCCCCAGCATGTTGGTAGCGGTGGAACAAAAGTTTTTGTCGTCGTTGTCGTCTGTCTTTCTTCGGGACACCTGCGCGCTTGAAGCATTGGCCAGGAATCGGGAGCCTTGAGGAGCAAAGTGCCCGCTTCGCAAATTTCGCAGAACAATGAATTGGAAAGGTAGAAGTTGTAGAAGAGTGCGTGCAGCGTGACAAGTGATCTTCATGACATGTAAGTAAAGAAACGGTGCACACCAGCCGCGCGGAGGTCTGGTTCTCGGAAGCTGTTGGGTATGCCAGATTCTTTGGTTAAGAAAATCACCCCAAAAGACGACGATACAAAATCGAAGAAAGAGAAGCAAATACAGTGTAACAGTAATTAAATCATTGTTAAGTATCGCCAGCCTTTAGCCTCAAAGCACGTAAGTGTACTTAATTTCGCCGAGGGATTATTTATCACCAGTACAGATATTTCCTCAAGGCGGGCGCGGTTATCCAGTTGTGAGGGTCATCTCCCCTGCACTAAAGCCCTACAACTGACGCCAAAGCATGGAAGGTACAATAAATCCGCATAAAACCGACCTGATGGTTTGTAGGCTACAAAAGCTCGGTTGGTAAAAACTCTATTGCCAAAAACCCTTGCTACGCCTGACGGACGCTTCTCTCTGCCACTGCACTACTGCGCTCCATGCAGTAGGCAACAAAAAAGCTCGGGGTGGAAAATACAAAGGAGAGATGCATCAATAGGCCATTGACTGCCGCTTGTGACCCCTGGTACAAGTATAGTGATAACATCCGAATGAATTGTCTAGTGTATTGAAGTGGAAAGCTGTACAAGTTGGTTGGGATGCGTCTTTTGACTGCACAACAAGGGGCGGGACACAGAAAAATACGATAGGACGAACGCTTACTGACAACCTGAACGTGTATTGGAAATAACACATGACTGTACGTACGCGGCGTGAGGCGGTACGAAAATTGCACTCGGTGGTGAAAAAAAAAGGGGGGGGGGGGGAAGCAGCGAGGACAATAAATGAAGTCATGAACGTAAACAAACCGAGAAAGTCCAATTCAAAGCACAACTAACAAAACTAACTGGCCCGCAAAGGGCTTGAAAACATCGAGGCAACGGCAGATGAACAAATCTCACTAATCTGCGTTTCCTTTGCTTTGCCTAGGGAAGCACCTTAGCGTTTTCCAACGTAAGAGACAAGACGCTTTGCATGCACCCGATATTTTGTTCGCTGATTCATCATGACGACTTCACTGCGTAAAAAAATTATCATTCCTTCTCAAACAAAGTTGAGGAAGCGCGCAGGCTAAAGGTCCGTCCAACCTTTGCTGAGAGTACGTCCAGTCAATCGTCAAAACTTCAATGGTTCAAATCGAAAAAGAAGAACGAACCGATGCGACAATGTTTCGCGCACTAAACAGGACGCTCTTCTCGTCAAAAAGAAGTCTTTTCGGCGCTCCACTAGTGCCCTTCTTTCTCCGCGTGGGAGTGACCTTCCTGGCGGCTTAACCCGCCGTGAGGAGGTCACGCTCCTGAGTATTCACCTCGACGTGGCACTGACGCCTGCTGTAAGTGCAACATGGACTTCTAGCCTCGCGGTGACTTATGGAACCTGGCCCTACTGCCCGGCTTGCGCTGCGGAAGCGATAGTGTACCACCTCCTCGGGACATGCCCAGGACTCGAACCAGCCCGAACCCTGCACATTGTAGCCCCAGGACATCGCCCAGACCGTCCGCCCGATATTCATCGGTGGATGCATGGTCCCGTTTACAAGCAGCTGTTAGAATGTCTTGCTGACACTGGCCTATACAGCATTCTGTAGTGCATGAAGCCGCTTACTTCCCGTCACTTGTCTTTTTTTATCCTTCCATTCCTTTAATGCCCTGTGGTAAAATGGCGCAATAAAAAAGCAAACGCATCTACGAACGATCTAGATGTATACCGATGCGTGGTTTATGGGACAAATGTATACGATTGTACCTCCTCTTCATAATCGATGCGTGTGTTGTCTTATCTAGAGCCTATCTTTTTTGCGATTTTCAAGTAACCGTTTTGACACAACAGAAACAAGGTTTCACGCACGCCCCGTGTTCAGAGATGTTATCAGAGCTTTTCGGTCCATCAACACCATCGGTACCACTAAGAAAGCTTTCTTCTTAAAAACGGCATGAGTTTTATCGAAACAGGGAGCAAAGGTGTCACAATGTTGGGAATTTTCCACCAGGTCGGTGCAGAGCTTGCCTCATACCGTGTTACCATTGTCGGGCGTTGAAGCAATGTGTGGCCAATGCACAATAATAAGCAAATGAAAGGCACAAATAGATTAACCAAAACACACAATAGCGCGTAGTCTTCCCACATAAGTGAATTCTTGCAAGGTTTACCTAAATTCATATTGTCTGGTTAGTAGGGCTCTTTAAATACACCAGAAGAGTGCAAATATGTAATATCCTCGAAACGAGATGTTTTGATTTGGTGTCGTAGGATTGATATTTTTGTGTTCGTGCTTCTTTTTTATTTTATTCTGAAGCTACACACGGCCACAGGGAAACAGGACCTTGTAAACGATGCCCTCACCACTTGATACAAACTCTTCGTGGGTCGCACACAGTATCCTTGTAAAACTGCTCTGTGTGTTGGGGATGCCTACTGACAAATAACCGTCGTTAGTTTTTGCATTAGCCTAAGGACAATATCGGCGTGCCCAATCTCATACAGCCGTGATGCACAAACAAATCCCTTCAATGCTGGTGACATGGCTTTGTGAACTTAACTATATTTTTTGTCATGCCGGAATATATTGGCCAAGTTTGACAAGCGTATAGTAAGGAAAGTTCGCAGCAGTAAAGGAAGGGACTGTCGGTATGATTGCGGACCAAGTCTTTGAATCTAAATGATGAAACCCTTCTACAAATTTTCTGGTATTTCCCTCCGCTGATCATACAGTTGAACCTCGTTATAAGGAACATTGACATAACGAATTATCGGCTCTAACGAACTAAATCCGAACTTTGGTTGGCCACACTTTATTTAGGTGACATTTATACTTTTATAACGAAAGTGAAACCGCGAGAGCCATCGCGCAATATCGCATATAACGAAGAAATATTTGACCAGTAGGCTGAGAAGCTACTTGGAGAAACTCCCGGCATCCGAAACAACTGAAGTAGAAAAGGGCTCTTTTGTTCGTGGACACTGTGGAAAACTTCGTCCTGCTCAGTGTTGCGGAACGACACCGGGCGAAGATGACATCCTTCCTTGAAAAAATAAGAACGCAGGCATGTTTTGTCAAATTAACTTTGTTCTGATGTAATCTCACGTTTTATGTAATCGTTCGTTGAGCTTGAAATGCCACAAGGAGAAAGGTGAGGGTTACCTTGTTTCTAGTAGGTTCTATTCTTACAATAATGCGACTTTGTATCAAGACGTTTTGCGGGAGGAAGATTGATGATTGATTTGAGCCGGTTTTTAACTTCACTGTTACAACAAATATCGGATATAACGAAGTAAATTACTGTCCCGACACTACTTCGTTATAACGAGGCTCGACTGTATACCGAAGCATTACTGGTATAATTCACTTTCCATTATTGCGTTTACATGTGGCCCAAAAAAATTTCGGGCGTACGGCAAAGGAATCCACTCATAAAGGACACCTGGATCACTTAAAAAAGGAAATCCTGTATAGTGCAAGCACCGCGAGTGAGATTAGTACAAGTAGTTGGAGTGTGCTTCGCATTAATAGTAACATTTGCTTCACCGCCGAGTACTTCTTGTAACGTGGTGCACCCTTTACATGCAAGTCGGTTATAGAATTGCCACCATACCCACAGCGCCATTGCTGCTGATAGAGTGAGGGGGTGAGCAGGAACAAAACGTACATGCAATACAGTACAACAAATGCAAAACGCCAATAAATCTGTACAGCGGTGATAAATGAGGACGAACAAAAAAGCAAAGTCTGACATTTGTCAGTTAAAGAATTTCTTAACAAAATATGCCACGTCGGTGAGCTGTCGCGGTAATTCGTTCCACAATTCAAGATAATGCTCTCGCATTCAGCACATCATAACTAGTGTTTAGGTGTTTTATATTTTAACAGCCCAGCTGCTTAAGCTTGATTGAGCTTGATCCGGTGGCGTCAGCTGAAGTAAATCAGAAAAAAAAAACTGTGGTTGATTGTCATCAGAATCGGTAAAACACGAAAGTGAAATGTGCAGGGAAATCTGCAGCTGAGCATGAATTGCGGCTCAGCGGCTGTCTTGTGGGTGTTCTTGGATAGCGATGTCCTGCTGGCGGGTCGCAGGCGTCATTTTCGGGACGGATATGACGTCAGTAAAATCTTGGTGTATCCCGGCATAAAACACTGTTAAAATATAAAACCCGAAACGAACAACCCTAAGTATAACATACTCTTTTGTTCTAAAGGTTGCTTCCCCACGAAAAGACCCTGTGTGCCGGGGTGCACCCTTATGAGGCCGCTTGCTTCGCGGTACTGGCGTCATTTCCGTGACGGATATGACGTCAGCGAAATCTTTTTGTATCCCGGAATAAAACACTTTGATGTGAAAAACCCTTCCGGCGCGATGCGCCTGGCACGATCTTCAGGCATCTTCGTAGCCGGAACGAAGCCTCGCCTTGGTATGACGTCACAGCGCCGACGCAGCGACGTCCTCACGCGCGCCGGCACCGCAATACCTTTGAGAACACTCTGGCTAGTGTTCGTGGTGCGATATCTCGCGTGTTATTCTTCACACCCGCTCACGTACGTGCGTTCGCACCTGAAGTACGCCGTGTTTGCGAAGCCGTTTGCTGCCGCTTCTAGCGCGTGCTCACGCAGTCCACTTTGGGAGAGGCGTGAAAGCCTGTGGACAAAACGACCCGGGCTTGCCAATCATGGAGCACTTTCAGCGGCAAGTTCATAAATTCATGTGAGGTGAACAGCCGGGTCTCTGACAAAAGGAAAGATGGGGCGACAGAAGAGGGCCACTCCCGAAGCGCGACGCGAGAGCCGCCTAGCCGCTGATCGAGAACCGATGCGACTACTTCCGGCCAATCCCGAATATCGTGCGGTGAAGCGGCGGTGAAACGTCAGCGAGTTCCAGAAGATCCGTAGTTGCGAGCTTGCGTACGCTGTGCATGCTTTATTGACCGAGTGTTTATTGCTCTTTGGTGGGTTCACGATGACACCACGCAATAAACTCCACCGAGTATTTAAGCATAACCACGCACAAAACGTGGCCGAGTCTACAGGCATGGCCGCACATAATCTGAGTCGAACCAAGAACAAGGTAGGTGGAGCCGCCGCCTTCGCTGTTTGCACAGTCTTCGCGCACTAGTGAGAAACTACCTCAATTTTTTTCGTGATTTTTTAACTTCAGGGTAAATAATTTAGATTGTTTTTTTTAACTTCGGCTTAGAGGGAGTTTGCAGTACATTTAAAGAATGTACGCAAACGTCACGCAGTTACAACCGCCTGCATTCATAATTCGCAATTTATACCCTTTATTTTTGATGCAGGACGTCGACAACACTGAAGATACAAGCTCCAAAGAACTTAAGCCACAACTTTGACGAAGTTACTTTGAAGAAAATCATACCCTGCAACTATTGCGACTACAGGGTAAGAGGGGGAATTCAGCTGCTTTTCAGTGAATTTACTGAAGGGGTACACAAAACCCGCATTCAGAGGGAGTGCGCGATAAAACAAACCTTTTATCACACACATATCTATAAAAAGCACATACGCAGCAGTATAGTTGGCAAGGGCTGGGATGTTCGTAAACGCATGTATCTTAATCACGTCTTAACAAGCTTTTTCTGGGTATCTTGTATTGGTATCAAAATATCAATGCAAGGTGTATCTCAGTACCTGTATGAATAGCACTTTTGTTGTATCTTGTATGTTAAGGTAACCGGTGTTTTGAAATCGCTCATGCTTCAGGCATTTTTTCACTTCTGTTCCAATGCAAACGCTAAGGTTATTTAGATATGCGGCTGATTGATTGATTGTAGGGTTTAACGCGCCGGCGCAACGCAGGCGATGAAGCGCGCCGTAGTGGAGGGCTCCGGATTAATTTTTACCACCTGGGGATCTTTAACGTGTGTCGAAATCTTGTACACACGGGCGTTTTTGCTTTTCGCGTCCATCAGAATAGCGGCCGCTGCGGCCAGGAATCGAACCCGCGACCTCGTGCTCAGCAGCGCAACGCCTTAGCCACTGGGCCACCGCGGCGGGTTAAATATGCGACTTCATGTTACTTTAGTTCACGAGTGCCGGAACCATCCGCTGAGTGTAAATACAGGAAGTTCCGGTTCCCGTGTGTGGTTTGTACATATTATATTATGGCCGCTTACTGGCTGCAAGCGAAGCGTTCACAATTAATTGGAACACCCTGCTCCCTGGAGGGAGACTTTTCGCTCTTTCAGGGTGGGTGATCACGGGATGTAGCTAATTAGTGGGAAAAGAGCGTGCAGAGCGATCTTTAGTGGGCTGTGGTGGGTTTTATAAGTTCTACTCCCCAAGCCACCTCCTTGACGCTGCTACCTCACAGTAAGCATTGCGGATTTTTTCTGTGCAATGCGTTTTTATTTAGCATCATAATATGTCAGTAGAGTCTTAAAGCCTCCGTAGCGTTTTTTTTTTCTCGGTCGCTCTTGGTAATATCTGCCTGCCGGAGCATATACTAATGTTCTTAATGCCCATTTTCAGACGTGGTAGTCCTACTCGCAACAATGTTGCATGGTTCCTCAAATTAAAGTTGCCCGCAAAGTTGGAAGAGGCTATAAAATTTCGCTTTTCACCCAGAGGTACCCAGTTTCTATGGGAATTTATGCGTCGTACTTGCTTTTTCTGTCACCTTAAGGTAGATTAGTCGTCGCACATTCGTTTCTAAAAGCACCACATAATATAAATAGAAAATATTCACCTTTGCGCAATAGGGATCAGTTTAAGGCGTGCTACACTACGCGATAGCATTCGTGTGAGAGCAGTGCAGCCGATGCCGACGCCTGTGCCTCTTCGCAGATCTGGTTGGGCTCTGGGTGCCGCTGCAAGGCTTGCCGGATGATCGTGCACAATAAGTGTGTGGCTCAAGCGGTGCAGAAGACGCTATGCAAACAGTACGTGCCGTCGAACGGGCTCACACTGGCGTGCGCTCACCGACTTACTTACACCCATTATATTGCTGTCCTCACACATATGTTACATAAGCATGCAGTTTAATTCGCATCTGATCAGAACAGACGTAATTTTGAAATTATAAGGACATGCGCGCCACACTTGATTTGTTGATGCCGGATGCCACTGATCGCGACTGGAAAATGGCATCACATGTGTTATACCTAACACTAAGCGCAGTTTGACTTTAAGCGAAGCGGTGAATGACATATTCTAGTTGTTGTGATGTAGGCTGGGTCAACTGCTGGGCATAGCCCGCTGAAATGACAGTGTTGGCAAACTTCTGTAGCTAAGCAACATAAATATGCGGCCAATTGGGTTATCGACAAAGAGGAGCATATCGAAGAGTGCCCTTGTAAAGGGTTTTCCTAGACGACAATTGGAGCCGAACAATAGATTGGATCATCTCCAAATACCACTATAGTCGAGTATTCGTAACACGTTTTTAGGCTGCGGCGAAAGGTTTTAGGCCGCATAAAGCGCACAGCAATTGCTTATCTCTGTAGGGCAACCTGAAAAACATACTGTAACTTTTTTATATAAAAACATGACCTCATTAATAAACTCAAGAGTTTGTGTCCTCAGTTCAGTATAAGCCTCGTCCGGGTCTTGAAATTGCTGCGCATGATTTTTGGTGTTACGCGTTTACAATGTCGGCAGCAGAGTCGAATCTTTGCTTATGGCTGCTAATTGCGGTCGGAGTCTGAAACACTCGTTGTAATATATAACTGCACGTGAAATGCTAGTCGAAACATCAGGAGACAGGGCGGCGTATTTTTGTTACCGACTGTGGCTCAACTGCTGGGTTGAATGCAAAATAATATTTGATTCTCCAAGCTGCCTGCTAATTAGAAGTGCGAGAGAAGTCCGAGTCCTACGATAAAGCACGTCCCTTTTTCTTTGTACTTTGCGCCATTGATGTATGTTATCAGTCGATGTGGTACAAAATATTTATACACCTACCATATCCTCCGGCAACCTTCGTAATGTAGTCATGTCCGTCATTTAAAATTTTGAACAGCTAGACATTCCTAAAAAACAGGTGCTCATTAAGGCTGGTTGTTTAGGTTTTTGTTGTTCTTTTTATTTTGTAATGTCGGGGCATCACTCGAATATTTGCGCATACGTGCGAGCGTACTAGTTTTCCGCCGTACACATAAGCGACATTATCCTTCGCACCGAAATGCGCCATTCCTTTTATAACAAATCTCCGGGTAAAACCCCGCAGCGTTTCATAACCCGGTTTCCCAGAACAGAGCAAAATTACATTTCCTTCCTTTCGTTCTTTTTTCAGAAAAATGTGGACCGACGAAGATGCTGTCGAAGACGGTGAGTATCAGCGGTACTGCTGGTAGAGGTCTCACGCAAATACGCAGTTCAAGTAAACTTCCGACGATGGCTCGGCGCGATCTGAATATACAGTGAAAACTGAAGGTTTTTTTCATCTTAATGCTTCGCCCACCATTTTTTTTTTCATAGAAGCACAAAAAAAAATCCGCTATGTTGGAAGACCCCCAATTCATAAACTTGCTAAGTAAGCCTCCCATCTGGCTAACCTGACCTCTTTACGTTTCCTTTCAGAAAAAGAAGATAGGGAGGTAAGTTTGAAAGCGTAGTGCCTTGATTGCTGTTATCTGGGTTGGGTTGGTTTCTGTAAAGTGGTTGAAAATTGGTTTGCCGTAAGCCCGCTCAGCTGCACGTGAAACAAATTCGTTTCGCTTAAATGTAGGGTGATTTCAGATAAGATCGAAATTAGGGGAACTAGTAGCAAATTGCAGAGGTCAACTAGTTCCCCTAATTTCGATCTTATCTGAAATCCCCCTACATTTAAGCGAAACGAATTTGTTTCACGTGCAGCTGAGCGGGCTTACGCCAAACCATTTTTCAATCACTTTACAGACACCCCCACACCCACGGCCACCTGTCCGTGAGCGTCGAGGAAATCTAGCGACGTTTCTCTACAAAAATATTTATGAGGGCAGTTCCTAAACTTTATTCGCAATTCACGTCTGGGGTAAGTTTCTCTAAAAAAGTTTTGTTTTTGACAAAACTACAAACTTTCCGCTAGAAAATGTCAAATTCTGCCAAGAGCCCGTTTTTTTAACCTTTTTTTGTGTGAAAATGCAAGTACATGTAAAAGCCTACATCAAGGAAAATTTAAGAAAAATAAAAGATTTTTTTATATTAGCATCTGAAATTTGTTTTTCAGTTTTTTTTTCGTCAGACATGGGCGCTTGTTGCATCTTAACGGCATTTTATACAGTTATATTATTCCGCTTGTTTGATGAAAAATGTAAGGGGCACACGTGAGTAAATTATCAAGGTTGCAACTTTGCTACTTTTTCTAATATTCGAGCTCAAAGTTCAAAGATATTTGCGCTCTGAGCGTAATTCGACATTTTATTGCGAAAAATATGTATTGTTGACACCAAAAAAACTTTGTTACAGAAATGTCACACCAGGCGTGAATTGAGCGTAAAATTTATGAACCGATTAATTGTATGGTTTACCGTGCCGACGCAACACAGGCGATGAGGCGCGCTGTAGTGGAGGGCTCCAGATTGATTTTGACCAACTGGGGATCTTTAACGTGCGCCGAAAGCTCGTACACACGGACGTTTTTGCTTTTCGCCTGCAGCATAAAAGCGGTCGGCACGGCCGTGAATTGAGCCCGCGACCTCGTGCTCAGCAGCGCAACGCCTTAGCCACTGAGCCACCGTGGCAAGTTAAAATTTACGAATCGCCGCTCAGAAATATTTTCGTAGATAGGCGTCTCTAAATTTTGCCAAGGCGCACGCGCTGGTGGCGGCGGGGGTCCCCCTTGTCGCGTTCCAAAATTTATTACAGTTAGACAAAATTTTTTTCCAGGGAAAGTATTGGTCAATCAGGACATAAGAATAATCAGAGCATGATACAAAAATTTTCAGCAAATTGAAGAAGTCCACCAGCCAACCTTCGTTCGATCATGTCTGAAATCACCCGGTATACAGCCCTTTGGGATCAGTGACGCCCGTAGGGAAAAAGAGCAAAAAATGGGCTCCGGTGAATAACAGGTTCACCGCGCAACACCGCAACGGCTTTTGCCGTCCCAATATTGCGCTTCATACCTAGGGTGCTTTATCTTCGTGTAGTACCCGATTTAACCCGATTTTTTGCGCCCAGAACATGTTTCAGGAAAATTGGGTTATACCCGATTTCTCCCCGAACGGACCTTCTCGAATTAGCGATCCGCACTATCGCGCGCTGACGGTCCTCTGTCCTCCACCAGCACTTGCTTGAAGCAGCCTCCAAAAACAAAGCTTTCGAACTCATTGAGTATTGCCATGACTCTACCGCTCGCAACTGCGGGCTGCCAAATGGGGCTCTGACTTTGTTTTGTCTAGCTAATGGAAGCCGTGATGTCGATAGAACTTGCTTCCGGCTGAGATACGTTCAATGAGCGGACAGGTCTCGAATGGAGAACGGTATGTTGCGCGTGCAGATGATAATGCGTGCAGAATCGATGGCCAGCCTGTCGTGCATAAAATGTTAAATTTTTTGGAGGTTATCAATGCTTCTTGCTGCCATCACAACGGATTCATTTCCGAAGAAACGCCAAATTTGGCAGAGTATTTGCTAGAAAACCCTGATGTTCCCCAGATTACCAGCTTGAAACAAACATCAGTTTTACCGCGTTAAAGTTGAGAAGCTCACTATACGTTGAGATAAACTGAGTGTATTATTTTGTGCATCTTTAAATTTATCCAGAAAAAAAAAACTCACTTTCGGCATGGTTTTACAAAAATACCCGATTTGTCAACTACTGCCAGTTTAAAAAATAATCGTTTTATGTGTCCAATTCTGAAAAAATGATAAAACCAGAAAAACTTACAGCGCTGTTCATCTACAGTCGTCACATCACACCTTCTGCCTTATCCTCTTATCACCACCCTATTTTCCCTATCGCGATTGAACAATATGCGTAATTGTGACTAACTTCCGTGTGTTCAGAATGAGGGCCATTTTATTGGCATCGTTTGCGACACTGCGAGTTCCTTTTTTTATATCTCCGCTGATCTGCCTTTTTTTCTCCTTGTTCTCTCGTTTCCTTAGAAGCCGCCGAAAGGCAAGACAGAGCCCATCGCGGCGAAATCGAGGGTGCCATCGCCGACCAAACATCTGGGGAATGAGGTAGCTTGTGTTTTTCTTCTATAACCACTAAATGAATAAGAAAGGGGGGCATATATAGAGTTGAGTAAGAAGTAATATAAAACAAAAATAGCAGAGGCGTAAAGTGGGTAATCAAAAGAAAACAGTGTGGATCACAAATCTTCGACAAACAAATCACTGCCGCACGTTGCGAGAGATAGAACAATGAGCGGAAAACAAGCTGTACAATGTTAAATGTTGGTTTATCAAATTTACCACTGTTTTCAAATATGTGACAAAAACTTTTCAAGATCAAGCTTTCTCTCGGGGAAAAAATTGATACAGGAATACATGCAGGCACAAACACAAGAAAGACAAATCAAGTATATTTGGAATGGGTATGTAGTTTTTTCGCAAGAATTGAGAACTGGGCCTGAATAAAAGACGTTATACAACGCATGGTCAGACATGTTAGGAGCCATGTGACGAGGAAGATTACCTGCAAGGAACATAACTTGAAGCACTGCAGGGGACTTGAGGTATCGCGTGCAGTGACAAAAGTGAGGTCGAAGCTAAACATTGTATTAGGCGACTGTATTACATAGCTGTGAAACACTTTGTCTTGCCTTCAGTCGCTGTGTGCAACATGTGTTCAGTTATTTAAAAATATTCCAACGGGAGCAATAGGTCGCGCGGGTTGTTTTTGCGCTTCGGGAAAAGCGGCATTACCTTGGGAAAATTAATCTGCCATTTGTAGCATTATTCTCCTATTATGACTATTAAAAGGTCACTGAAGGCACATAGGAAGTTGGGCTTAGACGAAAGTTCAACTTCCCCGAAGCCCTCTCAGCGTTTATTCGGCAGCGATAGATATTTTAATCGCGGAGAAATCAGCAATTGGAAAACGCGTTGCATACCTCGCGCCATTTCATGACGTTTCGCGTCACGTCAACGGAGGCCTGAAGCGGGAACGACAGCGGTATGGTCTAGCAGGAAAACTAAAACCTACCGAGCGAACCATTGCATCCACGGGAGCCGCTGGTCGCGTACTCGGTACACACGACCAAACAACCTGCCCACCCTGCACTTCTGTTACCTGCTATTCTCGGTGGGTCAACCTTGGTGCCGTACGGGACGAGAGATGGTGGATGTGCCGCGCGGCCTTTTACTTTACCCACAAAACGTCTAGCGGTCAGCGCAACCGCAGCGATAACGGCGACAGGGGCGCTCGTTTGATTTGCATTCGCATGATGAATAGACCGGTTTTGGTCGCTTCGATGCACTCGCTTTACAACGTGGTGCCACCTGTTAGTTTAAAATATAGCAGCTTGTGAGGCTGATTTGTTTCCGTCGTGATATGGTAACGCTTATTTCATTACCTGTTGAATGTTTGCCAAGCGCGTTGTACATTATCCCACCGGCCAGATGTGTCCCCAGAGCTTTTGTGAGCGCCCGAACCACTACTAACAAAAAAAGCCTTGGTGCCAGTATGAAATGGAAAAGGTGCATAACATGATACAAATATCATTTTACCTAAGTACGCAACGTAGCAGAAGCGTAACAGCACACTACGCCCTTAGCAAAAAAGGCGGTTTGGCGCACACATTTCATTCAACTTGAAGACAATGAAGAGAAGGTTTCGAACAAATAAATCTTCACGGCATGCGGTTTGAGGCCGAAGCGCGAAATTAACAGGCGGTTGATTGCCTCCTGTTCGTCGTAAGGGTAGCGCTCGCTTCTTGGCGTTTACGGGGAGCGAACAATTCACTTCACTCCGGCGCAAGCCGAGAAGGTTTTTTTTTAAAATCGTGCACACTCCGCATACGGGGTGCGGGGTTGAATCGTCGTTAGTGATAATTCCAACATAGTAAACATAGTTATACACGCAGGGGCCCACCGTCTAATTTTATCGGGAAGCTAGCGCGACTACAACACACACAGCCTTGGTCGCCGGTCTGTATGCAGATCGTTGTTCAGGAATACCGCTACGCGAGGATAAAAAAACTTGTTCTATCAGACGCAGATTACTCTCCACAGAAGAGCGGAACTACAGTGAACTAGCGGAACCGTGCAATTCCGACGCGCTACTTGCCGCCATGATGCATCAAGGAGAACAGAAATGCGAATACGCCTAACCTGCAATAACCATCGCAACCGCCACCGGCGCCTCAGCTTGGCAGCTTGCAAATGTCGGCACGGCTCAAATTATACCTGTACATTTATAATTGTATATGACTTATATAAAAGTTAACGTGCAAAGAAAGATTTTATGTTTCTTTGAGAGCTTGTGTCCGCGGTTCTCGCTCAATTGTTCGTCACGTGACTCTTGGCACATCCGTTCAGTCGCAGTTGACGTCATCTCTTCTGGGCGACTGATAGCTTTATTATTTGATTATTTACACGAATATTTTCATGGTAATGTCCCAGAGACTGCTATCTTCGTTTTCTGTGAATATTCTGCGAGGCTGGTAAATTCTGAGGCTGCCAATCTATCTATTTAAACCAACTGCGGTTTTGCTTCAGAGTCCTTTTAACCTACTCTGCAAAATAAAAATGCACAATATCTATGATATATATTCTTGTCACAGGCGAACAAAGAGCTAAACAGGGATGTTTAGGACCACCTACATCTTGATTTCAATGGGTGGTGGCATAACCCTACCCCAATTTTCAAATACCGCAGAGACAGGCGGAAACGATAAAAATCTGAGTGTACTTTGCCAACTAAGTGTACAATAATGTTTTACTAATTAACGTGTTCTTATCTTTTTTTATAGAAAATAATTGTGAACTCTGAAGCACTACGCCTGTTGTTGAAACATACCATTTCAAGGTTTTTTTTAGATTTAACTAGTACTTGAACCCGTGCTTACTCCAATAATGGCAGACGTGTTCCTTTTAGAGCGCAAAGTGGTCGCCATTAGTACTGACCCTCACTGGTAAAACCTAGTCCAGGGTTGCTTACAGTTACGCCTAACGAGGCCTTCCACGTACACGCACAGGCCAAACCGGCGGCGGCGCCCGTGAACACCGAGACGAGTCGCGAGTTCCTCCGGCGGCTCGAGCTGAACGAGGCCGGCACCGATCTGAGCACGGTGCTGAAGATGGTGGCTTCCAAGCAGGTGGGAATGGGCACGTTCGGCTTGGCCGTCAACGAGGCCAGCAACATACACGCCGACCTGCCGCCTGACACACGCTTGGAGCGCGTCCGGAACGGGGTACGTAACGGAGGAGGACGAGGAGTACGAGGAGGAGCTTGTGTCCCTCTTCCACCCTTCTGTTAGACACGCTCGTAGAGACTGTGCGTTGATAAGCATGTGCTTACCAAATTTCATTCACATTCGTGGGCAAATCATAGCTGAAGGGAAAAACAAAGTCGACTTCCGTTAGTACGGAGTTCATAGGGACCGCAAAAAAGTTCGAACTTGCGGAAGCTACAATTAAACAAAGAGACAATAATAGCATTCTTATTAGTCAGAAACACGTCGGCCTTCTTGATTCTGTTCAAAATGTCGACTTTCGTCCAGCAGTCGAGGGTACAACACGGGTCGGCATGTTAGTTAAGACTTATCACAAATTTCGAAACCTGAAGCATCCACCACACAATCTGCTGACGCAGCGCCGTGTGCACTAACAACATAAAGAAGGGGTTGAGTACCTCAAAAGAGAGATGCATACGCTGGCGGAGGCTCAACTGGCATGCAGCTTTGTCAGCTTCGCGCTGCCTCAGTTTCTATGGCGCTGACGTCAGTACAGAACACGGTGCTGTTTCTGTGCTTCCAAATGTTGAAGTTTATCGAGAAAGGAGGGTCACCTCGACGCTTATCGAGGGATTTCTTCCATTGTATTGCAAGTAAAATTGCCGCCACAAGCATGACCCGTCCAATTAAAGGAAAATTCCAATTCAGCGACTTTGAATTATTGGAAGCCGACTGTATATTCAAGGAATCTCGGCGTGCTCTTGTCCAATAGCACTGTGCGTCAACGCCATCACGGTTTCACTGCTATAGCAGCAGATGAGGTGTTGTCATGGTTATTTATATTTTTTGCGTCCAATCATTGCCCCTCATTAATGCTACCTGCGAAATTAGTTCGATATGATTTTCAGGCCGTACCACCTCTCACTGACATAACTGGAAAGAGGAAATGTTACGTTAAGACAACGAGACCATTAAGCCCCGTTTTCTACTACATCAGGCTACCAAAACTTGTAGTTAAGAATTAGTCTGTCAGACTGTCTTTATTTTATCCTAAATGTGTCTGGCGTCCTCCATCGCCCTTTCATCCACCCCCTTCAATTCTTTCCTTTTCTGCGACTCATTTATTGCGGACGGATATTAGAAGGACATATAATATAGAGAGATACACAGAGAGAATAAAACTTTATCGAGTGGCCAACTAAATTACCTTGGCGTAGGCCAAGATCGCCTAGGCTCTGGCAGCGTCTTCAACCAGTTGGACGGCACATAGTTGGTCCTCCTGGTCTTGGTTTGCACCTGCGCCCGGCATTTAAAGAACAAAGTAGCAAAGGTATCCTTTCCATACGCCGCATTTGGATCGAGTGGGATCGCACTGGGAACCACCCGATCCAGCTGTTTTACCACGGTAACTATTGCGTGGCTGCTTTCATAGCATCGAGAAGGTCATCACCGAGCTGCGAAATGCTTCCCCGCACAGAGACTTTATTAGAGTTTAAGTACCAGTGACCCACAAGATAACGATGCGCCTCTGAGAATCTACAAGCGGTCGCACACCTCTCCAAACAACACTGAAGATTTAATTTGTGGCATAGGTAGCTTTCGTCGAAAAACAAACTTTCAACTTCTCTCTAAAATTTCACCCACCATAACAATAAGGAATCTGCAATCTAAACACGACAGTTTTACCCCCTCACCACCTCCCTTTCCACTGCAGGCATTCGTGCTTGCTGCAGGCCAAAATGTAGCTCTTACGGTTCTTCAGTTGCTTTGAAGTTGTGTGTAAAATCTAAACAAAGGAGTGTGTCGCTATTTGAAGAAGTGGGATCGTTAGATGGTTTCATGACCAACGTAATATCTTGCCAATGCACCTTTATATTTCTCATCGACCTCGATAGTCAGGAGGGGCGTTATCGAGAGCAGAATAGGTAGTTAGCACCCACATGACGTGGCATACAGACTGCAGCACTCTTAAAACTCGTATTGTCCTCTCACTAGAAGTTTTGTACACTCAAAACACCGCTGGTTTCCCGTGAGTCGTTCCCTCCTGTTTGATGTAGAAAGCCCCGCCTTGTGTGGGGCTAACCTGTTCAGCGTTCATTCAAGTGCTCCCTCTCTCTGTCTCGCTCTCTCTCTCCTTGCAGTACCACAAGGTGAAGGCTGAGTACGAGAGCGAGAAGGGCAAGCGGGACGACCTGGCCGCCCAGGTGAAGGCGGTGAAGAACCCGCGCATGTCCCTGGTCTCCGCCCTGGCCGCCTCCGAGGAGCGCCTCAAGGCCCTCAACCTGATCCTCCTCTACTACGCCTCGGGGCTCAAGCACCTCTACGAGCAGCAGCAGGGGGACGAAACCCAGTGAATCAAGACGACGCCATCACTGTCTCGAGGCGCAACATCTTTAAGCGCATCGTCCTTAAAGCGCATCGTCTCTTGTACATACGTGTTATTAAATATGCATTCAAGCTCTTTGCTATTGCAACCGTTCATGCGTCAGCAAGTGAGGGCTTTACTGTCCGTGTCAATGCTTCCGGCGCGCCGTTCACTTGTGAGAGTACTCCCTTTTATTTTTGTTGTACCAAGCTATCGTTGCAAGTACCGGCCGTGTGTAGAAGCAAGGGGCTACATGCATTTACGATGACGACATGGCGGTACTGGCGTGTAGAGGGCAGGGTACGTCGATACCTTCATGCGCTTGATCTTGCTTAACGTTCTTGCTCGCTCTGCTGCAAGAGACATAAACACGGCCACTCTCTTTCCCCTTATCTCTAAGTTGTCTCCAACCTCGCTTTTCCCCCGCTTGCGTGTCTACTTACTCGAGACTCGGGAGGAGTTTTTAAATGCCCTTCCTTATGTACCCGAGGACGTTGCGTTAACGACGTTCGCATTTCTGCATCCTCACAATTGGATGCGGGATTTTTAGCGAGGTTTCTATGCCTCCCGACTAGAGCGAGAAAACAAAAACAGGGAAGAACAAAAATAGGCCAGTGCAGTTCGCTACGAGCAAATGCAATTTATTTTAAAAACGCACAATGTCAGGAATAACCAGATAAATCGTGCACGCGTCCGTCTAATGACGACGATGGTTGACCGCGAAGCTTTCTCGTAATGGATTATTTGCTTGGCCACTCCCACACTCCGAGTATGTGCTGCTCTGGAATAACGCACCACTTTTCTATTATTGTATTCCAGGTTGTCTTTAACCACTGGTTCCATTTCAGCTCTCGTAAATGGAGCATCCCTTTTAGCATTTGCAATGCCCATGTATGGTTCAGGAGGAAGCGGCGAGGTCTTGTAGTTTCGGTTTCGCCATGGTTTCGCCATGGTAGCTGTGCATAACATGCTTAAGTTGATGTTCTGTGGCTGGTTTCGCTTCCTTGCTTCTCGTAAGGAATCGATGGGAGATGCTACTCCCGACGGGTTTCAAGGGTTTCGAAGAGTTTCGCCCAAGATTGAGACCAAATTGGTCGGCTCAGCTGTCTTGTATAATCGGTACACGGTTCTTGTTTTGGTTGAGTGATGCAAATGCACGGAACTTTCCCTTTGTTCTTTGTGTTTTTTTTTCACGTTTGGAGGACCTTCAACGGGTTTTTCAGAGGGGTACGATATGTTACTCTGAGTGGGCAGTCCTTGGTTACAGGCAGTTCCTTAACTTGTTTTTTTTTTTGTTGCTTTCCAACACCTGCTCTGTCCATATCTGAAATTCATCGATAGAGCTCGTTGATCGCGCCCCCTGAATTTCTGCCAATTGGTAATGCCAACTAGTGCTATGTGGTTTGGATTTCTTATGTGAAAGCAGCAGTTGGATAACATAATGGTCACTACCTAGGGTTTCCACCAAGCATTAAATTTCCAGATGGGTTAAATGATAACGCATGTTAAAAGTCTCTTGTATACTATTTCCAATTCTGGTGAGGACATCATCGCCGTTGCACAGAAGTAAATTTACGCATGATCTCGTGTAGCTACTCCTAGAAATATCTTCTGGATGTCCCCAGGAGCATGGTGCGCCTTGAATTCTTCAACACCAGTGCATGACCTTTCGTAAGCGGTTTTACTGCCGTCAAGGGGTGGTCGGTCTCGCCGAGCGGTGCTGATGGAGGACTCAAAGAAGTTCAAGGTCAAGAGGCTTGCCTGTGTCTTTCTGGTCGAGGTAAGTACGACGAGTGTATAATCCAATTAGGGAGGAAGGGAGCGTGCTTGTCCTGTTTCGTTCGCCATGGATGTGGACAGCCACCTTGTCTTCGAATCTTCTGCGTATGTTTGATATTCCCTGAGCACTTGATACGTACCCGTTTCCTGCAATGCGATGACTGGTGTGCTCTGAGACGGGAAAGATGGATAATGAATGTTGATTGCTGCGGTACGAGTGGCAATTACACTGCCACATCATGGTTGCTTCTATCTGGTGGCTTCTAGGGTTTCCCAGTCGAGCAAGGTCATCTGTAAGTTCAACTTAGTAGCACACAGGTCTCGTCCTTCTTCGTTTTTTCTCGATCCTATTTTGTAGCGCTCCTTCTGTTGAAGCAATGAGCACCAACTAGCCCAACAGCACATTTTACTGAAGTCGTCTGTCGGCATTTGACTGGATGGATTTTTGGAGTAGATTCCTTACAATTCTTACGAATATTTTGCTGCCCTTCTTTGATGACGTCCAGCCTTTGTTCGATCGCTGCCGCACAACGTTTCATTGTTTATCCTAGGCCGTAGATAAGCTTTGTAAGCTTCCCGATGTCGGTCTTCATTGGCACCTTCAGTGGCTGTTGCGTAATTTGCCTACAGAGGCGTAGCTAGTGCTGCGTTTGGGGCTGGCGTATTTGTAGTTGATTACATGACACCCCTCAATTCCTTAATGCGAAGCTCCAAGTTTTCTGTGCAGGCTGCCTGTACTTGTAAGTTCTTCCTTAGCTCTCCATTTTTTTTAAGTGTCGCATACGGGGGCTGTCGTCTCTGCCAAGGTCTTTTTGTATAGGCAATGAAGGAAAATCTTGAGGGCCTTTGCAATCATTTGAGGACAAGCGTACTATTGTGGAGGTCGGTGCTCGCGTCGGGCGTTGTCTTGAGCTTGCGGTATAAATGGGAGTGGAGGGCGGCGGGCTTTTGTATATTATCAACCTCCTTGCAAGGCGCTCACAGCACCTTCACGGGCCCGTGGCAGCGGACTAAGCTTCTTTTGTAACTATTTACTTGTGATAAACGATCAGTGAACGCGTGAGATCATTCACTGAGGCTGCCTGTATCTCAAATACGGGTGACAAGATGCTCACCTGCGCCTTGGAGCCGATATCAAATCGGGTCTCCCAGACGAATTTTTATTCACTTTTGAGTTGCTGTATTCTTGCGGAGAGCCTGTTTAAACAGTAACACTTCCGATTATTACTGTTAAGGAAATATTTTGTTTTCTGTCTTTTAAGTGCCTCCAGGGCAGGAGTCGGTGTCGACTTCAGTGGCGTCTGTGAGTACGTCCGAGCGTGCAGTGTGTTTTGAAATTAAGGTTTTGAAATGCCGCACGATGCACAAGCACTTGCGCAGTAGAATTTCTTCTTGCTAGAGGAAAAAATAACGCGCAAGTAAACAAAAACAGTCTGAGACGTTTGTCTGGAGTAGTTGCAGTAATTGGGGAAACAGCTGCTGTATTCTAAAGACTAGCGCTATAAGACCACCATAGTGGTCGACATTATCTCGAGCCGTAATAAGACCCGCTTTAAGCGTTCGTCGGACGCACGTAACAAAGCCGACATCCGGCTGGGCGGCTGGCCGGCGTTCACGCGACGCAAGACGGGAAACATGGAACGTTGTTGAAACCGGCCGGGGGCCTCTAGACGTTGAGGCTCATTAGGCGCAAAGTCCCTCATCGAAACACGGCTCCATTCTGACCAAACACCAGCCGTTCCGACAGCCTGATCCGCCAAGTGGTGGCGAAGAGAAGGGGGCGAGTCGACCGCCTCGCCTGCAATCTTCTCTTCGGCTCGGCTACCTTCCATCCCTTTCTGGCAACACCGGCCAGACAAGGCAGCCTTGGAACTTACATAGACATACGGGTGACACTTTGCTTCTATGATAGGCTGAGTTTTAACAAAACTCTCTTGATATGCAGGGACCAGTAGTGGTCATGTACAGACTATCAATTGGCATGGACGGCAGGCTTTTGCTCATTTTCGAATTGACCCGTCATGGCTTGATGCCAGGGAAGAACGCGAGCGATGAGCTCGGCACACTCGGCATAAAAAAGAGAGGAAAAGAAACTCGGGGAGCACTTCCGGGTGAAAGGAAGATTTCTTCCGGTGCCGGCGTGGTAAGGAACGCCTGCCTCCTCTTGCGCAATTCATCATTCGCCTGTCACGCCCTACCAGCGCAAGCCTGCTTGTGCCTGCAGGATAGGCTTTGGAGAAGGCGTCCGGACAGCCTCCTCTGGTCTGATGCTTGGGTTTAGCCTCTTCGCCTTTAGCGGCGGCCCTCGCAAACAAGCGGTGACGAGGCAACCCTAGGTTATAGCCGCAGCCGAGACAGCAGCGTCCTGTAACCGTCACGCGAAGCCATCCCCGGCCCCTTCCGGTTTCTTGCATACAGATGCCGAAGGGAAGCGTCTTTGGCAGGCACGCTGGACACGCGGATATCTTGTCTCGCCGGTGATCCTTGCGCATCGGTTCTGTCTCGCGTCTTCCGGAGCTACCAGAAACTACTAACGTCAGCAGCTCCTGCTTCTTTTACTGCAAAGCAGTATACCTCTACCCTCCCAGGGTTCTTTTTGCGACCGTTGACGTCAACAGAAAACTGCCGAAACAAATCAAAGAAATTACTCGCACCGTCAGGAATCGAACCTAGACCCGAATAGAGAAACGGAGCAACAGCCCATCGTCTTACCGACTAAGCTACGCCCACTTTTTTTCTTTATTGCCAAAAAGGACAAACCAACATATATACAACAATACCAGCCACAGTGACTGATAAAACAAGAAAAAAAAGAAAAGCAAAAGGGGGACTGCGCCGCTTTGAGCGAGCAGTTAAAAAATACACTTCAATGACAGCCAAGTCATCCATTAACGAAAATATTTCTTCATCATAGCCTGCTGTATCGAACACTTCGCGTAAGTTACATATGCTTTCTAGAAAGTAATAACATATAGAACGCGCATTTACATCTGGATTACGTACATCCATACTACACCTCCATATAGCTTATAGGCCCAGGAGGAATAACAGCTCATAGGGCAAACCATCTGGACCTAAAGCGAGGTATCGAATTCCATGGGGCGTCAAAGGCAGTTCTTTTTTTAAAGTGCGCTGCTTGGACATCCCCCCCAAAACCTGCGTCCTGGCAGTCCAGGAATACTTGTTCAATACTCTCCGGTTTCCTGCAGAGCGAACAGTTCGCCCCCCACGGCAAGAAGAGCTCCTTGGCCGCCATCCCCGTCATAACCGGAAGAGTTTCTGTGTGCCTATTAAAAAAGAAGTTCTTAACTCCCTCCACCCCGACATTTTCTTAACTCTCTGCAAGACATCCTGACCGGGGCCCGCATGGTATACAGAGCAATACAAGCGTTCGAGAAATAAACATTCGATCAAATCCCCCATCAATTTCTTGCGTGTCACGGAAGAAAGAAAATCACGATAAAAGCGTGCTGTGAGAAACCGATAAGAAAAAAACCACTTCCCTTAAAAAACGACTGACGCTGTAACGAGTCACAATAGTAGAAGTAACCAGAAAGTCATGCAAAGCATCACCCAAAAATAACCTCATAAATGTTCGGAAAAAGGGCTTCGGCTAGTCCCTCAAAAGGAAACAACGCGACACAACTTGTCTCAAAAAGAGACGGGGCAAACCTAGCCCTGCCCCTTTGAGCTTTCTGAAAAGCTTGCTCCGACTAGTTCTTTCGAACGTTGAATTCCAAACAAACACCGCAAAATGCTGTGAAATTTATGTATATTCAAACGGGAACAATACAAAGCCGGCATACCATACCAAATCTCGGCCACTAGAAAAACATTACAGATTGTTACACGAGCAAAGATGGACAGATTACGCCCCCCCCCCCCCCTTGTTTCCTGTCCGTTCACGTATTTCTTGTGCCTTTTCAAACCAGTAAGTTCTCTCGTCACGGTAATTCTGCAGCATTATCGTGATAAGATAAGACATTGGTTCTGATGACAACGTCACACCCTTGAAAATGCGTGGAGCTTGCAGCCACTCTCCATGCCAGAGGCCGACACACTTCTTGTAATAACTGGACTTCCCGTGACATCCTATAACTCCTGTGTTATGCTCAAGGCATTTGAAACACTTTGTTTGTTAACGCAAAAGAAAGCAACATCATCTGCGCACGCCATTTCTCTGACTTCGGGCGATTCTAGTGTAAATCCCTGTATGCTGGCCCTGTTGTTAATTTTTCTACATACCTCTCACGCTGTTCCTACATACCTCTCACAAACCTCTCACGCTGTTCCTTTCCCTTCTCCTTCCTCCCAAAATAACACGCTAGAGTTATTTTGGGAGCTCAGGTCAATTTAAATTTACCGCGTCCTACTGCTCCAAGTCGGGAGTCTCGATGCCAGCGCTGCCGTACGGCAGAAACGCGGGTGAATTGAGGCACCCTACTACAACAGTTATAGAACCACCCATGGTGCCCTACTGCACGAGAGTTCCAAGCGGAGCGTAGATCCGATCTAGTGGAACCTTTCGTTGCTATTGCCGTTTGATTTCTTAAATGCCGCTAGGAGGTAGCTCTGGCAACAACAGGTGACGGTTTTCTGCTGTTGATGTAGTATTTCATTTGCTATCGCAAAAACCAAGCATCCATGAATTTTTTAATAAAGGATCGATCCCTGCTGAAACGTTCCGTATATACGGAATTATGGGAATGCGGAGTACATTCCTAGCATGACACACAGCCGTCACAAAACAAAGTTTTTTTGACAAGCACATGAAAACTAAACAGGGCATACCTGTCGGAAAATTTGACACCTGTTTTACGCCTGTATGATCACTAGAACCGCGAAATCATTGTCCGTATGATTGCCGTATATACGGAGTATACGGAAATCATACGGAGCGTGATTTCGTTTATTATTGAAGATAAAAACACGAAAACTGTTCCGAACGTTCCTATATTGAGAACTCGTACGATTCCCCTGTTTTTGGAGCTAATATCTACTTTCATTACGTTCGGGGGCGTAACACTCCGTATGAACTCCGTATTCCCGTATTTTCGTATATATGGAACGTTTTAGCAGGAGAACACTGTAATTATCACTTATATATTGATTTTCTGCCTTATATTTACGTATTGTTTTGTTTTTGCTCGACAATATTGACAAGTATGAAGACTGACACCAGACTTCGTCGTTTACATTTGGCTGTGAGTATATATGACTACTGCGCAGATTTTATTTCACTTTGGGCAGGTGGCTAGATCGAGTCACAGGCAGACAGACAGAAACACCAAAATTTTATCGTCTTTAAAAGAAACACGCCTCATATGTCCAGCCCCTCATGTTTTCATAACCGTGAAGCCGCGCCGGGGCTCCTCCTCGCCACCTCCGACACCTCTTTTTTGTGACTGCAAACCAGCGATGCTGGTACTAAGTTACCCAATAAAGCGAGGCGCATATGATCAGCTGACCACTGATGTCGCTATCTTGTTTAAGGAGTTGAGTGAAAAGGGCCACAAGGTGGTGCTTCAGTGGATACCAAGTCACTATGGCATCACTGGAAATGACTTGGCGGATGCAGAACCACAGCAGGAATACCACAATGAAACTCTCTTGGCTATACCCATCACAAGGCAGGATGCTAACGTGAAACTCGACCGAGCACGTAAACAAACTGCAGCCTTGCATTCATCGGACCCGCAGAATCGACATCAACACTTATACAGGCTCGATCCAGTGCAAACGTTCTGGCTCAGTCGTGCTCCTCGACTTCGCAGAAGTCAAGATACACTGCTACACAGGCTGCGTCTTGGAGTAGCATTGACCCGAAAGTGTCTCCACACAATCGGACAGGAGGACAGCCCGGACTGCCTTCTGTGCGGTTGTCCTGAGACTATCGAACATCTGCTTAGTGCTTGTCCAAAGTAATCTAGTGAGCGAAAGAACCTTGAGGCAGCATTACTACGCTTGAACACTCGCCCTCGGTCCGAGCAAAAGATTTTGGGTACGCGGACTGACAACAGGAAACAAAGCCTAGCCGTTAAAGTCCTGTTTACATTTCTCAATGACTCCTCCCTGGATTCTCGGCTCTAGGTTGCGGCAAAATTTGACAGACTGCGAAATAATGTCTCAATGGTTTTGTTTTGTTTTGTTTTTTGGGGACAATAATCATGTGCTGAATAGTCTGATTCAGCACCCCGTTGTAATCTGAGGTTTTACGGCTTGTACATAGTTTATTTAGTTGGCACAGGACCGCGATAATTGGAGATCAATGGGAGAGGCCTTTGCCCTGCAGTGGGCGTAGATAAGCTGGTGATGATGGTGATGACATGGTTCATTTGTCGATTTCATTGTCATTTCCCATACCTTCCGTATTCATTCCTTTCTATTTTTATCCCCAGTGCCCTCCCCCCATCGGGAAGTAGCAGGCCCAAGATCAGTTTCTCAGGCCGACCTCTTCTCCTTTTCAATAAACATTGACTCTCTCTCTCTCCCTTTTCACAACTGTCCTTTCCCTCGCCACCACGATGCCTCTTTCAGAAGTTCGGCAATCATCTGACAACGGCGGTAGCGCCGTTATCAGATCGATGCGGAGAATCAACAGAAGCGAGAATGGATGCATAAATGACCGAAAGCCGCGCTGCTGATCATGTAGCTGCCGCCGTTGCCGCCTCATATTCATCATCGCCGAGTAGCTCGAATCCCTCCCGGTGGAAGAATAACTTGACTGGTTAGAACGCCGGCGGGAGTCCATAATTTTCCTTCGGCTTGGAAGGCTTTCCGAGCGACATTCCCGCCCATCCCCACTTGTCGGTTGATGCGTCCACAAGTCGGGATGGAAGGAGGGTGGCGTGCGCGCCCAGATGGGAGTCATGCCGCTACGGATAATATGCGCGGTGCTGGTGGGAGATTTAAATGTGAAAGCGTCATGGTTCAAAGCGCCCTGTCCATTGTCATCAGCAAACGAGCGGTTTGGGTCTGGGTTGGTGTGTACACAGACATTAACATGCGTACAACGGGTGAGGGAAACTGATTGATTGTGGGGGTTTAACGCTCCGACGCAACGCAGGTGATGAGGCGCGCCGTAGTGTAGGGCTCCAGATTAATTTTGACCACCTGGGGATATTTAACGTGCGCCGAAATCTCGTACACACGGGCGTTTTTACTTTGCGCCTCCATTAGAAAAGCGGCCGCCGCGGCCGGGAATCGAACCCGCGACCTCGTGCTCAGCCAGCAGCACAACGCCTTAGCCACTGAGCCACCGCGCCGGGTGTGAGGGAAACTGAGAGCCGCATATTTATCCGCTGTAATAAAGCTCGAGGCTTTACAGGATTTATTTCGCTATGGCCCGAACGTATGTCGTTCGCCTGGAGGAGGAAGAGTGGTAATTGAAGCGTCGGCCTGAACAGAAGCGCAAATGGACGCGAAAACTAAGAAAAGCCGAAGACACCTCCGTTGCCGCCTCAGGCTTTCGTTCATCGAGTAACTGCGAATCCCTCCCGGATGAATAGCAACTTGCCCGCTAGGAACGCCGACGTAAGCCAATATTACTCGCTCAGCGTAAAGAGCTTTAAGAGTGACATTTCCCGCGATGTCTTTCGCGTCTAAAGACGCGTATATAACCGGTTCCCGGTTTATGCGCGCATGGGTTGAAAGTAAAATGAGGGGTCGGGCATGCACGCGCAGCTACAAGTTTCATGCCATTGCTGATGACAGGTCCGTTGTGCTGGCGGGAAATTTAAACGTGGGCGTCAAACGGCCCAATGTGACCTTTCTGGCGTCCTCAGTCGTCGAGCGCATTGAGTTGGTGTGTTACACAAACGACCCGGTAGGGAAACAGACAGCCCCATGTTTTCCCGCTATAGAATAAAGCTCGGGTCGTTCCACGTTTCATTCAGTCAATGGGCTAGAAAGTATGCTCAATCGGAAATGACAAATGAACTTATTGTGATTCCTGCTCACTGTGGACTACGTGCACCTTCGCAGGTCATCCTTGTTCATAGAGTTGGAGGGCACTACTTTTTTTAGCTCTAAGAACACGGCTATTTCCGCGTATGTACTGCTGTTTGGCCTTAAATACGCCCGACATTTGCTTTGTGCGAAAGCATTTGGAGTTGCGTAAACCGCCTCATCAGTTATAGTAGTTTGAAAAGTTGTTGCCTATGGCGGCTTTTGTTCGTGCCGTTTATTTTGGAAGAAAGCTGTCCGCTGCGAACATCATTGAGTGCAATGACTGGTTTTATTATAGCGCTTCCCTCAATGCTTTTCGCAGTGGAGGCAGCCCCGTGAAATTAAATAATATTTGAAAGGGGGAGGATGAGGAGGATGGGAGGAGAAGGATGAAGAGAAAGCGTTTTATTGAGTAAACAAAAATGAAAAAAGAAAGATAGGCGACGTTTTTATTTCAAGAAATCCCAAGCTTCCGTGCCAGGGCGGGCGTCGCCAGTCCTACGGCGCTGGCCAGCCAGTGCTCTCAGGGCACGGGGAAGCGACAGAATGGGGATGTAACGGGCAGCACCATGAGGGACGAGCGGTTGGGATGAAGGAGCGAAGGAAATTGTTGGGAAGATGTATCGTTATTGTTGAGTTGGAATAGGGGCCCCTAGAATATATCTGTAGCGTCCCTTTGATGTCTTCCTTTCAGTTGCGAGCCAACAAACGTCTTCCATGGGCACGTTTTTGTGCAGAGACCTCGTTGGTCTGAGCTAACTGATAGCACCTGATCACCGCCAACGGCGGCCGCAATTGATCGCCATTAGCGTCTGCTAACGTTCCCGACGGCCGATTTCCCGACGGATTAAACGATCAGCCCTCCCCTCAGGATCTATCTTGCGCCTGGCTTGTCGAGTCCACTAAGTAGATCATCCAAACAACACCTACAGATCCCAGGTTTGATCCTCGCAGCTTCTGCTCCTGCAAATGCGAATGACACGTACTGCCAGGTGCAAAAGCCTGGATGCCACGTGAGCGACGGCCTACATAACTGCCAGCGCCATGCCACGCGGACGCGCCTGCTGCCGAGCCAAATCTTGGCGCCCTATGTTACCTGTATGCGTGCGCGTGCAAGCCGACACGCTCATGCTCGACAGAAAATCCTTTCAGTGCTGCTTTGTTAGCCCATGTGACACTTTTCAACGCGTTCCATGGTTACTACAGCACGGGATGCTATCGTAGAAAAAAATAATGTTAGTCTGGGTGAAACATTGAACAGCTTATGTCTGTTCTGTTACTTCTTCTCCTTAAAGATGTCTATCACGACCAGTTGAAATTTTGATTACAGCACAGAAACCACTAAATAATGAAGCGTCGTTATGGACAAGCCTGTTGGTTAGCAACTGCACTCATCCATGAATGCTTTAGATCTGAGGCAGCCACCAGAACTTTGGTATAAGTGTTCTTACCCCTCTCTGGCTATACAACGTGCAGATTGGAGAAAAAAATTAATAGCAGTTCCACTCAATGTGAAAGCTGTCGGAAGGGCAGAGCAGTGATTCACCATAATAGGGCTGTAGTGCCGTTATCTGCTCACTGCTACCACACAGGGCAATTCAAATTTCCCGCCTTCGCAGTGCTCGCGCGCCCCCTTCCTGAAACTGCGGCAGTGGGAGCTCTGTTCTTTTTGTGGTTGCTTTTCCTCCCACACGTGTCGGCGTTGCACTGCCACTTTTTTTCGCTTACTATCGTGGACAACCAACCCAACGATCGTTCCTAAGTAAATGAACCCGCTAACGGTTAATTACGTATATTTTGCCTCAAATGTATCTACATTTTTCTTTGCGCTAAACAACGGGGAGATGTATGACAAGCGCCAGCAGTTCACGAGTTTTGAACGCTTATGACTACATAAACCACTTTGCTTTCGAAGCCCCTGGGTTACGCCGCGACGACAGCCGCTACGACGGAACGCCGTGTGGCTATACTTGGGTCCAGCGAGCGAGCTACGACGAGAAGGCGAACCCCTACAGTGCTCTACATTTAATATGGGCGGCAGTCAACGTGCCGAACGCAGTAGCTGAGGTGCGTGCCTCTCACGCGAAGCCTCACCTGCTTAAGGTATACAAGCAAAGAGGTTGTTACGGAGAAAGAATTGAGTCTGATTGGTAACATTTACCTTGCAAGGGAAAGCGCACAACCGTCACTGAGCCGAGCATGTCGTGCCAATTGACAGAACGACGTCCCCAAATACCGCTATTCACAGATACTACTTAAGAAGACGTTGCTACTTGTGCTGCAGGTGCGGCACCATTCGGCCTTTTCGTGAAACAAGAGCGTGTAAGCCCCCGCGAGCAAAATAAGACATCGGATGTCACATCTGCAGTTGCGTTCACATACTGTGTCACCGGCACGCATTTCTGGCTACGTTCACGTTTCTCGCGTGGCAACAGGAGCGGGACCGGAAATGCGTTGCTCGCGTTGCTCGCGTGGCATCCAGTCTTTTCCTGTAGACATTAATCGGCGACCAGATGTAGCATCATGAAGAATGTGAGTGAATTAGCTGCTGCTTTCCATCTCGACACGACATCGAACTAAGCCTTCGGCAACTGAGTCGCAAATATTGTGTCCGATGCACGTGGTTGTCGGGGGGAACAGGTCACCACCGCAGAACAGAGAACAGGAGCGACGGAGGAGCACTCCGGCTCTGCTGCTGGACTTGACCAAAGAAGGGGCGAGAATCGGGGAGAGAATGAACGAGAGTAGCGAGCGTTCACTAAGCGTCACACCACTACGGCGGATGGCGACCAAGAAGCACACGATGGGCCCAGTCAACTGTCACTGGTAGATTGCCGGGCGACTCGGGAAACTCGCGAGGAAGAACCCATCCGTCGACGCCCGCCGTCGCGACAACTCTCGGGCAACTGCGAACGGACGAGAGGCACGTCCGCGCACGATGCGAGGGTTGGGCGCGTTTTCTTTTCTTGTTATATCCACGCGGCGCGCGATCGCTGCGCCGCCTGCAGCCGAAATCCGCATCGATTCTCCACCAGGGCGCATGCGTGCTCTCCCTATCCTGCGGGGAGCCAGGGAAAAAAGGAATAGTTAACTTTCTTCCTTCCATGCGTGAGGTTGCTCCCGCATAGGTCACAGCGTGAATGTCCACAGCGCCACAGTCGCTAAAAGTTGATTGACATGGTGCTGGTGGTGGTGGGGAAAAGCGGAGGGGCGAGGGGTGGGGCGGGGTGCACACGAGCATCAAGGCCCTCTACCGCCGGGCTCACCCGTTTCCCTGTTCTAATTTGGGCAGGTCCGTAATTTCTGCTCGGACGAAGTTGCACGCTAGGAAGGATGGTATACGGGGTGCATTTCTACAACCCACGAACAAACAGTTCTAAGTACTTTGTCTGAGCTCTCTGCATCCAAGCGTGGCCCGGTATTTCTTACGCTTAACATACATTCAACAAAAATAAATTAATGCGGAAAAGTGAGGATTTCGCCTTTACTTCATATCGCGAAAGTACGGAGTTACTGAAAACCCTCTCGTATATTTAAAATAAATGGGTAGAAAAACAGGTTGGATCATAAGAAAACTATAAAAACAATAATTAGGCAAGATAAAGCACCGCCAGTTTGCCACGAACTTTGTCGATGCTTGACGTTTGAATCTATAGCGCCATTCGGCATTAGACAAACACTTGTGTTGTCACATAGACGTTAGCATTGTTTCACACTACAGACAAATCAAAGTAAACTGGAAGACTGTAACGACGTGTAATTGCAGTCTGAAAATTTTTTTAACTGCTGGTTGCCTTCGCTACTACGCAACACGTAAGACAATTCCATACTTCAGCTTCTCCGCAGTGCGCTTCAGTTGCATATTTGAGTTTCCGATGAAGCAAATTCGGCGAGGGACATTCCCCTTCCATTCACTGATGGAAGCTCGCGTCATCACTTGCCAATCCCCTTGGGAGGATATTGGGTCGTGATTAGGCCATTCTAAACCACTTACCGAGTTGTCGTGAATCTTCATTATGGTAGCTTCTTTGGACAAGCAAGACACACACATGATGTAACAGTAAGTATTGTGAGCGGAACCAATACGCTTTCGCATCCGAAGTATGTCGGCCGATTTAGTTTTACCTCTATAGATCAATTTCACGTGGCGTACGTCTAGAGTGGTGCTCAAGACACTAGGCTGTCACAGTGCATCTATGCAGATTTGATTCGTCTCTGCAGGTTTGAGCCGTTAGCTGATAGTGAATTTGTGCTCCTTACTGCTCACGCTGCACATTGGCTCGGTATTTGGCACTTTCAGTCAGTCAGTGTTGTAATAGCGGTGGCAACATGATAGTGAATGTCTTACTGTCTGGTCGCTTTGCGCATTGCATGGTATTTGGCTCGTGCAGTCTGGCAATGATTGAACTTGCTGTTGTAATCGTGGATGACAAGATATGAAGCCACGTGGCGCTTCAGAGTGAAGTATACATGTGTTTTTTCTCATAAACTCTTGTTAAGGGTTCAGCGCTGTATTCTCGTGCATCCTTATTATGTCCCCAATCTTTCGCACTGCTTGTTCTATATGGTCTCTATGAACCAAATAACCCAACTTGCCATCCTTCTGCAGAGATATCTTCATTGCTCTTCCCTCCTAATTGCAATGTGTTCTTGTGCGACAGCGCGTGATGTGCAGTTCTACTTACCCAAGAAAATATTTACTCTCCGTAAATGTTGTAACTGTCATATCACACGAGAAAGCACTGCTGCAATATATCGAATCCCCGCGTTGACTGGGGAGCCTTTGCTGCACCCTGCCACGGTGAGACGGTACCCTCCGACGCCTCTGACTTTGAGGCCTTCCAGAAGGCATCCCTGGTGTTCCACGCCTGGGGGCTTCTTCAGTCAACGCACGCTTGCCACGAGGGCGTGAAGTAAACTTGTTTCATTCAATGTTTGCCGTCGCCTATAGCTATGGATGTTCCCTCTGCCTGTCAGCCTGTCTTCGCGGCCTAATTGCGAGCATAGATAACGTTTTCCCGAACGCACCACCCGAAAGCTATATCTCGGCGTTCTAGGAGCTTTTTACGGAAACAAATTTTCTTCCTTTTCGTTTTGTTTCTCTATTCCGGAGCTTCGCATCACGAATGCAGCGATGCATCCTGCGAGCCCCAAGCACAATTCGAACCAGTAGCGTGCGTTTCTCCAGGCTGTACGTAAATTCGTTGCTGTTCTGTTTCCAGTGATGTTTTACGGTTCGAACGCGAGGCGCCGATTTCACTATCTTGTCACTGGGAAAGATGGCCCGCTGTGCGGAGCTTTTAGTCAGGGGCAGTTTAATGAAAGCCGAAACATGCGCCACACGGGAAACGAATGAAGACTTTACAAATTCTCACCGTGAAATCATCGTATTCTCGCTTTCAAAACTTCATTTTATTAAGTTACATTGCTCAACCATCGGGTTCCATGAGGCGTTTTGTAGAGAATGCAGTGATAGCTGCTTACTGCTTAGGGATGTCACTATCCAGATTGATTGATATTAAAACCGCTACGCAATGCAGTGATAGCTGTTCACGGGATATCATCATCTTAATTTATTGATAAAAAAAATCTACGGAATACACTGGTAGCTGTTTACGGTATATGACCATGCAACAGAGCGAGAGCTGTTTATGAAATATTGCTACACAATTTGACTGATATAACAGTGATAGCTGCTAACAGGAAATCGCTAAGTGAATTGATTGATTGATTGATTGATTGATTGATTGATTGATTGATTGATTGATTGATTGGATTGATTGATTGATTGATTGATTGATTGATTGATTGATTGATTGATTGATTGATTGATTGATTGATGATTGATTTACATGGAAACCCCTTGCTTCCCCGGGAAAATAAACGTGGTGCCCTCATATATGATTTTATTTCCCGGAACTCCCGGATGGTGCGCGCGGAGCAGCAAAACTAATTCCTCCCGCTTGAGCACTGTTTACAGCTAACGTATTACCCCGCTCCGTTCCGAAACGTCAAACAGCGGCCGCACATCGACTGTTACACTCCATGGCCCCTTCCTAGGGGTCTTGTGCAAAAACAACATCATAAGCTCATGTAACCCTAAAAATTAGCAAGTCGTGATGCAAATAGAAAAACAGAAAAGGTTCACTCTTTCGTGTGCATTGGCTCCAGCTTTTTTGATTTTGAATAAATTGCGTATTTTCTAACCATGAATAAGTCCTCAAAATAAGTGAAATATTACTAAATTTAGATGAATGGTGTTAAGGCTATGGTCAGTGCAGAAACTTTGGGAGGTGCTATTCACTGGGCTCCTGTTTGTTCAAGATGCCTAGGTAAGGGGGCATGGAAGGCGACGGACGGAATGAAGACTGAGCATCGAGCGAACACTCCGCAAGTCTAGTCCAGCCTTCAATTCATACAATGTTCAAGGCCCGCACATTATTACTCATCGTTTCATATAACTCACCCATAATGTATAAGCAGTTCAATGTGCAGAAAAAGTAGAAAAAAAGAATAGACAAAGAAGAAATAGACCTGAGCTGGTTATCGTGCGCACTGTATCTGCATACTACACACGAGAAGCGTAGAGGCGCAAGAGCTCAGGAATAATCGCAGTCATCTTCTATGCTCTACAAAGAAGCAACCTTTGGCGTGGGATACAAGTATTTTTGTCAGAAAATAACCGCAAAAAAATGCCGACAAAAATACGGATTTAAAATCCCCTCGACCTGAACCCTCAATCCGAGCCGACATTTTTGTAGCGTGTGCACCGGTAAGCAAAACACAAACGCACAGAGGCGACCCTGCGTTGCACCAACGCAAAGAAGGCAGACTACACCGCATGGAATGCAGCGTAAATACTTGGAACACAAACAGGCTCGGAGCGTCTGTTTCCACTTCCGCGAGCTTGGAAACTGCCCGGAAGAAAACCGCAAAAGAGAGGTAAGAGAGAAACTACGCGAAAAGGGACGGGGGGACACTGAGCGAGAGAGGGGCACAGTTGATAGAACTGCGGCAGAGGCAGGGCGCCGGAGCCAAAGCGGCAGAAGTGGCCAGGGCTGGGCGCATTCATTCAGACGCGGCCGGCGCGTCCTCTGAGCACGTGCGCTGAAGGAGGAGCTTTTGGAACGACGGGAAAGGAGCGTGCCGAAGAACGGATACCAATCCGATTTTGGCAGAAGCATCAAAGAGGACACAGGGGAGACGGCGGGTGAAAAGCTTCCCGCGGCTTGGATAGGGCAAGCCGCGCCTTGTTGTTTGTCGGCAGGGGATTCGGTCACGCCGAAGCACCAGGGGCGCTGGGCAGGGCGACGCAGCTTTCCGCGCCGCATGCTTCCACGTTGGAGGGAATTTAGGAAGGGAAGCTAGGCCCTCGTCCGTCCAGCGATTGGGACAGCAAGAGCAGGCGGCATGTAGAGATGGAAGACGACGGAGTAACCGGAGAAGAGCAGGAACAGCTCGCAAGAGTGTAAGGCGGCAGTGGGGCGTAGCTGCTCGGACTGGCGGAGAAGAAGATGACGGAGAGTGGGCACCAGTGAGTAAGAAGAGAGAGACGAAGAGAACAAAGTAAAAAAAAACAGCAACCAAAACTTGTATGTGGAAGAAAGAAGGAAGAAACCTAACAGACTTTTGTGTATTCCTTAACACTGTGGTGTGGCGGCGCAATGGTGTATTCATTACGCTGAATTTGGTGAAGGTAATGAAGCCGTTTGGTGGCCAGTGACCTTGGCATTTTATCTCCCCCTGCTTACTAACGGGACGAGCTGATTGGCGATTGATGAACATTTGGTTAAATATAGTAATGGCATCACACACACGCACACACATCCACGGGCACGCACGCACACACACGCACGCACACACACATGTACCCGCATAGGTACGCGTGGCTTTCTAAGCCGTGCTCTTTCTGTCTAAATTAGATACTTTCTGCAAGCTCGTAGATGTAAGCTCGTAGACGTAGACGTAAATTAGATACTTTCTGCAAGCTCGTAGACAGAATTTGCACTTCGCCGACATCGAGGCATTCGTAACATTTCGGGGCCAACGAACAATGGGGCGAACCTGTATTTCACCTAAAAGAAACCGTCAGTTCTGCTAAAGTGACCTAAAGTGCACCTGAAGCCCTGATCCCTCGAACGGCAGCGCGAACGACCGTGGGTATACTTCCTTCTATGCAACCAGGAGCTCTTCGGAAGCCGATGTATATGACGCAGTCGGCTCTTCCGCCCCCGTGACGCTATCCGTTCGCAGGATTCGCCAGGGACGTCCCCGCGAGGCCGGGAAAAGTTTTCCGGTTAAAGTATCGCGCAAATAAACCCAAACGCGCTGCCTTTTGTACGGCTCCGCTGACAGCGCCCAGCGTGGCGCGCGCTAACCATGACAAACGACCTGAGGCGGAACACTGGATTGGGAAGCGCATCGCAAAAGACTAATGGGTCCTGCGCCGTTCCCGAAGAGTGCTGGGAAGCGAACGGCTGGGCGGCAGGTATGCGACGCTCGACGCAAAGAGGCTGCCTAACACGGAGCGCGACGCGCGCAATCACCCCCGTAGTTGCCGCGCCTGCCAAAGCTCACGCGAGAGTGCGCCGAGCCGGTTAATCGATTCTTGTTGTGCGGACCGTTTTTGGGCTGTACGGAATGGAAAAGAGGCAGAAATCGTTAGCCCACCGAGAAGTGGCGGTACAGGTGGCAACGCTGCCAGCTTTTAAAATCTTATTTTTCACTTGGCAAGGGCTTTGAGACTCTTTACTGAGCAGAGAGTTTTTGGTTTGTTACTGACTTTGATCATTGTTGTTCGTCATAGCCATGGATAACATTTTTACGAAGCAATGGCTGGTGTGTGAGTCCTGGTATGTGAAACTGGTATGGCACCGGTATGTTATCCGTACAAACACCTAATGTTTCCGCCTGCGCAGTGCAAGATATTGTGTACATTAAACGAATGTAATTGGAGCATATGAGGTCGCAAGAAAGCAGTTTTCGAATATGTATTTCATATTTGCGTAAGCATCGGAATATGTCAGGTCATCCCTAATTATCCTCGTATGTGTGACGCTAACATTAAAATGCGGTTATCGTTAGGACACGTCTTAAGGGCACAGGGTAAGGCGAAATTTTGAAAAAATGACTTTTTGTTTTTCTTCGCATTAGGGAAGTTTCAATTCCTTGTGCACATTTTCCATATTCACACTTGCCTTAAAAAGTCTTTATTTCTCGCTAAAAAGCAGTTTTTCCCGTAAGCAAGTAGTAAGTGGCCCCCATCCTCTTAAGAATGTTCTTAGGGTTTATTGTCATTTTTTTTCACCAAAAAACTTCCAGTTCCATATCAAAACGCTTTTATGGAACCAGCTGCATTAAGAAATTGCTTAGCAACCATTTCATAGCTGATTTTTTAGCGAGGACAATCCAAAGACCCGGTTTGCACATTTTTTCCACATTTGCCCTCCGAAGCTACGCACAAAAAACATCTTTTTTGGGCTTCACATTCTAACGATTGCAACATTGGATACTGTTTCTTTCATTAAATGATGATAGCAGCACATGAGCCCAGCATTTGAAATCATTCAGACCAAAACCTGGGGTGCAACACCACCATCAAGTGGCTTAAAGAGGTTTACCACAAGCAAAATACTTTGTGAACAGATCTGTACGATGGTGCACAAAATAGTCAAGGAAATACAGACGACCGGGTGAAAAGCAAAAAAGTGACTTTGACAGTGATTATGAAGCTGGTGCTTTTTAAATAAATGGCTCCAGTGGTTGTTTTGGCAAAAAAAGTATTGTTTTCACCTCTTTTTTTACTTTAAACTCAATTATCTCACAACAGTGTTTTTTCTTACAGAGGTACCATTATTTCCTGTATCTTCCAGGACAACGAGCTGATTTTTTTCCCTGTCATCCACATAACTTGTCACACCTGCTGTACTAGAATTGAAAATATGCACGTAACCGTTTTTTTGGTACAGAACTTTTAATACTAAAATAATGCTTAAATTTAGGTACCAACGGACAAAAAATTATAAAAAACTGAATTTTTTACGGATGTTATAATTCTAGTACAGTTAAAAGAGCACAAATTTAAAAGAAAATGATATATACGTTATGTAGATACCTTTATTAGATGTGAGAAAAATGTACCTTAAATTGGCCAGAAATGCATGGGAAGTATAGGGCTTACCCTGTGCCCTTAAGGACACGTCTTAAAACCGAAAGCGCCCGGGTGTACGAAATTTCGGCGCACGTTAAAGATACTCAAGTGGTCAAAATTAATCCGGAGCCCTCCACTACGGCGCGCCTCATCGCCTGCGTTGCGTTGGTGTGTTAAACACTTCATTCAATCGAATAGTTCTTGTGCACAAAATGAGTCAACCCCTTTTGATGCTTATGCGACATAATGGTATACTTGTCCTGTTTATTTTTATTTTTATCTTTATTTTTTACTGAATAGAGAGTGTGTTGTTTTAGTGACGCTCGCCTGATGCTAAGGTGCCATAAGTGTTCTGCTGTCTTGACTCACTATATATATTTTTTATTGATGCGATAGGGTACTGTCCAATTGGTACTCGCTTGTTGTATGCTTACGCTCACTTTCCTGTTTACACCCATTATATGACTAAATATTTGGCTTTCGTACTCTCTTGATTGCGGAGATTGCCAAGTTTACTCTTGCTTTCTAGTTTAAGTTGTTATTGTTGTTTGTTGTGCACACCTCTTTCTCGGTTCAGCTCAAATTAGCTTTTCTCTTTCGAAATAAGCATGTAGTGCGTGACTTCTTTGTGTGTGCGTGTGTTTGTGTGAGTGGGTGAGTGTGTGCGAGAGGGAGTGTGTTTCTTGTGTGTGCGTGTATGCGTGCGTGCGTACGTACGTGTGCACGTCTGCTTCGGTGGCTAGCCGTTGCCGCCGCTTGCCTTATGCGCAAGGCCATAGACCCCGTCAAACTCGTTTTGGTGTCTTTTTGTATCCGGTTCCCAAAAGCCATGTTGTTTAATTAAGAAGGCTGATGGATTGATTGATTAAAGCATAACTAACCTATTCTGCATGATTTTTCCGTTATGTTTTACAATTTATGTCCTTATCATAGCCAGCAAAGTCACTGCTCAACAACAACAAGAAAGGCTCACCGAGGACAACTTATTTACATTTTCTTATGACTTTCTTATGCACGAAATTTTCCACCGACGGTAGGGAGCGAATTTATGTGCCTCATTTTCTGCCTGAACGGGGCGTTGAATTTTAAGGACATCCATCCGCGCCCTCATAACAAGAGGAGGGGTCGTAAGTAACAATTTGCGCCACCCTGTGTCATGAAGGAGAAGAAGCTGAATTTCAGAAAACGTGGTACCAAGAAGTGCGGGAGGCTCACCGAAAAAGCAAACTTCGCAGGAGCTTAAGCCGCCCAGCATTTCAGAAATGAGAAGCGATTGCGTTCTTTTAAGTCCGAGAGCAGCATGGAAAATTCTTCGTTTGCCGTCTGCCCTAGGCTGACTCGAACGCCTTCTGTTTAAATTCCTGGTTTTCAGCTGCGTTTCTGCTCCGTTTAGAAAGCGCATTTCTCGCCCTTCACCAATCCACTTGCAGTGAAGGTGCGAGGAAGTTTCACGCTCCCACTTTATGCGAGATTTATTATGCGCCAGCAACGCCGCAAAGTAACGAGGAGCTCGCATGTTCGTGACTCTTTCGCGCCGCAACCACATTCAGGCAAAATAGTCGGGCAGATCTCGCTGATTGTGCGCTAGCGCTGAGTCGGGATAGGCCCTTCCCGTGGTTCTGTTCTATACGCACAGCCGAATGTTTCATAATCTGGTCACTGAGCATCGTCGAGCCGCCGCTAGTGCCGAAAATTCAGACGACCCTCGCTGCAGTGCGCGTTCGCCCACATCGGACTGGATGCACACCTGGCGCGAAATGAAGGATTAGGCAGCAGCTCCTGGATTGGTTCGTAATGCCGGCATATATGCATGAGGACAGAGAAAAATGCTAGCTTCCGAACAATTCTTCCAATCATTATAGGAGGCCACCGCTTGTGCGTCTCGCACTTTGGTACGCACAAGCCTCTGCAGAAGTCACCTCGCTTGAAGAATGCATCTCGCTGTACGGATGTACATAAATTGTGGAGCCAGTTTGAACAAAGGATTCCTCGGCACAGAGTCCCTCCCCTCTGCCTAATGTGACAGACAGACAGACAGACAGACAGACAGACGGACGGACGGACGGACGGACGGACGGACGGACATACAGATCCCAGTATTTTTCTAGGCGGAAACCCGTGTATGGCAGCCGGTGTCCGATCCTTGTTTTTATCTTTGCTAGCTTGAGCATCATCGGACATGACATCACCGCCAAAACTTACACAAATATAAAAAATAGATCAAATAAATGAGACCGCGTATGCTACGTAATCCAGAGCCTTCAAGCGATTAGAAATAAAAATAGAACAATATCAAACAAAAAACTAAAAAGCGCACAAAACAGCAAGGGTCTATGAGATTCAGCACACTGGCGGGATTTGCCAAAAGAGAGAAAAAAAGGAAATGCAGGCAAATAAGGTCCTGTTCGGGTTGAAGTGTTTCTTCACTGCCTCAAGACAACATAAGGTCTAAGAGGCAAATACACCAACCAAGGGCGTTTATTCAAAGCAGTCCCAACGTTTCGGAGCCAACTCGGCTCCTTCATCAGGGGTGACTATGTACGACAAGAAGCAGCGGTTATATAGGTGTCTTCTTCTTTTTCTTTTTTCTTACTGTATTCTTTCCCTTGCGCGTCGGAGGCCGTGGGCGTAGATGGTGGGAAGGGCTCCGAGGGATCTGTTCAGGCCTTGCCGGTTCCCTTGTATGTGCCAAGACTCAAGCAGTAATCTTTGTGAGTAATTCGTTTCGGTGCCAATCACCTGCGCGCCGTCAAAGTTAATCCGGTGGTCAGCTTTTTCGCAGTGCTCGGCCAATGCACTGCGCTGAGTGTCGGACTTGCGAACGTCGTTTTTGTGTTGGCGGAGGCGTTCCGGGAAGTTCATGGTCTCCCCAACATAACTAGCGGGGCATTGTGCGCAAGCAATTTTGTAGACGACCCCTTGTGATTTTTCTTTTGGCGGCCGCTCTTAGGTCGAGGTATGAGCCGTCCAAGAGTTGACACTGGCTTGTGGGAGATGACAATGCCTTCCTTGCGAAGAATGCGGGATAAGGAAGGCATTGTCATCTCCCACAAGCCAGTGTCAACTCTCAGCGCAGTGCATTGGCCGAGCACTGCGAAAAAGCTGACCACCGGATTAACTTTGACGGCGCGCAGGTGATTGCCACCGAAACGAATTACTCACAAAGATTACTGCTTGAGTCTTGGCACATACAAGGGAACCGGCAAGGCCTGAACAGATCCCTCGGAGCCCTTCCCACCATCTACGCCCACGGCCTCCGACGCGCAAGGGAAAGAATACAGTAAGAAAAAAGAAAAAGAAGAAGACACCTATATAACCGCTGCTTCTTGTCGTACATAGTCACCCCTGATGAAGGAGCCGAGTTGGCTCCGAAAAGTTGGGACCGCTTTGAATAAACGCCCTTGGTTGGTGTATTTGCCTCTTAAGTTTAACCCAACCAGACAGAGTTCTGTCGAAGATGTTCACATTCAACATAAGGTCTGTAATACGTAGAAGCGACGTAAAAATGCCTATGCATTAGTCTTCAATTCTCAGAATCTCTAAAACTTCTTGCCCAGTTTCTTCCTCTCTTTAGGGCTACGTTGAAAACCTACACGATGAAGAAATGATTAGCAAAAAAGAACTAACAAGTGCTCCAAAACAGTGGTTCAAAGAATGGCCTCCTTCAGCATGTCAGACGGCAGACGCGTGCACAGCGAGGCACAGTGAAGTGAGTATTTCCAGCTTCGTGTGACTTGAGCCAGCGCAGAGCGCGACCCGGAGGGCCCAGCCCCATGCACATGCAACCAAGCTGTAGAGATGCTGAGTTGATGCCCATTTCACGGCGGGGTGACTCCGTTCAAGGCGACCCGCCCTGAGCTATATTCTCCCGGCGATTTTCCGGTCACCGGTGCTTTCTACAAATAGGGCAAAACCTTGAAGGAAGGAGCACGCTCCCAACTTCCGTTGTTACTCTAAGGAACAAGTAAATAGACTACTTCTATTTTGGTCATTTTGTTCCTGGTGTTTGAGAACCTGTAAGGTGCGACGTCTGGAACACAATAACCAGTGAATCCTTGAGAGCACAATTTTTTATGCGTAGCTCTCTTGGGTTAGTCATCTAGGTATTTTTGTGTTTTTGTGCATGTGTGTGTGTGTGTGTGCGGGGGGTGATGCGTGGGTTAGCGTGGTGTGAAAAACCATTGGCTCTATTCAGGCGCCCTTAACCCGGAAATGCCGAATGATATATATATATATATATATATATATATATATATATATATATATATATATATATATATATATATATATATATATATATATATATATATATTACGAGGTTCGTTTTGGGGTAACACCCCATTTCTCCGAGAATGAGCCTTTTTAAAGTAGCGATCTTGATAGTTGTGGGCTGACAGCCTATCGCTCTCATCCAGTACTTGCTGGAAGCAAGCACTCCAAACGCAGCTGTAGAAGCCATTGAGTTCGACAGTCGAACTTACGACCCTCCGGCATGACCAAGGCTCGCAAATGCTGCACTGACATCAGTGTGCCTAGCTAATGGGAGATGTGGTGTCGAGAGAATTTTCTCCATGCTGAGATACGTTGAAAGATAGACAGGTCTTAAACGGGGGCCGAGATGTTGCGCACGCAGGTGATTATACATATAAACAAGGATGTGTCAAATAGCGATGATCAGCTATTTGTGAATAAAATGTTTCACTTCTTACAAGTTGTACAATGTTCTTTTGGTGCATTTCCAAAGAAACATTAAATTTCTCAGAGTACTTGCTACATAGAAAACCCTGATGTCTCCCAGATTACCAACTTGAAACAAACACCAATTTTAACTTCTTATAAACAAACTGGGTGTATTACGTAGTACATCTTTACATTGAACCAGAAAAAAAACCTCTCTTACAAAAAGACCCGATTACTCCTCGGTTATCATTTTGAAAAATAGCAGCCCATTTTTGGCACCCGAATAAATTAATATAAATATAAAACCCGAAAACGAGCAACCTTAAATGTATGGTGAGAATACTTCCAATCACTACTACGGGTAGCAGGGTTTATGTAAACGTTTTTTTCGCGCACAGGCGTCCTTCGGCCGATTGAAGGCAAGGAACTGACTACAGTGACGGTGCCCGACCCTTCAACAGTTACGCTACAGTGATGGAGCCCGCTTGTATGCAGAACTTGATAAGGCTAAGTCGATACATTTTGGCTTGATTACGTCAGTGGTGCTACCACCTTCTTTTCCCCCGCTGTGGTGAAGTGCTCAACATCACATCTGTTTTCGGGGGAGATGAAGACGAGAACGATTAATGAGAAATCAAAACTGCACAAGGAAGAGAACAGGAAAGTTCTCCTTTTCGCCTCAATCGTTCCCATCTTCACCTTCCACGGAGGACCTCTGGGTAGACAGGTGTGCGGCTGGGAACTAGAACTCCCATAGGAATTCGAATACCGTTTTCCCGACTCGGTGGAAGAGGCGAGCACAATATTGTCACGTATTGAACAAGAGAGCGAGGTTCTTGTAGAAATGTAGAAATTAACGTTTATTGGAACGGACGTTTGCTCCGCAAAAAAAAAACAGAAAAAAACACTCAGAGCATACGCAAGAGGCGAAAAAGCAGTGAACGAAGGGACGAACCCAGATGAACGTACGCGTGAATCGAATGTCACGACATTTGCATTCCGTCCGTTTATCTGTTTTGCTCTCGCTTCTAGTAGCATCGATTTAGATCGAGAACATTCCCGAATAACCAGAACATCATTATAGGATAGTGACTACGGAGAAACACTCAATCCCTCTCGAAACAAGGGGGGCCGCGCGGTATACAAACGAAGGAGGCGTGTGATTCGCTTAACAGACAATATTATAGTAGTCACAGGTAGGCGCTGGAAACAGAATATAGGTAAACAAAAAGACATTGCACGTCGCAATATACTGAACATCCATGCTTCGCACAACACCTAATTTCGCACACAAAAAAACGTCGAGTGCAATTTTCCGCGCAGTTTGACGATGAAACCTTGTTATGTGTGACCAAGGTATGGTATTTATCGAGGTTGCCGGATGTCGAGGTTGCCGGAATCTATGAATTCCTGGTGGTCCTCTATACAAAACACACACATTCTCAGGTATCGCAAACATTTCTTGTGAGGTGATCAGGAAAAAAGTAAAAATTTGCTTTCGATCTGCGGCTATGCAGGCTGTCATTTTGATTTATTATTTTATTTATTTGCTTTCGATCTGCGGCTATGCAGGCGGTCATTTTGATTTATTTATTTTATTTATTTAAAAATAAATTAAATAAATCAAAATGACAGCCTGCATAGCCGCAGATCGAAAGCAAAGTTTTACTTTTTTTGATGATGAAAAGATGAACGAGAAATGGGAACGGAATGACTTGCGAAATCACACAAGAGTTCATCACGGAGAAAAGAAAGAAACGGTGGGGGTGGGGGGACTTTTTTGAGAGACTGCAAATAGTGAAGTGAGGCTGTGCATGAGGATATTGGATGCAGGGCAACTCATTCCAAACCTTTTTTCCCACCTAACGCGACGGCTTCGAGAACGAGCGAAAGGAGTAGCTAGCGGCAGCGCGTAGAACAAAACATAAGTAAAGACTACTTATCTATTCCGCGCGTGTCTCTTGGCGTATACACACAGCGCTGACGAACGACGCAATCAAGGGGCGCCGGGGCTCTTCTCTCATCGTGCCAGTTTTTCTTCCGCTACTCGTGCCCCGCCTTTTCTGCTGGGACGTCATCTTCACTTTACACTCGGTTTTGGTGCCGTTTTGCTTCGTTGAACGGGTGACGGTTTTTCTTGTGCGTATGTAGATCGCTCATTTCTCGCGCCCAGCTTTGGTGTGCTTCCCAGTCCGCGCCTAAATGTTTTGTATTTCTTTCCCGACACATTCCTCCTGTCTAATGTGACGAGGGGGGAGGGGCGCTGGTGTTTCCTGCTTTCTCGTCCCTGGCCTGGCCTCGCTTTTATCTCTAGACCCTTCCATTCACCAACGAGCGCCCGGAGCAAAACAGTCAGAGAGAAAAAAAAAAGACGAGAAATGATCGATGACTTTCCACTTTTCTCGGGCCTAGCGCGAAGCTTAAGGGGAAAAGGTAACCCCAAAAAACGAAGAAAGCTGGAACACGCGGAGAAATCAGGGCTGGGTTCTCGTCTACGGCCAGGATCTCTGGGACAGAGACAGGCTGCGAGGATGAGGGGGAAGCGCAAGAGAGAGTAAGGAAAAAACAATCGAATATATGGAATGAGAACTTTTAAGAAAGTTGTGTGTAAGGCTGAAAGATTAGGAAGGAGGAAAAAAATACCGAACAACACCAAAAGTACAGCATCATCAGATAACCTTACATTGCTTTTAGTCCTCCTGGTGAATATACCCTGCAGCAAGAGCTTCCAGGCCACGGATTGATGAGGGCATTCAAGGAACACAGTAGCCCTTTCTATTCAGAGCTTCTTGCTGCAAGAATATCCGGAAAATTCTGTTGCTGCTAAGCGACGGATGTGGTATAGAAATGAGTTTGGGAAAGCGGCAAGTGCGAGTTTATTTCGTAGTGATAAATATGAGCTGTGTAATGGGACAAAATCTTGCACAATCGACCAAATATCAATGAGATATTAACTTGTGTTTTAGGAACTGGAATTCAAGTTTACAAAAACATTTACTTTACAAAATTTACAAAACCTTTAGAAAAAAATTACCTTACAAAAACATGAGATAAAAGAGCGGGTGTGGTAGGAGAAAATTAAAAGTTTAAAGTCATAGATGTAACATTGCTGAAACAATCATGGAAAGACAGATGATAGGCTTAATAAACATAAACATAAGAATACCCGGGTAGGATGAAATTCTACACAAAACTTGGAGAATGAAGCTTACTCATGGATAACATAGTAAGTGTACAACCCTGCTAATAACGTGGATACCGTGGAGCTGCATCAAGACTGATCACGTGACCGGGTGACCACGTGGAAGTGTAATACCCCTGTCACACGGGCACTTTCAATCGCGATTGAAGTGAATCGCGATCGAGTTTTCGAGCGTGCTCGACGGACTGCCGCTGCTACACGGCACGTTTCAATCGCGATCCAGAAGTTGCACCAGTCGCCCTCGTGTACGCCAGATGGCGCTAACAATGTTCTTGCGGCCGGCGTCTGGTAACTTCGCGCGGTCGTAGGCATACGTAACTATGTAAATGTTACCGCACGCTTATTTGGGTCAAGTTATTTGACCCAATTTGTGGCGTTAGTTGAAGTTTTCACTTTCTGTGCCATTACTGATTGGGGACGAGAGTATCGCCGGTTTCGTTCGATCGTGCTTGGAAGCGTCGATCGCGCTTTAGAAACCATAATTGAGTGAGAGCGACATAGAGCTCGATGGAGATTGAAACTGCCGTGTAGCAGCGCCTTATTCGGATCGACTCAATCGCTATTGAAAGTGCCCGTGTGACAGGGGTATAAGAAAATAAAAATACGGGGAAGAGATTGTATAATCCACAGTGGGGTAGGAGCATTAGAGATTATTTGGAAATAGCCTTCACCTAACACACGACCCCGATTAAATTATCACACTTGGCGGGAACGGGAGAAGACTGCCGGCAAGGAAACGGTTAAAAATTCGGAAAGACACCCAAGACTTCTAAAATGTGTTACAAGCAACAGGCTCTACTGTTTGTTTCACGTTATGAGTACATACCTACGAGTCGGCTATGAGCTTCTGATGGCAGTTGTCATTTGTTCAGTGGGCAACTCCCTAGACTATGCATGTGAGAATGGTAAGAAGGAATTTTGACATGTCAGTCACAGCAGGCGGCTACAAAAATCGTTTCCAACACCAGATTTTCGCCAGAACGTTGAATACAACCATAACGTCGATTCCAACACCACATTTTTGCAGACCGAGCCATGCAAGGCTGTCGCCTCAAGAAATCCTGTGGCATTATCTGCACGTGCCGATTACAAAGACAACATTTCGACAATCTGTCTATCCTGGCACTCCTAAACTTCCGACATCAGGCAGGCGCTAACTACCAGCCACAGAAACCTTATCCGTTACTTGAAGCGGCTGATTGTGAATTAGTTGTGGTTTTTCAAACTACCACTCAGGCTAGCAAGGTTGAAAGCTTTTCTCGTTTCATTCTCTGCGAGGTTTTTTTTTGGCGTATTTTCCAGGAGTGGTATTCCAAGAGGAATGTTTTTTCGGAGCTGATGAATATGATTAAGTTTGGTTACTTATCTAAACACTCCAAGTGCGCAGGTTACTTAATGTAAAGATGCTTTTTTAAAAGAAAAAGGGAAAGCCACATTGGAACCCACAAACTACACTTCCGACATCGTTGTAAAATCATTGGTATAGAATTGCTGCATCTACAATCCTCACCTCAGCTATGAGTGTCTCAAATAAAAAAAAAAAGCTCACAAAGTGCCATTGCGACCCAGAACCGCGCTCTCATCCTCTGTTTGAAAGTGCGCTCAAGATAAACTACCGTTATATCCCGCCCTGATGTAGAAATTACTAAGTTAAAATAACACGTGTTTTGACAATAATTTAACGCATATGGTATACGTAGGAATAAATGAAATAAATGAAATGCACGTAAAGTGCAGTCGACTCAGACAGTTTGAAGTATCTTAAGATAAACTTTCGGTTTATTAGAAGTGATATGTTGGCCCTGATAATTTTATACGCAATCCAATAGTAAAATTCATTCGTTAATTCCAAGCTATAACCCATTACATCGGGTAACTGGGAGTTATTTTGAACAAACGGCATCGAAATGACCGTCCTGTCTCAAGAAAATTTCAAATTTGCACATGTAAGAGCAGCGCTGTGTTGTGTACTGACGTCCGCCATCGCAAATGATGCAGCACACACTTCATAAAGCGGCAGGCCAGTTGATACTCGCGACAACGTACGTATCTCTTTCTTGTGGTCTTGTCGACCCTTTTGTTGTTGTTGTCACGCACAAAGTCCCAACTATCGCGGCAGCCTGCGTCGTGCGCTTGGCTGTGCGACGAAAGTCGAGATTCTGAACAAAATCAAGAAAGAAAACGTGTTGTGGATTAAGAACAATTATGATCTTGCGCTTTTTGGGAGTTTTTTTTCGCAGTCCCCGTGGACTTTGTAATAAAGAAACCCTGCAACATTTTGGATAGGTGCTTTCACTCTTTCCTTCGTGCCTGGAACCACTGCGAAAGCTATAGTTATCGCCAGCATGGAGAGGCAGTGCGTGATTTGCTCATCGCAATAGAAATGCCTTCCATTTCCGCTTTGTTTTGGTGGCGTTTCTTTTAAGTTGCCATTGAAAAGCGTTCATTGCTGCAACTGAAGGAAAACCGTCCAACAGCCGCTACATGGCCTTAGTTACGTAATTCGAGCCGTCGAAGAACGTCACGACCGGAAAAGAGAGAAAAATCTTTTGAGCGAGTTTACAAGTTATCTTATGGGCATGGAGCAGTATTTTTTGGCTGGGGTACTTTGCGACCTCCTATTCTACGTACTGGGTGTGTTTGGTGACTACGTTCTGCAAGAATTCAGGATTTCAAAAAAAGTTGAAAAAGTGTTTCAGGGTCCCTTTAAAGGGAGTCGACTGTATATAGGGGCGAAAGCAAGACTAGCAAAACCCCGCATTTAGTGTAGAGAACAGTATCGCGCTGTACTGCAAGCAGAGAAGCCTTCTCAAGGAAAACGATATTAGGGAACCGGCTCACAAAGATCATCGGCAAGGCTATGTTTGGGGCAGGGTAAGAAATAAACAAGAAAAAGCGAAAACAAAACGAAACAATATTCCCGCTTGCTCGCGTAGCTTCCTTCGACTAGGAGTCATTACGCGTGTGTGTGTTGAACGCATAGACAGGTTGGAGTGGGGAGGTACGGAGGGAATGCGAAGCGAGATTGAGCGAAATTGAATAAGAAGCGACGACGACAGCGCGACGACGCCGGATTACCTGCGGCACACGCCCCGCAGTCAACGTTTCCGACCCGTGCCCTGCTACACGAGGGATCCTATCGCTATTAGCGCTAATGCGACCCGCCATTCGAGGCCCAGAAAACGTTTTAAGGGGAACTGCATGGACGCAGCTGCACGAAAAGTAACGAAGAGGGCAGGACATCTCCTCGTCCCGGGGGAAACCTTCATGCAGGTGCATTAAATATGGCGCCAGTTGAAGGTAATGGAAAGAGGCACACTCTCGCTTCTGTCACTCGCTGCTCCTGCGTGGCCGTGCAGCTTTGAGATTTCGTGGCTGGGAAAGCTTTCCGTGAAACAAGTGATCGTTCTCTAGTTGGACGCCCGTGTGAGGGTCCACGTATAGAGCTGAGCGAGAGTCAGAAAAAACGTGGCACTGGAAAACCTAGCTTTTCGAATGAAGATGAATTCAACAGGTGTATGCGCAAGCTATTTTGTTTACTACGGAAGGCTGGGAAGCCGAATTATAAAGATGAGCGGGAGGGGTATTTTGGCAGTCGAGGGGTGTTCTTTGTTAAAGACACGGTATGTGGAGTAGCCAATTCGGGGTATGATATTACATTGCGCCGTGAAACCCGGAAATGACGGTAGGACGTAAGCATGCGTCGTGTGGCCATGTCGGTATTCCAGCCTGTCAACTAGTGTCTCCGCACCAGGTCGGCATCATACCACAGTATGCGGACGGCATTTCGACGAGATCGGGCGCACATTCAAAGGCTTGTCAAAAGGAGAACTCACGAGGCTACTAATACTTCTATAGGCAGTCAAGCTTTCCTTCTTGGGAAAGGAAACGACGCTTTTTTTTTAATGAGAAAAAGAATTCCACGAAACTGAAAAAAACTGACGAAGAAATAAGATTGCAAGTCAGTGCGATCCACAAGCAACATATATGCACCGAGCTGGGAAAAACAAAAGGAAATGAGGCGCCCACTCCAGCCCCACCTCCAAACTTCAACACGCCAACGAGCCTCTCCCATCCGGGCGCATACGTCCGGGCTTTTAGGAAGTCTCGCTTTCGGCGCTTGTAAAAACCAAGGTAAGCGCCATGCCGGCGGGGACAAAAGATACTATGAAGCCGGTGCAACCGCATAATAAGCCCATACAACAGGCTCGTATTGAAACCTCACGTAACAGCAGCAGAGATCAAGCAGGGGGCAAGTACGCGGGCACGAAAGAAGCGAGGAACAAGACCGGGGCCAGTGTATCCACCGCGATGGTGATCTCAATTCCCCCGACGTCGGCATTTTATTGACCTACGAAACACTTTTACATCCGGGGATTTACTGCCATCCGCGGATCGGCCAGGTTCGTAATCTACGCTCCACGTAACGCCACCGCGGGTCCCCGCTTTCCAAGTTTGCCTTCTGTATATATATATATATACCTTCCCTCATTGGGACCTGAAGCTCCGGTGAAGCCTCCCGGCTGGCTCCTCCGCATTGCTTGGCTTTTTCCTCCGGCGCCATGGATTCGGCTGCCCGCTTGTGTGCCGGGGAACACAATGAATTGCTTTCGCTTCCGGCCCAGTGCGCTCAGCCACCGTCGCACTCGGCGGCTTCGTCGAACGTACTCAGACCAACGGGTCCTGCAGACGCAGTGGGTTCTAACCCTCGGCGAAAAGCACTTACTGACCCGAAGGAGCCCCCCAAGGGCAGATATAATGAGCACAAATTCTAACATCACGAATATATATAAATGTGACGCTGGCTCGTATTTTTACTTAAGACATGATTAGTAGGAAATGCGCGGACGCCTGGACAGGCAGAAGATAACAGCACACCAGACAGCGCAGTTTGCCTTTGTGTACTTCCGACGTTGTCATAAGGCTGTGGGTTGACGGGCGGGTCTCCACGTGTGTTGAAAAAAAAAAGGCCATTTATGCAAAAAAAAAAAAAAGGAAGTCGACTCATCGATTAGGTAGCGTAAGAGCTGCCATGGGAGTTTTGTCATTTGTAGTAGGAGTAAGTATAACTGGAAGCATTACTGGAATACGTAGTAAGCTGCATTGAGGTGTGCATCCCCTCGAACATCTCCATCACGAGGGAAGAGGTGGAATGGAATCCCGCATCTCATTCCATAGCTCACGTGAGTGAAGGTAAATAGCAGAGCTTCCAACATCCCCCCCTAACGGTTTTTGACTGGGGTGCGAGGGCGCACCAGTTATTTCTTTCTCCCTAACGTAAGTGCATATACGGGGCGGAAATATTTAGGTCAATCAAAAAATACTGGTACATTGTGAAAAAAAAAACAGAATGAATTGTAGGGAGCTCGAAAGAAAGCGGGTCCGCTCATTAGTGGCTGCGCTTTGATGTATCACTGCAGTAATGCAGTATTTATCGCCGAATTAATATTTTGCCATCATCTTTAGTGCACCTGAAGGGGCGTCTGAGCTGTATGATGTTCGCCGCGCAACCGGGAAAATTGTGAACAATGTAATTCGACCGGTATTTTTTTTTTACAATCACTTCCACGGGATAAGTTTGTGCTTGGCCTTAATTGAAAATACAGCCTTGGTGCATTTCATTTCGAACCCGAACCTCACGCACAGCAGGAGAACTGTTTATCCAGTGCGCTATTTTACTGGCTGGTCAGAGTGTCACCCTAGCGCGAGGAGAGCGTTGTATTTAAAAGCCTTTGTCCTGCTGCAGCCACGGATTATAGAAAAACTGAAGTTGATTCATCTGTCATAGGAACCGGCAAAACATGAAAGTGAAATGAGCAGCGAAAAATCTGCAGCTGAGCAGGATTTGCGGCTCGGCGACTGTCTCGTGGGTGTGCTTGGCGAGCGACGTCCTGCTGGGGGATCGCTTAGGCGAAGGTGTACTGGCCTCGTTTCCGTGACGAATATGACATCAGTGAAATCTTGGTGTATCCCGGCATAAAACACTTTCGTCTTAAAATATGAAACCCGAAAACGAACCACCCTAAAGTATAACGTCGTCTTTAGTACTAAAGGTTGCTTCGCTGCAATAAGACCTTGTGTGGAACGGTGCACCATTTACAGGCCACTTGCTTCGTTGTACTGGCGTCATTTCCGTGAGAGATATGATGTCAGAGTCCTTGTCTATCCCGGAATAAAAAAAAACTTTCGTGCTAAAATGAAGACATGTATAACAACCGGGAACACCCTCCACACACGGTACCCAATGTGACTTGGCTAAAATATGGGTGAAAAAAAAAAAGCCACCACTAATGATTAGACTCAGCAGCACACATTCCCGCCAGGCGCACACCAGTTAGCGTACACAGGCTTATGTCCACGCTTGTGCGCTCTGGTCAGTTACAAGTACAGGAATTGCATAAACGTGCCACTCTCCGGAATGAATTTGGAATGAACTGAGCCTTAACGCGGTCGTCAGCGCATCCAATACGGGAGCGGATGGATTAAAATACCAAGGTTACTTGGTTTCTAGTTGTACCACGGAACGAAATGAACTTGCGCACCAGCTTATTTATTGAACAGTCTTCAGTCCCTTTTAATCTCGCACGCTGTATGTCAAACGGAATGTGCATCGAGTGGTTCTCTACTGTGTGAATAAAGATGACCAGCAAAGCTGACACACTCCAACGAGTGCACAAAACAATACGCATTTGTTTTGTAATTGGAGATTGAGCATATTTTCTAGTTAACTAGCTGAAGGAAACTCGGAGGGAGTAGAGTTTATTCTAGAGCAAAAACACGGGGATGTTCGTTTTTCTCCCTTAGAAGGGCATGGATTGATAGCAGACGGGAATTTAACAGTATGTACGACTTCACTGCGAACTTCGTGGTGATGAAGAGTACATGGAAGTCGGCGTAATAACAAAGTCGCCTTAGGGGATAATTCTCATTTAATTTTAGATGGGATATTTAGAAAAAAAGAGAGATGGCCGTTTTCTGCAACCTCACTGAGAACTAATTACGACAGCTAATGAAACTCGGCGTAATGGTATACAGTCGTATTAGCGTCCAACAATGGGCCTATCCATCTCGGTTTTGACAGAAAGGATGGGGCTCTCTCTATATAGACTTATATATGCCCCATGTGGAAAATGCCCGTTCTACGTGGTTGCGTAGGTGCCCCTATATATAAGACATAAATTGAAACGCTCACCTTCCAACATAAAGCTTCTTGCCTATAACACAATAATACGACCAAGTTTAGAATACGCGTGCGTAGTTCGGGACCCGCATACTAAAAAAAGACATTATTTTATCTTAAAAAAAGTTCAAAAATTAGCTGGCTGCTTTATATACAATCGTTATCGCCGTCTTGCCTCCACAACCAATCTAATGAAAATTAACAAAATCCCAACACTGGAATCCAGAATAAAAATAGCCAGGCGAAAATTTCTTTTTTTTTCATTTAGCACAAGGAAGTTCACGACTCGATGCATCGGCCTTACTCACTCCGTTATCATCGCGTCCCACGAGGCACTACCATTCCGCTAAGTTCACGGCTATCTCGGTGCGCACTAACACATTTAAGCATTCGTTTTTTACCAGGACTATAACCGACTGGAACAATCTCCCCTCTGAAATTGTTTCTTCCAGTAGCATGTTGAAATGTATTGATGAAATGCTTGATTACTAAAAAAAAAAAGAAGTTTCACATATGTACCTAATAAGTTTGTACTGCCTTGTTCACACGTTTTTTTTTTTACCCGCTAGAAATTGAGTAACTGGTCTTAACACAATGTAACACCACCACTCCTGCTTAGGCCCATTCATGGCCACAGTATGTTTAAATTAAATAAATAAATAATAAATAAATAAATAAATAAATAATAAGGGGAAACCGGAACATGTACAGATTTGATGTAAACTTTTGTGACGTACGTACATTCAGCGAACTTTCATTTTAACGAAATCCCCAGGACAAAAATGAAGGATGCTCCCACTAACGCGTAAGACTTGAAGGTATAGCGAAGTTGTACGCAACCTTCACGACTATGCCGATGGCTTCAGTCCAAGATTGCAGCTGATTTGCTTCTTCGCCGACGCAACGTCCTTTACTCCATCATTGTTCTTATAAATGTGAGCTTCCTTTATTTTTTTTTGGATTTTATAATTATTAGACATCATATTTATTGAGGGGCTTACACTATGACGAGTCTTTTTCGTTAAGAGCAAGTGTTGCTACGATTACGGCCAACGCTGTAGTTTTTAGTCAGGCCAATCGCCCAAATTGGGCACGCGTGGCTTGACAAATGTGCACAGGGCACACTCGGGCAGTCGTCGCCAGGCGCGCTCCCACGTGCGCTAGACATTTTCTTGGTTGGCCGTGTCTAGAGTGCAGTCCGACGGTATTATAAGCACTCCACTATATCGACGTCCACCGGCGTTTGGGGGCAAAAGTGCAGTCTTGCAGTCCACCGCTCTAGATAACGTAAAGCTAGGCAACCTAACCTAAACATAACATAATATAACCTAACGCACACCAATAAATCATTTAAAACACCAAAACTAACCTAAGGCATAAAAATTACACATCAATTAAATAACGAAAATCAAAACCGAGGCAACAGCCGGTCTCGAACCCACCGACTTTGGGATCTAGAAGCTAAGTCTGATCCTCTACACTACAACGACAGACTCTTTCGGCGGTCCTATCTAGTGTTAGATATTCGAATGTCGCCGGACGGCACTCTAGGCATGCCTGCAACGATCAGCTAGAGTGCCGTCGGACGGCACTCTAGACATTGCGTTCTTGGTTTTGTTGACAGCCGTGTGGTCGCCTCAATCTTAGCCAATCTTCATAAATGGGCAGGAGTGTCTTGGCGAATGTGCAGGGGACACTGGGCAGTCGTCGCGATGCACGCACACACGTGCGCTAGGCATTTTCTTGTTTTTGTTAACTGCCGGGCGGTCGCCGTGAGGCCCGCGCTCACGTGCGCGCGCTCGGCAATTTCTCGGTGTAACTGCGGACACAAAAAATTGCGATTTGCTAAAAAGCATCGCTTTGTGGCGGAATATTTTAGCGTCATTTTTTAGCGTCGTTTAAAGCGCAGGTTTTTAAAATGGTACCCTTTGTTTTGTACACCGCAGTGGAGCGATAAAAACTTCAAATAAAGCGAGTATCGCTCTAAAAAGGTTTTTTTTTATTACGAGGATTCAGAGCACGCAGAATATATACGTACGTGCAGGTGTTTCGCCGTCGCCAGGTGTATAACTCCCACTGTACAGCTAAAGGCTGTCGCCCAGGGCACTCACTTGAAGATCCTAGATGAATGCTGCATTGGCTGACTCTTGCCTGATGTAAAAAAGTGTGTGCCATGGTTTCGCAAAGTTTGATGAACACACCATGCTCATGTAGTTTTGCAATCAACGTTACAAGTGACCGCACACGACGGGGAAGTAAAAAATCCCAACCCCATCGAGCGCCACGCTTCCGGGAGCTTCCATGCGATGCCGCAGTGTGGTCAGTCAGTCTCTGTCAATCTACAGAAATCAAGGAGAGCAGCACCAGAGAAGTCTCCCGAGAAATATGTCGCTCGCGCCCGATGGCTTCGCATTTGCCGTTTACCAGCGGAGCACTGTGCTCGCTCATGCCGAAAGCTCTGGCCGTGTGGCCGGTGACCCGTGGAGTTTCGCTCTTGCTACCGTCGACTTTGAGGTCGGCGCGCTAATAAACTCCAACAGAAAGTGGCTGGGGATCGAACACCGCCTTTCTATGTTAGCTGCCAAATCGTATTTGTTGATTGAGCAACTTCCACTGCCGATAAGGCTGCTCCCTACCCATCCCACACTTTCGTCCGTGATGCCTCTCTTTTCTTCTGCTCTACATTCTGGTCTTCATTTTTGGCGCGCTTTTTCCTCCTGGTTCGCGCCAATTGATGCGCGCGAGGATGAGCGGTGTGGCCACGCCAGGTCGGCGTTAATGAATCGAGTCGATCCCGCTGCCCGTCCACTCTAGCGTACGCACGTGATCCTGCGCCGCCTCGGGCGTTGTCGGCTTTGGCCAGAGATGCAGACGCCTTCATTACGCGCATGGTGGCAGTGGCAAATAAACGTCCCGCCCACTGAACGTGTGTGCGCTCAAAATGAGCCTGTCCGCGCACTTGCTGGATAATTTTGTGAAGGCCAGTTGGCGCAATGAGACATATGGCATATAGAACATTTGAATAAACTTTCCCGCACACAAACAAAAAAGTAATTTTGGTCAAGTTAGACTTCGCCCACCTATATTGTTGCTTGCACGCACTGAAAAGCCTAAACTGGACCAACTTTTTGAGGAAATTACGAGTGAATGAGAAGTTAAAAAAAGCACATCCTAACCAAATACCTTCATAAGTTGCTCTGCTTGAATGCGAAACATATAGTAGCGTGTACATCTATAGGTATACTCGCCCTGAGTGATAATTAATTTCACTTGATACGTAAACCTGTAATTATCTGTCTGTATGCTTTGTCCGCCCGTCCTCATCCCCCCGTCCCTAGATTGAGCCGCCTCGGCCATAGGTTACCAGAATTATTGAACGAGAATATTGCATAGGCAAAACGTTACAGAACAAGTAAATCTGGAAACACCCTTCATTACTGAAAACATTGTAGAGCAAAAAACATTATCAGACATTTTGAGTCAAAAAATCAATACACGAATGCTACTAGGGGGTGTTCTTTTAATTGAAAATAGGTGCGCGCTTGATCTTTGCAATAGAAAATAAAAATACGCGTTGAAAACAATATTTTGACTCCAAAATACAAAAGGTTACTCGCGCCACAGAATAGACCTCGTGCCAGGCATTCCAAACGCAACGAAAGGTTCCATTAGATGGTACTCGAGCCGTGGAACGTCGCAAAGTATTTTGACACGAGCAAACGTATAGTGTTTTTTTTTCTAGGAGGAGCGAGACGAGTGGAGGAGAGAGTGAGAGATGGGCGTGGGAGAGAAGAGATGCATTTACGTCGCAGAATCAGGCCGAAGATTATCGTGTTTCCGATTACATTTGCAGCGAAGGGAGCAGATATGCTGCCATTTTTTAACACGAAGTGTTTTATTTCGGGGTACACAAACATTTGAATGACGTCATATCCGTCAGAGAAAGTGACGCCAGTACAACGAAGCAAGTGGTCTGTAAAGGGTGCACCCCTGCAACGGGGTCTTCTAGCGGGGAAGCAACCTTTAGAACCAAAGAGTACGTTATACTTTGGGTTGTTCGTTTTCGGGTTTTATATTTTAACACGCAAGTGCTTTATGCCGGAATACACCATGATTTCACTTACGTCACATTCGTCACGGAAATCACGCCAGTACACCTCTGCCGAAGCGACCCGCCAGCAGGACGTCGCTCGCCAAGCACACCCACAAGACAGCCGCCGACCCGCAAATTATGCTCAGCTGCAGATTTCACTGCAAATTTCACTTTCAAGTTTTACCGATTCCTATGACAGAGGAATCAACCACAATTTTTTTGTTGTTAACAAAGTATTTCACAAGTTCTGTTCACATTTCGCAATCGAAATTTTGGAGATCAGGTTAATATTGCATAACCTGCTCCGCTCAGTGTCCTTTTCATTTTTCCTTACACAGTACACCCTCCCCATATGAAAGTTGCTTTTTCAAGCATAGATAACAGGCTAAACAAAAAGAGGACATGACATGGTACTTACATCGAGGGTACGTCTAGAACGCGCATGCTGGGTTTTAATTAATGAAAAGAAGAATAGTACAAACAGAGCGCAGTGCGCCTTTCTTCGCTTAATGGGCCTTCTTGGTACAAGAGAATCTCTCAGCCCGACGTAAAAGCGAGCCATTCGCCGACAGCAGCTGATCCTCCGACTAACTAGATCGCTGGCACACGACCATGCCATATTAACCCCCGCACGGAGCTGCACCGCGGGGCGTACGCCAGGGAAACAGCGGGAAATAAAGAACGACGGCAGCTGAAACAGGCCGCGCTCGACCAACTGGGTCTGTCGGACCAACACCGCTTGAAAGGCGACCGTCAAAGCCGCGAAACGAATCCTTAATCCTCCCTGTCCTTGCGCCAGAAAGAACTAATAAAAAAAACACTGTTGAAGCTGTGAGGCTGACCGGAGTTGGGTCCCAGAAAACAGAAACAACGAAAAATTTCGGCCCCACCGTAAACCCACAGAGAGAACTGCAAATAGCGACCACCCATTGCTGCGATCCCCGTCTGGACTGAGCGGGGCCTTAGTGCGAGAGGAGAAGACAATGGTAATGACGCAACCCATGAATTATTAAGGCCTCCCCCTCGTCGGGCGTGCGCACAGCACACTGGGGTCTGAGCCCCGTTTTCCCTCCTGAACACCCAGGCTGCCGGCTTCCAAAGCTCGGCCGGAAATGAGCATCCGGAATCACTGCATTCAACTTTTAAACGCGTTCCCTCCTTCTTTCCTCACTGTTTAGCGTTGCCGGCTCCCATCCGCAATACCGAATGGAAAGCCGAGCGTAGACAAACCTTAAAAACACACAAATGATGAAATAAAGAACGGAAACGAAAGAACAAAAGGGGCAAGAGTTTGAGCAATAACGCGCAGCGCGCGAGTATTTCACTCCGCTGCAGCGGCAGAGTCGCTTTGAAAGTGATCTCCAGCGCTCGTCCACCCGCATGCGGCGTGTCGGTGTCGCTCCGGGACGGCGCGCGCTTTTACAAATGGGATCCGAATTGAACAGGGAGGAAGCGGACGAGACCTCAGAGGTGCACGGGCGGCATTTGTCATCGGGAGCCCCACCGCATTCGTGGCGGCGTTTGCCAGAGGGAAAAACGGGAAGAGAGCAGCCCCCTCCTCGTTTATTTATACACGTGATACACACACCGCTGGGCTGGATTTAAAACTAGACCGCCCCATCACCCGCTCCCCCGACAGCGCCACGCGGGCTCTATTAGAAACCAATCGGGATGTTCACTTCAGGTTCGGGAAACTTAAATTGAAAAAGTGTCAGCGGTGCGGCCGCCTTGTCACACGCGAAATAGGCTTTCGCGGCACCGTCGCTCAGAAGCTTCATATGGACTATATATCTGGAGCGTTGTAGGAAAAATCTATGCATTTATGCCTAACCTTTCGGCTTCTAAACATGCGCCAGAATATTGTACACATAGCTTGAACACGCATTTCGTATTTTGCGTGTAACAGAAGTACAGTCCCGGTGGCCGGCAGCTAGACCTGCGACTTCATGGGTAGCAGAAAAAAATTGGCAGAGTCATTTCAGCAGAGAGGCAGGTTTTGCGCAAAGTTTGTGGTAGCGCTCTGCAAACGTATCCAGAAGTAAGAGCCGATGCAGAGTTATCCCAGTATGATCGGTACGATGCCCAGGCCTATTAGGCTTCGAAGTTTTAACTTTCGTAAACGTTTTTCTTTGCCGAATTGCATGCAATCGTTTTTGCTGCCTCGGCACAATCGCGAACCTTTGCCTACTAAGTGAGACCCATTTAAAAAGTCTTTCTGGCGTTTGTAAAATGTGGCCACTAAAAATTGTGTAACAATAGCGAGTTTTAGATGACAGTTTTTCATCGTCCACTCGGCTCCGATAGCAAGGCGGGATCGCCATTGCGCATGCGTGGCGCGCTTGGCCGCGAACGGCATTGGCTCCGGTTGCCCTGAGCGGGCCGCCGATACCGGAGCGGACCGGCGCAAACGGTCAGCTAAAATTCTCTAATGTAGGTAGTTGCACGTGTATATTGTTTGCATTCGGACGATAATTACGTCAAGTTAGCGGAATTTTTATTGTGAAGCAATGTTTAAAAGTAGAAAATATAAATTGCTACTCGTGGCTGTGACTTATGCGTTGAGCTATTTTGTCTAAGACCGCGGTGAGACGCTCTATGGGAAACCTATATCAACCAGAGCCTACCGGAACGATTTTTTTACATATTTATCAGGGTGGAGAAATATACAGTTCTGGTCAAATGTTTCGAGGCCATAGTGAGTGCCGCTCTGTATTGAAGAATTTAAAGCAGAAACCCAAAACTCCTGCCCAACCGAAATATTTTTTTTTGCCACAGACCTGGTCGAACTGTATGCTGACCAAATTTGGGAAAGTTACAAAACTATATGAGCAGCCTTTGCAGGAATTTTCTTGCATAGGTAATGAGCGTATAGTACCCTGAAAAGATTGTATACCGAGACGATACACGTTATGAAGACGTTTTAATATTTCAATCTTTTTATTTTTTAAGGTTTCTGTTCTTTGTAGTGTAGGAGTTTCGAAGGCGGTTGTTGCTTTATAAGGCCAGAACGTGATAATTACGTAGGGCAACTTGATGCGAGGAGAGTTGTCAAAATTTATTTGACCATTATTATATTGCGGCAGCAACTTCTGTTGTTCAGCATCCATAAATGCTGAAGTATTTCAGTCGCTATTGAGCTGCGTCCCATTATACAGTTTTTTTTTCAAGTTACAGGGAAGATGTATCTACAAAGTTAATCTGCTCCTAGCATTAGGTGCTCAGCCCACTGAACTCCACTCACTTTTCACCAAGCCCGAAACGCAAGATTCACCTCCCTTCAAGGTATCTGTCAAACAGGTGATACAAAATAGCCGCCGAATAACACAAAATGGAAGCTATGTGACATCCTGCACTTCACGAGCGAGTTTCGCCTAGTTCGCCTACTCAAACAAATCCCGCCATCTCCACGAAGTGAATGATGATGAGAGGGGCGAAGCTAAAATGCTTATCGGTAAAACCGTGAAACATTCGCCCACACATCATATAAAGACTCGACACGTCAAGCTTTCCACCGCTCCGTTGACAAGCCCGTCGACGACGTCGCTGTTTGTGGTGATTATGTAGGGCTTGTTTGGAACGATAGAATCTCCATGGGTAAGTTGGCGAATTCGGTGTGTGACATTTTAGCCACCTTGGCCGTCGCCTTCTGCAGAGCGTGTTGTGTCGCGTACCCCCGGTACGTGTCTTCAGCTCGCAGGCAACGAACGACAACCTCTTCTTCTTCCTCTCCTCCTTGTTGGGCAGCAACGAACGCGTTGAACGTTATGACCTTCTCGGCCAATCTTTGGTTGGCCAATCCCTAGGGGGATCCTGCCACAATCATCATCAATGTGCCGTGTAAAATGTGCCGTGTACGGCCGGGACAGGGCCCGAGCAAGAGGAGCTTCGCCCCTAAAAGAAAGCCTAGTTTGCCTGCTTAAAAAAGAAAAGCCTAGTTCACCTACTTAAAATGAATGTATTCAGTCCACAGCGCGTGCGCTCGTACCCGCGCACGTAAGAGATCTGCCTGGCGTCTACTCCCTCCCAGATAAGGTCTCGCACCGGGGCCTTCGACAGAGGGAGTCCCCCACGCCGGCGGTGACAAGATCCTCGCAACCTGATCACCGTGCCCACTTTGCATCGACTTGTCCAATCCACCCACAATGTCGAGCAGGCCACGGCCGAATGTGTCTAGCGGTGCTTCCCTTCCCTGCCCTTCGACGCCTACGCTTATAGAGCTACTGATCCTGCCGTACGCGGGCATGTTCGTTCGCAGGATTATATCTCAAAAGTACGGGAACCCCACTACAGCCCCTATTTAGCAGCTGTCCGGAATCTATATTAAATGTTTTTCACCGTACGAAAGAAATAAGAAACCTCAAGGCTACTTTTCTGTGCATCAAAAAATACAGAAATCTTGTCGAATACAAACTTGTGCTAGTTGGAGCATTGCGAAAAGGAAAAAAACTGTGGATAAAGCGAGTCCAAATGAAAGCGTTGCGCAAACCGTTTTTACAACAGGGCTCCTAGTTAAGCGAAGCCTCAGGTTGAACTTGAAAAGATCGCAAAAGCTGGGGCCGATTTCCATCTACGGTAATGGTGCATGCGAGAACATCTAGTCCCTTTGGCTGCTTTATGTCATCATCATCATCACCAGCCTATCTACTGCCCACTGCAGGGACAAAGGCCTCTCCCATTAATCTCCAATTATCCCCGCCCTGTGCTAATTGCGACCAATTTATCCCCGCGAACTTCTTGATCTCATCTGCCCATCTGAGTGCCTGCCGCCCCCTGCGACGCTTGCCTTCTCTAGGGATCCACTCTGTTACCCTTAATTACCAACGGTTATCTTGCCTTCGCATCACATGCTCTTCCCACGTCCATTTCTTCTTTTTAATTTCTACTAATATTTTCTTAACACGCGTTTGTTCTCTGACCCACTCCGCTGCTTTAATTACGCATGTCTAACTCAGATAACACTATGCACATATATCGATGTCGCAGCCTGGTTACTTCCGTCATCTGTCATTTTACACTCATATTCATGGGCTTGCCCTAAATGACGTTGGCGCCATCGTGCGTAGTTACCACCCACCATGATTCAGGAAGACTGAATGAGCGGGCTTTGAACACTCTCAAAGGCCACTTTCCCGTAACTAAGTTCGGCATGGGCCCCACGCAAGATAAGCACATGAAAGAGTGCCCGCCGAATTGCCTGTTTGCTCATTCATGGCAACATCTTACGGCACCAACTGCATCGGCAGAGGCTCGAAAAGAGACCCATACACATGGTGCATGCGCGGAAGTGTGGGTTTGACCTTGGTGGCAATAAAGCCTGAAGTTTCGCAGCCTGTTCGAATCACCACCGACATCACAAACGGTTATAGAAATATACTAAAAACCAGTTTGTTGCGGAAGAGCTCCATTCATTGTAACGTTTCTTTTTCCGTGAAATGGCAACTATCAAAAACACCAATCAGATGATGTCGTATTTCTTAAGCAGTCAACACGCTTACTGTATTTGTACTCAGCGCAATTTCTGCCGTGAAAATTACCAGACTCCTCATGTTTCCGGCTGGATGGTTAACGTTTATATTTCTATATTTTGCCGATGCTTTTTTTTTAGCAGAAGTTATGAAGTTTTCTTTTTTACCAAAAAAGAATGAAGCCGGACCTGTTGTTTGGTACAAAGGTGGCGTATAATAGAAAAAGGAGGAACAAGAACATAAAAAGCGTAAAGAAGATCTTGCTCTTTTTTCTTTACCGTGACTGCGTCCGAAACCAATAGCATTCTAGGGACTGACGGTTGGATGGGCGGGCATTCTTTCGGGCTGGTCGACGCACGAGCCGAGGTGTCTTTCTCTTTACAAGTGGTTGAATGGGCAGCCAGAGGGACTGCTCCATGACTCTGACTGAGGCACGAGTAGCACTAGCGTTCAGCGGCCACACCAAGCGCGGTATTAGTGATGGCTACAACGGCTCCTCATGTTCGTACGTTGAATCCAGGTACACCTAACGCCGTTAAATAAAGCCCTCCTTCTCAGAAAAGTATACCTCGCGAGATAGCCCATACTCATAGTAAACTCCTAAACTGTCTTTAATTCTTTTTGCATTAGCCGCAATGCATTAGCAGTAGGTCTCATAATGGAATAGCAGGATGCAGGATGGAACTGGGGTGAAAGAAAGGACTCCATAGCGTTTGTACACGCGGATAGAGTCTTCGCTGGAAATAAACATTGAGTACATTCCGTGACGAAATGTGGACCTCAATCACATGATCCGACTATCTTTCTATTACCCTTTTTGCTTGGCCTGTCCCAAAGTGTGCTTGCGACGGGTAAAAGCAAAATGTGCGCGCAACAAAACCTTTCTGTTCGACTCAACACTTTAAAGAAAATGTGTTGGTTTCATACCATTCGTCATGGGGTACGAAACCCATTTCGACAACAGAGTGCACGCGAAAGCTTACGGCGAGGCTGTAATGCGAACGAGGAGGAATGCGCAAACAACAACACGCTATCTGCGTTTTGCTTTGTTCGAGTTCATGGCCAAATTGAGTTGAATTGGCCGCGTCGCAAGGGCTTCGCCTAATCTCCCCATTTTCCTTTTTCCCCGGCATTTTCCCGCCACGCGTCGTTAGCCGCCAGGCATTCATCGAACTCTTTCGCGGAAAACTAATTCTCTGGTTCCCCGATTCTAAATCTCCGATGGCGCGGCCGGATTAAACCTGATGCCGTTTGCCGGATGCGGCAACGCGAATGAGTACAGCATTCCCCAGGCGTTCTACCACGGCGAGAACCCGTGTGGCTCGGACGCCCACACAGCCATCCAGTTCACTTTGAGCCCACAGTGGCGCTGCGGATGGTGCATTCAGGGTGCACGCTCCGTGTTTTCCATTGAAACAATCTTGCTACTTAGTTCAACTCACGCGAACACTATGCCGCTCTCCGCCTTTTCGTCCAGGGACTCGTGCGCAACTCTTTCTCAGTTTCTCTTACCCCATTCTCACCAGAGTACTACTACTACTACTACTACTATAACAACAACTACTACAACTACTACTAGAACTACAACTACAACTGCTACTACTACAACAACTACTGCAACTACAACTACATCATCATCATCATCATCACCGTCGTCGTCATCGTCTTCATCATCACATCATCATTATCATCATCATCTTCATGACCATCAACAACAACGACAGCAACGACAATGACAGCAACAACAAAAGAACAAAAACAAGAAAAACAACAAGAACAATGATAAAAATGGCGAGAGAAAGGAAAATATTACGAAGAAACATCAACAACAGAAACAAGTATCACGGCAAGAAGGAGAAGGAAAAGAAAAATGGGGAAATACGGAGATAAACAGGAATGCGGGGAAGAAGAACATCAACCTTAAACAATAATTGAGTAACATTTGGGCTGTTGGAGTTTCTTTTTTAGCGGGCTATTTCACTGTTTTACTTGTGCCGATTGTACTGTAATGGTGCCAAGCCGCGTCCTTCTGGTCTCAGAATACTCACACTGAGCTTGTAAGCAGGCGGCGTACGCGTGGTAACTACAGACCACACATCAGTAAATCGCGAATGAGGGAACTTGATGAGTGCACCGCTTCGTTAGATGATGTTGGTTAGGCAGAAACATCCTTGTAACATGGTAAGAGATGATGTAAGTCGGTAAAGCATTCCTGAAAAAATGAGTACTTTTGTGTGAGAAATAGGCACACGACGAAATGAAAGACGTAATTTCGCACGGTTTTCTTCTCACGTCATTTATTTCTTCGTGTGCGCGGTTTCCCAAAACAATGCCTTTGTTTTTGTAAGCATGCTTAGAGGGGAGTTTCCGCACACCGAGCTTTCACCCTAAATGCATATGTAACAAGCCACCGCAGCAACGTGCGTGGATTCATGCCCACCCAAGGTTTCATCGCGCTTTCGAAGCTTTTCTCGTTACTCGCATGCTCCGGGTAAAAGCGGTATTCGTTGTTTTCGCAATGCATCGCCACCACAAATTTTTGGTTTTTAAACGGTGACTTGCTTTTGGGGCTATTTCGACTGCAACATGGGGCATAAGCCTTCATTCCTGTTTACGAAAGGAAATACCGACCTGATAAGCTGATCGCGTATTCGAAAAAAAGGGAAAGAAAAACAAAAGAAGACGAAAGAACGCGAATTCGGTTATTGCGTCATTTTTGGGTGTTTACCGATGCACCGTTGTTTCCTTACAATCATGATTAACATTTATTCTTTCAAAAGGAGCCGTCGCCCAAATAATTTCCAAACCTCTTTTGGTCCATTCAATGCCTTTTGTGAATTTGTAGGCACGCTCCCTACAAATTCGCCTAAACTCGCATGCAGCTGCTGGTGCCCTATCGCGCCCGCCATACTTGATTGCCTTGTTGATGCTTTCAGTAAGCTTAAAAAGTCCAGAGCTCTGGCGTGTGGGTAGCAGTTGTTCGAATTTCTTTTTTTTTTTGGGGGGGGGGGGGGTGGGGGAGTGGTGTGGGGGGTGCAGGGGAGATTCCGTTGAGGCGGCCGAAAAAAAAACGCAATAAGTACGAAGAATGAAGGTTGAAGAGACAAGAACTCGTTCTGCAATTGTTTTTCCGATATGGGCGTTCAATAGGGCAAAGAAGGGGCACGCATAAATGGATGCGGATATACGACGTGCGCTCCTGCAGGATTTTTGTACCAGTACGCCATCCAAACATTTCGCTGTTTGCCGTATTAGTTTTTTTTTCTTTGCCTGAACAGAAAAAAGAAGAGAGGGACGCGTTTGTAAAGGCTGATTCTTTCCGAAAAAGCTCGTATCTACTTTGTGAAGAGAAAATAAATAAAACATGCTGGTGGAAAGTACTTTTTTGGTAGCGTTTGTAGAAGCTACACGTGATAAAGAAACTAGGGCTGGGAGCCGAATAAAAGTTTCAATTTGGTTATTTCAGTTTAGCTTTATAGACTAATGAATAGATTAATCGGCAGTGTTCATTCAGGAGAATAAGATCTAAAAGGGGGCCATTTATTATGGTTGTTCTCACTGTCAGATTGTCGGTGCTACTGAATCAACGGTAATTCGTCCGGTTGCGGAGGCCAAGGGGTCTGTTGAAAATGTCCCGTAGCAGGGAGTTTCTTTTCTTGTTGTCAGTCGTCCCGGATGTGCTGAACACACGCTCGCATGGCGATGAGCCCTCCGGGATATACCACAGTGTTTTTAAATGGGTGCTGCGCCTCTCCAAGGGATTCAGATCATCGTTGGCGCTGGCTCGCGAAGCTCACTAGAGTTCAACAAATTGTGTGATTACAAGGTAATCGCGATGAGCCATTAATTGATGATGCTGAAGGTTAAAGAAAGAAGAAAACGTGGCGCAAACTAGATGTGGACGAGCGAGAAAAGATACGACAGATACAGGCGCCATGGCGCCTGTATCTGGCATATTTTTTCATACCGAACAGACAACAGCTGATAATGCGGAACAAGGCAGACCGCTTCAGCTGTAAGTCAGCTGACACTTACAACGCTGAGCGCTGCAGCTTTTTCATCGCACGTCGAAACCGCTTTCTCCTCGCACGTTGATAGGGGGCCAGTGTGTTCTAACAGGGTATAGCCGGAAATATCGTAAAGACTTTCGCTGTTCGTGGTTACTTTCTGCAATAAATAGCTCATGTTCAACGAAAACCGGGTGGAATTACTATGAGAAAATTGGCCAGTACAAATTAACCGAAGGGCGATGTTTCTATTGCTGAAATTATAAATTAACAAGCCAAGGGAAAATATAACAAGTTCTCAAACTGACAGGGCATTAGGAGCTAGTCAAAGCGTAGGTAGTCATACTACGAAGGAAATTACTCCGCGGCTATGAAGCTTTTCACAAAGCATTTCTTGATATGTTAACAGCTCCACTATCAAATAAACAATCCTGGCCTCTTCACATGTGCGTTAGGTTTTTTTTTAGCTAAATAGTGTTGACTCGTGTGAGTTGTGCCGTAAGTCGTAAACTCTTGCGTATGTATACTTGATGTTCATTGCCCTTGTAAAGAAAGAAATAATTCTAGGAACGGCGTACGGGACCGGAGTATTAAAAGAAAACTTAAAGTGGCAGCCGAGATCTCGCTGCTTTCACCAAATTCTGTTTCTCGTATAAAAATGGGAAGACGACGTTAACGACCTTTTATTTCCCTTGTTTTAATATTAGAGCACCACGTTCCCTTTCTTGCATAAAACCTCTGACTTTTTGTGCTCTGATACAGTATTTTCCTGTTGTGCCACAGGTATAAATTTTCGGGCGATGCGCTATTTTTATTACTGAGTGAATTTGGTAGTACTGAGTGAAGTTTGCTGTGTTTAATACAGAGTGAAGTTGGCGGATTCTTGTTTATGGTTACTTAAACTGCTAGAAATGGCATGCCTGGTTTTAATGGCTGAATGATAAACACTTCTACTGCAGTAAACTACTGTAAAGATCTGTTGGTAATGAACTTCTACAATATGTATGTATGTATGTATGTATGTATGTATGTATGTATGTATGTATGTATGTATGTATGTATGTATGTATGTATGTATGTATGTATGTATGTATGTATGTATGTATGTATGTATGTATGTTGTATGTATGTATGTATGTATGTTATGTATGTATGTATGTATGTATGTATGATGTTGTATGTATGTATGTCATGTATGTATGTATAGTGTGTATGTATGTATGTATGCTTTCAAGGATTTCAAGGATTTTATTAAACATTTTTTGGTACATACACATCGCACGTAGTTATTAGTACAGAATGAGGTCCCAAAGTAAAACTGTTGGGGGAGACCTCCTGTTAATAAATGCGAATAAATGCATCTGCAGTATTGTCACTTGGTATGGGGCACCACAACTCAAGCGAATATTGCTAAACTTTCCAAAGTACAAAAAAGGCAGTTCGCATCATCATGAACGCAGCATACGATAGTCATACAGCCTCCTTTTTCGAAGATTTGAAGTTATTACCAGTGACCCATTTCTGTAAATCCTTGCTGCTCCAACGCTACCAAACCAATATAAAAAGAAATAACAGCGCACCTTGCAGTATTTCCAAACTTCAGCTTAAAATGTACTCGCGAAATATTCGCCGAGTTGACCGCTGGCAAATACCGATGAACCGAACGAATTACGGTGAACAAATGCTACGTTATCAGTTGCTATTTCATTTGAACAATGTACCATGTATATAAGACTGTTCATCTATCATCCGTTTTATGTATGTGAATTTTATGATGTACAGTGTGTGTGAATTTTATGATGTGTTGAATGTGTGAATTTTATGAAGTACCATGACTGCTGATCAACCAGGTGTTACATTTTTGTAAATTTTATGTCTGTTCTGGTTGCATCTGCTTTGTATAGGGGCCGTGGACCCTGTCAAGCCCTTTCTGAGGCTTTTTGTTCACGGTACTCAGCACTTTGTGTTCTAATAAACTGATGATTGATTGATTGAAAATATTGTTAAAATATGTAGGCAGTCAAGGTACGGGTCAGTTCAGAATGCTAATTGAATATGCAAACACTATAACAAGACATTATGCAATATTAGCTTAGGGAAAACAGGTTTAAGTACTATAAACAGGGGAAAGTACAAAAATTATTACACATAAAAATTGTTAGCAAGCATGGTCTTAAACTACTGTACAATGAAGAAGCAATATACTATAGAAGTACTAAAATATCGCAGTTAGGTACGGGTCAGTGTAACACGCCAATAAAATATGCAAGCACTAGAACAAGAAATTATACAATATTAGCTCTGGAAAAACAGGTTTAACTACTATACGAGACTATTATTCCGAAAGATTGTGAAGGAAAAACGATCTTAAACTACTGTGGAATGAACGCATAGAATAAGACAATTTAATTGTTATTGGTAATGAATTCCACAGTTGAATGCCTGCGAAAATGGCTGTTTGTTTGCCGTAATTTGTGTAGACCTTCGGCAGCAGTAAGTTAGGGCCTTGTGCAAATCTTGTGGGGTTGGGGTAGGTGGGAATCTAAAAAGCTACTAATGATAATGTCTTGTATGCAACCCCGAAAGGTGTTAGCACCCAGTTTTAGTTGAAAAGCAAGTTTTAGCGGTAGAATCTTCAGACTGGTGTAGATGGGAAGCGCCGATGCGTTGTAAAGGCTGAATGTAATTAGGTGAACTGCTTGGTTTTGTAAATGATGGAGACATGACAAATGAGTACAATATGTGTTTCCCCATGACGATAAGCAGTAATTAAGATGACTGTGAACAAATGCATAGTATAGAGATATCAGGATATGCTTCTGAAAATAACTTCGACATCTGATTAGTACGCGTATGCCAAAACCAATTTTCTTAAGTGATTTCATGTGGAGATAATTTCAGATGAGTGTCGAGTAGAAACTGTGCTTGACACAGGAATGGCGGTGCGCTCGAAGCAAAGCCTTGGAATTGAAACTGGATGCCTATTAGAGGTATTAAATATTAAATATTTTGTTTTTGTGGGGTTTATCTGGAGGTCGTTTTTATTACACCATGCTGCACTATTTTCTAGGTCTGGTATAGCCTTGCAGTTGGAGAATCTAGATTAGGATCCCCTCGTTTAATATTGTGGTGTCATCAGCGTAAAGAATCCAAGTTGTGTTATTTAGGCACATAGACAAGTCAATAATATATACTAAAAAGAGAAGTGGACCTAAAATTGACCCTTGTGGAACGCGTTGATTTACAGTTATAGGTTGGGAAGTTGCGTCTAAAAGGCTCACCACTTGGGTCCTGTCTGCTAAATAGGTCCGCAAAAGTGTTAGAGGTGGCCCAGAAATTCCTAGTGATTCTAATTTAGAAAAAAGAATTTTATGATTAATCGTATCGAAAGCTTTATTGAAATCAATAAATACCGCTCTAGCCCAGTGACATTTGTCAATGAGCTGTTTAATATTATCTGTGAATTCTATAAGCGAAAGTTCTGTTGAAAGATTAGGGCGATAACCAAACTGGCAGTTGGTTAGAAGGTTGAATTTAGCAAAATACGCCATTAGACGATCTGAAATCAGCTTCTCGATTAATTTAATAAAGAACGAAAGAATAGTTATAGGGCGGTAATTCGCTAAAACATTACGCTCTCCTTTATTGAAGACTGGAACAATTTTGCCACGTTTAAGTTCAGACGGAAAAACGCCGGTCGTAAATATGTTATTGATTATGCTAGCAAGTACAGCGGACACGTCACGAAAAACTAGCTTTATTTTAAAAGGGGGAAATAAATCTAACCCAGGGCCAGTGTTTATTAAATTTCAAAACGCGTTATGGACTTCGTCAGCTGAGGTAGGACGCAGGTAAAAATTTTGGGGACATCTAGGGAGGCATGAAACGTTACTAGCCTGTATTACATTCACCTTAGATTCACCTTGGTTCCTGATCAGCGCAGGGAAAGGGCGACCGGCTGTCTGGCTCCCTTCTTGCGTCGCTATCCGCGACATTCTGGTGCCGTCAAACCCGGGAGACAACCCACGAGTAGACGTGACCTGATGCGGCGCAGTCTTCGAGTACGCTAGGCTGGGGTCCCCTGGAAGCTACCGAATTTTGCGAGCCTCGTCATCGAACCCTGTCTGCCGCTCGTGCTTGTGCCTAGGACACCCCGTCGCCTGCGTTCGCGCCGTCTGCCATGGAGGAACTACGCCACCACCGTGACATTGTGAAGGAAGCCGTCACAAGGGGCGTAGCGGCCATTCATTTGCTGCTTCAGGATCCACTCACGTCGACCGGCCGAGCCAATCACACCTGCGCGCCGTAAACAGCTGATACGAGGAATTGAAGTCTCTGAATACCCGCATCCTTCAGATAATCGATGTGGACGAGCTGGAAGCCGATTTGTTCGAGAGCTACGAGTACGGCGAAAAGGTCGTCACGATCCGTACACCGGTGTACTTCGCCAGACCATCTGCCGTTCCTTCGCTAGTGACTGGTGGGAGCACCGGAGCACAACCATTACTCCGCCGTCATCCGACACGGCAGCAGCGTGGTGGCTCCGGAGAGAGCAGGATAGCCGCGGAGGCTGACAAAGTGGCGAATGTTCCCGCAGCGTGTGAGCCGTGCGTTTCTGACCGCCCAAACGTCCTCACTGCTGCCGACGAGTCCGACCCGCCAGAGAGACCAGCGGAGAGCACGACCGATTCCATTGAGGCACAACTGGGTGTACCCAGCCGCCCGCCCTGCGGTGACTGCGCCGTCGTCCAGGACGGCCACGGAACTGACCTCTCCAAGGACCCCATGACCATGATGTACGGTGATGCGAACCTATCCAGCGTGATGCTCCTTGACGCTTCGGACATCGCTGCCGCTCGTGGGGGCGCCTTGCTGAGAGAGCATGTGGTTGTTAAGTGTCGCGAGAGAGAGATAACACTTTATTTAACCAAGGGTTAGCGCAGCTTGGTGGCCGAAGACCGTAGAGCTTCCTCGACTGTGGCGGCCCGACCCGTGAGTGACTTCTGGAGATCCAGGCTTGAGCATCCCAGCGCTGCTTCCCACTGGTCGAGGGAGGTGATGAGAGGGAAGGGGTCGTACTTGCAGGCCCACATATGGTGATGTAATGTGGCCCGTTCTCCGCAGTGCTGGCAGAAGTGTTTGTTGCGGTACAGTGAGGGGTGTGAATGTGATGAAGTACGGCTAAACAGGGAGGGATTCAGTTTGAAGCTGACCGCCAAAGGCGTTCCTCTTCCACTGATAGGGATGGGTGGGCGGGAGGGTATTTGCGGACGGGAGAGGCGGTAATGTTCCGTGATTTTTCTGTACGTGAGTGACGTATCACGGGCGCCGTTCCCACTAGTACGGCGGTGGCCGTGTTGCTCCGGGCGCTGGCTTCTCCATTGTAATCTCCGCTGGCGTGAGCGCTTCCTGGTATCCGCGACTCTGATCGGAGCACCGGCCTTCCGAGTTGGAGCGCACGAACCGTCAGGTGACCCTGGTTGCGCCGAGCTCGTGAACGGCCTCTGGGCAGCTTCAATGGCCGGGCTCGACGGCCACCTGAAAGGATCATGGAAGCGCCCTGTCTGCTGCCGCGATCGTTTTTCCGGAGTCACAGGGGAGCAGCTCATCAGCTCTGCGGCTCACAAGGAATGATGACTGGTGTCCAGCTACCCGCCATGCCACCCTGCACTGGCGACGCACGTGCCTGCAAGGGGCATACGACTGCGCCCGTTAACCGAAGACTGGGCAGCCAGCATGGCGAATTACCCTATGATCCTGGTGGCTACGGAGCACTAGGAGGTGACCAGGCAGTACACAGAGTTCCCGGACATCGCTCGTGTGGTCTACGTTTGGTGAGCGAGCTCGCGGTGGGCTACTGCGTGGTCACCTTGGCGTTTCGGATGCCATATGAGTTCCCCTACGATCCTGGCGGCTACGGCGGACCGGGAAGCGACAAGGACTGCGACCGAGACACCGGGTATCATCTTGCTACCAGCCATCTGCGGTTGCGTCCTGCTTCCTGTACCGGCGCATCCTCATTTGTGCCGATGGACTCAGGGTGGACGACGAGATGTTCACGATAGTATCTCCACACGTACTCTTTCCTTCCACGTGACTTATGCCTTTGCTCCCTGAACTTCGTGGTGCGCCTCCGAACGCCTGTTGTCAGCATCGCACATGGGTGCATTTGTGCATCGGCCGCAGCCTCCCATTTGTTTTCATACTTCTGCGCATGCGCACCTTGGCGGCGGGGGGAGTGTGTTGTGGATAATGAGTAAAAGAGGCAGGGCTGCACGGGCATGCGGGAACAGGCATAGCTCGCGCTTCGTGCTTGGGGAAGTTGGTTCCTGATCAGCGCAGCCAAAGGGCGACCGGCTGTCTGGCTCCCTTCTTGCGCCGGTATTAGTGACAGTTATGTCACAAACATACGGCTGTGACATTCATTGGGAGACTTCAGACATCGCCAACTGCTACGAACACATCGTAATCGTCAACGGTCAAACTGAGGATACCGCAAGGCAGATGGACCCTGAGGGACAGCGCGGTGCCCCGTATTTCCCCTAACGTATATACCTGAGCATATGTCGAAACCACGCAATGGGAGTGTTGCCTCCTCCCAAAATGATGGGCTTTTCTGCGACAAAACTGGCGCAAGTGACGGTATGGGTAGTGTAGAAAACGCCGAGAGTAACAAGGAAGGAGCAGCAGACGAAGCGCCGAGACCGATCGCAACGCTACCGCGGCGGCACCGCCTGGTCGGCAGGAGCATCGGCCCGCACCGCGGCACTGGAAGGCCGCGCTCTTTGCCAACTGACCTAATCTAGAAACGCTGCACGGCACCATTACAACAGTGCGGCGGCGCTAACATCACGCACTTCCGGCGCTCCGAAGTGAGTGAAACTTCTGTTGTAAGCACAGTGATGATGGTGATTGCACTTTCGACGGATGGCCATCTAGTGACGGACTCTCCAACTCGCTTGCGGCTTCTTGTAGCCAGTTCAGTAAGAAATCCTGGCCAAGACTCATCAAAAGCCAGAATAGCAATGCCCAAGCGGCTTCGGAGTGTCAGGTTGCGTCACCTCATTCGGGAACGGGCCCACAGTTGCGACGTTACAGCGGGCTTCGCAATACATTATATCCTATGGGAGCTATGCCGGGAACCATGACAAACAAGTTACAACGTAACAGCCAGGAAAACGCAACAGTGAGGAAAGTAACATCGGGTTTCCACTGTATACAGCGGAGAAATGGGGATTAAATGCAGCGCCAGCCGGTGCAGTGACGTCGGCGGAACGAAAAAGAACCAAACAAGCAACAACAAATTCGGCACGCTGTATCGGCGCGCGAGGGCCGGTCGCTATCTATAAAGCCGGTCGTGGGTGCGAAAAGGCGGACGAAACCAGGAAGAATCGCGGTGCGGGCGAAAATGCGATGTTTGAATTTGCAATTATTCCACTAATACTCATCGCTTTAAGGTGATTGCTAGGGCATTTATTTACCTGAAAATGCGAACACCTATGTATCGGCAAAACCACTTTGAGGGCCACTTCGATGTAGGAATCGATCACCACACACACACACACACAAAATCCTGCCATGACAGGAGAAGGCGTTGAAAGATTTAAGCGGGCGCTCGGACATAATAATCAAACCCGCCGACAAAGGTGGTGCGATTGTTTTGAAAAAGCAGGACTACATTACTGAGGCAGAAAGACAGGTCAGCCGTACATTTTTATACGCCAACGAACACCGATAAGATTCCACATTGCAAGAACAAGATACAGCACACACTGATGAAGCTTGCCAAAGACAAAAAAAAATTCAGAAAAAGCTGCAGCATCATTTCAAGTTTTAAGACTAGTTCATGGAAGGTTTTACATGTTACCTAAAATACATTCAGCAAACAATTGACACAGACCTATCTTCTCCGGTACAAAGACTGTAACCGAAACGATCCCTAGTTTAATCGATAGCTTATTCAAAGACATTACTCTCACACCACCCTGTTATGGGAAAGATACAAACTGATTTCTGGCTGATATTATGAATCTAGTTACACCAGAAGATACCCTGCTAGTCACTCTCGACGTCTCTTCCCTATATACAATAATTCCACACTCTGACGACATCAGACGTGTCATCCAGGCATGCTATAATGCATCCCAAGACAGTCCAATTGATGGTGAAACTCTCGGCGTACTTGTAAAGCTTGTCTTGGAGCTGAACAATTTTGTGTTCAAAAATAAGCACTATGTTCAAATCAATGGGACCTCGCTGGGGACGAAAATTGGACTAATATTTTAATATTTTAGTTTGCACAGTAGATCTGAATTTTTAAGCAACGCACAGCTTCAACCTCTTGTTTATCGAAGGTTCATTGACGATATTTTTCTCATTTGGTGCCACGGCAAAGAGGAACTAGAAATATTCATCACCGCTTTCAACAAAGCTCACGAGTACATTCCACTCTCCCATTCATATTTCGCACCTGTCATTACTTTCTTGATGTTTCAGTAAGAATATCGGACAACAAGATTGTGACGTCAGTGAATAGGATGCGAACGAACCGACATCAATACTTGCATTTTAAAAGTAGCCACGTTAAAGGGACCCTGCAACACATTTTTCAACTTTTTTTGTAATCCTAAATGCCTGCAGGCAGTAGTCAACGAACACACCCAGGTACTTAGATTAGGGCGTCACCTAGTACCTCAGCCAATAATTACTGCTCTATGCCCCCCAGACAACTTAGAAACTTGCCCAAAAGATTTTTCTCTCTTTCCCGGTCTTGGCGTTCTTCGGCCTCTGCAACCACGTGATTACAGCGGTGTAGCGACTATTGGCCGGCTTTTCTTCAGTTGCAGCAATGAACGCATCCGATGACCACTTTAAAAAGAAAGCCACAGAAACAAAGCAGAAATAGAAGGCGTGTCTGCTGCGACGAGCAAATCACACAGTGTCGCTCCGTCCTGCCGATAACTATATATCTTTCGCAGTGCTCCCAGACGCGTAGGAAAGAGGGGAAGAATTTATCAGAAGTGTTGCTGAGTCCCTTTAAAGGGACTCTGCAACACTTCTACAGGCTAAAGTTCCTTCCCTCCAATTTCATTCATCGACCAGACGCCGCTGCTCCTTTTCGGCGGCTTTGGCCATTAAAACGGCCATGAAGATAAACACAAGTTGGTTCATTCAAAAGATTGTCTCGTTAGAATCATACTGACACCACTTTTAACGTAAACTTCGCTCAAATAAGCGACATAATTAGGAAAAGGGAATGGTCATGCGACCCACCAGCTCATTTCCCGCAACAGAACCTATGATGTCACATGAGCTAAGCTCTGCGATTGGCGGAGGCTGGCAGAAGCAGACGCAAATTAGGTAGAGCTTACAAACTAGACGAACGAGCGATTGCGCTTAAATTTAGGGCACATTCTTTACAAAGCAATAAGAATGATGGGACAAACAGTGGAAGTACGAAAGCACATGTAACATAGAAGTACTGATGCGTTCTGCTGTTCGTACTGCGCACAGCATGCTTGTTTAGGCCACGGCACTAGGGGCTTGGGGTTGTCTCACGCTCAAGCGTACGCAAGCATTGTCTTACGTGACCCCATTTGTCGAGCAGCACTGTTTCAGGGAACGAATATTTCCCGGACAAAAATGGCCAGGTTTAAATGGGGCAAAACAAACCAACGCTTGCCACGGTATGGTGGCGCCATCTAGGTTACGGAACGTAAAGAAACGCGGGAACAAACCAACACCGCTGTACAGGGTGGAGACAACCTTTGAACGGTCCCGTGCCGCCGCAATTGGGCCAAGGGCCAACGCGTTATTCTTTTCGTTTCCACGAGACCTAGCCCAGACAACATATGATTCCAAGACTTCTTCAGTCCGCGTTGTCGGCTGAAACTTTACGCGGTTTTGTACAATGCTTGTCTTCGGCAGCTGAGCACCGAAATTTAGTGTCCAAACCGGGGAAATGAAGGCACTCTAGGCAAATCAACGGTCGTTCCTCGTATTCTTGGTGAGACCAGAAAAGGGGACGAATATTTTAATAAATGTTTAGTTTCACAGTGAATCTGCAACCTTTTACAGGCAACGCTCACTTAAAACCTGAAATCTTATCGAAGGTCCAACTTGCATCTTTTCTCGTTTGGCCACTTAAGAACGGCTTCGGCCATTCAGACAGCCGAGGACTGAGACTAGGAGTCCCAGCTGAGCAGTACCGTCTCCCACTGCTCCGGTGTGGTTATCATTCTTTTGCTTTATCTGTGGTGATGTGATGATAGCAGAGGAGGCCCAGAGCACCTATTTTAGGTCACCCTTCCTGTGAAGTTTTTACATCTTTTGCGGTGCAGTTCTGGATGGCAGGGAGCGCACAGCCGCGGGTTGGGGTATACCCCTGTCTGTAGTAGTCTCCATGCAACCGATTGTTTTTAGATGCGAAGCATCTCTTTCTCGGAGGATGTCCCGCGTCCGTGCCCCGTCCGCAGCGCCTCTGATGATGATTGTGGCAGGATGCCCCTAGGGATTGGCCAAGAAAATAATCCATCACGAGATAGCTTCGCGTTCAACCACCGTCGTCATCTTCCTGAAGGGAAACGCTGAAGAAGAAGAAGAAGAAGATTAGATGCGAAGCATCTCTTGCTCGGGGGGATGTCCCGCGTCCGTACCCCGTCTGCAGCGCCTGTGATGATGATTTTGGCAGGATGCCCCTAGGGATCGGCCAACCAAAGAATCCATCACGAGATAGCTTCGTGTTCATTCACCGTCGTCATCTTCCCGTAAAGAAGAAATAGAAGAGGACAAAGCTGCGAAGAGGAGGGCGTGTGCGTTGCTCTCAGCCGGTGCACCAACGTCAACAACCTTTACCTCACCAACGCTGACGGAGACTACCGATTCTACCACAGAGACGACAACAGCGACAAGAACATGATGGACGAGTTTCGGCGCCTCAACCACCGCCTACTCACCGTAACTCAACAGTACTTGCGTGGCTTTGCCACCGGTGTGGACCCGGACACGGGATTCCCTCTGGCGCTACTAAACACCAGATCACTCAACATAACGGCAACACAATGGAACCACGCGGAACCCCCCCCTCCCCGCGCGATGCTTCGCATCCTCATCAGGTTCCCCACGGGAAGATGGTGTAATTTTTTTGGTCGAATGCTTTTGTGTGCCTCCGGTTTTTTTAGCCTGCCCAATGGATACTAATCTGTTATCTCTCTGTAAGTGACCATACGTTCACTGCCATTTATTCTTCCGGGATGGCTGCTGTGTGGAGCTTCTTATACGCTAGCTCGGCCGGTTAGTCCTCGAGCTAGGTTTTGATCGAGGATAGGTATAGCGACTAAATTAAGACGCAAATACTTTAGCACTATTTCGGTGAGCCCACACACCGGCTCGCCGCGACAGTCTTCGGATGTAGAGACAAGAATGTTATATGTGTCATTATATTACCTTGACTGTGCCCTGCCATCGCCAGCGGCGCAGAGTTATGATTAACAAGTTACGCTCATATCGGAGCGCAGCTAATTTACACCGGTTGAAATTCCAAAACAGTCACAGTTTTTTTTTTGTTTCAGTTCAGGTTGGACTCAATCGTAGGGTTGGGACGTGCGGCAGCGGAGTGCATAAATGAAGTGCATAAATGAAAGAGCCACCAGCGAAGTGTCAAGAGCAATAATCAACAGCAAATACGCGGCAACTAATAATCGTCGGATATTTATTGCATTGCAGATATTTAGTGATTCTATGCGCACTTCACGGACAGAAATTGTTTGCTCGGTTACTGCAGATAAATTAATGTTATAAAACGCTAATTTATTGGCGCAGGGACATCTATAGCATAATTTAGCGTTGACAAAATAACAACACGTTGCTATAGTTCAACAGAAATAAATTCAGGTGGTGTGATGTCAAAACGAACGAACGTTGGAACGAACGATATTAAAATTCGAAGCTATAAAGTGAGCAAGTCTTTTTTTTTTAAAACGAGCGAAAATAACAGAAAGAAGAAAAAGCTCAAATGTAAATTAATTAGTGCAGAATGAGCTGCCGGTCATAATGCTCGACACAAGAAACAGTGCTCATTACCCCTGAGGAATTGTTTGCGCCTGTAAGAGGCTCTCGATTACGTTTTTATTTTTGCGCGCAGACGCTACGTGCGATAAAGCGTATGAAGAATAAACGAAGCGGCTTTTATTAAAACCTCAAATGTAACAAAGGCATGGATGAACAAAGAAGCAGTTACATAGAAAAAAACGTTCTATACTACCAAGCAGGAGGGTAGGGAGTCAGAGATTACTCAGTCTAGCGCCTTATAAGCCGGAATTCAGAACGGGCCTGCGCCGATAAAGACCGCTTATTGGAAGTGAACACAAATTACTTTATCTAAGTTATTGCTTAAAAAACTGACTGTGCAATATTAAAATTATGGTTCGTACCTTGTTCCTAGTCCTTCGTTGCTGCTTCGTGGTGTTGTCGTATACTTAGATACTCCTGCTTTATCGCTTTTTTTTTGTTGGAATTTTATATTTTATTTTGAGTTTTTGCTAGCGGTAAATTAAGCATTTTCATGCTAATCTCTGCTTCCTTCCGCTTTTAAGCCCGTCTAAACCAGATAGTGTTTCTGTTTTTTTAGATTCTGGGCCGACAAAACCAGGAATTACTCGCTTCGATTGCAGTTCAATGTCCTATGTTTCCCTTAATGCTGCGGCTAAATAAATTTACGTCGATACACACGAGTTCGCCCAGAAGCAGTTCACTAGAAAAGAAGAACAGAGCGACAAAATGTGGCGGAATACGCAGAAGCAATCTTGCAATTACAACGACAAGTCTAGTAAGGAAGCATGTTTTATTATAGTTTTTACGTCACTGTAGTGACGCCGCTGGGAGGCGGGGTAAAACACACAGAAATAAAAAAATACAATCCCCAGAGGCGAGGTCCGAAAAGCGAAAAACAAAACTTTTTCACAGAAGTGGTTTGCTTACAACGAGCGTGCGTAGAATATAGGGTGAAGGGAAAGGTGGAGATGTTGAGCGCGAACTATTTCGGCAAATTGGAAACGTGACAGCGCGCATTTGTCAGGAGGCGTTGCGCACAGCGCCGACGCCCAAAAATTCCACCCTACGTTCCGCAAATGCCTGTGCATGTGCTACATTGGATTAGTTGCGGATAAAGCCACGTGCTGCAGGCTGTGAGAAGTAACACTACGTGAAATGCAACCACAAATAGTTCCGTTGTCACGGGCACGTAGGCTGCTAGGTTTTCTTTCTTTCTTTGTGCTGTTGCTGTTTTCCCCCCCAAGCGAAACCAAAGCGGTTTTCTCAATTTATTTTGCCTATTATTCTTTCTCTCTGTGGGCGGAAGGCAAAACGTCGGCGGGTTGCGACCAACTTTCAGGTTACACCTAGGTTTCCCTGTATTTGTGGTGTGTGTTGGTGTCAGACGTGGTTTCTATGCTTTCCTGCTGGCTTTTATTTATTTCTTTCGTATCGAAAGAAACCACGCAGTCAAAAAAGCAACTGAGTGCTACAAACCGCAGTCCTGCTGAGAGAGTTGAAAAAAAAAAAAAAACGTCACATTTTTTGCACATGAGCTGTGACCGCGCAGGTGCGGATGGTGCGGAAGAAAACAAACCTTATGCGGGTTCCGCACGAAGGATACTAATTAGTTTAATCACCAGGGGGACTTGTTGGGTCGCTTTTATTTTCATTGGCTAATATTTTGCTAACAGCAACGCCTCGTTACACGCTGATCTACGCCCTTTCCCTTGTCCGTTCTTTTTATTTATGTAGACTAGTGCCAAAGCGTGATTAGTGCTTTTGCAGAAGTAGTTGCTACGGCCCTCTCAAATCAGGCTGTCGGTGCGTGGGCCGTCTTAATTGGGCTTCCAAAGCAAAACCGGCTTCCTATCAGCATGCGGGCATCGGGGCTCCGGACCAGAACCGAGGCGCTACAACAAAGTCACGCTGCCCGTGCTCTGTTTGCTCGCCTCCGCATTGCCGTGTGCACAGCGTCCCAGCGAGCGCACAAACAGAACAAAAGGCTTGCAAGTGTTCGTCGGGTAGAAGCCATTATAATTAATACCCCATAACCATTAGCGGTCGCGGCTTGGAGGACGCACGTGCGAGGCCTCGTTCATGAATTATGGCCCGCGTGAAGAGGGGGAGGAGCAGAAACTGCAGCTGAAAAGTGCGGCACCAGTGACGGAGTGCGAGTTGTGAACCACGTTCGTGACTGTTACTGGCGCGTTGCCCTTGGGAATAAAAATAACAAAGAGAATTAGCAGCATCGTAAACTAAAGCGTCAGAATAAATTCGCAGAGGCACAACTTGCTAACTCAGCAGCTTTTTCGACACTGCTAAACTAGTGCATTTTTGTTCTTTTTTTTTGTGAGAAGCATGGCTATTGAAGCGGTTGGTTTTCCTTCAAACTCCTTTTCCCACGTCTGCAAAGGCACTGTTGAGAGTTGGCCAGCAGTGAAGAACCAACGAACGATCTCCTAAATGCTGCTACCTCGTGGAGTCATGGTCATGGTTTACTTAGTACATTGTGAGTGCGAAATAAAAAGCAGTTAGCCTTGAGAAGGGAACCCACCACTGGACGTGCCAATGCAAATGTGTACAATCGACGTGAAAGAGGGGTAAGTATAGAGGCAGTAGGAGGCGGCTATAGTGCATTTCTATTTACTGCTTCATCCTAGTTTAAACAGCGGGGACATGCTGTGGGCGCGGGCCCGACAGCAACATAGTTGTAACACCGGCTGACAGCGTAACTGTGGCACCTGCAAAGAGTGTGGGGGTGTTGTAAAGAGCTTCAGTACAAATTTTAAAGGTCGTAATGGACACTAAATACAGTAGAATGTCGGTATACCACTTTTTCGGTACCGTGAAAACGCGTCGTAAAATCCGAACAACCACAACTACGCCTATATACACAGTTTCCCGCAAGGAATTTGCAAGAAACTTCAATGCAAACTATATACTAATGCTTTGTAGAGCTCGGAGACCCAAATCACCAAAAAAGTAAATGCGGAAAGAATAATGCAGTGCAGATCATGCTGGATTAAAACAAACCTTGTACCGCAGTCCACTGCCGATATTCTCAGCAGCTAGTGCGAATAATGATGCACACTATGACGACAATCACGTGTGGAAGCCTAAGCCTGTCAGCGTAACCTCGTTGTCGATTCACTGCTAAGTGAGAGAAATGAACGCCTGCACACTGCCCCGCGAGGACTGCGCAACAAGAGGAGACGCCAGCGAGGCGGGCGGCTGCTGGAGGGGAGAGAAACAAAAGATGGGACGGAGAAGAACGCTATGCCTTAGAGAACCGTTTGAACGGGTTGAAGGTCCATCAGAACAGGTCCCCAGAACTTTCATTTTGTTCGCCGATCGGCCGCGCGCTTCACGTAGGTCGTCGGATAATGCGGGTCAGCCATGGAATCGCGTCGGATAAGTTTTTTAATGCGTTATTTCTATGGGGACTTCGCCGACTAGTCCATCGACTAGTCTACACGACTAGTTCATCGTAAAATCCTGGGACACACAAGGGTGGTTCCACTCCACACCAAAACTAATTCAGCCGAAAATTCATTCGAATTACACTTTGGGGCCATTTGATAGGCGACGTGGGAAAGAACAGAGGCGCTTGAAAGAACAAATTAAAGCCGCAGATTCGGTTCACATGGTCAGTACTTACGTTATATTTAAATTATGGCAATTAGTTTTTGGGACATAAAGATTTGAACTTTTGGTACAGAACAACTTGGGCGAATTTGTGTTTTTTTTTTTTTGGAGAGGGAAGTGAGAACTCCTGTAAATTTGGCTTTGTATTCATGGTTGGACAAATATAGTATCCGCTTAGAAAAAAGACATAGTAAATTACTTTGAAAGGCCAACGGCCCGAAACGGGTCACTGCCGTTGGCATATCTCGAGCGTCTTTTACCAGCCTGAGTTTAAGCTAAGATTGAGGAGGTTCTTACATTACGAATGCCGATATTCTGAGAATTGTCTTTGAATCAGTGAGCATTTTTAAGCCGCTCCTCTGTTTCACCAACTTAGAGTTTTATTAGTGGCATTGAAGTAACATTGCAACCACGATGTCGCTTTTTCGTAGTTTTTTGTCTTTAATTACCATTGATAGGATGCTTGATAAGGTATACGTTTGGGCTTTTGTGAGGTTATTTTCAGGTATTCCTTTTTGTAATTTTTGATTTCCAGTTAGTTCAATAAAAAAGCTGGATTGCATAGATCAATGTAATTGTGCTAGGTTATTCTGAGGGTTTTCTTTTTCTTTTTGTGTTGTTGTAGTTTAGGTAATCGCATGAGGGTGCTGGAGTAGGTACGCAGTTGCAATTTCGTTGCTTCAGTTGTAGCTTTTATATGTATTTATGCTTTTTAGTTTCCTGTGATGGACAGCCGTTGCTAGATTTGGTCAACAATGGTCAGATTGCCAGATTGGCATTTAGTAAAATCCGGACGCCGACTCACCTAGCATCCGGCCGCTCAACCACCACGAAAAGTACAGCGGCCGAAGACGGAATGGATATTGGCAGGCCAAGCGGCAGAATACTGCCGCGTACCGAGTTCCCGCCCGCCCCTACCGCTGACCCAAAATATGCTAAACTAGAACAGGAAAACGCCCAACTCCGCAAGAAACTCCCCGAAAACACAAAGAACATCGCGTTTCTCGAACAGAGAACAGCTCAGTTCCGTGCACAACTCCAACCGCCAACACCACTGACTGAAGAAATCAAACCAACCCATCCCATATCTTCAAGAGACCCCACTACTGCTGTTGTTTCACCCATGATTGAGGACCTCAGACGCTAGATACATTGATTTATTCCGAGCCTGAACGCGAAAATTGAAGCTGTCGACACACGCGTTGCCACACTAGAAATTACACAGAAGGAAAAGCGCAAATAACCCAAACAAGGCGCTCGCGCGCGACATCCCAATGAGAGAGAGAGAGAGAGAGAGAGAGAGAGAGAGAGAGAGAGAGAGAGAGAGAGAGAGAGAGAGAGAGAGAGAGAGAGAGAGATGAGAGAGGAGAATTGGCGAGGAGAGAGAGAGAGAGAGAGAGAATCCACTTTATTTGGAACTCCTGTTTTAGGATGGAAAATGGACCCTCGACGTCGCGGCGGCTTTTTGACCTCCGCGACGTAGAGGGCCCGACCGGTGACCAGTTCTTGGCGGTCGCGGTCCGAGCACCCCAGAGCCTGCTCGCAGAGGGTGGGGGAGGGTAGAGGGGGGAAGGGGTCACGCGGACACTTCGCAGAGCGAGTGATAGAACGTGGTCGGCGCGTCACACAAGGGAGAGTTTGGAGAGGAAAAACAGGTGAGGGTACGTATGCACTAAGAGAGTGTGGTGAGGAAAGGAGTGCGTCTGAAGAAGGCGCCACATGTGGGCAACCTCAGTTGTGAGCGAGGGGTGGGGAGGGGGAAGTTGTCTGCGAAGGAGGCGGTAATGTTGTGTGATGCCTTGGTATGTGAGCAGTACCGAATGGGACATCTCGGAGACGCTGTGCTTAGGTGTAAAGGAAGAGCCTGCCCGGACTGTGAAGCTCGGGCTTGGTGGTGGGCAGTCTTATTACTACCTATGCCGGTGTGGGCCGGGGTCCACAGCAGCGTCACGAGTTCGGAAGGGGGTCGAGTGCGAAGAATTTGGAGGGCCAGTAATGAAATGGTGCCCTTGAGGTAATTTCTGATGGCGGGTTGCGAATCTGATAATATAACGAGAGAGGTGGGTGCTTGGGTAAGAGCCAGGGCAATTTCCGCCTCCTCCGTGGTGACTGAAGTCCAGGTGAGCACCGTGGCCTGAAGGTTGCGGGTCGGCGCCAGGTGCTCCTATAATCAGGATAGCTTGGTGGGCTAGTTGTTGTAGCATCACAAAGGGGTTCACAGCCTCTTCCTGGTGTGTCGTCGTCTTTGTGCGCTGTTAACCCCTTTACGCTCCTACAACCGCAATGGCAAACAACGGGAGAGAAGTACATTCAAAGGTGACGGGGACACCTCCTTCCTCTCCGCCTAAAGCCGCGACCCCACCCGCAACCACCATCCGCCGCTTGTCTCCACGCCTGGGCGCCGCTTAGTCGGCAGAAAGACGGGCTCTCGCTCCTCTTCTCGACGCGGGCCCAGGTTCGATCCCTGGTGGCGCTAGAAGTTTATCTGTGTACCCAGGGAATAGCCAGTAGCCAGTAGTAGCCTGTGATGTATGTTTCTGTAGCCAGTAGTAGCGGTGGAGCTTTTTGCTGACGCGGCCACGAAAATCTCCTTGGCGGGTTGGAGGTATACTGCTTCGCAGTAAAAATTACAAGGGAATGTTACAAAAGTAAGCATCACAGTTAATGCATAACAAACATCCTGGAAGCGGCTGTCTTCGGGGATGTCGAAAAGGCAAACGAACTACCCCCCCATTGTTTTTAACACACCACTCAACCTCAACGTGAAGTACATCATTTTCATGCACGGGAAACATTGTGCAGAAAACAAACTCCATTTGATACAAACTTTCGGTAGCAAAAGTAAAGATGAAATTTCTATGACTTAAGAATTGGCATTGCAAGTGCAGGCCAGAACAGAAAGCAGAAATATTCAGCGATATTCGAAGGTAATATTGACGCTTATCTATATCATAAACAGCTTGTTCATTGCAGTTCCAACAGATACACATCAACTTTGTTCTTGAAACAAACTTCTGCGCAATCTGGATCTCATCGCCCTAGAAAATTTGCTCACATACATGAATGAACATTCGATGAAAGGGACTCTCCCGCCACAGTGGAAACATGCGGATATCACACTAATCCCCAAGCCCGGTAAACCCCTCCCACCCAAAAATCTCCGTCACATTTATCTCGCGTCGTGCGTGGGCAAACTTCTCGAACATATGGTTCGCAATCGACTGGCCCTTTACATAGAAGACAACTACTACTTTCTGACCACCATGTTCGGATTTCGGCCGTATCGCTCTATACAAGACAGCTTAAAAGAAGGCATACTATTGAAACTATCGAACAAACACAAATATTCCACTGTTGCCCATATATTCTGTTGTTGCCCAAATCGCACTTCTATGACTTTTTCACAAATACATTTATCGTACCAGACCCTCCCCATTACCCACTATAAGCCCTCTTTCCACATCACGCAGATTATTCAATCAACGCCGCTTCGCCGGAATCTACGGCGCCAAAAACACGTTCATCTTCTCCCCCACGTGTTATCCGCTTGTGGAACGATCTCCCTGATAATATCGCACCGCTCACTAACCAAGCAAAATTCCGCCATCAGCTGCACAAGCATTTTTCCATGTAAACCCATCAAACAGGAACGATCGTATTTAAAGCGCAGACAGACGATACACAAGTAGAGGACAACACGAGCGCTTGTGTATCGTCTGTCTGCCCTTTAAATATGAATCAGATAAAACTAGCTCAACTTTCCGCTCTACTCAAACAGGAACGCTTGCGTTTCTTTCTGTGAGCACCATAATGTTCTTTCTTTTCTTTTGCAGTTACGGCTACCACACTTGATGTTATTATTGCTTGTGTTAATTCTTCTGCCACGCTTTCTGTGATTATGTTCTTTTTTTCTTTTCTGCACTGACTTGTTGATGTATTATATGTCTAATTATTGTATAACTTTTGTTGTTAATTCGTGATTTTTTTGCTCTGCTTGTCCCTCTTTACCCAATGCCCTGTTGTGCCTGTAAGGTACTTAAATAAATAAATAAATAAATAATAAATAATAAATAAGGAATAAATAAATAATCAAATATAAATAAATAAAAAATAATAAAATAAATGTAAAATTACGCCCACCTCCCCTCGCGGGAACCCTGGTGTGATGCGACGCTGAGGGGGGTTCAAGCGCAAGCGGAGAGCGAAAGGCCGCCGGAGAGCGGCACACCGGTTATATGCGCAGCGCGCCCGAAGGAGAGGAGACCGCGGAGAGAGAGAGTACTGCACATGCGCAGCACCGCGCGCAGCGCCGCCCACCGGAGTGAGAGCGCGCTGGGCCGCACACCCGCAGATGTTGAGAGAGTGTGTTCGCTCTCACCTGGGCACGCGCCGGCGCCAGTGCGTCTGCCGCGGCTATGACGCAACACAATCCAACACAATCCACTTTAATCCAATCCAATCCAATCCAATCTAATACAATCCAAGTCAAGCCAAGCCAAGCCAAGCCAATCCAATCGAATCCAATCCAATGCCCCTCGCGAGAGAGTGTTCGCTATCGGAGAGGAGAGGGGGAGAGTGGAAAGGCTGCGGACAACAACAACGGACGCACGCAGGAAGGACAGGGCCGCCGACAAGAGATGCTCTCAGCGTCGCATCTAAAAAGGGCATTCGACCATGTCAAACACCAAGCTATCCTACAAAAGATTACTACTACCAACTGTGGGCGCAGTCTTTAGGACTTCGTTGATACATTTCTTAGCAACCAAACCGTCACTGTGCGCATCGGCCACCCTAGATCTGGCACTTTTCCAGCAATTTCCAAAGGAACGCCTCGAGGCTCAGTTAGTTCACCCTTGCTCTTTAACCTTGCCATGAAGAAGCTCCCACCACTTCTCTTACCCGCCGCGGTGGCTCAGTGGCTAAGGCGTTGCGCTGCTGAGCACGAGGTCACGGGTTCGATTCCCGACCTCGGTGGCCGCTTTTCTGATGGAGGCGAAAAGCAAAAACGCCCGTGTGTACGAGATTTCGGCGCACGTTAAAGATAACCAGGTGTTCAAAATAAATCCGGAGCCCTCCACCACGGCGCGCCTCATCAATCAATAAACCCACCACTTCTCCAAAATATTCCACATCTCCGATGTGCTTTTAACGCGGACGACCTCATGCTATGGACACCCATTGGCTCAATCGGAGATCAGGAAGACGCACTTCAAATGGCAATCGACACCGCCCAAAGATATCTCCAATCCAGAGAACCGTAGTGCGCCTCCAAAAAGTCCGGTTTAGTTACGTGATCAGCAAGAGAACTACCCACAAGACCGCGCACGGAGCACCAGAACCAGAACTATATAAATAATCCCCTTGTCCCGAATGTCCCCCAACCTGGGGTATTGGACCTCATAATACCCAAAGACGGATCTAGTTTAAAAGCTTTACCCTACTTACAGCGCACACTCAACCAACTCGTGCCCATCATCCACCGCGTCTTCAATTGTCGCTTCGGACTTTACGCAAACGAACCTCTACACGTCGTTCAAGCCGTTCTCATCAGTGGGATAGGGTATGGCACGCCATACTTGGCCCTCAGACCACAAGAAATACGGAAATTTGACGCCCCCATATGCCAGGCCTACACAACTGATATAAAGCTCCCACACAGCGCAGCAACCAAGAACCTTTTGCAACTAGGGGTCAGAAACACCTGCGAAAAAATACAAGAGGCCCACTACGCATTTCAGATAAAACGCCTCAAGCTTACGCCACGGGGAGAGCAACACTTCTCCATCTGCACTATACAACGTCCCACCAAACCAGAACGAGAATATTCGAATCCCATCATATATTTGACAACATATCTGCGTAGCACCCCTGCCCCGAAACATTTCGAGGCTGTCGGCTTTGGCAAAGGGATTACGATTCCTTCTCGTATTAAGTTAAAACAGTTTTTTTAGCCTTGCCAAACGCTCGGAAGTTTGTATCGGGTCAGTTTACGTTGTCATGGCATGAAAGTATGCCGACATGCACTATGGGCCACAAAAAATTTAGGTTGAGTTCCAGAAAACCTAGTGTGTATACGCGCGTCCTGGTACCAGGCTTCTAACCAGTGCAGATCCCTATTGAGCAAAACGAGTCACGTGAACGGTAAAAATATAGTAACACTACGTTTGTTCAGACCTGGAGGCACATTTCGGTACATTTTCCCACAGCCATATCACAATATTCAGATATGCAGTATATATTAAAACCGCATACAAGCGGCGGAGGAGGAAGGGGAGGAGAAAACTTTATTTAGCTGTGAAACCAAGCTGATTAGCGGGCTGGGTCCTCAGTCCAGGACAAGAGAGTAAGAGGAATTTTCTGCAATTGATAAAATACCATCCAGAGTAGGACAGGATTAGTTCTTTATGCCCGAAAGGCTTGGAAAACAATTAAGTGCTTGTACATATTCGTCGTTTTCTATTCTTGTTATACTGGAAGTCGGAACGTATACCATTTATTGCGTTCGTTAGTGAGTATATCAAGCCTTCAACAGCATAATCATGTCATAACTGTGCGGGTTGAGAGTCAGTTAGTTATGATGACGATGGTTACGATAGAAAATCGGGGCACAAAAGCCGCCTTCCAGTACTCTAAACAAGTTGTCTGCGCCGTTTCGCAGTGGTGTAGCCGAAACATCATTTCATTTGCACGTGAATAAACAACGCACGCTGCGGATATGCACCTTCGCGCACGCAGCCATAACGACAGCCAATTTGTGAACAAGGTACTGTCTGGTTTGCAGCCTGACGAAAATATCTGCACGAGAGTTGTGAGCCTCCCAAACACCCCCAAACTTCCTAATAAGACGTTTGTGACGGTGCAGAAAAATTAATACGTTGTGCACAGAAGAAAACATCGTTCTACTACAAGTCAACAACAACAAAACGAATAGAAGACAGCCGTTCTACTTCCCGCTGTGCGATGCGTGTGTAAGGGCCCGCTGCTTGGTGCGTACAATGAGACTGTTGAGTCTTCATAAGACCATCTCAAAAATACTTTAGGGAAGCCTACGCATTTGGATACTTATAGAGTTGGGTCCGAGCGCTGAACATCGCAACTTAGCTAGAAGGGTGAGTTACACACGATCTCTGCTCTTAAGAAATTGTTCTCTCTCCTTGTGCTCTGCAAACTTGTGCGGAATACATCTTCAAATTATTCAGAGGTAGCAGTAAGCTGGCAAAATATCTTAATGGAAATTTGCTTTTTAATGCACGAAGAATCTAAGCGGGGGCGATTTCTAGCAGAGGCACTGTTTCCCCTCCACAAGCGGAGTGTAGCAGACGACAGCGGCGGCGAGTCCCTAAGCTGACATCAGAGCCAGGGGGCGCCCACTCAAACATCTCACCGCCAATATGCGCAGCGCGCCCGAAGGAGAGAGACCGCGGAGAGAGAGAGTACTGCACATGCGCAGCCCGCGCGCAGCGCCGCCCACCGGAGTGAGAGCGCGGGGGCCGCACACCCGCAGATTTTAAGTAGAGTGTGTTCGCTCTCACCTGGGCACGCGCCGGCGCCAGTGCGCTGCCGCTGGCTATGACGCAACACAATCCACACAATCCAACACAATCCACTTTAATCCAATCCAATCCAAATCCAATCCAATACAAGCCAATACAAGCCAAGCCAAGCCAAGCCAAGCCAATCCAATCCAATCCAATCCAATCCAATCCAATGCCCTCGCGAGAGTTAGTGTTCGCTATCGGAGAGGAGAGGGGGGAGAGTGGAAAGGCTGCGGACAACACAACGGGACGCACGCAGGAAGGACAGGGCCGCCGACAAGAGATGCTCTCAGCGTCGCATCTAAAAAGGGCATCTGACCAGTCAAAAACACCAAGCTATCCTACAAAAGATTACTACTACCAACTGTGGGGCGCAGTCTTTAGGACTTCGTTGATACATTTCTTAGCAACCAAACTGTCACTTGTGCGCATCGGCCACCCTAGATCTGGCACTTTTCCAGCAATTTCCAAAGGAACGCCTCGAGGCTCAGTTAGTTCACCCTTGCTCTTTAACCTTGCCATGAAGAGAAGCTCCCACCACTTCTCTTTACCCGCCGCGGTGGCTCAGTGTCTAAGGCGTTGCTCTGCTGATGCACGAGGTCACGGGTTCGATTTCCCGACCTCGGTGGCCTGCTTTTCTGATGGAGGCGAAAAGCACAAAAACGCCCATGTGTACGAGATTTCGGCCAACGTTAAATAAACCAGGTGTTCAAAATAAATCCGGAGCCCTCCACCACGGCGCGCCTCATCACCTGCGTTGCGTCGCGCGTTTAAACCCAACAATCAATAAACCACCACTTCTCCAAAATATTCCCCATCTCCGATGTGCTTTTAACGCGGACGACCTCATGCTATGGACAACCCATTGGCTCAATCGGAGATCAGGAAGACGCACTTCAAATGGCAATCGACACCGCCCAAAGATATCTCCAATCCAGAGAAACCGTAGTGTGCCTCCAAAAAAGTCCGGTTAGTTACGTGATCAGCAAGAGAACTACGCACAAGACCGCGCACTGAGCACCAGGACCAGAACTATATAATAATCCCCTTGTCCCGATGTCCCCCAACCTGGGCTATTGGACCTCATAATACCCAAAGACGGATCTAGTTAAAAGTTTTACCCTACTTACAGCGCACACTCAACAAACTCGTGCCCATCATCCACCGCGTCTTCAATGTCGCTTCGGACTTTGCGCAAACGAACCTCTACACGTCGTTCAAGCCGTCTCATCAGTGGGATAGGGTATGGCACGCCATACTTGGCCCTCAGACCACAAGAAATACGAAAATTTGACGCCCGCATATGCCAGGCCTACACAACTGATATAAAGCTCCCACACAGCGCAGCAACCAAGAACCTTTTGCAACTAGGGGTCAGAAACACCTGCGAAAAAATACAAGAGGCCCACTACGCATTTCAGATAAAACGCCTCAAGCTTACGCCACGAGGAGAGCAACACTTCTCCATCTGCACTATACAACGTCCCACCAAACCAGAACGAGAATATTCGATTCCCATCATATATTTGACAACATATCTGCGTAGCACCCCTGCCCCGAAACATGCACCCGGTTTTCAACGAACAACGGCGCACGCACGAGATCGCTTAATTCATAAGAGATATCACCATTTCCCATGCACTCAATACACAGATGCACCGCCCTACCCTCATGAGAAGCACATGCAGCGTGGGTCGTTAACATGCAAGGCACATATCTGGCCGCAGTGTCCATTCTCATCACTTCCAATAGACACTTCCGGGGAAGACGCCATCGCTCTTGCCATCACAACGGGCGAGGAATTCCTTACTATCATCATCGATTCTAAGACCCGAGCAGGAACTTTGTAATTTGCCGCGTCTCTCATCCCGCACTGCACCTTCTTCGGCAAACCAGAAAGATTACCAGAACTTCATCGCATTATCTGGTCAACAGGCCACCATTCCATCGACGGGAACTACGCGGCACACGCTACTGCCCGTGCTCATACACACCGGGCCGTTTCCACAGAAGACGAAAACAACCACCGATTTACCTCAAAGCCAGCACCGCTCCACACATACACCGAAATCTTAGCCCACTACAAAAATGACTGCGGCAGCTTCTTCCCATACAAAATCGACAAACTACAAAAACGACTGCCCATACACAACTGAACACGCAACGAAGGAAACACTTTCCGGCGCCTACAAACCAATTCATATCCCCATAACACTCAACTAAACGCTATGTACGCCACCCACTACCCTGCCAACTGTAACTTCGGTCCTGTTGCTTACACCCTATACCACGTGGTATGGGAGTGCCAACAGACCCTTACTCTTGCTTCAAATTCCAACCCTACCTATGAGCAGTGGGTGGAGCAGCTGACCAGCTCCGGGCTCTGGGAGCAGCGCCGACTGGTGGAATGGGACCGGACGGCAAGAAAGCACGAAGGCATCTTAGACTAAGGATGCCTGTCACTGGGTGGAGGCCCTAAGAACATCCTAGTGCTCACCAGTACAATAAATGTTTGTCTCTCTCTCTCGCTCCGAAAAATGCGACTTTTTGTTCGTTCGAACTACGACGGTTATATTTATTGTTGTTATATGCTTTTAGAATGATATTGACGATTACACTAGTGTAATCGTCAATGCATTATCGCAATTTATGCATCTCTGTGCAGATACATGGCCTTGCCCTGTTTCCGCTGGCGTCTCAGCAAAGAGTGCTTACATCTAAACAAAGAGGTTTTTGCTGCGGAAGGGCATAACGGGAATTACGCAAGAATTGGCGTGAAGCGCTAGCATGATTTTCAATCCTGAATAAAGACCGGAGCTTGTTCGGAGCAACACAGCAATCCCGAAAAATGTTGAACGAGAATTAGGATATAAAAATAAATAACAAATATCTCAACCATGCGTCATTTAACAAGGAAAGTACAAAGCCTTGAAACAGCGAACAAGCCCATACCTCACAGAGATATGAAAAGCAGGGCCAGATCCCGCACTGATAACATGCCAACTACGCGGACATTCGAATGCGTACTGATAGGTCGGAGCATAGCTTGGGAAGCTGTAGAACGCTGCTGCCAACAACGCTAATTGCCATCAGATAAAAATTTTTCGTCCCCATGACCGATGGCGGCTGAGTCACCGATAGATCGCGCGGCGAGTCCCACTTCACTGGCGCAGGGGTCACTTCACTGTCCGCAGAAGCCGGATTGTCGTTCTGTGGAACAAATTGCTTCAATTGCACGCCAACAACCGGAGATCGATACGATGGGAGCGGCTGGCCCGGATGCCTCTTGCGTGAATCGGACGCAGAAAATATAACTTCACTTTCGCCAGAGAGTTATTCCCTGGTATCTGTTACTGCAGCCTTCGCATGCTTTGAGAGCCAATATTCTTTGTCGCACGTGCCAAACGCCGTTGAGCATCTGTCTCTAATATGTTCACGCAGGCGCTTTGCGGACATATGTTTTCAAATAGTTGCAGGAGCACAAGTGGCTAACATTCCTCCGGATTGTAGAGGCATCAACGATGTATCTACGGTTTCGTTCGTCTCGGCCGATTCTTTTAAATATGATAGGTAATGCATCTCTGAGACGGATAAGACAACGCATCCTACCTGCGACTTGACGCGTAGAGAACATGGCACCGCTGGCACTACGAGTGCAGGAGGTCAAAAACGACCAAATGTTTTACCATGACAATTGAGATCGCTGGCTTTCAATCTCTCAGCGTCGTTGACGACAAAGTGTACGAGATGCAACCAAGAATAAGATAGGAGCATTTGAGGAGACACGGCAGGCGCCAGAGTGGAGGGAGCGTTTGGGGGGAGGTGATTGGCTGAGTCCACGAGTACTACGGACGTCGCGATGGGAGGAGGTCGATCCCTGCTCAGGCCCGTGGGTCACATCCGCAAGACGAAACGGCCTGGGAGCGACCCTTAAGTGTCTACCCTGCTCCGTTCCTGTTTTATGGAAGGGAGGGGAGGGATATTCTGACGAACGCCGCCAGCAACAAATGGCCATTAGCGGGGATGAGGTCGTTTAGGGCCCCGACCGGGGCATTCTTTTCTGGTCCGCGGTACCGTAGATTCTTTGTTGGCGCAGAGTTCAACAACGACATAGAAATTAGCAGAACGAAGTCAACCATTTTTTCTTGTAGGTGCTGCGTTGCAGTTCTGGCGGAAATTTTTACGAGCTGTAAAAAGGGCAGACCTTTCTTCACGGCTATAAAATTTGGTGTTTCAAATTTCACGTCATAGGAGCTATGGCTGGAGATAGGGCTCTCGAGAAGGAAATACAAGGCCTACTTGAGCATCATACAGCGAGAATATCCTTACGAAGAAAATAAAATCAAAACAAAGACTAGATGTCAATTTAGAGTGGATCAATATTAAGAGCAAGGTCTTACTGAATGAGCATTTATTTCCATGAATGTTTTCGATGTCTCTGTGTATTTTGGAAGACTATGCACAGCACAATACCGGATTCATTTGAAAGATTGTATGGGGAAAATATAAAAATGGGAATGGTTGCAGAGAATGATAAATTCCCAAAAGAAACAAAATAATATACATTTTCTCCGCCTCCCCCACCACAACACACAAAGAAAATATGACTCTGCCTTTTCCTGCAGGAAGTGGTCAGTGCATAAGATTACCAATGAACCCTCGGAATGAGCAAGCGGTCAAGCAGACAAGCCAGTGACCAAGGAGGCCAGTAAGCGAAGTCTCGGCTGGTTAACACAGCGTCCACATCACAACACAGAATCGCGAGGCCTGTTTTGCTGACAGCACTCGCTTTGTTGTTTGCGCTCCCAGAACAATTTCCGTATCTCGTATCCCTAATCAAACTGCAAGAAGACGAGGTTCATCAGGCAGTGTTCTCGGACTTCCGAGCCTACGAAAACGGCCCGGGGTTGTTTTTGTTCTCGACCGCACTTGGCCTCTCGCTCCCCACTCTATCCCTCTCCCTCACTATATCTCTCTAGCAAGTCTTCTTTTCCGTCTGATGAAATAAAGGCTGCTTTTCAGTTAGGTAAAACCTGCATATTAAAGCCATTCATTTCTAGTCTACCGCGAGGGCTTTTAAACTCGCGTAAAATTTGCATAGGAAATCCAACAGGCTCATTGATAAGTGAACAACATTGTCAGTGCGTAGTTGCACGATTCCTGATATGGAGGGAAACAAGGAGAGGGAAAAGCTTTGTCGTAACCTCAGAGCTAGCGAGTCATGAAAGTTAGTTTTTAATAGCTGCAGCAAAAATATCCACGCATACACCCACGCTGAAATATTAAAACAAACGGGTCGGGTTCCGTTGGAGGAATGGTGTGCCGAGCAAATTTTAATAATAATTCCAAGAAAGAGAAGACGCCTCACGTGGGAAAGTAACCGCCAGGAAGAACAGAACTGAGCAGCATTTTCATGCGGAAAGGGAGGCAGCATTATGGGCTGCTAGCAGGAAAGGCTGGACGAGAGAAATATCTGCCACCAACCTTTCGTTTTGGCACCCACCGTGTTGGCGCAGTGGCTGAGGCGTGGTGCTGCTGTGGTTCGAACCGGTTCGAACGGGGTCGCGGTGGCTGTTTTCCTGATGGAGGCGAAAAGGAAAAACGCGCGTGTCGTCGAGATTTCGGCGCGACTGGAGGATCCCCAGGTAGTCAAATCTAATCCGGAGCCCTCCACTACGGCGCGCCTCAAAACCCGGGTGTAGCTTCGGTGCGTTAAACCCCAAAATTTTTTTCTGCTAATGCGCGCAAGGAAAGAACCACCAACCCGAAGAAAACAAGGTGTCGCTACCTATAAACAACATGTCACGCCTAAATCTCGAGCCGACAGAATTCCTTTGAAAAAAAAAAAACATACATTGGGATCCTCCTAAACGACAAAATGAAAGAGGCAAAGTTTCTTGTGAAATCGAATAGAGTTGTTCAATTTGGCTTCTCATTCTTGTTGATTTTTTTTTGACGTTGCTTCAGTTTTTATTTCACTCAGAACTACAAAAGAAAATGAAGGCAGAAGATTCGACGGTGCGCGTAGTGGAAACTGCGAGAAATACACTGGAATCGATAAGAAAGAAGCGGCGATAATGAGGTGGCGGCATCAATAAGCAACAAACCTCGCATTAAAGCCAGGCGTGCCCGAGGTAAATTAACATCATAATGACGGTAGAATTCGTTTCTCCCTATTTCGCCGAAAGAACCCTTTGACGTGACTGGGCTGCTCGGGAGATGGCGACGAAACACTTTTCGGCGGGTGGCACCCATTTTGAGGAGAGCTAATGGAAATGTGTCGTTGGAGACGAGACTGGCCGGGGGAAAGAAGGGGTAGGCCTACTGCCTGAATTTTGGTGGCTGATGTTTTGTTGACAGTGCCAGAGCCGTTCCGAGGAAACATTATGAAGCACCAGGAGTCCAGTTGGCGCGAAAAAGAAAGAAGAGCGGAGAAACATTCCGTCGAACGATGGCTCGTAGCCAAGATTGGTGCGGATTCCCGGCGAAGTTCCTCTCTAGTTCTGTTCTGAAGAAATGCTTTTAGAACTGAAATCGGTGATGTGTTGTAGTTGTACGAACGCACACGCACAACAGACGCGAAATCTTAATGTGAATCAAATTTATAACAACAACGAGAGCTAGGAAAAACGAACGGAGAGAGGTGACGTTTTCTTAGCAACGCACACACTCCAGGAACGCATGGTGTGATGCCTTTGTATGGCGCCCTTCCTCGCCCTCAGTTGCACTGCCGTGATTCTCGTTAAAGACACTGCGACGGCTTCTAGACTTTCAATGGGGAGAAGGATAAAGGGTAGAACCGGTGGGGCAGTTCACCGTCACGTTGTGCACACGGAGTCCTTGTCGAGCAATTTGAGAAGCTGAGAAGACGGAGTTGGTCTAACGAGGGCAGTCATTGACACGATACAGCTCTGTTTGATCGTGCTTGACTTTTTTATACGTTGCAAGAACGAAAAAACAAACAAAGATAGCCACGGAGAAAAGAGTGAATGTATAAAACACAGTTGGATTTTTTATAAATTATCGAAATGACGGGGCCCAAACAGGACGTCCCTCCATCGGCTTGAACAAGCAAGCAAAAAAAAAAAAACCTTCGAAAGTTTAAAGTTCCGCAACCTGAACTTTCATGTTAACCTCCTAAGCATGCAGCAGAAGAGCCGGTTTGCGGATCGATTTCTATCAAGCAGGTTATATACAGTGATTATTCTAAGCGCTCCATTGATGCTTGGGTCTGTGCAACCAAACATCCAATGTACACGGTTACCCACAAGCCCATGCGCATGCATCCTATCCAAAGATGAAGTCACTCGCCGTATTCGGGTCCGGGAGGTTCGAACTAGAGTCGCCGCAACATTTAAAGTACACTGATTCACAAAATTAAATATTTTTGCCTTCTACGTTGGCCTGGGACTGAACTGACCGGAGCCCGCAAGCCATAATTTTGTCAATGACCTCCACGCGTCAATTTGAGACGGGTCGAGAAATGTAGTTGCGGAGTTACGTCCCCCCTTTGGTTGCACAGATACTGGCCGATGCACGAATACCTTTGATACCGGTTTGGGGCATAGAGCTAATGTGGTCAGAGATTATGCGAATAAAATGTCAATAATATTTTCCTATTACATCATTCTTTTCTTTTCAAATAATCTTTTCTTAGCAAAGATGGCTCACGATACATATGAGCCATCGTTGCATGCCTTGATGTGCGAACATATCAGCGTGCAAAGTGACAGTCAATGTAGACTTTAATATCCTCCTGTCGTTGGTAACATTTTAAGCAACTAAAGGTTCTGCACATGTGATGATTTGCGAGAAACATTCATTTAATGGTTATAGCGAAGCATCGAAACAAACCAGAGTAGGCAACAAGCTAGGGTAGGATCAATTAGAGAAATTACATATTTGACACTGTTAAAAACGCAATGAGACAAAAGAGAATCAATTTATGACCTAAAGTTATATCAGGTCCTCTGCGTTCCCAAATATCGAGCTCAGTTTATCTCTGCCATGGAGGCACCAATAAGAAAGCATCGTAATAAGAACTACGAGCGCACGCAAGCGAGTGTTATACCTTGTGGAAAAACATAAACATGGATGAGAAAAATGCGTATATAAGGACTATAAACCGTCCGCAAACGATGGACTCACGGGTCGTCATTGCCTCGTACCCGCCATAAACCCCGAGAGACAAGTGCCATTTCAAGCGTTGGAGGCCCGTTTATTTGCCGTGCCGAGATTGCCACCCCGCAATCATATCCGCGCCTGCTTGATGATGATGACGATGAATAACTTTATTGTCATTATCATCGCCAAGCTTAATGTTGAAGTTCGGTGCAGCTGGATAGGTTTTTAGCTGTAGTGGTGCTAAGCTAACGCCAGAGTCGACAAACGATCGAGCGTGCATAAATTAGAATGTCGAGGACCCTTACGATTGAAACGCCACCGTGGGTTGACTCTGAAGTTGTTTTGTGGCAACGAATGAGATTATTTTTCCTAGTGTTGATGATTTGTGTCCCGAGGTTACGGAGCCTGACAATCATGCACGATCATTGAGAGATAAGAATTTTTAAATTTCCAAATAAGAAAATAAGAATAAAAACAAAAAAAATGTTTGATTTATTTTCGATATTTGAAATATTCGCAGGATCATAATGCTCATTATTGGGACGGTTTTCCCAATTACAAGAACTTTCCATGCTTAAACATTAGCTCAGTGTTTGGTAGAAAATCTCATCCGGAAGAACTACGTAAGTTAGCGATAAAAAAAAGGCCTCAGTAAAGTATTTAACGACGTAGGCTTCCCCCTCAAGACGTAAGCGCAAAAAAGCGCATGGGATTATTTCTTGCGTCGAATAGTACGTTTCCTAACTGCCATTCATCCATTGAATGAGGTTACTAACAAGTTCAACAAGCTCTAAAGTTGGTGTTACGTAATGTTTGCTTTAGCTGTGGCTATTAGGTTATATAATTGCGATTTGAAACGAATGCATAAATATTCAAAATCCATTACGTGAATGTAATGCGGTTATTGAGCTTAGGGGTCGCCTTGATGCCTTTCCCGCCTCCGGCATTAATCCTAAAAAAGCCGTAAATCGTGATTGTATTCATGTAAAATTATTATATAGCAGCAAGATCACAATAGTTTTCACCGTTGGTAACTCTGGTTTACTTTCTTCCCCGTAACCCAACTGTGTTTGCTGTGGAGCACTCTTTACAGGCATCTCTGTATTTGGGGCAACTCTGCAAAAAAAAAAAAAAAAAAAAAAAAACGCCATTATCACACGTGCACTTTCGAGGTTCATTGCGACGACGCTCTTTGACTTTTCAAGTCTTTTTAAGCGGAGCCTGGGCATAGTCCATCTTAACGCGCTTTTAGAGTTTGCACTTCTATTTGCCCGTGGATGCCAAATGGGCACTGGTCAGAAATTGTGGCTGGTGCCTTCGATTGACAAGCGAAAATCTGGAAAATTTTTTTTTACAACGGGAAAATATTGTCTTGTCTGGACATAATTAGGAGTGGAACAAAGAGAATTCGTTTCACCACCGCTTTATTCTTGCTTTGAGAGAAGGTTATTGCAAAAAGCGCAGGTGTAATAAAATCCAAGTATACTTCACCGCATAAGGGTATTCAGCCCGTTTTAGTTTCATTGTCAGCTTTATAATTGGGGATTTATTTAGGATCTTGGTGTTATTCGAGTACTCATATATGAAAAGTGCAACAACTCTTGCTTCGCTGTCGTTTCGTTCGTTTTCTTGGGGTTCGTTTTCTAACAAAGCGACGTACGTACCACCGCGAGTCTTCCCGTGCACACTGACAGTTACGGTATTTATGGAGGTGCACCTTTTTTCACGAACACGAAACAGCGCACCACTCACTGCCTCAACGTTGTGCCATGATCTCCCCCAAAACTTTGTCAGGCATTCTTTTTTGAAAACACCGATGTGCTACAATCAGGTTTACACATGTGGAAGGTCTAATGTGCCCTGTGCATGGCGACACGTTTATCGCTTCCCAAAAAGTGCATTCAACGAGCAGCTGACACTAAGCGCCTCAATGTAGACGACACGAAGGAAGTTGCGAAGCTTCACCGGGTGCTCCAGGTTCTACAGCGCCTAGGACGGAAGTCCGTTGATCTCGACGCTCGCCTCTCGAACGGGCTCGGCTCGGAACTGTTCATTAGGTAAAACCCGAGATCGTTTGGAAGCCGCCAGAACATAATGACGCGCAGAAGGGACGCATTGGAGAACCGGGAGAGCAGAAGGCGGAGATGGAAGACGCGGAAGGACGTACGCGCTGCTCTCGCTCTCAATTTCGCGAACAAAGCCGGAAGCACCGAGTTCAGCTAAAGTTTGGGAAAAGGCCGGGGGCACGTGCCCCGGCGACCACGGTACGCATTGAACTCCGGGCAGGCTGCTCCGACGTATGGCGACGGATCCGGAAGGAGAGCGGAGTGGCGCGGGGGTGAAAGATGCCCATCGCTTCCAAACTTTTACATAAAGAGTACACGTAGGTGGCGGATGGGAACGCAGGAAATTCAAGGTTTTCTCTGATGACGGAGAAAAGAAAATCAGAAACTTCTTGGTGAACAATAGCTTCCAATGCACTGTGGGCTGGGGAATGTTTACATTATGTTTACGAGGTCTGGTGTATTTGAAAACAGGCGAGCGATGTACGTGTTTTGTTGCTTGGGTTGACTTTTGTGGTGCGTATCGCTTACGACGTTAAGTGAGGCGCGGAAGCTTGCGACAAAACTGGTTTTCACAAAGGTTCTCTCGCACGGACGTTCACGTTTCATAACGGATCATCGAAGAATGCAAGGGATCGAAATCCTATAACTTCTCCCTTCGTGTTTTTTATCATTAAAGACACTAGTACTGACGGGTGATACCGAGGTCCAAATATATTTTTTCCCCTGAAGTTTGTATAGAACTTCCGTCAACATTACAATGAAAACAGCGTCCTGCTGTAGAATACAAACGGGAAGTAATCTGTTCGAAATACTGTGGGGCTATGATGTTACAATTTATCGTAATAAGTACCATCGACAATAAATTTAATTACTTGCTCAAGCGGTTTTTTCGCTGAGAAAGACAATTTGGCTGCGCCCGTCATAAAATATCTTGGGAAAGCAGCTCGCATCATTCTCATAAAGTTGTGTTCAATACATCAACATGGGTATATGCTACTATATGGGTACGTAACAGATTGCTAGGCTTCAAAGTATGTACACATAATTCATCGTACTCGACAGATGTCTCGTGATCGACCTAAGTAATTTTTGATTGATTGATTGAACTTGAGTGACACTGATAGAGCGGATTAGCCATCGTACAAAGGGTTGTTGAATGTGGGTGAGCTGATTCCATCTGCAAAGGACATCTACGCTTGGGTGTCTTAAGACGTGGGTGTGAATTGTCATCGCCACCCCTTTCTTTTTAAGCCATTTCCTTTCTTATTTCTGTTACTATGGCGAGGAGCCTTTTCCAATGACCCTTGTTAAGCCTATGTTTATGATTAACATTTGGCAGCTATAAGATCATCTTAACAAACCTGCCAGGCAAAGTCCAAACTCATTGTACGTAAAGATTGATGATGATGACTGGATGTTTATCGCGCCAGGCCAACTAGGGCAAAGATTGATAAAACAGTGGTTATGTATGAAGGATGAAGATCTAAACACTAAAATTACTCAACAAGAATGAAAGTAGAGTCAGTAAAACACAATGAGGATGGCTGGTGTAGAATGCCTGGATGTGATTATGCGTGGTATGAAATTAGACCCAAAAATTTTACCTCTGCTAAATATTTAAAAAGACGCCTGGACAGAAAACATGGGATCGTCAGGGAAGAAAAGATTGGGTTATGGGATGTGTAGTCTGTACAATTGTGGGAAGTGTTTCCGTCGTGTTGTGTGAAGTGCCTTGCATTGAAAGAGTATGTGAGCTATGGATAGGCCCTCTCTGCACCTGCTACGCAGAGGTCTTGAAGACCCTGTGAGCAGATACGAGTGTGTTGCATGGGTGTGGCCCATCTGTAATCGAGCCAGGGTAACTTCATTGTGTCGATTGTGTGTGTCAGTGGGGTATGCTCTCAAGAGTGGCTTTATAACGTGTAGTTTGTTCTCTCTCTGTTCACTCCAGTGTGTTTGTCAGGTTTTCAGAAGTTGTTTTCTGATGTGTGGCTTCATGTCGGGGTAGGGTACAGTTGTTAGGTCAACTGTTGTATTAAGTGCAGCAGCAACGGCCATTTGATCTGCGGTCTCGCTACCTGCGACCCCAGAGTGACCTGGCACCCAGCACACGGTCACTTTGAGGTATAACGCATATAAAGACATAATGGTGTTAACCAGAAGATTGGCTACATGGTTTTTAGAAGATTTTTCTGATGACAATGTCCGCACAACACTGAAGGAATCAGTATAAATTATGGACTGTGGAATTTTAGTGCGGAGGATATGGTTCACGACAACAAGTATACCGTAAGCCTCGGCCGTGGAGATACTAGTGTAAACATTCATGGTTTTACTACCTGCCAAGTAAAGTCAACCTCATCGTACGTAAAGTTGCGGGTGCCGTGGGATTAACTTAGACCTCAGAGTGTAATGCTGTCTTTAGTTCATAGCGTCGCATACCCTCGTCCACCCCCTCCCGCTGCGCCGCCTACAGTATGGTTGGCCCACTTAGCAACAGTGACGCCGTTGTTAGAGCTTCATCGTACACCTGTAAACTTTAAGGGGTGAGGGAGGAGGGGTATAGGACAAAAGGCAACAAGCCTTACCTTTATCATTGATGTCGTCTTTCCTCAGGGGCTCCTCGTAATAATTCCCGCTGTACATTACCGTTTCGTAAATCCTGCTGTCTTGTTACTGAAGCCAGACATCTTCCATAAGCCTCCTCGAAGCTTGTTAAGAAGGATCCTACAAACTAAGAAATAAGACGGGATTACTCGCTAATACCAAGATCAAGCCACAAAGATTGTCAGGTTTTTAAAACCAATATACCTTTAAATGAAATAAACCTAATCTGAGGCTGCTTTAAACTTCATTGTCATGTTGTATGCTTCAGCAAATATGCTACACGCCAACTCAACAAATTTTATTTCACTTCCCCGTCTAAACTGCTCAGAATAAGGTGTATTGTAATAAGTCAAGAACACAAGTGTCAGCGTGACACTTGCAAACACGGCGAAAAAGAACCTCAAGAAACGACAGGCAGGAATGAGAACGAAGCTTCGCTGCCAAGGCCTGCCACAGCCACTTTTTTTACAGGGGCTGCACGGGGCTCGTTAGGGCAGCATTCTTAGGTTTACGATCGGCCGTAAATACCAACCAGGATACTGCTATCCTTTGCTCCGTCCACGGTAAGGAATCAATCACGAAGAACAAGACGTCGATCATCAACACGGAATTGTTGTTCAATAGGTTCCAAACGTCACCCACGCCCAAAATGAGCCTTCCATTCCTTTCCAAGCATATAAAAAAGCACGACTACAATCCCTTCAGCGAGTGGATGGGATGATCGGGTACACACAACGGCGCATTGCACAAAGGCTTCAGGGTAAATATGGTGCGGGTCTTTAATTGAGCGTGTGAAAGAAAGCGTCGGGGACACGTATCATGCTGTGTGCGAGAGCTCAGACAATAATTGCGATACCGGTTAGTTTGAATGCGATGTCTCCCCCGAAGCTCCTTACGGTGGTCTTTAGTCTTCATCCACGCCCGAATGGGAATGGCGACCCGATCAATACGGGCGCTGAGGAGAACTGGAATATTGTCCCCGCACGGCGTCCGTTTGCATCTGACGTGAACCCTGATGCGCGTGCCTGGTCCCCCATTGCTCACGGTTGTGGATAGCCTGAAAGAGCTAACAAAGGTTACTCAGAGAAATGAGCTCGTTCCCGTCACAATCCCTTTTAGTGCCGGCGATAACCGTGGAGGGCGGGACCGCCGAAGGGGAAGGGCGAGGGAGGAAGTAGAGGCGGGGGATGCCTTTGTGAGCCACCCTCCGGTCACTGTTCGAGCAGGGGCTCCGATAAATTCGGAGCCCGGAATGGTCGTTACGTTCGTGGTTGTTTGGCAGACCGGGTCGCCCTATTGTTCGGTGTTGAATGCGTTCGTTTTGCGTGTAAACGACTCTCGACAAAAATGCAGGTGAGGAAATTGTATGTAGAGCACCTGCACTTACAAATTGTACTACCATACACGCACTCACACAAGCGCTCGAGTGCGTACAGGAACGCGCAGGACACATCAATACAAAACTCGCAAAGACCACCATGCTTATACAACACCAAAAGCCCCCGCGTGCACATAAGAAGGTAGAAAAGCACACGGCAAACACGCTCATCCCTACACGCCTACACAAAACGCGCTCGACATTTTTTTTTTGTTTTGTTAACTGCCGGGCGGTCGCCGCGAGGGCCGCGATCACGTGCGGGCACTCGGCAATTTCTTGGTATTTTTAACGGCGGACAGGAAAGATTACGATTTGCTAAACAGCTTCGCTGTTAAAACAAGCTCTGTTACAAACGTAAATTATTTAAGAAGTGCCTAAATTATTTACGAAAGTAAACTCACGGTAAAGTTTGCAGGTACCTTCTTTTTTTTTAAGGAAAAGGCGCGAGGGAAACGATGCATTTTGCTCAAATTCCCGTTTTCGAACTTCAGAGCTACTTAAATAGGAGCAACGAGAAGGATTGCTCAATGACGTACGTAACTTCCGTTTTTTCCTCTGGGGTGAACGAATGAGAACTCCTGCATGCCTGTTAAAAATGGTGCTGCTTTTCGAATAGAGAGAGAGAAGGCTCTTTATTGAAAAAAAGCAGAGAGTTTTGCCGGCGTTTGGAATCGCCTACATGCTTCTCTGCTAGGGGTCGGGGATGTAGGGAAAACAGGCCCTAGAAAGAGGTGGGCAGAAAAAAAAAACACTGGCGTGGCTTGACGGGCTTGACGGACTATTTTGTAGATTGTGGTCACAAAATTCACGAATTTTGAAATGTGGCCAATGTCCTACAAATATGAAAACAAACTTTTTAGAGCCTGACGCTGCTTTGAGGGGCAAGTCCATGGTCGTAGGATGGTCTTCAAAGTTACCGGCCCTTGATCTAGGCGTTCAGTATCTTAAAAAAAACTGGATCTTGGTGCCAAGTACGCTACACATTCTAGTAAAATATGTTCAACGGTTTCTATGGAAGAACAGTTATCGCAGTACGGGTTGGTCGTCAGTCCGAGGCGAAAAAGGTAACTGTTGGTGTAGGCCGAGTTCAGTCGTAGGCGATGATATAATGTCTCCAGCCTACGAGGGAGCTGTCTTGGAAGTCTTGACGTCAATTAAGGGTCAATCGCATTCAAAAATACTTCGTTATTCGGTTCGTTGCGCCATAGCCGGTTTCTTTCAGTTACTGCAAAGCGATGGGCCATGGTAGAAGCGTCTGTTTTTGTAAAGTACACTTTGCGGTATTTCCGGGGGTTAAGGCCCATACGGGCCGCTTCATCGGCTTTTTGATTTCCAATAATACCACAGTGGCCAGGTATCCATTGCCATTTTATAGAGTGTCCAGCAATGCAAGCGAGGTGGTGAAGGTAGGAGATATCGGAGGCTGCGGTATGGTGAGGGAAAGACCAGCTCCTCCTTGACAAAATTAGCAGAGCTGCCTTGGAGTCTGTAAACATGCTCCACTGATGTGGCTGGTGGCGGTCTTATGCTAACACACGTGGCAGGTAGCGAGCCAAACGGCGCGCTGTCCTGTGTTATACCCAGCGGCCTACTGGATTGGAAAACGATACCCGCCATGCTCGGTTATCATCTGTTAGGCGACGGGTACCCCTAATGCTTACCAGAATAGGTAGCCATGGCACCGAAAAAGCAATCAAAAGGAGGTACATTGGGAACTTTTTGTACGCAAAAGAAGCAGCGAAACTGACTCGTTTAATCGCATGCGCGCTTCTATGACGCTGTGTATACTTGGCACATTCCGCCGCTGCCAACCACTTTGCCACCATAGCTAAGGAGGAGAGGTGACTTTCTTATTTAACTCACTTATGTTTTCCGAGTTATGTTCAGTTCATTTGTAACGCTCAGTAGAAATGCACATATATTACCCATAATGAAAAAAAAAAATATGAAATAAGTTTTGGTTAAGCCTAAAGCGTTCACAACGTGTGTTGTTATACATTGGTGTACACGGGTATTCACACATCTGATCCCAAAGTTCCATTTGATGTACCTGCTAAAATTACAAATTCTAAAATTGCAAATTATACACCACCGTGTTTTGTTGATGCGCTCGTTTAATCTGCGGCGCGGCCAATGGTTTTTTGCGCCTTGCACTCATTTGGCGGCTTCGCTGTCCAATCACGCTCAGATCTTATTCGGGTGTTATTTTTTCTACACAACCTTTGAGTTGTATCGGCGCAGAGAAGACATTTTGAAATCTGACAACTTGCGCGGCCAGTGCAACAGAGTTCCTGCGCAGTGTTGTCGTGCGCACTGGCGCATGCGCACACGGTATTGAAGACCCCAAAGAAGGGTTAGGTGTGATGCGCGTGACGGTGTAGTGCTGTTGCCTCATTTGGTAATGTGTCTCCGCTCCTGTAGTAATTTGTGCTAAAATACTTAACACTCCCACAAATTCAAAACACTGCTGGGCATCCTAAAAGCACCTCATCTTTTCTCAAGCTACGCTCTGTAGATAACTTAGTACTCGAAGGGCACCGGGAAACATGTGCATAACGCTTTCGGGTGGTTCTACTCGAAGTAGAATCGTTGCTGTAAAGTTCGCCTAGTTGGGACACACAATGAGCCGGATTCCGAACGTCACAGTCGAGAAAGAGACTAATTGGATGCTCGAGCTGTCAAGTTCAGCGTCGCAAGTTGCGTCAGTACTGGGCGCTGCCTAGGCTCCGCTGCATTACTCAGCGTCGTGGTCCTCTCACTAAACAGAATGAGTAATTTAGAATTCGCCTCCCGCGCCTTTCGTGATTTTTTAATTTAGGCCAAAGTTCAATAGTTAGCGACGCCAGGAACGATTTGCGTTCACTGTAACCGGTTTTAAGAGTGGCCGCGTCCTAAGGTGTAACTGCCACCCAGTAGACAGGCTGTCAAGCTTGATTGCGGTTTATTACGTTTCGCCGCCCCCCTCCGCCATCCTCGCCTCCGTTGGGGTAAAAAGAAAAAGAAAAGTAACTCCGATGCCAGGATAAATACGGCCACGTGTGAAGTGGTTTCTCCTACCCGCGTTTCTTATTTTTGCACTGCTTTCTTACGGAGTAAAGGATGTACAAGTCCCTATTTATAGGAGCACCTTTAGGGCGCACTGTGGCGGGAAAACTGCGGGATTCGAAAGTTTGGGGGATCTTTTTATTGTACTTCTTGTTACTAACTGCTCCAAAAAAGTTAAAGCTTTGCTCGGAAAGTATCATTGGATGACAAAAGGTTAGCTAGAACAGGAAGCGCAATAGAAAACAAATAATAGAGCATCACAGAGAAAGAAATCTACCGCAATGTGCGGGTGCTTCGCAGGATTGCTGCAACGTCAGAGCTTATCTCCTAGAGAACATTCAAACCAAAAAATGACAGAAATGAAATAAAATTATGCCTTCGAATGGTAGGGAGAGATACAAGCTCCAAGTCACTTATTGTTTCGAGCTGCACCGGGCGCCATTAAGCACGCGCGCCAGGCGACTGGCCAATTAGACAGATGGTATAGTGAGGCAACGGCAAATAATTAAAAGTAAAAAGCCTCAGCCTTGGCCAATTAGACAAGCGAATTACGCTTGCTGTGGCTGTGTTTGCAATAAGAACTCTCTTACACCTCTCCCCCATCCCCCTATTTCAGCGTATACGGCGGCTAATAAATATGGTTGGTGGATTACATCGTCCTCTCAGGGACCGGTCCAGACAAAGCGCCTGCATTAAGGAGAGGCTGGAAGTGACGCTGGCGAGTGCTGTTACCAGAACGCATTGGTGGTGACACGGCTGTATAAATGTCGACACTCTCCGGGGCTGCCGCCGCCGCCATGCGGTGTAACAGAGCCGGTCATAATGAACAGTCGGTCCACGCGCTAAGCGCTTTGGCGGCGAGCGCCATTCGAGTGCGAAGATAATGATCACATTTTGACGCCGCCAAATAATGTGAGCGCAGAGAAAGTCGGTTTGTATAAACCCATGCGCAACGCCTGGTTACCTCCTGGTTCAAATTTTTATATCGCGCTTGCTCATCGTGTGTTTTTTAAAGGAAAGTCTGCGTAACGATGGTTGAATGTGAAGAGAGTAACTGTAACGTGTTAGCAAAAATGAGTCTGTTCCCTCGCACTAAGTATTTTGAGATGCTAGTTTCAATGGTATTGGTTTTTTTCACTGGTCATCAGTAGATATGTAGCACCGTATTCTGGGATGTAAGTTTGAAGCAAGATTTTAATCCTTACACCTTAAATCTTGCGCCTTAAATTTGTAACATTCGATACGACAGGACCGACAAGCAAATGAAAAACAAAACATACGTGTTGCTGCACAATTTTATGAGTGATCCGGGTTTCGCCTACAGTTATATCGACACTTACATTATTTAGTGACAACGCATCGTATATGATGTAGGTAAGCAACAATGCTTCAAGATGTGAAATCGAACAGAGGAGTGGGCGTTGCGTATTTCCCCAGCTGTAGCAGCTGTTGCTGACTGTCATGCTACGGCATCAACAAGAGTGCTTCTATCCGAGCGGCGAAACGACTGGATGATCAAAAACAAAATTTACCCCCGCTTCATTATCAGCAATCAGCGCTCGGCCTCTAGAACAGCCTTAGATGTTTCCGCCCCCACAAGTTGTAACCGTGGTGCGTGATATTACGTGCCAACTGAACATTCCAGCTCCTCCCTGAAAATTCTCCGCGTTTTAAGTATCACACAAGAAAGATAGAGCTCCTACTAATTTATAGACTGATGGGTGAGAGTCAGCTACATAATCTACAATCTGAATGTAGTTTCCTTCGTCATGCCCCACCTTGAGCGCTACGCTTAGCTAGAGAACAACATCTACGGTTACAGAACTTGCAGCCCTTGCTTCTTTGGCATTTCATGTTTGCTGCTTTCGCATTTATAGCAGCCAAAACGTAAGTGTTCGTTCTCTACGCACTCTCGGATAGCACAAAAGTGCCTAGCATGTTTCCCGAAATATCTGCCTGTGTCTCAAATTTTCACTTCCAAGCACTACCGACCGAATACCACATACAACTTAGTGGCTCTCTACAAATTGTTAATTGGCAACGTCAGGGTGGATACTGTCGACATCAATGGCACATGGCCTACGTCTGCAAGAAACACCAAAACTATTCATCGGTAAAGTTTGTTCACTTCCTGCATCCTGTTTTAATTGGTCAATTCAGTGATCTACTCGGGCTGACGCACCTCATCAACATTCTCCCCTTCATTCTACATACCCTCACTGTGTCTTCAGAATTAGCATGACGAAGCGATTACAAAATAATTTGCAGTTGAATGGTGCCTATGCGGTACACTTCCATTTCCAGGTGGGGCCACTTTCCAATGTGCGCTAAGAGCAGTATTACCTCACTTGTAAGTGTGTGTGATTGTCAGCACCCAGTGTCTTTGGGGCGGCCTTATTCTGTGTCTCACACTGAAGGATGTATTAGGTCCGTGGTCGTGTCCTTAACATGTATCACGCGCCACATATCTGCGAAGCGCAGAACAGGACTAGCCGAAATAAATAAATAAATAAATAAATAAATAAATAAATAAATAAATAAATAAATAAATAAATAAATAAATAAATAAATAAATAAATAAATAAATATTCTGTTTCTTAATGCAGATGTTCTCATTCGCCCTGTAAAAGCACGTGCTGGCGTATCAAGCGAGATGTATTCGCTTGATGAAGATAGGCAGTCTTATTAAAGTTAGTTCTCTCTCACTCTTTTCAGCTAGCGCAAGAAAGAGGCGCGGGCTTATTCCCGAGCGAAAAATGCATGCCGCTCCGCTAACGACGCATTACCGCAGGGCAGGAGATTTTAAAATGATGCCCTGTAATGCCATCTCGTCGGCGGGCAAACGAGACTCGCAGGCTTGTCAAACGCCGTTGCGCGCACTTGAGTCTCCTCATAAGCTGTGTTTCGCGTAAAATACGAGAGTATTTTCCAATGTGCTTGCGCCATGAAGGCGTGTTCTTCAAGTCAAGTTGTAGTAAAGGGGGAAAAAAATCGGAAGAAAGGGCTGCGAAGAACTTGTAATAGCTGAGAGGGGCTAACGCTTAAATTTAGCAAATAAATTTGAATGAAGTAACTTTTTTGGAGCTGCCTTGTTTTTTAGTCGGTTGATTGAAGTTGATTTCAACTTCAAGGTACGTAAAAACATTAAGTGGGAAAAAAACACAGAATTATGCGCAAGAAGTGTTTGTAAACGCCGAAAAAATTCCCCTTGGTATTATGACAGATCACGGCCTTCAGCCGCCAGTTTTAATGAGTGTGGATATCAGCCCTGCTTCGTGCATTCTACCAAGCTTTACACGTCATGTTATCTTACACTTTGTAAATGAGGAGAAAATGTCGCTTATTGAGGACCTCCTAATGTTTCTGATGTGTGCACCTTCTGCTGTGGACACAGGGATGCTTCGAAGTGCGGACACACGCAGATCACGTGTGTGCTAGATTTCTTCGCGTGACTCACAATGGAGATTAAACAGAATGGGTGGTACAGCACTTTGAGTCTTGAAGAGGTTACATCCATGTGTAAAAAAAAACTATGATTGTTTCCCATTTGTCATTTCTTATTACGAATTTTCGGAGGACACAATTAGCTTGATGAAACTTGGAGGGGCTACAGTTTGGTTCCGGCAGACGAATATGCAACTGACGTTCGCGGCGCCTTAATGATGCGGCAGGAATGGCCAAGGAGCGGAGGCGTTACAATGTTGTATTGAGAGTGCGACTCACAGATCCATAATGTTTTCTGAGATTAAACTTCCCGCGGGTAGGTAGTGGTTTGAGCAGTCTAACGCAACGGGATTTTTTCGGTATAGTTCTGCTAAAACACGAGTCGCAACCGTTTTCTGTAGCCATACACCCTGCATAGATGCCTAATTATTAAAAGCAGACCGCTATTTCTAATTGTTAAAACTCCATGTTGAACTAATTAAGACAGGTAAATAAAATTCTGCGTAATGATTCAGCCGTCGTAGCGGCCAATATAACATTATTTTTTTTGTAGGATATGCGTGAGATTGACAGCCAAAGCTCACGCATAACAAAGTTGGCGTTGCTGTGAAGCGTATTTCGCTGACACGTCCCCACAAGAAGAAATTCCTAGGAGTCAGCCACATACAGCTTCTATGTCCAAAAAAAACCCCGTCGAAATTGTTGTTCCCGGTTACAATTGAATTTGAATCTTATTGCGAGTGGAGCCTCTGAGAAGATCAGAAGTAGCTGCGACAGGAACCTAATGGGCCTCCACAGGGCCTCCAAATTCCCGTGCAAGCCGTTGCGAATGAGATGGGCGAGGCATCCATCTCACCCAAGTGCGGTCGTTCAGTGGAGGGGCCGAACCCAGTGACGGCGTCGCAGACACTTGTAGCAATCCAGGCTAAAGTTTCAGTGTTAATAAAAGCTGGTGAAAGCTGGTCTCCGTTCGGCTTGCAATTCTATCAAGCTGACCGGGAAACACCTTCGCGAGACGAGTAGCGGAACTTCGCCGCTGTTTTATCGCCTGACCTGTAATCAGGTAGCCTAAGCCCTCTAAGCTGACTCATTCTAGAGAGCTATACTTCTTCCCCAAAGCGTTCGTGGCGCTGGTAGTTGGGTCTTTGAGTTCTTTCGTACTTCTCGTGTTCGCTTCCTCCGGCCAGTACACTGTCAAAGCGGTCACGTCGTGCCTCCATGGAAAGGTCTCGCTCATAGTCGGCCACGAGCTTCTCGCTCCGAGCTTCCAGCGCAGACAAATGACATATCGCAGGGTATTGCCCCCACTCTTACGTATGTTCCACGGTTCCAGGTGGTTCCCATAAAGCTGAGCATTGCTCGATGGGCTTGTGGGAAACAAATACTGGAAGACAGAGAGTGGACACAAGTCACGCTATCGGGACATGCTTTTTCTCTTTTCAGGTGCAACCAGGCACTGGAAAACCGCGGGTTCTCTTCAGCAACGCCGAACAGTTTGATGGTTGTGAGGTCGTAGGGAAATCTATCGTTCCCGATAACTTTGAGGGAAGTGAACAAGAAAGGGGACTGGGAGCGGGAATTAACAAGTGTAAGGGAGATCAAACCTTTATTTGTTCATTTTTTTTTGGGGGGGGGGGGGGGGATTAAGTGTAAATTCCACAGGTTAAACTCGAGGCTATTTGTGACTTCTTTAAAAAGTGATGTGCTAAAGATTCCATTTGTCATAATCGTGCTTCGGTTACGCCTCGATTGGGGAGTAGTTGCTTACATGTCGCCCCATTCTGCGGAACCACCCTTCCAAGTCATTACAAAGAATTGTTAGATGAACACATTTAAAGCAAAACCGCTACGCGGCTATGTTGGCGAAAGCACAGGCCGAGCTGGCGTCCCCGAGCATCTGCAAAACACGCACCACACTGATGTAAGCACAAAATGTTCTGAAAATTCGACACCTGCCGGAAAAGCGGCTTCAAACTCATTGGCAAAGCAGAAGAAGCCACAATGGCCGTACATGGGCCTGTACACATGTATGCTTCAAGGTCACGTAAGAGCAACAAGGTCTATTCAGCACTTTTCCTTGAGAAAGGTACATCTATTCTCATACATGGTATTGCTCCTCCTGCAGTAAACAGGATGCGCTGCTGTTAGCCTACTACTAAAGTACGGGAGTATGCTGAACTCAATTTTTCCCCCTTCGCACGGGAACCTCAATGGCTTTAGTGCCGCCAGTATTCACCCCTACTTTTCGCGGTTGGCTTCCCTTTCCCGTATTTCGCCCCTCTGCGCTCGCGTCATAATTGATGTCCTCTCGGCGGGCCGTTAATGAAACGCCCCGCGCCGCCATGAAGGGAGGGACGCTCCCTTATGCTTTTTATGCTTTTCTTTTTTTTTCTCTTCCGGGCGTAAACCACCTTAATATTTAGAGCAGGGACGCGCCATGAAAAATACGTCATGGACTGAAGAAAGGATAAGCTTGCACGTGCAAGCACTTGGGTCCAGAACAAAATGTTGACACTTTTTCTCTAATAACTCACCACATTCCGCGTTCCTGTGGTTATAGCCCACTGACTCGTTGCTTGCTATCTCCATTACGTTGTGCTGCCCCCGTCGTCTCTCCTTTGTATTGATCTGTATGTTATAACGATTCCACCCCCCCCCCCCCCCCGTTCCCACACCCGGCGAAAAATGTAAAAGACGAAAATTGCGACTTTCTAGGGAAGGGAAAGGCGACACGCGAGAGGAATACGGGAATGAAACCAACGCGCGCCTTCCTTGGTCACCCCGCACTTTTCCGCTCTCTGCTCCCCCACTTTCCCGTTATTTATCGCCTAGCCGGAACTGGGCCTCCGCGTATATGGCGAAAAGGGGAGCGACGCCTAATCGCTCCGGAGTGCCATCTAGGCTACAATTTTTTAGCCAAAAACCTTTCGACCCTGCGCATTTCTGACTTCTCGGGCGCCGATGACTGGACTTTACATTGCCCTTTTCCTGCTCACTTCTCTTTTTTCTCTCTATATATTTTCGTCTCTCCGTCGCCCTCACCCGCGCCAACATTACTTATATCGCTCCGTGGTCACGTGGACGTCAATGAGGAGTACGATAGCCTCTTCACAGTTCCGCTGCCTTCGCCGTGACTCTCATGAGTCCGCACGCTACCCTTCATAGTTCTCCTAAAGGCCCAGTGCTTCCAGGCAGCCCCAAAAACGGTGGCGACCGCTGTACAGGGCAGAGAGAAAGCAATATAGATACATAGATAGATAGATAGAGACATAGAAGAGATGCAAGATAGAGAGAGAAGAGAAGAGATGAGAGAAGATAGAAGAGAAGAGAGTAGAGATAGAAAGAGAGAGAAGATCAGATAGAGAGAGAGAGAAAGAGAGGATAGAAGAGAGAGGATGAGAGAGAGAGAAGAGAGAGAGGGGAAAGAGAGAGAGAGAGAGATAAGAGAGGGAAGCAAGAAAGAGAGTAGAAGAATATCCTCAGAGAGAAGAAAGAGGGGTGAGGAGGAGGAGAGAGAGAGGAGAGGGAGGGAGCAGGAAGGAGGGGAGTAAAAATTCCGGTCGGGTAAAAATTCCGTCCAGAGGCGGTGGGGTGAGGAGAGCAGGGGGCGGAGGGCGGGAGTTACAAAATCTCCGGTTTCGGCTGTTCCATTCCTTCCGCCGGTTCGACACACAGTCTGGGACTGGCGGTAAATTCTATTGTTTTTTTAGCAATACGAGACCTTTAAAGTAATGACGGCAGCATAATTTTCAATAGCTGGGCTATGTGTGGCGCCGTAATTCTGTTCAGCATTGGGTCAAGTTTAAAGGGGACATGCCGACAAAATACAAGTTTGTTTTATTCAAAAGATTTGGTGTTTAACAGTGGCCCTAGCTTTTGTCCAGGAACAAACGATGCTTCAGTAACTGAGAAATTAATCAATTTTAGGTTAATATATTGATTCTCACGCTAAATCGTGTTTCGTGACATCGTAACATCGTGACATTTGCGATGTCGTAACTAGTACAGGTCATCAAACGAACGTTAGTGCGCCGTTTAGTCTTTAGCGGACTCCGCAATCGTCTTGTTCACCGTTGGTCCTCCTAGATGGCACCACCATACTGCGCGCGGCCGCTTTCTGTCTTTGCTTTGTTTCTGACCGTATTCGCACCTGGCTTGTGTTTGTTACGGTAGATTGTACTCGTTTCGTGAAACATGAGCTTGTGAGTCGATAAACACGGTTGCATAAGACATTGTCGCCCAAGCTTATCGCCCAGTGTCGTCTGAAAAAACCCCAAAACGTCGGAATGCTTTGCAACTGTAACAAGCCCGTTGCGCGCAGTACCAACAGCTACGCACTGGTGCTTGTATGTTTACGTTTACTTTCCTAACTTCCATTGGAGACGTCGCCATTCTTACTGCTATAAAATGAATGGGCAATTACATTTAGGCAATAATACCTCGTAGTACAAGCTTATAAGTTCTGCCTAACATGCGTTTGCAATTGCCGGCCTCAGCGAATCGCACACCTATGCATATTACTGCATAGGTTCCGGTGGGTTAAATGAGCTAATGAGTGATATGGCCGTTCCTTTTTTTCCTAGTTATGTAGCTTATTGGAAATAAGTTTACGTTAAAAGTGGTGTCAGTATGATACTAACCAGGCAATCTTTCGAATGAACCAAATTTGTGTTTTGTCTGCGTGGCCTCTTTAAGGATGTGCCTAACCGAGATCATTGGCTTCAGCGCAGCATGATTCATAAGAGATAGTTGGGAATGCCGGAAAAGAGAGATGTTGCGTGAGGCATAGTCATGCAACAACTCAATTTATCACGTTTTTTGAAGACACAGAAAGAACTTCGACTGAATAAAAACTGTATGAGTTTTGAAACGCCATGAAAGAAACGAATGAAAAAACTCGTCAATACACGTCGGCATATATATTTTAATGCTGCTCGCAGCGTACAAATTTTGTTTCGCCCCATCAAATAGCGTATGAATAGGATGTGCGTGGCTTAGTTCTGTTTGTCTACATTGAAAGGTTTCATCATTTATTAAAGATTTAACCTAAAATATATAATATATATAATAAATATACAACTGTCAGCGTTTTAGGACATTACAAACGGGGTGGTGCGCATGATTTGTTCCAACTGAAAATCTGCAGGCGATCCGCAAGCCCATTCTGAAGAGATGAGGACGTGAGAGCGTTTTTTTCTTGGCTAGGATCATCGATGAGCCTTGTGCCGATGTCCGCGGATAAGCCCAAACCTCGACATCGAACTCACTGCTTCTTGCAAATTATTGCAAATTGAGTGTCCACGCTTCCGCAAAGCTGCTTTACATAGATGAAGGCCAACTGAGACCGCGGGCGACAGCGGGAGAGGAGGAGAAAAAGGGAACACTAATAAAGCGGCGAGGTCAGTCAGACTAGCTGCCCGCATTGCTACACCGAGTACAGGTAATAGTGACTTAAAATATTCGCTGACGCGCTCTAATAAATGCCAAAACAAAAACACAGGCGACACGCACACACAATAAGACGAAATACTCATATGATCAATAATTTACAATATTCCTTCGCGCCCAGTGTCATAAAAAATGCGTACACTGCTTTTGTTACGTTACACGCCGTTTCTGAAGTTGATCACGCGCCAAGAAGTTCCCGTAAAAAGATCTGGATAGATAGAGGCTGGCCCCGAGAAGTGTTCAGTGTTTCTCTCCACTTCAGAACAAGGACATGCCCAGCTGGCTTGGTTGATGCTACATCGGTGATCAAGTGTTCTGTCTTATTTCTAATGCATGTGCTATGGAACCCGACGTAACCAATCAATGTGCTCCTTTCTTTGTGTTTTATTTCTGTTTAAAGCCCTTTTCTTTGTGTTTTTTATGCACACGCGATGGCGCGCGTCTGGGTGAATGGCAATAAGCTAGCGCTGCCTATGGCCGCGACAGGCGTTAACCATGGCATCCGCTCTGGTGGGAGATGGTATGTGCTTTCTGGACATTGATTTTGAGGGTGCCTTTTGCGGACGCTAACTAGGTGCGCACGTTCGCCAACCTAGCTAAGTAGCGTTTCCACATCAAAAAGCTGGCATGGTTTCCGTGTTCTTCTTTCTCTTCTTCTAGCTACACAAGCAGAAAACTTTCAATACATATTGTTTTTGTTGCACTCATACTTCTTTCTTTGGTGTACGTGAGCCGTCTTGTTGGCCTCCTATCCAAAAGTGCGCTAGAATGCCTCATAATGGCGGCTGTTAATGTAAGAAGCAACACACAGACATTCACGCAAATACACGCACGCGCACGCATCCACACACATGTTCTCAAGTACACACGCTCGTGTACCTACTCGCAGTTCTCGCATGACAGGTTTTCTTTGGTGTTGGGATCAATTGATACTTATATGCGTACGCATGTGAGATAATAGCGAGGAATGTACCTGTCATGTATGCAAAAGGCGACGAAATAAGCTTTACGATCACAAAACTGGAAAACGCAACCACGTTAATGTCCCAGCATTAATGTAGAAGACGACCAAATAAGCATTACGACCACAAAATTTTACTAACACGCCCGTACACCTCCCGACCGAAACCACGACTGAATGGTGGCCTGTAAATCGTGCTTCAGTGTGTGCTCGAGTGCAACAGGAAAAGCCACATGTAAGTGGAAGTCACTGGTCTGAAGTGGCGGAATTCAGAAAAAAAGAAAAAAAAAAGGAAGAGGGAGAAAAATTGGAAAGCGACAAAAGATAAAGAGAGAGAGGGAAAAGAGAACAGTGCCGAGGAGAAAAATCGTACGAAATGTAATTTTGTTGCTTTAACATTGAGCTTGCATCAAGTGGCAAAATACGCAAGGTTCGCTTGTGAAAAACAAAACACTACCGTATAACGACAAATAGTTGCACCGAATGCAATTTTCTTCACTTTATGAGGTTGAAGTAGTCTGAAGAAAAATTAGGCTGATCTAAAGCCAATCGCGAAGTAAGCTTTCCTAAAACAACGCACAATACAAGGAAGAAAGAAAACAACATAAACATTGCCCGGAGATAAACAGACTGATCGGAATAAAATACCTACACCAATACCTTGTCATTGTTTCATAGCCAGACGCTCGCAAAACTGTAATTATAAACAGACTGAACACAAGAAGTGGCGACAAGAAGAATAGCCAACATAATATTGATGAAAGGCAGCCTTCGTTTTACGGAGAAAGTCGTGGTGTGTACGAATGGACAAAATAAACCTTTCCAACAAGCAAGTCAGAAAGTAGATAAGTGGGGTAGCCAGAAAAAAGTTGTAAGTATTAAATAGGGCACGCATTATCTATACAACGTTAATCAATCAACGAGAGCGGTGTGCGTGAAAAAGAGAATGGTTTCAGAGGAATTTTTTTCCTGTAATAGAAACCTCCCAAAATCTACCTGCAAACAATTCACCTTGTAATTTTTTTTATTCCTCCCGCCCGTGCGTGCGTAATGTCCTAACTTGCCAGCATGGGTGCGAGGAAGTAACGGAATGCTTTTAAAAAATGGCTATTTAGAGGAGTGGACGAACCTACAAGCTAATGCGAATTTTTTTCTGGCTACAAGACCGTAGAGAATCTTAAAAAACTCTGTGGAAAACTCCAACAGTTTCTTTCCCGAGATTTTAGCATATCATGCTTTCTTTAATTTTGATTTCTTGAACTGTGTGTCTTTGCCTCGCCTTTGAAGTTTAACGAACTCATGCTCACAGCCTCGGCATGTTTGTACAGAAGTGCAATATTTGCCCTTTTGTGTCCATATCTCGCACGTACATTTTGTGGATTACTTCGTACATACTTTTTTTCTAATTTTGTGATGCATCGTAACGTGCTAATACAACAGTAATTTATTTATATTTGCTGCTGTAAAAAGCTTTACGTAGTAAAAAAGCAGCCGGGCCGATTATCATGACTTCGACTTCTAAAGAAAATAATGATGTCCACGCCCAAGATGTCCAGCTTGACAAATTCCTTGGGTTTATAAAGTACATGCTATTGTTGTGAAGGCACACACGCAAGTACGAACGCATGCGGAGTGGCAGCCTTGTGTTGCGTACTGGTTAAGGCGGGTCACGATTAAAAGTCAACGCGCGACAGAAAAAGAAAATGTACACGCGTTTTCTTACGTCACTCAATGCTACGCGTAAAACGAAGACCCGAGTAACACACCGTGACAATGCAGCGCCAATATACTACGTACCGCGGGCAGAAGACATAATGTTTTTACTTTTGTGTATTGTCACATTTTTTCTTAAAGTGGTTACCTCGGTACGTAGGCCGAAAGATATTGGCTTCAAAGTTTCTGGTTTATACATGTGCGGATTTTCGGCTAGTAGCAAACGTCTAAGCTAATGCCTTTTTCGTGCATTAAACCAGTTTTACATACAAAGGAATGATCAGTGTCTGGGCAAGAGGAGCTGTCTTGCTAAATCAGTCTTCAATGTTTTCTGTTTCTCTCTTTGTAACAGAATTTAGTGCCATGAATTTAAAAATAGATCACTTTAGTTGGAGGGGGCATCTTTGAATTGGAAAGCCGCTCTTCACATAAAAACAGTTGAAGGGCACCATATTTTGGGCGTCGTGGTGATAAATTAATGTTTAAATTGCCTCTGCCGTCTTAGGACTGAAAATGCATAAAAAATAAACACTCATGATTTGATTGATTGCGGGGTTTAACGCGCTGGCGCTACACAGCAGATGAGGCGCGCCGTAGTGGAGGGCTGCGGATTAATTTTTACCCCGTGGGGATCTTTAACGTGCGCCAAAATCTCGAACACACGGGCGTTTTTGCTTTTTGCCTCCATCAGAAAAGTGGCCGCCGCGGCCGGGAATCGAACCCACGTCCCTGGGCTCAGCAGCACAACGCCTTAGCCACTGAGCCACCGCGGCGGGTCAACAAATAAACACAAAAAACCCACAGATTACTAGCACAAAAGTGCAATCGTTCATTTCGCTGCAGTATAAAGCTATAACTGAATACTACCGCTGTGCGGAGATGTCCTGGCTCGTGCGTTTTGGCCGAGCTTAAAAAGAAGTACCTATATTGGGCGTCAGTTTTTTTGTCTTTAAGGCGAACTGGCTTAAGAGAGTCCTGAGTTAATGCGACGACCTCTTTGGCCGATACAAAGCTGGCTACATCACCTACATGAGGACATACTAACAGCCTTCCCCAGGCTCCTAGTAATCTACCGCAGCTCCGCAACAGGTGTGGCCCTCATACTTTACGGCTCTAGACGACGATTTTGAAAGGGAGCAACTGAATAAAAGAATGAGGTATCCTTCATTCATTCGTCACGGCGTCACAGTTTTTGTCATGTAATGCCCTTCAGTTCTCCGCAGTGTCAACGATGTTCTCGCATTAGAGCAGCGGATGCTTGCTTAAACTGTTGCGTCTGCCCTCACGTGCACGCTAATTGAAAGGAAGGTCTTAAGCGTTATCTCCCGTCATGATGTACAGTACATTGCCTAGGGGATGTTTTCCTTGAGAATGATACAACCAATTAAGTTGCAGTTGCGTATTTGTCTGTTCAATGCTCAGTAAGGTTTGGAGTGCTCAGTTCTCTGTTTTAGTGCGGAGTTAGAAGCTGCAGTCTATGCCTTGTTGTACAGGCCTGTTGTGTATATATTCGATTTCATTACACTTTGGCAGAGACGCGCCAGCAAGGTGCAACAGCAATAATTTCACCTTCAGCGCTACAACGGCCACGTTTACGGTCGAAAAAAAAAACAAGCCCTTTGTGGAAAAGTCCGCCCCATTTTTCACCCTTTCTTGTCTTGTTACAATGTTCCTTTTAACTTTTCAGGATTTATGAAGGCCCACTTTCGTTGACGATAAATACATTTGCCGTAAAAGCACAATGGAAAGAGGCTCAAAACGGCGACCAAATACCGTTAGAAAAAAAAGAGAAACATTTTACTTTTAGCTGCAGAGTTATAGGCGGCTCCCTAAACCAGCCCCTCTGCCACCGCGTGCGTGACCAAGGTTCATTTGAGCACCCATGTCTGAAATCAACATCACGTGGACTAGTCGAACCCCCCCTCCCCCGCAAAAGCGAAAGAAAGTAATGCAGAGCTGAAGGTGGATCGTCACCGACTTGCAAAATGGAAACGACGCGTGGCGTGTTTTCAAAACCAATAGCTGCTTGCAGGATAGTGTTAGATAGAAGCGTTTTTTGGAGATCCAAGCTTGCAGTACGAAACATGAAAGTGCGAACTGTTTGCAAAACCACAGCAAAAAAAAAAAAAAAAAGAAAGCTTCGGTTTGAAGCTGGAAAACGTGGGGGCATACTGGTGCAATGGACTGTGTGTCGGAAGGAGCAACCGCCATGGCGTGACGGCGTCTTCCATTAAGAGAACCTGTGATATTGATTTCTGGGAGTCACGACAGCTGCGGACTATGGCGACGAGCTGATGGGGCTATCGCTCTTAGAGGAAGGTCACACAAGTTTACAGTAACAGATACCAGCCAGTAGCAGCGCTCTATCACTGGTGCCATCGTCCCTCTCAACAAAATGTAGTGAAATCGTCAAAGTCAGGAAAGGTGAGAAAATGCTGATATCAAGCCGAGTCCTCACACAAAAGCTGACTTGAATCGTTTGCTGCAACAAAAAACATGACCAACACGTGCCATAAAATTAGTGTTGCCTTCCACAAGCAACTTGTTTTGACAGCAAAGCTGTATACCTCTATCCTCCAAGGGTTTTATCGCCATGGGCAAAAACGATCTCAGCGGAAAAAACGCTAAGGCCGCAAGGCCAAAGACGCCGAGCGCATGAGTCAGGCTAATCAGGCATACAGCACAGAGCTCAGATTTCGTTTAAGGGGACCACAAAACAAGCATTGAAACCGCATTGCGGAGGATGAGGCGTTTGTGAGCAAAAGGACCTGCCCACTATGTGTTCATGGTAAAGATTATGTTTGCAGAATATCTTTGAAGGACAGGCAGAACATGGGTCACTAAATAGGGCAGCTCTTGCTCAAGACGCCGACCAGATGCGTCAGGCTGGGCAGGACCCAGCATTTGCCGCCAGAGAAGCCGAGCGTAGTGTCACTAGATAAGGTATTAGAGTACAGCCACCGCCACAGGGGCACGCAAGTGAGAAACGGCGGCCATTTGATCGTTCATCAGTGTTGCTAGATTGCCGCGTCTATGGGATCGCCGGTACGTTTGACCGGGGTGTTTGTTAACAAGGTGCAGCGAAACGGCGTCTTTGGGCACACTTCTGCTGCTGAAATGCTGTTACACGAGTCGTCTTTGATTCCCGTTCAAAACTACTTCAGTCGTGCGTAGCCGCGGAGCAGGGAGGGCAAGCTAAGTCTACCGAGTTGACCGACTAAAACGCATAAACAACATGGCGGCGCCCATGAACCGCCGCAGTGTATACAAATGTCATGTAATGCGGACTGACCAATGATCATGGTGGCGGCGCGGAACAATATATCGGAAAGAGCAGCGCTTCCTTCTAGCTCTAGAATTACTTGCCTCAAATCGGGCAACGCCGGACTGAGCCTCATTTATCTCTTTTTTTCTTGACAAGGACACGAGCGCCGAAGAGTTTGCCTACCAGATGACTTCGAGGCCTAGTATCGCTCACTAAGTCCGCAGGCATGGTGGCCCGTATTGTGAGCGCTGCATTATAAAACCAAAGCGGAAAACTGGAATTACAGGTCTCCCCTCTTCTCTCCTCCTTACTCTTTGTTCTGCGCGCAGGCAGGCAACGAGATTGGAATATAGTAGACTGCTTGAACCGGAGTAGAATGTGTGAACCGTAGCCACCTTAGTAGAATACTCCAACCGTCTAGCTTCACTGCAAAATGGGACTTATCAATGGTGAAAATAAAACTCTGTTAGGATTGTCAGCCTATCTAAATAGCTCGAAATGAGGTCATGAGTCCCTTCCGTTTTCTACGTTTCTTAAGCCTGACCTATCCTCTATAAAGCAGAATATTTTTTTCTAATTTTCTAATTAGAACCAGTAAATGAATGAATCAATAAAACAGTTAATATACTGTTTTTTCTACCCGACTGCGTGCAACGATATTGATTGAAAGAAGGTTTGTCTTGATGGGAGTTGTGATTCGAGGCCAACTGCACTTAAAACAAGAAACCACACAGAAAAAAAAGAGATCATTAGACCTGAAAGTGAGTCAGCCTAATCGCTTAAGCTGGACAATGCTAGCGCAGGTGAATCCCGTAGCGAGAGGCAGCTATCGACTTAAAGAGTTAAGCGGTCGGTCTAATGAGGTAGTAATTGAGCCATCACCAGGTCGGCTGTGGTCGGCCACAATCGAACAACCTGGAGGACAGGTGAACGATGGTGCACTCAGCCATGTAAATCCAACCAATTAACGGGGTGGCCCTCGTAACAACCCCCCCCCCTCTCCCCATTCAACGTCTACATCCCATCGCTTAAAGCTGCTTGCCATCATTTGCCCTCCCTCAGAAGTACAGGGGGCCGGTTCGGTCGTTGTTACTGCACAGACAAGTACGGCGAAAAGAGGGGTCCGACAGAACAGAAACCAGCAGAAAAAATGAAGAAGGCTTAAAATCACGCAAAAGCAAGGTGGGCGAAATGAAAATTAGCACCTAACGCGTACGTGACGAAAACGAGAGGGGTGAAAATGTCGTTCGGTCCAGGTCTGTTCCAAAACGATTGCCGTGACCGCGGTTGCGTGGCGCTCGGGCCGAGCAGGGAGGATCCGCATCGACCAGCGCTGTAGATTACCACGTCACCGCCACGTGCCACCATCGTAGAAATGCAGCCCTTTCGTCGCCACACGGGGTGGCGACGAACGGGCAGCATTTCTACGGTTTTTACCGAGAAAAACTGTTCCCGCCGTCAGTGTCCATACCGCTGCGCTATATTACTGAAGTTTGCTTCAACATACTGACGCTGAAACGCGTTAAGTGCTCTCGGTAAAAAATCATCGACCAAGTGCGAACTAGTGCCCCGTTGTGCATGATCAAAACATATGGCAAAGCGTGGTTAAGATGACGTCTCATTAACTTACTTTTATAGCACTTGGAATAATTTTTAAAAGAAGCTTGCTCTGTCCCGCTTGTGGCGCTGTCAGAAAAAAAAACACACTGCAAAAAAAAAAAAAGCCACCTTTACACAATGAGTTTCTGCAAAGGGCACATCAATCACACAACGCATAAATTTGGTGTCTTCACATGCATAAGGGGTTTCATTGGGGCAGGCGAATGCAGTTTAGCGTCATACGGTTGAGCGATGATGAGGATGAAAGGATTCTCTAACAGGTGCACAGCTGGCACGTTGATCACGCTACAGCCCAAATGAACGACAAATCTGCGCTAACCGAATCAACAGTTCCGAAGACCCAATCACAAACTAATACATACAAAATCATAACATCACATTAGGTTATCTCAGCGTTGTCGTAGATTTGGACTTTGGCTGATGGTATGGCGGACGTTGCTTTTGTATCGGAGAAAGCCTCGCGTTTCAGCCACCTTTCTTCCAGAAAGAGGGGTTGATTTTTTGTTACTCTGTCGAGTTGTTCTTGTATATTTAGAGTTTATTTCTTTTCAATTTGGTTTTTCCGCAGGCACGTTCGAATATTCTTAGGCTAGTTCTCTTTTCTTTCTTTAGAAAGACACCGACGTTTTCTGTTTCAAGGTTAGGAAGGGTGGAATAAAAACTAACGCCTAACCATCAACCGTAGTCTAACCACAACGATGGTTGAAACGGTGAGCTTTCTCGTGAGGGATTTGTTCACTGTCATTGGGCCTGTAGGGGTTCAGAGTTTTGGTGACGGGACAGTCGGTATCAATGAGGCCAAAAAAGTTTCGCTTTAACTCTAAAACTGCTTCAACCATGTCGGAATGAAGCGATTGGACTTATGTTGGCTTCCTAACGCGAGGGAGAGATGTTCGATTTCGACCCCGTGAAGAGATTTTTTCTTGAGGATCTTGATGTGCCCTTCGATAATGATCTGCATCGTCTTGCGAAACCCATTGCTGTAAAGTTGCCTTTCCGGCAGCGCACCTTTGTGATGCTATGATTGCCATCAGGGAGGTATAGAAAGCATTCGCTTTAACAAATAGTTATCGTTGTGCTGGCTTCGTGTTTCTCCTGTCACGGGAAAGTCGCGCACAGATTTCAGAAGAGTAACCGAAAAATGCCAGAATGGCAAAAAGAAAAAAAAAGGAAAAACATTCGTAACCATCCCGCCCTGCCAAAGTGGATGTCCAGCAAAGTGGTGCAAACCACTACAAATGGTGAATGGAGGAGGATAGTTTCCGGATAGTTTCTCGTCGTCTCGGCGGGTTTGTCGCTTGCTCTCGGCTAGTGTCAATAGATAAGGGTCCCAATACCAGACGTCTGGCGCCTGCCCATGTCAATTCGGCCCCTTCCAAAAAACATGCCACCCGCACCTCCATTAAGGCCAACGGGAAGCCCGAAGCCAAGCGCATCAACGAATCTAAGGCAGCCGTACCGACGCGGCCTACACTGACGCAGCTTTCTAAGACGACAACTGGAATATGGTAGCTGCGGTAACTTACAAAAATGGCCGTATTACCTGCGCGTCACTCCGGACGTCCCTCGCGAGGGATGCAGAAGAACTCGTCATCGCCCTAGTCATCCCCCAATGCTCTGGAAGGACTGTAATCACAGACTCCCAAGCAGCTTGTCGCAGTTTTTTGTCGGGACGGGAGGATCCCACAGCGCTCCGGGGGAGCTTCAGAGACATTACCCAAACACCAAGTCAATATCATGTGTACTCCCACACACTCCTCATTTACCGGCGACAATTTCGCCCATCAACAGGCTCGAAATCTAGCCCACCTAGCTACTATCCTCTCCTAACACATCAAGAAATTACCCAGTATTGCAGGACTACAGGACAGAAACTCCCAAGCTCTGACACATAACTTAGCAAAAGTGAAGAAATTACGTTGAGATAAGTTCAAACAGGCACTTTCGAGGCGCTTCCTAAGAACGCATTCACTGTTCCCAACGCAGTACGCAGCCGAATGGAAATTCAGTAATCAATTAGCATGCTCAGCCTCATATCATTGTGGACTGCAAAGAAATCCTCGACCTGCAACCCTTTCCAAATGCCTCTTCCCATGAGCAGTGAAAGATACTGTTGACTAGCGATTTCCAGGAGGAGCAAGCACTCGTTGTAACTGCTACGACGGCGCGGTCATGGCTTGCTGAACTAAGGATCCACTCTCCTCGCTCTCCTCTCTCTCTCTCTCTCTCTCTCTCTTCATCTCTCTCTCTCTCTCTCTCTCTCTCTCTCTTCTCTCTCTCTCTCTTCTCTCTCTATCTCTCTTCTCTCTCTCTCTCTCTCTCTCTCTCTCCCACCGGGCGGGTGCCCTAACAGCAGCACCAGCGCTCGTGAAATAAACATTTATTCTTCCTCCTTTCTCTGAAGTTCTCTTATATACATTCAGGAAAAAATGGACATGTAGGTCCGGTGCATGGACAGCGTTAAAGACCAATCAGACAATAAGGATACCATTAACAGACTGATTGACCCCTATAAACCATGATACCTGTGAAACAAAGAGGGAGAGACCGAGAAATATTAAATTGAACAACGTAAATTATGCAATCATTTAATCTCCGGCATGTTGGCAGCAACTTGAGACATACATTGCGTCACACGGGCTGATAAAGGCGCCTAAGAAACCACCATTCACGTTACGAGCAAGAAAAGAGTCTGGCGTTTTTTTTTTCAGGAGCATCGTAGAATTGTCTTATACGGCGACAGCAACATTTCCTCTCAAATATTTTCTTGGCGTGGAAACATTATAATAATATCCGCGGCACCTTTGTGTAATAGTTGTCAGCTGGTGCTACACATGTAAGGTCGGGAATTTCCTCTCTGTAGATCTCTTCAGATCGCATGTTGTATGATATATTGAATAAAAAGCCTTGTTTGGCGTTCAGTGCTGACTGTCCGACACAACTACGCAAGTCATAAAAATTTGCAGTAATTGGAGCTGAAAGTAACAAACCATGTCTAGAAAGGCTGAACATAGCCCCGAAGTTTCTAACCTTACACCATTGATCAGCTTTGAGCAAGAAACAGGGTGGAAATTACTCGTCTCTAACAGCTCTTTATCATCGCTTTCTGAACACTGCATATGAGATGGGTTATTATGGGTAAAATCAAACTAGATGGTAAACAAATTTGCGGAACATGCTCTAGTGGTGCAAGGCTGGAGAAAGAGCAAAACGGCCGGACCCATCTTTTTTTTTTTTTGTCAGAGACCTGGATGTTGTACCTCACATCGATTTCCGGACTTGCCGCTGAAAGTTATCCCTGACTGGCAGGCCCGTTTTTGACCGCAGCCTTTCACATCCCTCCTAAAGTGAACCACGTTAGCCCGTGCTAGAACCCGCGGCAACTGGCTTCGCGAACTCGGCGTCTGTAGCACTAACTGGGCATCTCTGCTACCCACTTATCCGAGAGCGCACGAGAACTGGTGATCAGAAGAGCACCCGACAGGCCACGCCACAAACGCTGGGCTGAATGCTCTCGAAGGTCGAGTTGCCGATGCTCAGCGCTCCTCATGAGGCGCACGATCACCTGCGCTGGATAGTTTTGGTGTTTTTGCCAGCTCTTCCCGTGGCGAAAGCCTGGACGACGCTCGGCGCTCCTCACGTACCACACGCTCACCTGCGCTGGCTATTTTTCTTTGTATTTCTATCAGGTAACGCTCGACGGCGGAAATAAAAGCCTAATTAAACAGCTCTGCTATTAAAAATAAACTAATGATATAATAAAAGACCTCTACGTTTTCGATCATGCGCATTGGGCCTAACTTATTATTGCGCGTAGTATTCCTTGTAACCAGAAAAGTGCTAAAATGGAATTGTTGTGTATTCAATCACTCCACGCTCAGGTATGAATGTAGAGTTGTATGTGTTAGAAGGTTACTGTGCAAAGTTTGCATTTTTTACAGAGAAATTGTTAATCGTACATCGGCTGTAATCTTTGGGGTCGTTCGTTGTTGTCGGTGTAGTCGGGGAAAATCATGTAACCCCGGCTCACACAGTTGTCTTTTCTCTCTTTAAGAGAAGAATAGGGTGAATTCATTATGCACCTGGATGACCCCTACTGCCTATATACTTTGCCCTTTAAATTGTTGGAACTTTTTTGATCAAAAGATGGCTGGCTTCGCTAGACCCTCATGTCATCAGAGACGAATTATTGCCGTCTTGTGGGGCATGCAACCCACGCATACACAGTTGTCTTTCCTCTCCCTAAGAGAAAACAGGGGTGAAATCATTTTGCAGATGGATGAACCCCGCCGCCTTATACAGTTTGCCCTTTATTATGTTGGAACTTTTTGATCAAAAGATGGCTGGCTTCGCTGACACTCATGTCATCAGAGACGAATTATCACCGTCTTGTGGTGCCTGTGCAGTTAATTGAGCTAGTGTAAGACAGTATTACCAATAAGTGCCAGAAAGCATATCGGATCGGTGGGATAAGAAACTGAAATATAGGGTGGGGAAATATATTGTGTAATATTTTACGAGCAAACAACTTGTATTGCTCTTGAAGAGGAAGGAGCCGAGATACGAAGAACCGATACGGAGAATGGTATCAGGAGTAAGACAGAAGACGTTTTGTAGCGGTTGAAACAAAACCAGTATGCTTGTGTGGAGGAGGAAAACTGGCAATTATTGAATGAATCTTGAGCGTTACCTGTGGGAGCTTGTGGGCACGCCTTTCTCATCAAACTGACAGAGAGAAGGTTAGCACTGAACATAATAAATACTGGAAATGAGCCTAACCAAATCGCCAAGGTGTAAATTCAGCGCCCGGTCGCGGATTGCTAAAAAAGCGAAAAGAAAAAGAAAAAAAAGAAGCTGTTTGGGTTGACGTGTTCTTTCAATGCCTTCACGGAAGGTTGGTAACATGGAGAAGCGGCAGTAATAAGGCTTATGCATTAGTAGTCAATTCACAGAATTTCTTTATTTATTTTTACCTCCCGGGCTCTCTATCGCTACCTCTTATCATCTTGCTGCCCTGGCGATTATCATTTCTAAACAAAGAGCAATTGGATTTTTAATCAGCCATCTGCTATTGCTGCTCGAAGGGGCTGCCGCGGACGTGAGCCGCAAAGTTCTCCAGGGCTAAACGTTATGTTATTATTTTTGCTTCTTCGATCATTTCCACCTTTCCATCGCATCGGGATAATTAATCTTCATCTGCGAGCAAAGCTTTGTCAAAGCCCCGTTGCATAAAACAGAAGACGACAGAACACGGGGTTGCTGATAAGTAATACTTGCAAAATTAAAAGTCGGATGCCCTGACGACAAGCTCTGAGTTCGTAATTGATTCATTATACTAAGTGAAAAACGCTAGACTGACGCCTCTTATAGTTCCTATAAAAAGTTCGCTTGGGAAGTATCTCACTTGTGGTATTAAACGTAACTCCGGCATGCTAAAGACGCATGAGGACGGACGTTATGTTTAATTTGGCAATAAATAATCGAAATAATTGCTTCTTTAATACGTATAATTACTAAAAAAACGTTTTTGAGTTTTAACCACTCTTTCTAGTGTTGCCCATTAGTGGCGCTCATACAGTTCTTAAGTTTCGCTGTTGAGCGTTCTGAACTCCACAGGCGACGTACTGCTTCAAAAATGACACTTTTTAATAGCCTGACCCATACCATCAGTGTCAAAGGGATATCGAAAACTGCGCGGTAGTTCGGGGTAAGGCAGCCAATATTGTGGAAAACTGCGCAGTGTAATATTCTGCACGATTAGTCGCTTGGAGGCTAACTTTCATCGCCGCCTAACTTGCGCAATTTAGGACACGGTGGCAGATCTCCTAAATATAAAACTCATGAGTGAAAAGGGGGTAAACCTTTCTTGAAGAACAAGGGTTTCAATAAAGGCGTGCACTCTTTTCTTGTGCATTGCTGATAGAGTTTCTCGGAAGAGACGCCATTCCAAACTTCCGAGGAGTACGATGAGAAACACAACGAAGCACAAATGGAAGCCGACGTCGTCTTCCTCAAGCTTTTTGCTTTCGTTCGCATATCGCTCGCATAATTTGGACACAAGGCGAACCATTCGGAGCCATTCGTTGTTTTTCAGCTGCAGAGGACACTTTTATTTACATGCGGGAGATCAATGAAGTCTTCTTCAGAAAAAAGAGATATTTGACCTCGTCCCTGCCTCGGGAGATTTGCATACCATTTGCTTGTTACGCACCTGATCACAGCGCGCACGCGCTAGAAGCTGCAGCCGGGTATGCACCGTGGCAGTGCCGTCATCGTGTGCAAGGCACAAGTTGTTTTGAAGAATAAATGCGGGGCGCAAGTCGGGAAAGGCACTCCCATTTCTCCCGCATCAACAAGTGGTGACAGCCCGTGAGCGAATAAATCGTCAGCGCCTGGTACGACGCACGGAAGTTGTGTTCAGTTCTCCGTCGTTCGTAAAAAAGATGTTCGATCGTGTTGGGCAATATTCATTTATGCAGAATTTTGAAGTCGCGAAGAATCCACGGTGCTGACCCGAACCAGGACGTTCTTCACTGTGTATGGCGCAAATAGAGCTGTTTCCGTGGTAACTGTAGATGCAACATTGCTACTCGTGGAGCCGTGTACATTACAAGAGTGCCACGAAAGGGAATTAGGGAAAAATTTAAATAACACATGTCACTGCAAGCGCGAAACATCTCAAGACGGCTGAAATAATGATAACATTCACCGTCATGGCGAGAAGTCGGAAGCTGTTGAGGAGGTCAGGGATGTTTCTTGCCGACAAGCTACGCCTAATTTCCGGTGATAGATTGCATTTATTTCAGTTACACATGGCAGGCGGCGAAATGGCACAAGAAACGGTTATCTTTCACCAGAGCTTGTTAAACCGGTGGAACTAGCTGTTTTTGACGACAATAAATAGCGTCGACTTGCTTGGCCGTTAGGCTCCTACTCCACTAACCAAAGTAAAGTTTGTGCCCTACACGTAACATACCCTACAAAAGCGGACAGTTCGGCCCTTTAATCCTCCTTATTACCTAGATCGTGCATGATAGGAAGGGTTTAATAGCATCTGCGTTCACTGCCCTTGGAGTTGCTATTGAAAACAAAAACATTTTGATAAAAAAGCACGGCCCCATTCATAATCCGCTTAGCGGATTATAAACCGTGCCCTTTTCAAAACGCTGCGTAACAGCGGCTGGCAGCGTAACCGTCTTAATTCCCGCAGTTCGCAGTTAGTCCGCGGATACCATAAGGTGAGGATGAAAACACAGCTGGCAAGGGAACATCGGCTTTAGCATCTCACGGCTGATCAAATACATCCAACTTCGAGCTAAAAAAAAAAAACAAAACACGCACTGCGCCGGAAAAAGGCCATTATGAAATTAGCCAGGGACGTAGCCGCATCCCCCCGAGCGGGGAATTCAAACGCAGGGACGACAGCCACCCCATGCAGCACAAAAATGGCGCCCAGAAGCGTGAAATCGCGCACGGGTCAACGGCGACCGGCAACGGTCGGTTGGAGTGTGGGCAAAAGAAAGCAGTTATAAAGGCAGCTTACGCGTAACAGCAGTGCAGCTAAAGCCCGCCGGCGTATGGCGAGAAGTATATGTATAAAAGCGGGGGACTTAGAGAAAAGTGCGAACAGGGTGCACATGTCGACAATGGCCATGGTCATAAATCAGCAGGGTTATCGTCCGTCTGAAGTTGCTCCCGGGTGCAAGAACAGCGTGGGGTAAAGTGCACGGGGGTTAAAATGGCACGGGCAGTGTTTTGGGAATGCGGCGCTTTCCGGCTGAACCATTGTAGATAACATCTGGCTTGGAGGTAAACCGCAAAGGATATGTTTTCACTGCCTCCTCTGCTTTTATAAATGGCTAAATGTACACTACGCTATCCCGCAATGAAAATAAAGAACTGCTTTGAAATATGGTTTCATTAGTGCGTATGGTAATACCCGCGAATAGTTATCGCTGAGAAAGTTATCCCCGAGTTACTTTCACATGTAAAGGGTAACTGTTTTTTGTTCAAGTATTTATTCGAGAAGGTAACTCTACAAATAATCAGGGAGGGAAGGAAAAGAGTTATCTGTCTACGATACGGCTGATTAAGAAACTGCTCAGGCATAGCGAAGTATCGAAGCACAGCTCAAGACGAGGGACAGATACGCAGAAGACGAAAGAGCGCTAACTTCCAACGCTGCTGACCAGGCATATTATCAGTCCAAGGCAATACCCGTGGCATCATTGGGCGTGTAGAGTATAAATTTACGTTTCCCAATCCAATAAAAGAAAACCTGCTCGGGAAATAAAGCGCCACTGAAGATGGCACAAAAATAAAGGTTACGATAGGACGCGTACACTACAAAACGAGTACGTAGTTCCGAGAAGCCCCAATCCCCTAGTACCCCTGTGCCGCTTTGTACACTACGTGTCGCTTTTAACCATCGTCCATGTCTGGTCGAGATGAAAAACCAACAAGCCTATCTTGCTGCGTTTAAAAATGGCAGTTTGTTTCGCCGCAAATTTATTTCAGTTTGCTCATGAACGAAGGCAGTTTATTGCCACACCAATTTCAGTTGGTGTGGCAATTTCTATTGCCACACCAAGTTCATCCTTCGCAAATTTTTCCGTGAAGAACATGTCTTCAAGAAAATTTCCCGTTATTTAATTTAAAAAGAAAATATGTTCGCTACACTAAGCGTATCTTCTTTTACGGTCATTAGCTGTCACATTTTACTCTATGGAGACGCGTCGCCGTCACAGCTACCAAGGCCAATATAGGTTTGTAAGTACGGCTAAAGGAAATAAGTCACCCTACACAAAGGTACTGAGGTAATACTGGAATTTATATGCTTCAGGCAGAAGTTTTATTGTAATGTGTGCTGAAGATCTTTCATTTTTTGTTTGTGTTGTCACCCAACCCAATACATTTACGAGGAGTTACGAATCAAGTGCGCAGTGTTTGTTGAATCGAGAGAGCTTTATACCTAGTAGGTAGCGTTAAACAGAGAGTGACGCGTGTCGCTGCGTTCGTTTCTCCGGAACGAACCCAGACGCTGCCACTACTGATTTGCATGGGCGCAGGACAAAATGGTTCCGGACAATATCCCGGACAATTTGGTCCCGAGTGAAAACCTGGACAAAATGGTCCCAAGTCAATCCTTCGACCCTGTAAAAGGTAGTCTACACCTGAAGCGATTGCTTTTTAGGCGAGTGATAGGAATAGCGGAATATTGCTGATTCCCAACATCGGTGACAAGCTGGGGTGCGAGTCACAACATTGGTGAATGTGGTGGGATGCCCTGTAGCAACATTGGTGGCAGGAGTAGGATGCCCATTCCCAACAATGGTGGCAGCGGTGAGAGGGCCCAATCCCAACATCATGCAGGAATCAGCTCAAACTTATAAAGCAGGTACTTACTCAGAGGCCGCAGTTAATTCACTACACCAACATTTAGTCGTTGTCCGAGGAAAATTTTTTATTTTACTTGAGCCATCGCCTGCGGGATCTGCCCTACCGTATTTACTAACAGCTATGCCAGAAAATTGCTCGAGCGTTTTCTGCATCTTCTCCTCAATAGCAGCTTGCCCTCACGGGATTCATTTTGTAGGTGGACCCTGTTCATGGTGTGTCACCTATTCTTTTTCGAAAAAAAAAATAAAACGGAAGGAAACCAAGATGTAGAAATGAATGTTTTACTTATTTACCTCCAAACACATAAAGCATCATTTTCCACCGAACAAAAACCAAAATTTGACGTTCAAACCGGGGATTTTTTAGTAAAGACCAAATTCATACAACTCTAGTCTGGTTAAAGTGGGTGTACTTAATGCCGGCCTTTTATTCAAAGGCAAAGTTTGCAAAGGCTGGTTTTCAAATTACCCACGCATACTATTGTAGCGACGACCATACATACAGAGAACGCTGCATTTACGTGCGTCAATAGGCCAGCCAGCGTAGCTGAGTGGTTATAGCGGACGACGAGGTAGATATCGACCTCTACAATTCCTAAAACGGTCAAACAAATCTTGGAAGAATTCGCAACAGAGCATAGTTAGGAAGTGTAACGGACCCAAGCAGCTACCAACGGTGATGCCACACTCAATTTAACTCGCACGCTCTCTAGGTCAACGGAACCGCAAACGCAATGGACCGTCCCCACAGAGCAACGCAGCGAGAAACGCAACAGGTCCGCCCGAGGTATCGAGAAGTTTTTGAATAGTGTGCCCAGGGCATCCCGCAGCTCTCGCACTCTGCTGAAATTACTGCAAGAGGTCGAGGCAATTGTGTAGCATTTTTTCTTTGTTTTGTTTTTGTGAAGGGTGCGTCTTTATCTTTTATTGTGCTGCTGCAGCGAGGAAAAATCGAGGAAATGAATTATGCAGGTTTGCGTATTATTTACGAGACGCGCCAACTAATAACCGCCTGAAGAGAAGCAAATATTTTATTCCGGAGGGTGGGTGGCGGTGGTGAAAAATGTTTTCTGCAATAAAATCAAATTTGATTCCATATAATATTTTGGTAAAAACCTAATCATCGCAGTAAGCAGGCTGAGACACTAAGTAGCACGCAAGCAAAGGGTAACTCTGTAAGGGAACAAGTATCCATGGGAACAAGTAACAGAGCAAGTACCGGTGAGCAAAATTTTGCAGCGACGCGTCAGAGACTGCTACCAGTGCTTCTTGTGCTGCGCACGGAGAGAACTTTCGTGTTTGACTCGCCGCGGTGCTCGGAGGCTAAAGCGTTGTGCTGCTGAGCCCAAGAACGCGAGTTCATTTTTCGGCCTCGGCGGCCGCTTTTCTGATGAAGGCGAAAAGCAAAACACCCGTGTTTCCGAGATTAAGGCGCACGTTAAAGATCACCTGCAGGTGGTCTGAATTATTAAGGAGCCATCCGCTACGGCGTGCCTCATTGCCGGTGTAGCGCCAGCGCGTTAACACACGGTCTCCGTGATCGGCTGCCGGCGGTGCGCTGCGCCGCCGGTAGCCAATCGCGGAGGCCATGGTTAAAACCTTATAATCAATTAACTTTCATGTCTGTAAACTGATGAACGCCCATAACAGTATTTTCACGGCAGAAGCGTACGGAAGCCTAATGGTTTTTACATCACATTGTCCAACCTCCAATACCAAAGTATATTGGGTACACGGACTCCCTTAGTGTTTTACGTGGACTGCCTTCAAGAAAGCGATCTACAAATTATGTAAGTAATCTTGTATTTAAGGTCATCTTGACGGCATATACCTCAAACTGGAAAAAAAAACTACATGCAGGATTCCAGGCAAATCTCGAGTCGTCAGTGACAAGGTTGCGGATAAAATCGCTGCCGGTGCTGCACTGCAAGACACACTTGACATAACAACAGCACCCTATAGACCATTTTAATTTCTTCATCCTGGGGGCAGCCATTTTACCAGTGGGCTGTGCTAGCGGATCTATGATTGGCGCAGTGGACAGGATGATGTAACTGCGCTTGCGCAACACAGCCCATAGCATGGCCTGATCGTATTAAATATAAGACATGAAATGGTCTATACTGACATCATGCCACTAAACAGACAACCCATTCGCAAATCGTGGCAAACAGACTGCAGTGTACCATCAGACAACAAGTTACACGTAATAAAACCACACTTGGGACCATAATCCACCGACACACGCAACAGATACACAGAAGTCGCATTGGCTAGATTACGGATAGACCAGACACGTGTAACACTCCACCTGCTCATTGGATCTCCAAGACCTCTGTGTAGCAGGTGTGGAGACGGTCTATCCATAATCCACATCCTCATACATTGCAAGGCACTACACAACGCGACGCACACACTTCCCACAACTATAAAGACAACGCATTCCACTACACCCATTATACTTTTCGGGGACGACCCTATAGTTGCCCATAATTGCGTACTCGTTAGTGATGTGAGGTATTTACACCTCATTACTCAGCATGCATGTTGGAAACCTGGCCCTTTACATCGGTCATCTTCATTGCCTTTTGTGTCATTTCACGTTAATTTTTATTTAAATGCATTATATTTATAGTAACTTCACCCTAATAAAAAACTTTTCTTTGCCGCTCTTTGCCCTCAGTCTTCCTTCAGCCATAAAAGTCCAATACAAAAGATGTGTCAGCTCTTTCCTATGTCTATTTGTATTGTTTATTACAACTTTGGTGTAGTATTTCAGCCTCCAATGTCAGCTTTCCCTACAACGTCATACTTCGAACAATGTTCAAAAAATTATTTTTGCTTTATAACTCAGTTATGTTCAATACATTTGTTTCCGCTCAGTGGATGTGCACCTGATGTTCTGTGCACGCTAATAAAATATTAATGAAATGTATGTGGTGGCTGCTCCATGCAGCAAATTTATTCAAGGCTGTTTACTGCGAGTAAGCTTTCAGTTATACGTTTTGGGTCCCGATGCTCCTGAAGGGAGATCCCTGTGTCGGTACTCGCTTGAACACAATCTTTCACCGCGTTCCGAATGCTCCAATCGCGCAAAGAAGATTGGGCGGGGATTGCAGTCCGGTCGATACTTAATCATGCCTGCAACTAGGGCCACAGCGTGTGACACTCCTCGAACACGCTGATACACGAGATGAAATATTGCGATTACAGCTGATGTACCCGCCGTGGTGGCTCAGTCGCTAAGGCGTTGTGCTTCTGAGCACGAAGTCGCGGGTTCGATTTCCGGCCGCGGCGGCCGCTTTCCTGATCGAGGCGAAAAGCAAAAACGCCCGTGTGTACGAGATTTCGGCGCATGTTAAAGATCCCCAGGTGGTAAAAATTAATCCGGAGCTCTCCACTACGGCGCGCCTCATCTCCTGCGTGTCGAGGGCGCGTTAAACCCTACAATCAATCGATTACAGTTGATGTATTTAAATACCCACAGCGTAAATAAAATACGTGTAGACATTTCACAGGAGCTTTCTAGTTGCGCAGAAGCAACCAGGTATAATTTAAACAGAACTCATCGTTGAGAGCTCATTATTTATGAATACTGTTTCAGGTAGGTGCATCCTCAAAATAACTCAGGATGGAGGCATTACGAAAATGGAAACAACTTTGCGTCCATTTTCGTTTTCCAGTGCAGTTCGATGCACTGTGCGGTTCATGTGAATTACTAATGAATGAGCCAGCTCAACGTTGAACCTTCGAGAACTGGAATTAGAGGCACTGGAGAATTCTTGTCCTCTATGTAACAAAGCTGGGGTGACCACAATAACGGTTGGGAGCAAATCCCTATTTTTGCTTCTAGCTAAGCATGCTTCACATTTATAATAAAATAACTGTATAATACATTTTACATACTTCATGTTTTACATATTTATGGTGTCCCTTCAGTCTGACCCATCGTTACTGCCTGTCGCGGTTCACTGGCGGAAGATGTCCACTAGAAGAAAGGCTCCGTTTCTATGCTGAAGAACACGCGTTACAACTAAAACGCCGAGCGAATGCTCTCTTTTGCTGTTGACTTCGTGTCAACGAACTCCGATCGCATGCAAGTAAAAATGAAAGGGTTGGGAGCTTTCAACTTAAATGTTTTTTTTTTCAAGTGAATTAGCACAGAAAAACGAACAACAAACAGGTCACAACAAAAAGCACTATATTTTACAAACTCGTCCCGTCCATTAAGCCGATTGTACAGATGCACCGTTTATCTGATGCGCCATTCATACCCCCGACCACCCGCCCGGAAGAGACATACTTGAGCATATTGCCCTTACGTCCACCTATCTCTACTTTTGTCACTATTTTTCAGCAACGTAGGCGCAGCGAAAGCCCCGAGAGTTTATGCCCACCGCCATGGACCGCTAGTACGTCCGGTGCGATTCGCTCGCGTCGGTACTATTGCAATCCGCTATATAGCTCATTTCGCAAACCGCCCAACCGCCCCAGCGTGCACGCCTTATCGTGATGTGCGATCGTACCGGCCGTGCCGAGTAGTGCCTGGCCACCGGATGGACATCGGGAACATTCTGCGGACGGTCGGAACTGGCCTACTTCAGTGTCCGCGATGGAAGAAATGAGCCCTGCACAGGTGTTGGACGTAGTGAAATGCAACCGCCTGCAATGTCACTAAACCAGATAGCTATAGCTGACATTGCTAATTTTTGACCACTGGACAAAATTAGAGCACACCCTATATAAAAGTTACGCTACCCTGATACAGAAAGGCCAGCTTTGACAGCAGTCGATATTGCGTAGGGAGGGTGGTAGTACAATAATGCCTTTTACTATAAAAGGCCGTAATTCTGTCGGAAAGAGCAAGGCTGAACGTGACATTTTGCCCTCTCCAGAGATGTTCCGTGAGAATGTTATCGAGAATCGTGGAACATGAACTGCCCGAACTGTTATTTTCTTCCAGCCATGGGTTTACGCATACTAACAACCTTAATGCGGGATCTCCGGCGGCTGCGCCGTGATGGAGCTGGAAGCCAGAGGCGATTTTCCTTATTTCCTATGTGTCATAGCAGTGCTGCAACGAGCTTTCAGACCATGAGTTAGCGCCCAGAAGCGAAACTGCTACCCAAAATTAACCCCCTTGCGACAGATTTGATTGATTTATTGTTTTTATTCGTGAAAGTGGCTCGTAGACCTACGTGTGTTGGATATTATAGAATAGTGATACTTGGGTTGCCTGCGCTCATGCTCTTAGTCGTGAATGCGATAATAGAGGAGTTTGTCCGTCTAGCCTAAGACTGCTTTATAGAAACCGACTTTTAGCGGCTACCGCCAATGTCATTGAGTAGACATGATTCCCTTTGGCCTAATCAGAAATGAACATTAGGTCAGTATAGGGGATTGACATTTAACTAGTGAGTCAGCACTACCACCGATGAAGCTTGCACACTGTCAAATTTATAGGGTAGACACCCGGCCCTGCTTGCGCAATTTTTTCCAGACCAACTGTGCCACATGGTTAGTGATTATTATTTGGTAAACAAAGTTTCCTGTGACAGTAAGAAAAAGAGCAAACCAAACATAATTGAAATATACCTCAGGATAAGCCAAGTAAAAATCTCAATTTGTTCGAAATAGAGCATGTAAGGTACATTTTAGGCACTGCACTTTTCCTTAGTATTTAAGCGGTTTTTTAACAGCACAGAAAACCTTACGCACCCTTGAAGCTTTAAAGCCTTGTAAGCGCCTTGACCTTTCGTAACCAAATGTAAAACTTGCATAAACTGGGAATATCACACGATTCTCAAGTCCTATATTTGTGTTATGGCTAACACTTGTTTCGATCAAGTTTTTCCTGCATCCCACCGGCGCAGTTTTGTCGTCACGACACATTCCCCTCGTGTTTACTGTTCCTTGATTTTCACTTACTGCAGAGTGATGCGACGCGCAAGTGTTTATGCAGTGTGCTTTTTTACTTCCCTTGCATCGCTCTCAAAGTTGGGTGCATGGCATCAACCTAGTCAAGTCGTGGTTTATGGTTCTCTCCTACTTCCCTTAAAGTTCTTGCCATTCAGAGGACGCTTTTTTAACGTTACTCTTTTTTTACCTTGCTTCTCGCCTCGTTCATTCTCAGTGCAAGTACTGCGAACTTGCAGCGGGCTTCCTCAAGATTGGTGCCCTGAAGAACCATTTCTGAGCAAGCGCTTGCACATTCCACCTGCAATATTTCCCAGAACGAGTAATGGGGGAACAGAGGAGTGGGAGCAAGCGGCTTGCTGGGCTTCACTACCTCGTATCTCCTTACACAGGAGCTATCCAGCCAACACTTGTTTTTTTTTCACTTGTTCTTTACGGCTCTTTTCCAAAGTACGCGCACAAAATGTGATGGAATATTTTTAATACCTCTTTTAAGACTTCAATCCTTCACTCGGTTTTCAAACGTGAATCATATCAGAGAAAGTACCCACTGGGTGAAGATTTAACATAATCTGCAAAGAAAACTTTGAAATGCCTCTATCGGTCGGCGCCGCCACGAATATTTTGCGTTTAAAGGACAGGTGGTGGCTACACCTCTGCATTGTAAGAAAGTGGTGGAGACATTCCGAGGTTGGCTTTATGGCAAATTTATGATGTTTAATAGAAAAAACAACGAAGGAAGCTCACACTAACGCGTAAGTCTTTAAGGTAGCGAAGCTGTACGCAACCTTCACGATCATCATGATGGTTTAATTCTACGATTGCGGCCGATTTGCTCCTTCTACGCTTCCGCAACGACCTTTACTCAATCATTGTTTCTATAGCTGCGATTTTTCCCTGATTTTTTGGAAGTGATAATCATTGGACACCGCCTTGGAGGGGCATACGCAATGACAAGTGTCACCACGATTACGGTGAATGCTGGAGTCTTTCTTGTTCCCAGCAAGTGTTGCCACGGTTGCGGCGAACGCTGGAGTTTTTTTTTTTTTTTTTTGCCCATCTTGGCCCATCTGCCTAAGTGGGTAAGCTTGGCTTACAAACATGTGTCGGGGAGCGTATTTCCAAATGCTTCGCTGCACAGCGCACCAGGTGACCTGTGTTTTTGCGCCATACAGAACGTTAATTAAACGAGATCACAGGGTGCGCTCCAAACCTAACGCGACCTAAAACGTAACAAATCACTATTTATAACAAAAACAAAGCGAAGAATTGAGTTCTTCCGCAATGAAATAGAATCGAGTTTCAAGGAAAATTGCATTAAAAGAATTAAACTTTACCCGCTGAGGCTCGAACCCAGGCCGTCAGTGGAGGTACCCAAAACTCTATCTCAAGGTCACAGCGCCCTGACGGCAGGATGGTTTTCGCAGCCGCTCAATAGAATAGCACGCGAAGCGACATCACACATGTCACGTGGGACGCTGTGCAGCGAAGCGTTTGGAAACACGCCGTTAGGGGCGCTGAGCAGTCGCCGCAAGGCACACACACGAGCGCATGCCATTTGCTTGGTTTTTCTAACTGCCGGGCGGTCGCCGCGATCTTGGCCAATCTCCTTTACTGGGCATGCTTGGCTTGGCAAACATGCGGCGGGGACGCTGGGCGATCGTCGCGAAGAGAGGAAGAGTTAAACTGAAATCATGCACAGTTTTCCGCACATCCGCTTGGCATCCGATTGAAACACGGCATAATAGTGACCAATTCACTAGAACTCAGGAATGCAGGCAAAAAAAGCTTACAACTCAAATAACAGTTTTCCGGCCATCACCACGGCATCAGACTTACAAATGGCTTTGTCATTGCAATTCGTAGGAATGAAGGAGTGCTCCAACTATTTCCTGTAGTCATATGGGTGTTGTTTTCACTTATTTACTCATTACTTTAGAGGCCAGATAGGCTTGACGTTGTGATGAGAGCATTCATCGAGCGCAACTAGACACGTAGTGCGAAAGAGGTGCACGGCTTCGCATTCAGCGCCAACGCATGCGCGTGCCCCATGCCATCGGCCCCTGTAAGCGGAAGTCGGGCCAACGTTCTCTGCACAGGTCGATACGGGATCCCGCACGTAGCGGTCGGAAGCCCTACGCGCTGCCACGCACATTGTGCCAGCTGAACCTTGCCTGAACCTCTATTTCTGATTTTTCTCGCTCTGTTTCTTTTTTTAGTCTATACTTCTTCAATATGCCATCATTTTTTGTTTAGCTCTTCCTTTTTTGGTGCTGGCCTTTCCACGTTGTTACTGTCGACCACTGCTACGCTTTTCTTTAGAATAACGAAATTGACATTAAACGTTTGGAAGAGTGATGAGACTGTAGAAAGTGACCCTCTGACCATAATACAAGCGCTTCGCTCGATTCGTGGTATTTTACACGGGTAGGTGGCCTGTCCTTTACTTACCCGCAAGCCTGCTCAGTTAAAACCGGTCACAGAAAAGCTCTGCGACGTTTTAATCACTGCTTCATAGGTGTGAGCGCTTTACAGTTTACGATTTTATACGGCCGCAAAATCGTTGCTTGGATGTATGCAAAATGAACAGTTTTCTGCAAAATTTTCATGTTTTTCGCTGTAAAAGAATACATTTCTAGTTTATGTCTATGGCAATAAATGCTCACCATAACTTGTAGGTGCAATCTCTCTAAGAGGCATACGCAAGAAGATGGCACTTTACAGATGTAACTCTGTCTCGGCTGCCGGGAAGGATACCGCAGAAAATATAATCCTCGCTGGTTAAACAGACATTCGATTACTGCGTCTGTACTTGTCCTGCGGCCGAATTCCAGAACATTAGCATAAGTTATATTTTATGCCCAATATTGACTACCCGCGGCTGCCCGGATGTTGCTACACTGCTTGTCAAAACGGCCACATTTTTACTGGATACTTCCTGTCAGTGCCCAAGCCAAATTTATTTTGCAGCTTAAGTTGACAAACCCTTGTGGACTGATGACAGATAAGGCCAGTGTTAAGTCCTCCTGCGCCATCAGTCCACGAGTAAACTACGGCGCTTCCACCCTTCCAACGAACGATGAACTTGAACACACGACTACAAAACAAAGGACTGAAGTGGCAATCACCGAACTCAAATATTAGGTGCCCTAACGGTGAACATACCATTTCTCTTCTTTCTTATTTTTGATCATTATTTCTTTCCCTCTTGCAGGATAGAAATCTAGGCTATAGCTAGGTTAGCATTCCTGACTTCTTTTTACATTTTTTCTTCTTATCCCTTCACTTCAAAAGGAACACTCTGATATCACATTTTCCGTCGAAAAAATATACTGCGACACACAATTGTCGCTAACGGGCAATCGTCTTTTATAGCGTTTAAAATTACCTGTCGCCGATAAACATGGCCAATCGCAATGAACCTAAGTGGCGATTGTCGCCTAACACCAAGAAATGATTTGCTTCATCGGCCATAGGAGCAAAATAGTAGCCATACACACCTCGCTTGCCCAACGGTGGTATATACACGTGATAAATAGCACTGGGTGCAACGCATTCGGTACGTCGGCGCGTAGACAATGCGGCAATTGTGTATTTTGTTCCTTTGAGTGCCTCTCTCGGACGAGACGATGGAGAATGGCCCTCCGTGGTTGATGCATCTCGTTTCTGGCTGGCACGACCTTCGGCCACCGCCAACGAGGCATAGCCGGGCCGCTTGGGCCGAAGGGGACGGCTACCGTGACGCGCGCCAATGAATCACGCGCGCACCCGTAATGGGAAGGCGCCGACCAGCCGCAACAATTCTTCGTGCTTTGCCATCGTGTTCCGAGCGCATTGCTTCCTCACTCATAACGCAGAGCCCCCCCTGTACCCACCCCCCTTCTACCCCATACTCCCTTTCTCTTCTGCTTGCTTCCCTTCGCCCATCCGCTGTACTGTGGCGCCGTCTAAGGATGTGGTCGTGCGTATACGGCGCTCATGCTTAAACGTCGCTCCGCGGTTACAATGAACCGGAAAAACGTTTTAAACGGCGGCCTCGCCTCAGAATCTCCATGGCCGGCGAAAGCATGCTAGTCTGTTTTGATTCAAGGGACGCTAGGCAATTCTCGTTGAAAAGCGGGACGGTGCAGTCATGCTACATCTGGTTATGTGCGCTCAGTTTCTACCAACAGACTTTTGACTTCAAGAATGTGGTGGTCTGCGCTGTGAAATTGCATAATGACAGTATACATTTTGTACTGGGGAATCCACAATCACGTTTCTTGGTCGAACCATATTCAAAGCCCTTTTTATTCATGACGTTTTCCCGTTCGAAGAAGATATAGGTCGTACCTGGACATTCAAGTAGAACGAACTAAAAGAAAGTTTAAAGATTGCATATCAGCTGGCAACGCTGCAGCTTGACCATATGGCTCCCTTTTACCTTGGCGATTAATAACACGCCCATGCGTGCACTGACCAGCCGTACGGGGGCGAGGCCGAACGGGGAAGCTGACCGCCTACTCGGTGACGGGAAACAGTCGCTATGGCAAATGTCATCTTTGTCCTCCAGAAACCGGGAACGCCCGGTGCGGGAGGGAAATTGGTTTGAATAACAACAGAAAATAGACTAAACGCACGTGGGCCAGGTACACGTGACGTTATATGGGGCAACACGAGACGTCGGGAGAAAGCACAGCGTTCTATCAACTGCCACCATGAAGCTCGCTTCGTGAAGAGGCAGGGGCTCCTGAGGAGTGAGTCAGCTGAAAAGCCTCCGGCCAACTCGACTGCCGGCTGCGCACTGCATCCATCAGGTTACCCGCCCTGGCCGCCGGTGGGATCCCAGAGCTTCTTAATTGAATCCTACGCCGACGCGTGGCTACCTTTCGGGTGATTTTATTGGCTGTGAAAGCTTCGGGGTGCTCGGCTTCGGCTGCCCGCCCACATGTCACCAGGTTGGCATCCAGCGCACTCGCTTGCGAGTGCCTAGTCAAAAGAGCCGCTACACGGTTTGCCTTTGCTGTTTGTATTTAGAGCGTGTAGGTCATAAGCACGGAATGCACTGCTTGTTGGCTTGGCCTCTTGGGGTGTCCTTTAAAATTACATGCTCTTATAGTACAGAATATTTATTTCTAACATGAGGTCTTGTTCATATTTAATTTCATTGCTAGGCCCTTGGCGTTGAACCAGCGCCCGAGAAAACGTCAGTATAGATTAATTAGGATGCTTATGTAAATAGCTTTACGGAAGGTCAGAAAGTGTTTAGGGCTAGAACTCGCTCGGTAAACTTAGGGCATTCGCTAGCGCGAATGAACACTAGTTGAAATGGATAACGCGGAGATCAAAGTGTTCGAAGAAGCCCACATATTCCGGGTGTCACACTGTGCCAAACAGGGTACATTACTAACGGCGCGTGTAGTGCAACACCACCATTTTCTTCGGTCCCACAAGCATTAGAGTAAAATATTCCAAAAAACCGGTGCTTTCTGACCGTTATTCGGACGTTTACCGCCTTGGCTGAAGCGCCACAAAAGGAAGCTCGTAGTTTTGCGGATTCGCTGGCACTGGCGTAGGGTGCTGACGTTCAGCACCCCTGGCAGCCCACTAGCAGCATCATAATGACAGGCCTGCCTTCTTCCCTAACTGATAAGGATCCCAGAAGGCTGAATTTAATGCATCGTTGTGGCGTATCTGCTCCCGGCCTGATGTACGCATGTTGTCTCAGCCTACAACAGAGGATCAAGGCAACCCGCAAATCTTTTAAGCCCAGTGCTACAAAGAAAGTAGAAAGGCGGGAAAAGGGAGGGGGGCAGCTGAGAATAGTGCTTAATGCAAACACGTCCAGACGAATAAATCATTCTCCTAATAGGTCTGAAGCACCTTCCATTATGATGCTTAGAGCGTCTCAAACCCATAAGTGTCCCCCTGGGACGTATCTCACCCTGCCACCCGCATTCATTTGATTTTGTCTTCCCCTCTTCTTTCCTATTTCTTCTATTCTTTTTTTGTGTGTGTGCACTTTAGAATCCACTTGGGGTGTCTGAAGTTCAGTGGAACGGGCGAGACTTTTGTAGTCTGGCTTCGTACAGAGTTGGTTTTACGTGTTCTTTGGTGTTTTGCTGTTTTTTCCTAAATATTCTTACTTTTTATAAGCCCAAATCCCTTACTAAACGCAGAGGCAAAAGCAAATAAAGGTTGAATGTCGCCCAGCCAAGTTGAAAAGGCGTCTCGTTTCACGCAATTCTTAAGTACCCTGCACGACATGTTGCGTACTACGCTGTACCAATCCTTCGGCGTTTCAACATTACATTTTTTCACACATGCCGGAGTATAGAAGTGAGAAGAGAGCCCAGCTGAGCGAAAACTTGCGCAGCGACATTTATAAAGGCTAGTTTTTTTTTTTACATTGGGCTTTTTGCTTTTTTTTATTTGAGCGCACCCACCAATGGTGCGAAAACACTTAGTGACAAATAGTCATAATAACAATCAATGGTGACGGCTGATGGGTGACGTCGGTGCACGCTACAACCATATATTGCGGAGAGAACAATGCTAGCCGCCGTTCCTGAATAAGACGTTAAAAACAAGCAAAAATAATGTATTTTGTTTCGAGACAGCTGCAGCTTTTTCTCTGCCCAATCTCTTTAGAGTGATTGACGTGGCATTGTTGAGCGTTATGCTGTATAGTTACCACAGCTCTTACTGACGGGAATAGCTTACTTTGGGGGCCGTTTCATGTTTAGGAGATGGTTCTACCAAGTTCTAGAGGTATGCAAGTTGTCAGTCACAAATTCTCAGCTATAAAAGTTAGCTGACAAGTGACAAAAATATTTACAGTATTCTGCAAAGTATTCTTACGGACTTCATATTTCAGGTGAATTCTTGATTGGTGCGAAATAACACTTTTCTAAAATAGTTTTTAGGAAAGTCGCAAATTCTCAGTCGCAAATTCTCAGCTATAAAAGTTAGTTCACAAATTACAAAAATATGTACAGTATTCTGCAAATAATTTTTGCGCATTTCGGATTGAAGGCTATTGCTTGATTGGTGCGAAATAAAACTTTTCCAAAATAGTTTTACTGCGCTCCTTTCCAGCAACCTGGCTGGAGGTGAACTAAGTTTTAATTTACACGTTTTAAAATGAATAAAATTCCTGCGAGGTCGGTTCGGAGCACTTCTGTGCAACAGGACTATCACGCAAGGTAGATCCTTAACTCCAAGGTTCGTTGTGTTCTAACTCCAAGGTTCATTCATTGTGTTCTTCCGCCGATTGTGCAACATGCGCAATTATTTTCCCACTGCGGTGTTTATATTTTCGGTTTTATGCGAGTAAAACTTGATCGATTTTAGCGAAAGCCAATAGCCGTGCTTGCAGTGGACTCTCAGGCATTTTTACTCTGGATTCTAACGTAAGGCTATCGAATACCTACATTAACAAGCTAAATTCCCCCATAAAACTATAAAACCGGTCCTCGAATACTGGCCGTGATCTTAAAAACTCTCATTGTGTCTACAAATGCGATACCATGAATGGTCGAAGCATTACAGCCACAGTTGTTCTGAAGGCTGCGGCGTATGCTTGGGCACCATAATACCTACGGCACGATAATAATTCTTAATACCGCAGTGCGGCTTCAAGTTACATTCCAATGAAATTCTTCTTCAGTTTCATGACATTTGCGTTTCCGAATACTCATGAAAAGAGAACTTGTGATCAATAGGACTCAGAAAACATTCGATAAATTTTGCATAAAACCAAACAAGCAAACAAATCCAACTCAAGTTAATCTACCATTTTACCAAACAAGCCGGTGTATGTTGACTGAAGTAACCCTATTCTTTCTCCTCTTTATCTTCACCCTTTTAAAATCTTAAAAGTAGAAATTGATAACGATGGCCGAGGCCAAAAAAAAAATACAAAGGTAGGACAAAGGGTGTTTGCAGAAGATAATCGGCATTTTAAATCGGAAACCAAGCATCAAACTAGTGACATTCAGAAACCACACAAAATGCAGACTTTGCACCCAACTGTACGAAACGGAAGTCACAAGGAATAAGCTTCTGCAGTAATCAATGACAATCCAGTAATCTCCAGAAACCCATGATTTCTGTCATGGATTACTGGAGATTGCTGGATTACTGAAGTACATGGTTTACTGGATTCTTTTTTGTCAAGCGTAGCAGCCACGCCGCCTTCAGAAGACACACACCTCAGCTCGCAAAAAGCCGCCAAAAATCTCAATGTGGTCAGAAATCTAAGATATTTTGGTGCGTATTTCTCTCTCAGAATGATAAACGGTGCCATGATTTAGATAACCTGTCTTCGTTAGGCCAACTTTCCAGGCTAATTGCAGCTATTCTTGCGGCAGCTTGTAAGCAACAGTAAGCCTAAACTGTCAACCTAAATTTCGTTTCTGCCATAAAAATAAAAAGTGAACGTATAAAATCATTTGCTGCCATTGATTTCTGTACAGACATTTAGAAAGAGGTCGCTTGGATGAACTTTTATACAAGAGGTCAAGCTGCGCTGCTTGTCAGCGCGGTTTGTTCGCGCATTGTCTGCTGCACTCGAGGGTTGTTCGGTTTTAAGACAAAGGTGCCGCATATTTACCCAAGTTTTGTCCGAAAGTGACGCTCAAGCTCCGCTTCAGTTGGCAGGGTGGCAGCGAATGTTCCCGAGAAAATGCACTCACGAGAGCAGCTCTCATTTTATGCGCCTGCTAGAGAGGGCAAAAAACGGGATGAGCACCGCGAGCGCCATAACAAAGCGCAAGTTCTCATTTTATTCTCTTCTTTAGTCATCTAGAACTGGAAAAAGAGTAGGTGTCGTTTAGGCACGCGCCTGGCCATTCACACTGGTTGTAAAGAGACCATGCCGCGAGCAATCGGACCTCAGCTTCTTGCATGTCCGTTCCAGCCGCTCCCGGCCTGCATTTGTTCTAAGCCGAAGCTAAAGGCGGTTAACGAGCATTCAGGGGCCCAGAAGTCTGATGAAACGCAATTACTCCACGCTTCCTGTGATGCTATCAAATGTGCGGCGAAGCACGCTTTTACGCGCGCAATTAAGAAAACCTTCGCATTAGCTAGAAGGCGCTTACCCTGCACGAAGTTCGCGTTCCCGATGGGGCAACCGTTAAGGTCTTCGGAGCACGCTTTGTTTCTCTCTTATGGGTTTTGCCCACTGTGAGTGCGTTTTAGGTTAGCGGAGTTAAATGTAATAAATTCCCGAAGTATCCTTCTGCTGGGGTCGTTAGTAGGCTTAAACCTAAAATGCCCTACCCCAGGGCCCAATGTATCTTTGATATTCTGATGTGAATGTACGTATCTGGGCATACACGTGTGCAGTAAATTCAGCCCACATTTGGAAAAAATATATCCCAGACTCGTCAGTACTGCGTTCCAGCGCTTGTACTCAAACTGAAATATAACGACACGGTAATGACTGGTTTAACAATAACCATAACCACAAGCACATTATTTAACATAAGCGCAACCACAAATATAAGCGTTACCACTATCATAGCTGTAGCGCAAGTAAAAAAGGGTAGTTTTAATTCGGGATTCCTGGCTGTGAGGATTAGCAAGGACTTCATCACAATACTGACTTACTCGCAAGCGGCATGTCGAAGTTGTCAACGGGGGCGCATCCCTACACCAGAACTGAGCATTCTCAAAACAATTGCAGAGCTACCTGAGATGGAAGTCGTCTGGGTTCCTGGGCATGAATCCCTCGACGGTAATGAGGTGGCTCACGCCGCTGCCCGCGCCTGCATACACCGGGCCATTACCCGAGAGGGAACGTTCCCAGCGGCCGTCAAAACGGACCCACTTCTCCGGTATTCAGACGTCGTGGCATCTTATAGGCCTGGCGGAAGAAAGTTCCGCCACCTCATCCATGATTAACCAGACAAGAAGCCACCACACATCGGCAATTGCAGACAAATTCTATCCCCACAGCACGCTCCGTCATTCTATCGACCCAACTAAGTATCCCCCTCTGCAATTTTTGTCCCATGCCCCGTACTCTCTGCCACAAAGAAGGGGAGTGCCAACAAACTCCAAACCTGAAACCTATCCCCTTCCCATCTTTTGAGCAGTGAATGGATCGTCCGGCCGATCCGGACCCTGAACACCAGCAGGGCTTGGTACCGAGGGGCTGGACGGCAAGTCCCAGCCTGGGTATCCCGCAATAGGGATGCTCTCCACCGGGAGAGTGTCCTGTTGTGAGGACTTACACTGATCAATAAATGTTTATTCTCTCTCTCGCTCTTTCCACCATTAGGAATTCCCAAACTCTAGGAATACTTTGTCTTCGCTCGTATAAGCGGCTAACACAGGTGCCGTGAGCGGTCGAAAGATATATTGGGAAGATCATCTGTTGTCATTAGTAGCTTGATAATATTTCGAAGATCATCAGCACCCATTGGCAACGTGACACTAAAACTTCTCCGGCACCATAATGACAAATGGACATGTAAGCACATAGAGAATTGGCCAAGAACATGTAAGCTGATCGGTTACTAGCACAAATGTGAAAGGTCATGTCATGTTCGAAAAAAAAACTGTGCCAAGTTTTCACCAAGATTGCAAGAATAGTAAGTGCCAATTGTCGAGGTGGGTTCATAAGAAAACAAAACTTCTGTCAGTATCCAGTGGCAAAACAACATGGGCAACCTAGCTATCTTTTGTGATGTTAGAAAATGCAAGAGCAGAAGTTCAGGTTCAGTTATGTCGCCGAACTTTTCATCTTCGTCATTTACTACTTTCCTACCCGTTCTAGCCTTGCAGACTTTGTTACCATGACTAAGAGCCTAGGCCGACTGTCTCTGTCACGCCTGCACAAACACTTAACGTTAAGTAACCTTAACATTGAGACTGACATCATGCCAAGCAACGACAAATATTTTGTACGTCGTGCCGCTGGTACCCATTTACAACGTTACACCCCTACTCCTTGACGACGCTCCCGAAGCCTTGTTGATTGGACGTTTCTGACTGACTTTTAACACATGTACGATGTGGAGATTTTGAAAGTCCGGCATCACGAATCTCTCTGTGAGTAGGTACAGTAGGTAGTTTTGCTGAAGGCTAGGTTAGAGCTGCTGCTGGGGATGCAACCAAGGGTACAAGTGGCGATGTATGCGCGGTCGTATCTGACGGTGCGGCTATATAGGCGGCTTCAAGAGGAGGCTGCGGTGCTGTTGCTCAAGTGTTTGCACTCACGGAAGGGTAAAGGTGAGAAATCCTTGTCTAAATCGACGGAAGTGCAACCATGGGGTGTTTTCATACTCCTCTTTCAGGTATCCTTTGTTGTTGTGCCCCTGTTCTGTTGCACAATCGCCTTGGCTGACTTCTGATCAGTTCTATTAGCCGGCTTGACCTTTGTGATCGAATTTCTTTACAACATACGGGGCAGTCACTGGATGTCGACTTCTGCTGCGTAGTACAGTTGGCACAGCGAGGATCCTTAACACTACAAGCAGAATGATGATGATTTTCTGCACATCTGGCATAGAGGAAAGGAAATGTGCATGCCGCAGCCACATGGCCCAAAGATTGACATTTCATGCACTGTCTAGGAGTTTCACTGTATTCGGAGACACGGTTCCGTGTGAAGTCTATAAAGACGTGTTCCAGCGGAGTTTCTGTAGTGAACACATTCAGCACACTTCGTGATTTTTATCCAGATTTTCAGATGAAGCCAATAGCAACCCTCTGACGGAAACCGTCTAAAATTTCCAAGTCTAGTAGATCCGCGACCACACCCATAATCACATCTATCCCAAAATTTCTGGTGTGGGGCTCATATGCGTGGACTTGGATATTTGCGGTGTTACCCATCTTTCACAGACCCTCCGTGAAAACAGCATTACGTGTATAAACAGGTAATAGGTCCAATCTGTTTTTTGGCCGTATTTGGAGCACACCACGCAGAGCAATGGTCTCCAAAGCACTTTTCACAGCCAGGGGATTGAAACGAGTGATGAGTTTGAAGGGGCTGTTGGTTTCATAATCACAACGAGACCACTTCTTGGGGGATGTGAAGGTACGTGATCGTCGGTGACTTGCTGTTATTGCGAAGAGTTACGAAGAAGCTTTGGCGGGAACGTTTAGAATTTGTCAGATTACGTACAGTTCAAGATGACTTCTCTTTCTACTGGTGGGAAATCACCGCATGTTGGTCCTGGAAGCTGCGGTATTGCATCAGGTGGCGTTTTATTCAAAGACACAGATGACACAACTGAGCTTACTTTACAAGGTAGGTAATTATAGCCCACTGGACGCGGAAATTTGGCTGGTAGTAGCGCAGGCAGCGGGTACACTGGAAGAGCTTGTGGAACTGAAGCGGCAGACATTACGGGCTGGGGATTATGTGCAGCAGCTGGTGAATGACTGTGGGTCACACCTGCTTTGGGTTACATATTTTCACATAGCCAAAAATGACGCAGTCGTCTTGAAGGAAAAACACGTTTACTGGAGCGAATGTGTGTTCCCCTAACAACTCAAAAAGTACACATGCGGCGAAGCAGCAGTCAACAAAGTGGCGTGCGTAGGCGAGCGTCGAAGAGTCGAATGAATGCCGCGGCGTCTGCTCTGCAGACTTTTATCTTTCGGCGCGACTCTTTCTCGAACCGTCGATTTACATCCAGAACATTGTAGATCAAAGAAGATTATTCCAGGCCTGTTGACGTTAGGGCGAAACGCTCTCCTTATACGAATGAGAGGAACCCGTGCGGCATAAAAATAAAGAATGGAACATGCGCTTCTCTTGGAACACAGATAACACAGCCGGGCGCAGCCAGGCAGTAAAAACAAACCATAAATAAACAAACCCAATGCATGGTTCGCGGCAATATGCGATGCTCACAGTACCTTCGCAGAAGGTTTACATCTTCGAAAATAGCTTTGAGTCGAAAATTAGACAGACAACGAAAGTGTATGGCGCTTCTCCAAATTCTTCCCGTGTGTTCGACCACTTCCTTTTTTTTTACACCGAACTACTGAACTCTGTCTCCAGACCTCAAATCAGTTTTGTTCCTTTTTTTCGCACTCGTCTCAATTTTCCCCTGACGTGACGTAGCACGTTAGTCTATCTGCTGGACATACCTCGTAAGTACCAATTTACTGCATTCTCTCTCTCCCCTCCCCCTCTCCCTCTCCTCTCTCTCTTATACCTCACCACTGGATGTCCATGAAGTCTAGTGTCGCGCCGGCTCTTATCGCCCCTCTCCCTCCCTCCTCTTGTGCGGCGACAGCAGATTCAACTGGCTGTATTTTCACCTGTTTTCCTTCAGCCATGTGGCCGGTCGAAGCTAATTGAGTACTCGGGGCGGCCTCGTAACCGCGTTCGCAACCTATTAGTACCTCAGTCCGGCTGATGACCTGCGTTCGCAGCTCTTTCACACGTCATAGCCAACGGGGATGTTTGGCCGGCGCACACCTGTGCTGCTATGCCTAGTAGGAGATTTGGACGACAAATTTACTCTTCCCTTTGGTTGCGCGGATCGCGCGTAGCGAACTAAGTAAGGCTAGAGCGATGCTGGCTTAATAAATATCTTTCCCCTGAAACCAACATTTCACCTTCAACAGCGAGCAGAATGAGAACTCCTTACTGAACGGCAAAATAGCATTTAAAATTTTAGGGTTAGTAAAAAATGATTTTTTATAGCAGTATTTACACGGCAGAAGCGTATGACATCTTACTCGTTTCAAATCACATCATCAAGCATAAAATTTCCAAGTCCATCGTTTACACAGATTCTCTAAGCGTTGTGCAGGCACTGTCATCAGGAAGGTCGTCTAAAAACTATGTGATCAAGTGTTTTTAAAGGTTATAATGACGGCATATGCTTCAAATATTAAAAATAATTATATGCTTGGTACCAGGGCACTGTGGGATCCCTGGCAATGAGACCCCTGCTGCTCTCATGACCACAGGTGACATAACAACAGTACCTTACACCGACCTAAAGACACATCAGACGACAGTTTCGTAATACATGGCAACTACACTGGAGTCCACAAACAGACAACAAACTAAACGTAATAAAACCACAATTGAGACACTACACAACTGACTCACACAACAGGTACACTGAAGTCGCCTTTGGCTAGGCTGCGGATAGGGCAGACACATGTAACGCACTCCCACCTGCTCACTGGATCTTCGCGACCTATGTGTAAGCAGGTGTGGAAGCGACCTATCCGTAGTCCACATACTAGTCACATGCAAGGCACTTGACACAACACGACACAAACATTTCCCTGAATAAACAGATGACACATTTCACTGCACCCATCATACTTTTTAGCCGACGAACCAATGTTTTCTAGTCAACGTGTTTTTAAGTTTTTAGCTGAGGTAAAGTTTCTGCAGCTCTTGTGATATCACGTGTAATCATCCTGGCCCTATACACCAGCCATCTCTATTGTCTTTTGTTTTGCGTCACGTTTTACTTTTACTCACATGTTTTAGTATTTACGGTCTCATCAAGAATTCAGTAACTTCTCTTGCGCTCTTTGCGCTTGTTGGCTTTGCGTCATTAGGCACCAACCATCATCATCATCAAGAAAATACTATGGCGCAACGTTCTTGAGCAGCACATCCAGTCAGACACACATAAACATGAAGAAGCGCGAATCGAAATGACTATTCGGTGATACAGGAAAAGATCAAATGCAGAGTCCACTTTTGTGTTCTTGCGTTTGTTTTTGTAGGCCCCAGAAGGTAGGCATCGACTAGCCATTTGATTCATCAACGCGTCAATATTACCTCAGCTTCAGAAAACGCAGAAAAAAACAGGGTTGGAGTCGAGCGGCTGAAGGCGCGGCTGGCTTAGATAACCGACTTGAAGGAGCTAGGGGAGGAGATATACACAGAGCATTAGAAAGATTGCGCGACAGAAAATAACAGCAAGCACGTTACGAAAGTATAATTCTTGGCGGCGCTGCAGATTCCTCGAAAACGTCTGACTGATGCGTGTCTGCTACAGAGGAGTTTGCATTGTTGCAAAGTGCCCAGGGGAATAGAAGACGCATTCTAGATGCTCTTTTCTCTGCTGTGATATCCTGTTTAAGACAGCCGCCTCTGAAGTATCGGAGTTGCCACGCAAGAAAATTAGGTTTTCGAAGAAATTTTGTTACACGCGTCATACCCCTGAAACCAGGGTGCTGAAGACACTCAAGTTGGTTACTCAATCACACCAAGGTGGTGCGACACGCGGTTGGTTGCGTTTTTCGCTTTTACAACAAAAGCGTTGTACTCAGGAGTTCTTTTTTTGTTTGGCAAGCTTCCTGCAGCCGCTGAAATGGGGAGACGTTAGCTTGCAGTCTTGCGTAATAGAAAACGCCCTCTCATTTTATATAAGGTGTGTTGTTTACAAGTACGAGGTGGCAGCCCTCGGGTTTTATTTCAACATGAACATATCGCAGTTTTTTTTCTCCAGAGTCCCTCACTCTGATTGATATAAAGTATATAATTTAGCTTTAAGTCTTCAAACTAGGCAAAAAAGTGCAAATTCCTTACGTGTTAACAACAATTGCGAGAATATCGCGTAAGGGGCATTTGTCTATGTTGTCAAAATCAGTGCACAGATTAATACAATAGTTCTTACCTATGCTTCAAAAGCCTTTACAAGAAAGTTGTGCACCTGGCACTAGTGGTGCAAGGGTAGAGGAACCGCACAACTGGCGGCCCCTCTCCCTTCGTCGGAGACCCGGCTGTTGCAGCTCTCATAGATATCCGAACTTCCCGCTGACAGTTTTCCATAAATGGCAGGCCAGGATCATTCTGTCCGCCTCCTTTCACATCTTTCCCAAAGTGGACAGCGTTAGCATGCCCTAGAACCGCGGCGCCTGTGCTCCCCAGTTCACGCACGAACGAATGTGTACTGGCGAGGAGAACAGCAATCGAGAGATCATGCCATGAACGCAATTGCATAGAAGCCGGTCTCATAATGCGATTTACCCAGGTTAAATTACAACCACGGGAAGCGTCCTTTCTTCCTGATTCACCCCGTTTTCTTTCATGCGGCGGTGGTCGTTTTATTTTTTTCTGTTGTGCTTAATTTGAGGGGATAGGTTTTACTTTTTCTCGTACTTTTATTATTGATTTACACCCCCCAAGCATATGTGTGCATCGGCCTTACCGTCTCTTAGTGAGGCAGCCTGGGACGGCCAGATGCAAGAGCTTCAAGAGGCTTAAAGACAATGCGTTGCGTTTAATGCACTGCACGTTTTCAGTTTCCTCTTCAACAAAATATATGATAACTGGACCTGGCGATGTTTTTTTTTTCTTGACTGAGACTCGTCCTCGCCATGTTGTAGCGATATCGACACAGGAAATGGGCATTCTAAGCACATAATTCAGTCGATCCACTCCAGAGTAAGAAAATTTGTTGGGTAAAACTATTACCCACTGTTATTTTTTATGATAGCAAGTGAGTATGCTGCAAGTTTCTCACGGTACCTAATTAAGTATAACGCGAGCGCACTTTAGTCGCGTCAGATATTCCTGGAAAGGATAAGCACTTTGATCACATTATAGTCCCTTGGCCTACTCTTTTTCGTTCCCCTTAACATCATTGCTGGCACGCGGGGCCTCTTCTCTAAGCCATGAATATAGCCAAGCCAGCCTTGTTCCCTGCATGCTGTTCTATTTTAAGCCCTTTGGTTAAAGTTTAGGTCGAACTATGGAGACCATGGAGGTCATCGATTATTGTTCTTTTATTCTGGCTATTTTTCCAGAAGCGTGTGTCTAGGAATAAAGTGTCGGCATAAAAGAGGTCGCGACGCTGGTGACAAAAACCGACAAGACCAGCATTCATCCCAGGAAGAGGCACACACAAAAATAAATTCAACACCCTGTGCATATACTGAGGTCTTTGAGAACCCAAGTTAGAAGCAAAGCACACAGCCACACTGCGTAGACTTGAAGAAACATTGCGATAAAAGAAGGCTAAGCCAGCGCATCTTCAGGAAGTTGCAGGAGATTAGACATTCAAAAACCAGCCGTGCTTTGCCTTTGTGAAAATTGAGCGAGTGGAAGACTTTATTTTTTGGCGCGTCTCGGCCGTTACTCCTACAGATACGTTATAAAGGTGACATTCTTTTCTTCTGGCCTGGGCGCATTCATTCGCTAATGCCTTGGTGACAACACATGAAAAAAAAAATGAAAGTCTTAAACATGTAGCGGGTGTGTCCAGTTTGTTATCTATGTGACCTTTTTTTACTTGTCCAAAGCCAGTCATTGGTTACAAAATAAATCCGAACTTGATTTCAAGCTTTGGGGTACCTCAAAAGTTGTTGGTGTTAACAATTTTCACCGACAAGTGCCGCGAAAGTAAAATCTAACGCGCACACATTCATGAAAAAGTGCCCTCTGCCTTATTAGTCGACCTGCATACACGAAGGCCTTGCAGAAAAGAAACTGGCTGGTTGGTGAAACATACCCCGCAAATAAACTGTTTTACCCAGAAACACGCAGAAAAAAACAAGAACGGGGAAATAAAAGGAAAGTTTAAACAAACCAAGGCGTTGAAATAGGTTGGTGGATAACGCTAGACAAGTGTGCTAAGAGTTCAATGGCCTTACTCTGAGTGTTCCCTCCCCTCCATATGTTGCCGCGACCAGGGATTTATAAACACACCCCCAACATACTCCTGCATGTTCAAACAACACCACCCAGAAGGATTTTGAGCCCTCCCCCTCCGCCAAAACAGTGTACAACCAAAAGCACCACCCAGGGATTTATACACCAGTCAAGCAGACCCAACCCTCCCGCCCCAAGAGGATTTCGACACGCTCCCAAAATCGAAATTCCGAATAAATCTCTGCCCTCTGCTCGGCTGAGCGAAGAACGCCGCAATGCTTTTAAATGCGAAAACCGCTTTCCAGGGTCTCCTTGATTGAAGGCTCGAGTACAGGAGGGGTTCAGAACACGATGGCAAATCAACGACCCACGCGGTGGCAGTTGCTTATTGATGAAGAAAATTCCAAAACAGTGAAAAAACTATCGTCGCCCGATACACTTGCATTTGTGCATGCATGCGTACGTGCATGCGTGCGTGCGCGCTCGTGTGTTGTGTCTGCGTGTGCAGACACCACGCACAAAGGCCCCTTTTTAAAAGAAAGACGGCTGAACGTGCAGCTTTTTCTAATGCAAACTTAATCGAAGTCAAAGTTGAAAGCCAACGACCGCACAACAAACCCAAGAAATTCTGAGGGACCCGAATTGAATCACTTTATAGAACCAAAACATCGCATGGGGTAACTGAGCATTTCTTCGGTTTGCAGCGTGGCATTGGCTTTGGACTTTGACCTTTTTAAATAATGAGGGTTTGGACTTTGACTTTTTAAATAATGAGGGTTTGGACTTTGTCTTTTTAAATAATGAGGGTTTGGACTTTGACTTTTTAAATAATGAGGGTTGGACGTGAACCTTGCTCCTATGCAAAGTGAATCAAAGGGAGCTTTGAAGTTTTGGTGAAACTAACGCTGGCAAAAAATTGTGTGCCGATTATGATACTCCCTAATGCGAACTATGAGAGCAACGTGAACTGCAGTATTCTCGGTAACGGTGCATAGCTGCTGCTTCGACAGCGCGCACCTCTGATTCTGGCGTCGGTGGCGCTGAGGCTCTGATCGGGCCACACGCTTAACTCCAGCGACAGACGGAGCCCTTCCTTTGTCTTAGGAAATGAACCAGCCCTCGTAGAACGCACAACGGCACGCGAGACTCTGGGCGTTATCTCGGAGCAGGTCGCCGCCACGGGGCACGTTTCACCCGGCACGCGCGGAATACCGCTTCCTCATCTCACTTTCGCCATACTCTCCTCCTCAGATTTTCTTTCGCTTTCTCAGTGTCCTCCTCGTTCTCTCGGTTACATCGGCGGTCGACGGCGAGGAACAGCGCGACACAACATGAGCGCCCACTTTGATCTGCGCGCTAAAAAACCTTCCCTGGGTGTGCATAGAAAGCGTTCTAATATAATGTAAGGAGGCCGTAGAACATAATATTCAGTGGTATTTTGTGGCTAATTGGTTAAGCAATGAATTGGAAATGTTTCTTGCTTTACGTAATGCAGAGAGTTGTCATTTAGATGCAAGAGCGAACGTAATTTGGCAGCAAAGGAATGTTCCTCCTTTAAAGGGTACTCTGTCGCAGTACGGTGCCTTATGAAGTGAAGCCTACTTTCTGCCAAAGCTTCAGTCTGATTGAAATATCTTGCACGCGTGACTTACTCCTTTTGCATCAACTGTGGGAGACACATCTTGCAGTGAAATTGCAGCTGCGTTGTTATGACGAGGTTCTTCGCTAAGTGATAACGCCCATTATTAGGAGACGATTCAGATCAGTCGCGCGAGAGCGCTTCTGTGTGTCTGCAAGAGCGCACGTGGGCGTGCATTCTGGGGCATGATTGCATGTGTGAGCCGGCGCGTGTGTGCGCCTTAGTGAGCGCCTGCGTACATATACGGGTATTATCCCGTGTCTTCAGAGCGCTGAGTTCTGAGGCGATTCCCCTCCACTCTCTTATATTAGCTGTTTGAGTTTCTCCTGAACGCATAGGCATTCAAGTAAGTCCAACGTATCCTAATTTTTTCTATTTCTAGTCGTGATCCAAGAAATCTCGTCATGTATATTTATAATTGTGGTTTCGACGCGCTAGCTGAAATGAAAAACCGATAAGGCAACAATCGGCGCCATTATTTTTCTACCACAAAAATTATGGCAGAACCAAAGCCCGAATACAGCTATCGAGGTGGCCCCTCCCAGACTCTTTATATAGATGGGATGCCTGGCCCGCTAGATGTCCTTCATCCGTAGACTCGAAGGAGCTTACCGTGGAAACGCATGACAGCTACATGACTCGACCTCCTCAGACGTTGTATTACTTGCTAGTGCTAGTGTTATCCTCCGCGTTCATCTTTATGGTCTTGTTTGGTCTTGTTGGTGTTTATTTTTTTCTGTGTGTGTACCCTATACGACTGAGAGTTCTAAACCTGGCAGGGCACATTCAGGCCCTTAGTAGGAACGATCTGACAGCTGAATGACGGATGGGAGAGAACGAACTGCGCATCCTTTGCTTAGGCGGATATCGGAAGACGCCTTGCTTCCACGATGAAGTATCTGGTGTGCCTTCTTTGCAGCTCTGTTTTGCTGGTAATGTTATTCTCGTCACTGGGGGTTTACTGTCCTCGGCCCTCTGGGCAAGTTCGTCCGAAAGAGAATGCGGCAATGTAAGATGGGAGACCAGACTTGCCATTTTTTGTTCTTTTCCCCGATCTGGGAAGCAAGCAAGATGAGTTCGTTTCCCTAACCCGGATTCTTTGCGTTTTGGGTTGCCTTCTTATCGTACCAATTTTTTTTTATTTGTTTATGTAACCTAAAGTCTGTTCTGAAGTCCCAGTGAGGAATTGGTGCCTTGGGAAGTTCCGCTGGCAGGGATGCCTCGTAGATGGCATCTCTTAATGAGATGACGTCGTAATTGAACAACAGCCACCAAAATACTGTTTTGCCGGTGCGTTCGAGATATACTGTTTCGGGCGCTCGTGCGACAACTTGCCGGCCTGCGTGGAAAATATAAAAGCAAGGCTACACACTACTTTTGCAGTAGCTCTAACAATGAGCTCACAACCTTGTGCTAGTAATCTGCTGTGACCTTACGAATATTGTACGTCGTGTATACACACAAAATTAAATTGTTAGGCCAATATTGGATATATTCATGCTCTACTACGCCCTACCATACCATACCGTGTTCTACCAGTCAAAATGTATTGAACAAGCTTTTATTCACATGAACGAAAAACTCGACAAAGTGCTAATACTTTTTTATTTTGCATTATATTGGCAGAGCAGGCTATAATTTTGCCCTTTACCTGTCCAGACCACGAAAATGGTTGATATACTGCTCCCGCTGTAACCACTCTGTGCTGGCGATAACTGCACCTTCCGCATTGATTCCAGGAACCAAGAATAGGATGAAATCATTTTACATAAGTACTGCAAGGTCCCTTAATTGTTTCATACGAGCACAATTCGCACTTTCCTAGACCCTCCCACCCTGTTTTGTACGAGCATAGCAGGTCCTCGCAGAATAGGTGGTCCTCTTCAGCGTTTAAGACTAGCGGTAATCGTCTACTGCTTAGATTCTGCGTCGCCCGCCAGAAGGAAGCACTTACTAGGGGATTTTATTTTCTCCTCCAGCAGAAACGGGTTCTTGGGTGAATTAGGTGGGGCCGATGCGTTCATAGCTTTTTTTGTACTGATAAAATACATGCTGATTTGACATGTGTTGCTTTGACTTATTATATTGTGTAGATATTTTTAAGCACTGAGAGGATGCTTTTGAGTTCAATATATATCCATACGATAAATAAAACTTGCGCCCTTTTGGTGAGAAAAGCTTTAAAAAAGCAGCACTTAAGGGGTTTAACACCCAAATTGATCAAGGAACCGGCGGACGGGTCGAGATTGTGACCTATATGTCGTGATTAGTAAAGCTGATGAGCAGAAAGACATGTATTTGTGTTCTTAAAACAAACTTCTAGCTTCTCCTAAAAAATAAGACCTTACGATTATTTTCATAAAGCTCGAAACGATGAAGCGGCCAGAATAAAAAAATGGGTATTAGGCTGTTTTTATTCAGGAAAACATCAATGCGGGTTGCTCGCAAAGTTGCACCGCGTGAAGAAAGGTCTTCTCGCCTTATTCCGGAATGACTCACCGCGTGAAAGACGGTAGAAAACACAGCAACAAGACGGAGGGGGTCCCCAACCTCGGCTTTCACGGACGGCTACGCCCACCAGTCACTCACTCCGCAAACGGCACTTAACTCCCTTCGGGGCCATATTATGCTAATGCTTTCGTAACGCAGTCAAGAAGAAGCACTTGCGCTGCTGCGTTTATATCATCACGGCAATAGGAAAGGCTAAGCGACCGCCCCCTCACGTGTTATTTTTGAGCGGAACGTGATTGCTTCGCGCCTGCCCCCCCGGCTTGTTCCACGACCAACCTTCTTGGTGGTGTGTTTATCTTCGCGAAGCCAAGAGCGGGCTCTTTTTTATTGCGACTGGGCACAGAGCCCTGGGTGCTTAACACTCATAGCTGACAATTGGAAGTCGGAGAAGTCGGGCAGTCAAGAGCTTCAATCTTTCAGATACTATACACAATTTTATTTATTTGATCGTCGGCACGTAAATAATATGTTTATCGTCCGCAATGCTTATACGGAAAAGAACGGTCAAAGGACATTATTGCAGCAGCATCCGCATCATTTCCTACTGTGGCGTTGCCTTTAGCGTGGTCGCTACTACAGTCGTACAAGCGACAGCCTATGTTCACATAACCGCCACTGAGGCCTAATATTTGGAGCTGAAACTTCGTAGCGAGCTTTGTTAGCAGTGTCATTATATCAATCCTCCTCCCTGATATAGCCTTTTTACCAGGTGGTATCCTGGAGATGCTCCTTTTTTAGATCAGCTTTACATTTCCATGAATGCACCAGCTTAACAAAAATTCAGAAAGATGTGCTAGAAAATAACGCCAGAAAACTAGAGAACGCAAATTAGAAAGCTTGAGAGAAAAACGAAGAGAAAATGGCGCTTGACGCCTCAAGGATATCAGGAATAGTTAGGGATTGTGCTAAGACGTCCCTAGGATTTCGTCTCTGCTTCTGGGTGGACCTGAAATACCACCTGATGACACAACACACACACCACACACACACACCACCCACCACCACCCACACACACCACACACACGCACCACACACCACACACGACACACACACACGACCACACACGCACACGCACGCACACCACCACACCACACACACCACACACACCACACACCACACACCACACACACACACACACACACACACACACACACACACGACACACACACAAAAAGTTCCTGCATTTGTGTGTGCGTGTGTCGCGTACGCAACAGCGCGCACGCGCGCACACACACCGCATCACGCACGCACGCACTCACACGCACACGCGCACCCCACCACGCACGCACGCACACACACACACACACACTCACACACGCGAACACACGTGCACGCACGCACGAACGAACGCACGAATGAATGCATGAACGCACAGGAATAATCGAGTGCTTGCACACTCACTCACACACACGCTCGTAGGCGGGCCTGCCAATCCATGAGCTCTTGATCAAAGAGAGTGAATAATCTAATCTGACTGGCTCTTTTATAATGCACTGTTTTTCGTCTCCTGGCTATGTAGCCGAACGCCCATACCTAGCCGCTTTGATGCACTTTCAGTAGAATGCGGCGCGTCCTACCCGGAGAAAAGTATCACGTGTCCGGAGACGTTCAAGGCCTCGTCGTGCATCGGGATAAAGCTTCCTTGTCCTGCCTTCGACGAGAGTACGAACGCCTATCTTTTGTAAAGAGAGAATTAAAGGCACGCAGTGCATAGTAGATGAAGGAGCACTTACTGGAAATATTTGCTGCTCCCCAGAGCAAGAGTTAGAGTGTCAGATAACACCTCTTCCACCATGGCTCGTCCATTGAGTCCGTTAGCTAATTTCGATGCTGACGCTACTGGGCCATACCATGTCACTGGTCTGCGGGTCGATACTTGACAAACTTCTTCTCCTGGTTGGCCACCTCTATTTACGCGTGGTTGGCTTGCTTCACTTTCAGGGAAAGTTGATTAGGGAGGCGTATGTATTTAGCATTGACATGCGCCTTCGTAGAAGATGCACGGGCAGCTGAATATCAGATGCAATGGCGTTATTTGAAATTCCGAGAATTGTCTTGATCGGAGGAAACGTGAGTAAGCTTGAATAAAGATATGCAGGGGGAATACAAAGAAACACGAACCAGAGAGGGCCCATCGCCGTTATATGTAGCATCATCTAGCTGCCAGGTTTGAAATCTTTGCACCTGCATTTATCTTCTACACATTCGAAAGTAGGGCCTGCCTTCTGATTCAATGCCATATCAGTGAAGCGACGCTGTACGTTTTTTCAATGCGAATTTTAAGAAGGAAGTTGCTGGCCCAACCTTTCGCATATGGCGTCATCCATTTTGCTTGCTGCGCTGGTTTCGTCTGTTCCACCGTTAGCGATAAGAGCAGCACGTGCATGCAGCATGCTGATGTACGTTTTTTTCTAAGCGCGATGTTAAGTTGAGTCCAAGGCTATGGTTGGTTCTTTTTTCCTCCCTCAAATACAAATGCCACTCTCTCAAATGACGTCAGCCATATGGGAGCCCGGAACTGGATTGGTGGTACAGCGGCATAAAAGGCGCAACTAAATAAACATAAAGCGTCACTTCTTTCAGCCTACACTTATTTACCAGTACAGCCTATTTTCAAAACCCCTGAGAGACGTGCGCATGAGCGGAACTTCCAAACCATCATCAGACAACGCGGCCCTGTGGTCCCTTGGTGTTCCCAATGGCTACTGGGTATGCTTCCTGCTAGCTTGGGTGGTATGACACCAGACGGGTACTATAAAAGTAATCCCACACAAATAGCGTTTTTCTTTTCAGCTCTCTATCGTGCAGACATCAAATCTTCTTGCAGTAGATATATATATATATATGATATAATAATATATATTATCTATAATATGATATAATAGAGATATATATATATATATATATATATAATTATATTTAAAAAAAACTCGTCCTTAGGTCTTGCCTCTTCGTTCAGCTAACCTCCAACTGCTCCTGTCCAGCGCTGCTCGAGTACAGTCTACCCCCGAATTCCGTATGTTATCCCCCAATCTTGTTATTCGCCTTCCCATTGTTCTGTACCCATCTCTTGGTATCATTCTGTTACCTGATTGGCCGCGATGCCGGTTGTCTCACTGCATGGCCAGGCAAGGCAATTTCTTTGTCTTATTTGAACTATGATGTCGTCAACTCTAGTTTTTTCTCTGATACAGGTAGCCTGTTCCTTGTCCCATAGTATCATTCCTAACATTAGTTGCTCTATGCCCTGTTGAGCTGACCTAAGTTTGCTTTCTAGTTGCCTAGTAAGGCTCCGACTTTCAGCTCCGTATGTCATCACCGGCAACATGTACTGGTTGTAGATTTTTCTTTTGAGTGACAGAGGTAGCCTACTTTTCATTATTTGGGAGTACTTGCCGAGGGCTCCGCTGCCCATACCTATTACTCCCCGGGGTTCTCTCTCGTCGATGGGATCAGCAGTAACCATCTGTCCGAAGTAGTTATATTCTGTTACTTCTTCTAGCGTTTCGCTTCCTATGCTGAAGAAGGCCTTATTGGCATGCTTATTCCTCATTACTTTAGATTTATTCATATGTATTTTTAGACCCACAGCCGTGCGTTCTCATTGTAATTCCTCGAGCATTTTTCCCATGTGATCTGCAGTCTCCCTCAGCAAGGCTATGTTGTCCGCAAACCTGAAATGGCTAAAGTATTCCCCGTTTATCTTTAATCCTATGTTTTCCCAGTCAGGCTTTCTAAATACCCCCACCAGACATGCTGTGAATAGTTTTGCAGAGATGGTATCTACCTGTCCTACTCCCATTCGGATCGGAAATTTATCGCTGTGCTTTTAGAGGATTATCCTGCCCGTGCATTCCTAGTATATCCCTCCTACAAGCCTTATGTAGGTTTACTCTATTCCCTGGTCTTTCAGTGCTTCTAAAATGACTGCGGTGACTAGGGAATCAAACGCTTTCATTTAATCTATAAATGCCGTGTAAATGGGTCTAGTGCAGTCTGCAGAATTTCCTGTCATGTGGTTGACGACATGAATGGGATCCACGCTTAAGTACCTTTTCCTAATTCAGCCTGCTCTGTTGCCTGAGGGTAACCCAAGCTGTCCCCTCTGAGGCTAACTATAACCTCGGTAAACAGATCTTAAACAACTCAGAGCAGGCTGATGGGTCTGTAATTCTTGAGGTCCTTGGGATCTGCCTACTTATGAATCAGAATAACGTTTCCGTTTTTCCAGGCAATGGGCACTTTTTGTGTCTTCAAGCATTCCGAAAAAAGTGCACCAAGCTTTCGAGTACAATATCTCCTTTCTTCTCTAAAAGATTCCCGGTAATGCCGTCGTCACCTGCAGCTTTTCCTATTTTCATGCCTTTGATGGCCTTTTCTACCACCTCTTTAGGTACTTGGAGGGCATCCCATATTGAGCTAGTATTCTTAGCAGTTCCTCCTGGTCTAACGTTGCTGAAATGCAGCCTGGTGTACAATCGCTCGGCTACCCTAATTATTTCATCTAAGGTGTGCGTAATGTTTCCCTGATCATCTCTGAGTCCGTACATCCTGTCTTTGCCTATGGCTATGTTTCTCTTAGTTGCTTTCAAGCTTCACCGTATTTGCAGCGTCTCCTCGATCACTGCCATGTTATATTCTCGAATGTGTTTTGTTTATTTTTCTGGTAATCAGTTTTGACAGCTCGGCTAATTCAATCCTATCCACCGTACATGACACTTTCATGTTTCTACGTTTGGCAATTAGTTACTTCGTTTTCTTACTTTTCTAGTTTTTTCTCTAGATGTTGCTTCTCCCACAGCTGATGCTGATGCACTGAGCGCCGATGTTAGGTTTTCATTTATCCTGTCTCCATTTACCTAGTCTGCTCGTTCGAAAGCGCGAATTCGTTTTGAGCAGTTATTTTAAACTCCTGCGATCTGGCTCTGACTGATTCCATGCAAGGTTTCTTTGTTTTCACAAGTTATGTTATGTCTCTTCTGAGATTCATACTTAACTTGCATCTAACCATCTTGTGATCGCTGCTCCCAATCTTATTTAAAGCCCTAGGTTCGTCCGATACCCGGGCTGTCCCTTAGAATGAAGTCAATTTCGTTTTGGTTGTACTATCGGCGCTTTTTCATGTTCACTTCCTATTCTTTTGTTGTAGAAGAATATGTTCACTAACCTCACGTTATTTCTCCCTGTAAATCCTACCACTGCATCTTCTCTACCATTGCGGCAGACTTCACCATGGATGCTATAACACACAAAGGGAACAATGCACAACCGGTGACCGAAACAAGGGATGCCACTTCCTCGATCATTTCTTCTGAGTCCAAAATCCCATCAGAAGTCCTTTTTTTTCGGCTGGGATGTGTCAAAGATATCGTGCCACACTGCCGCCTCAAATGATCGCCAGCTAGGTGAGAGGAAAGTTATTGTCATCCTTTTCTTCACCTGCTCCTCGCTTCCACAGCAGAAATGTTCCCATTTGACCTTTCGCTTCCCTGCTATTCGGTTGGAGTCTTTGTTTCGGATTCTTTTGTTGGCAGCGAATCTCGTCCTAGCTAAGAGAGTTTCATCTGTTATTTATTTCCCCCTGCCATCAGCGTGTCTCGCTTAGGAGTTTAGTCAAGCGTTCTTTCCTTTGGAAAAGCGGTAGTGCTGGTGACCGGTGACGGGGTCTCTCGCCCGACTGCTTCTCGGAGGTTTCAAAAGCTTTAGTTTTATACTCGCTCTTTATGCGAGGAAAAAAAAGTGTCCACTAAAATATTAGCACTACGCAGATCAATCCTCGTGTTTGTGGAAGTCTAAAATTTTCTCAACGATATTGTACAGATAGATTTATAACGGATACGTTTTCCTAACTGAACTTCAAGACCTCTTGTAGCATGAGCGACAGGACGTCGTTCTCCTCGAATGAATAGACGCTCCACGATTACTAGCGTCGATGCTGCTACTAGCCAAGTTTGCTACAGTTACGTTGCGCTTAGCTGACGCTGTGGCTTCCTTAATTTCTTGTCAACTTGATATGACCCTAAAAACGAACCTTAAGAAGGAGTTTTCGAGCCATTGACGGAATACTGGGAGGCCAAAAACCCAAAATTTCAATACATATTGGCTCAAGTTGAAATCTTCGCATGCCTCTTTGTTTCTTTTAAAGGAAGAATTTTTTATTCTTACACATAGATAACACGGCAATTAACAAAAGGCCGATGAGGTCACACTGAATTCATAGCTGTGTGACGTTATAGGTGGAAGTCACACTTAGGTCATGTGTACTGCTAACTGAACTATACGAGGACGTGCAAGAACAATGCTTTTTTACACCACTTATTTTCATCGTTACAATAGTGAGAGGCCGATATCCATCTGGACTCAAAAGTACACGGGCCCAAAAAATTTCTATTTTTAATGCAGTCAAGCATCAAGACAACCTTATCGCAGCTTTTATCTAGACGTCTTTGGAAGAATGTGCTGCTAAGCGAGTACGGATACTTTGCCTTGACCCCTCGCACAATGCCCTACCTGTTCCCTTGAAGAATCTTTCGCACTCCCAAAGCCTTGAATAAAGTGCAACGTTCCGGGCGGTTCGCCAGGGCGGTTAGCCCCTATGGGTTCGCCCTCCTTAAGCAACTTTAGAATACTCACGTCAAAACATTGGGGGAAGTATGTGGTAGAGAAATTGGATAGCTGGCGCAGTTTTAACCCCCCCCCCAAAAAAAAAAAACAGAGTTACGTATGCACAGCTTGACCGGTGTTTTATCTTGATTTATGTCTGTCTCAGAATGATTAGCTGCTTAGACATGAGCGAAACCGTTTTTTTTTGTAGCCACGTCTTTCTGCTTGTGAAGACCCCTTTTTGAGAAGATCACATTCAGCTCCACCTTGTACACATTGTATATCGCGTCCAGGCCACAGTTTTTAACCTGAAATAACTTCACACACAGGTTTTTTATTAGCGCTTTTTGTGTTTCCTCTTGATTTCCTTAGATTTCTCATAAAGCCATTTTTAGCCATTTAAATTATTTAAAATTTAAACACTATTTGTAGTGTTGCGGCAACTAGGCTCTTTCATGATTCACATTCTTTTTTTTTTTACTACCCAAGGCATTCTTCGGCAGCCCTCAGAGTTCCGCACGGGTGTGTACTGCGAACAGAGAGAGAGAATGCATTTAATGGTAAAAGCGAGGTTAGCCGAGCCATATCGCTTAGCATGCTACGCCATATGAAGGAACGAAAGCATGAGAGTCTGTGAACTGAAATAAATAAATGAATAAATAAACTGCCAATTCATGCAGAACAGATATTATCTTAGAGGAATGTGCAACGGTTATAAGACTTGTGACCTACAAAATGTCGCAAAACTGGTGAAGTCACTGGGATTAGTTCTCCTAAAATAATTAATCGAATACCTTACTTTTCGGCGTAGCGGTTACTCGTACACTATAAAAGCTACGCCGTCATCTTAGCAAAGCAACTGTTTTCACATGGCTCCTTCAGATGCGTCATGCATATATTTTTTCATCAGTATTTCGGCTTTATGGCACGTTTGGTGATACCGTCATTACCCGTTTTTACCACTGCAAGTGTGCGAATTCTCGGAACCTAAGCGATCGGACATCTGTTCTGCGATTCGGCCACGAGTAGCGCTCGTGAAGCCATGTAGAATGCCGATTTTTAACGAGGGTGAGATGAAGGTGAGCAGCTTTCGTCACAAATGCTTTGCATTCATTTAGTACGACATAACATGTACTTGTTCTTATTTTTATAATTGGCTTCCTCAAAAGTAGGAATGACATCTACAAGAACGACCGCGCAATAATTTGCTCCACTTGCGCAGAAGCGGTGGCGCGGGCTAATTGCGTCACCAGTCGCTGCCGAGGCATTTGCGCCCTGATTGTACGCGGAGCGGCTGATTGGCGCCACCCACCATCATTGAGCCTTTTCCATGCAGACGCGCCGCTCAAAGGCAAAGATAACCTCCGTTCCGAAGGCAAATCCGTCGAGGCCTTAATCGCGGTCTTCGACGTCCGCTGCTTAGGTTCTTCCCGTTGAGCCCTCTTTGTGCCTGGGAGACGGAAGAAAGGAAGTCAGATGTAGTGATCTCCGAATAATCGCTCTAATTGCCCGGAAGGAAAGGATTCGCTTGTGCTCCTTGCAGTCTTACTTCGTTTGGAGTAGCTTAAAGCTTTGCCTATCGTCACTTCTTTTACAGGCTTAACCATGGCGCGAACTGAACGGCAGAGATTCCCTTAAATATGGGTTTATCCATCTGTCGTCTCGTTTTTTTTACGACGAAATGATAAGACACAACATTAGCTTACAGTTTATCAAATCTGCAAAGCCCCATCGACGTTTCTCTCCTGAGCCTAGAGCTCGAGATCAGTCTGCTCACTTTGTGTAAATGCTCTTAGGATAATCAGCTGTCCACGCTTACCACGGGAAGCAGCATGCCAGGGAAATGGAAATTTTAATTGGTTTAGCTAAACTGTTCTCAGAAATTAGTTTCGTTACCTCTGCACGTTTAGCGCAATCTTTAAACAGCTGAACGCAGCTTTTCCCCCCCTTATACGTATACATTTAGGGTTAAATATTACAGCGAACAGCTGGCGATAGTTCATTGCGAGGAGCCTGCGAATGTCGGCTTCGAGCGCGTGCAAGTTGCGTTCTCGCCGCGAGCGCCGCTAATGAGCCAGGCTGACCGGAAAGGCGTAAAGGTCAGCGAAACAGTGTTCAGGTGGCTCACGTGTTTGGTCGAATAGGGCTGTGGTGCCGGCAGATACTCAGACCTTCATCTTGCAGTGTCAAAAAGATGGGCACCCAATTTGTAAACGTCCTCTTTATTGCCGCAGCAAGTTAACCAACGCAGTAAACTTAGAGCAGCATTTCCGTGAACATTACTAAAAACAAACCGTGGCAAACGCTCCCATCACTTACAAGATCAATCAGAGATGCACCGCTCAACCATCAACCTCTCTGCTCAATCAGCATCCCTCTTTTGTCTATTTTCCCACTCTCACATTCTATCCAACCTGCGCCACTTATTCCGGCATTGTCCTGCTTTTCAGGGCGGCCGCGAAAACATGCGTCGTACGCTACACCCTGTTTATTCGCCTGCCACGATCATAAATTTCTACATTAATTACGCACTTAAGCTATCACAAGCGGTTTGGCAAGAGTTGTGTGAAAGGAGCCTGTCCTCTTGTGTTAGGCTGTTGTATGTGCGCCCTCAGTGACTATGCCTCGGACTGATCCTAACTGATCGCTCCAAAGAATCATTCCTTCCTCGTAACCACAAACCTTTTTTAAGGCGTTAGTATTTCTTGGGCTACTTGAAGGCAAAACGTTTGGTCTGTCTGTCTGTCTGTCTGTCTGTCTCTCTATCCCCCAATTCAGCCACCCGGCTGAAGTGACACAGAAGCTGCACAATAGGCTTATATACCACAGCCAAATATAAACGTTGAACTCCGGTGGCAATGTTCATATTTGTCAGCATTGTTGAGCAATGACAAATCATTATGCAAATATGAGCTTTAAAATAAATGCATAAGTGATATTTGTAGTGTTCTTTTATTAGAAATTTCCTGGGTGCTTGATTATTGCGGTAGTAAATAAAATACTACATCCACTGCAGAAAAAAAAATTAACTCCTTCGCCTACTGTCGCCCGCGCCACTTTAGCTCCTGGCGGCATTTTAACAAATAAAACGGTGACAGTAACGAAGGGTTGCACTAGGCAGTTTTCACGTTTCGTTTTGAACGCACGCGGAGTAGGGTGCCTTGATTCACGCGTGTCTCCGCATTACGACAGCGCTGGCATCGAGGAACCCGGTCTGGAGCAGTGGAACGTGGTAAATTTAACTTCACTTGAGCAAACCTCTAGGGGGTTTATCTTGGGAGGGACGAGCCTGGAGGGGTACAGCACACGTGAAAGCGGCAAATAGAAGGGAGGCATTTACTTGGCAGGGGCGCCAGACGAATATCGCCTTTCGTCGACATTTGCAACGAAAGGAGCAGATACGCGCCCAATTTCTTTTTCCCGCATCGCCTATAAGCTTTACATCTATATATAAAGGCTGTTCACCATCATATTTTTTACTGTAGTCGCATTTTCCTTTGTCTACTTAATGAATCATCCAAAAAGGTAAAAAGTTGCTACTTAACCCGTTTTTAATGTTCCGGTGGAAGAACAGACTTTACTGAACACTTGCGAGTGTACACGCACACCCGAAAAACACAAACTCCGCGATCTCTGTTCCACTTACGTAAGGACCAGGTAACAAACAATTTTTATATGAGGTATCACTGCAGGAGTCATTAACAGAACCGATGGCATGCCATTCCGCTTCACTGCCCACTCATCCGCCACTCTCCTTTTAAGGAGAAGGGTAGTGATACCTCTCATTACGCGAGGGCCGGGTCGTCTTCAGGTGAGGAAGCCGCGGTTCATTTCTCACGAAAACGCATGAGTGGCCATGAGTGGCTAGGTCGGATAAAAAAAATTTGCTTAGAGTTTAGCGCGCATCATTTTTTCCGTAAAAGGTCGGGATGTAACTTTATCCTTGCACGATAGCAGCGCAACTAAGAGAGCTGCACTTTTGGGCACTCATGACGATCTCTGCTCCCGTTCGATCCGAGGCCCTGATGTCACGTCCTCATCGGGAGATTTTAGCGCACTAATGGTGCTCCCTCTACGACTAAGAGAACAGACGAGTGTCGCCGCCACATTGAACGGCGCTGGGCTCCGTGGCCACAAATCAGTTTGCTCAACTTTCAATATTCGGAATATTTCAATAAAGCAGTCTATGCAGTCAAAATTTTCAATCAACATTAACTTCGGGTGATTCTAGAAATCGCAGACCCGCTGTGACGTCAAGTCGTTCTGGTATCTGCCCCAAGGCGCGATATCCTGCTGGGAGCCTTTTCTTTTTAAACTTTGTCAAGAAATACCTACCCCCCTGTTAAGTCCCTTTTCAAGATGCCTTTCTTTCTCGATGATGAAGCCGTCATCGAGGATAGGGGTTAGGCAACTCCCTACCATTAACGCGCTCAGAATGATCGCAACTTTAAGGTAGTATTATCCAGCACAATGAAAGAAAGATAGAGAAAAGGAGATGAGAGTGACACGCGATGGCTGTACGAACAAGTTGGTATATCCATCGGAGAAAGTCCATCTCGTATGATGGACGCTACTAGGCAAAGCTACAGGTGCTCCCTTCAGGCACCAACTGTAGCGATGTTAATTGGAAGCGAGTGGGGTATAGGCAGGCTGCTGCTACCGAGGTCGTGGGATCCACTCGTGCTGCCACGAGCTGTAGGGACGCGGCGTGGACAGAAAAAGAAGCACTGGGGAAAACGGGTGCAGCCATGGTCAGTTCATTCGCTTTGACCGGCGGCCGTAATTTTCGAATTTCACCGCAGCAGGGAGCGACTTGATTGAGTCATCGATCGACGCCGCGTGCCGCGATAATCATGGCGCTTGGGCGTCTGCCCGCAGGCTGGATCGCACGTGTTAATGAGGGGGGAGTAGGGCGGGTGCGCGAGCCCCGAAATGCGGACATTTGCCACAGCTGAACTAAGGACGTAAGCTCCGCGGGAACGTGGCCAGAAAGAGAAGGGCTGGGATAATAAAAGCAGGCACTAAACTTCCCTACCGAACTCAAGGGAGCATAAATACGTTCTCCTTTTCCTTTTTGATTAGTTATATTTTGCTTTATTCGATCGTTCTTTATTTCCTATATTTGTTCACATACTATTTGCCAAGAAAGTAGAGGCCTACACCGCGACCTCCTTATAATATCACCTGCTCTGCCACAACAGCTGTAGGGGCTGCCAGGCTGAAATTTTGGAGACTTGAAGTTTGTAAAAGGAGGAGGAGGCTGGGTTAGGATGTTCGGCTGCATAAATAAGCAAGGTTTCAAAACTAACGGCTCTTAGAGCAGATATATTCGCATATAGCGAAATGGGAAGGAAAGACCGATATGGTTGTTATAAGGATATGAAAAACAGCTATTCGAGCCGATTCGCGTGAAGCGAAATGAGAGGGGACGAGCGAAGTGGTTGTGGTCGGTATAGTCAACCGTGGACCGTGGTCGTTAGGGCGGCGAGAGGTTTGAAGGCATCTCTTGATTGGTGCCCCAACGGTAAAAGAAACGCCTAGAAAGCGGGAAATGAATGCAAGTACTGTGGAACTTTTTATTTATTTATTTATTTATTTATTTATTTATTTATTTATTTATTATTTATTTATTTATTTATTTAATCTTTTTAAGTTCTTTTGCTCAGCAGACGAGCCGCTCTTCGCATTCGCAGCATTTCCCAGCAGCAGAGGCGCCCTCTTACCGTTTTTGTTGATGGCGTTGTTAATGGCGAATCTGGTGCTCTCGCGCTATACGCGATCACGATGATCCGAAATGGCTTAAATTCAGAAAGAGGGTTATTTTGTACACACATTTTTAACCCAGAAATCACAACACACCGCAAGAAAAGAAAAACGCAGACCGTTAGCAATGTTCCCGGAGACGCAACACACATTGAGCATTAATTTAAACAGTACTCTATAAACTGTATACCCCAAGGCTTATGTTTCGAAAATAAGATTACAACACACAACATCCTCTTGGGAACACCCAAATCGTTTCTTTGCATATAAGTACAAGATCTATCTCCAATTGTCTCGCACACATTAAAAAAATTACACAATCTTCCCACGTGGGAACCCTCAGAAGATGCAAAGCCGAGCAAACTCGAGACGCTTTGCATCTCCTCAGGGTTCCGACGTGGGAAGATGGTGTAATTTTTTTGCTTTTGGCCTCCATCACAAAAGCGGCCCCCGCTGCCGGGAATCCAATCCGCGACCTCGTGCTCAGCAGCGCAACGCCTTAGCCACTGAGCCACCGCGGCGGGTCACTGTCAGAATCGTTGTCGTCCATTGTCAGCTCACCGGACGGCGCCGACCGAAGCAGCAACTGAAGTGAGCAGCGGCGCGGACCTTGTTTATCTGAAGTGGCGAGGAGGAGGGGAGAGAAGGAGGAGCGCGCACAGCTGTTGGGGAGAGGAGAGAGTGACGTTATCACAGCTGGCGTGGAGAGGGGGAGAGGAGGAGCAGCGCACACAGGTGGTGTGGAGGGGTGGAGGGGAGAGAGTGACGTTACCACAGCTGGCGTGGAGAGGAGGAGAGGTGCGAACGGATGCCGGAAAGACAACGGACATAGCCCCGAGCAAGAGATGCTTTGCATCTAAATAGCAGCAGAAGCTTTTGGGGTTGAGAAGAGGGGTGCGTCTTCTGCACACCTCTTCTTTCCATCGCTTTCGGACTCAGGTGGGGGCTCACCTGTTAAAATTTCTATGGTACTTACTACCTCATGACCAACAGGCTCAAAAACCATCGGCACCAATACGAAAAGCTTTCCAAATACCATTCAACGGCGACAACAACCTTGTTTGCTTATTTCAGAAATATGTAAGTGCTGTGCTGACACAATAAAATAAAACTTTCAGTTGCTTGACAGCTGGCGCCATCTAGCGACAACTGAATAAACCAAAATGTGTTCTTGTTTACTTTTTATTTTAGTAAATAGGTGACATATTTTTAAAAGAAGCAAACTTGGCCGTAAGGAATATTTCTACAAATTTGTAAAACCTGTCGTATCGGTATACGATGATTTTTAAGCCCGTGGGTGATGAATTAATGTCATATAGGAATGTGATCAGATCAGCCCCCTTAAGAAATCTCGCAGGGACCATCCTCAGCGTCCACCCTCCCTTCCCAAACCAGCTCCCTTCTCCCTGCCACTCCTGCCATCTCTAGCTGCCGACACATCAATCTATTAGTACTATTACCACTCGTTGCTTTTATTTGCCTTTTATTTTTATTTTTATTTCCACTAGTTCCGGTGCCCTCTCCGAGGGCTTTGTGAATGGCTCCAGAAAAGTTGCATTGTTCCTTTTATGTGACTCGGGGACTGCGCGCGCGTCGCACGTAAAAGTCCTGCGTGAGATCGGCCCGCGCTCAAAGTGCTACGCCACAATCTCCTAAGCGCACCCCGACTTCCCTGGTGGCCATTTCCCCCTCTAACATGCATGTGTGTGTACACGCAAATAAGGCCCGCACGCTTTGCAAGGGGTGCCCGTTCCGATAAGTACGCTGGCGCAACGAACCGATATTTGCTGTGCATGCTTTTTAACCCACGGACATTGGAGCAGGAAGTACAGCAGGGAGTGTTATTTAGTCTGTTTGATAAACGATCGCTGCGGCTCCGCTAGTGTTCACGTTTCCTCCAGTCACTCAAATCGAACTTTGCGGGAAAAACCGCAGGCGCTGCTGTTTGTGTAGGCATTCCTGGTGTGTCGGATCGCAGAAATATACTTTCATGTTCAAAGCTTCAACTCGGAACATTCCCTTTTTGAACAAGCCTGAAGGCGCTTTGACAAAACTGTGCGTGTGTCCACTTTTTTATTTCTTGAACATAGACAGGCTGGAATCTTCTGTAGTTTGTTCCTGACATTCAGAATATGTTCAAAAATAAGAACACCGCCCAATTTTATTGCCTGCAATTGAAGCACGGTGACGCAACTTGAAATTTCCGAAGTGATCTATTAGGTTACTTATGTTGTGCTAATGCTTTGTATGTGCACATTTCTTCTTTGTGGGCATAGAGTGGTTGAGGGCTGATCAGACGATTGTATTTTCGCGATTATGGCGTACAAATTATATTTTTCGGTTTTCTGAACGCGAAAAAAATACATTACTTCTTTAAAACGACATTACATTACATGCCTTCCGGTTTGAGATTTTCATGTGTCATTTAGCGTCGTACTACCGCATTTTTTTGCGGGACCGTGCGGTTTTGTTTTACAGATAAACCCAATGCCCAAATGGGCTCCCAAGATTCGCGTATCATCAGGCATTTGTTCATGGAAAGCAGAGAAAGGTCATCAAGAACGTCCATACCATTTTGCGTTGACGTAAACACAGTCAGCGTCACACCTCTATAGATTACTGTGTATGTAGAAACAACGACAGAAAACTCTTGTGATAAGCCCAGGACGCCCTGTAGAAAGCTTGGCTTCGTAACACGTGTAAATAAAAATGGCGAAAACGGGAGAAGCATCCGGGCACACTAAAACGCACATAAACGCAAAGAGATTCAGTTACAAATACCCAATACTACACACCCTTCCTCCTCCAGATGTCCCCTACAATAAATCTCCTCAAGTGTCACTTGCACCCTTTTTCTAATACCAACAGCCACATGGTGTGGACCTGCCGAAGCACCTCGAGCCTTATTCACATCATCATCCTTCCACTGCAGCAACCCTGATCCCGCTAACTGGATTTCTCCGCTTATCCGTGCGAGAGTTGCCTTGAAGACTTAAGCGTACATTGACTGAAGGATACCGTCGTTTTCACTAACTTCTCAACAGCATCCGCCAAGGGACCCCACCACTGCCGGCTTTGCTCCATTTTACGTTTTCTCTCCGACTTGCTTGTCTCATGGCACACGTTTATATTCCAAACACGTGCCATGAAGGCACGTGGTAACGTGCCTCCATGGCAGGTTACGAAGAAGGTACGTCATAACAAAAGCTACGGTGAAGTAAAGTAAAAATATCTGCAGAAATTCAGAGAATTGTCTACTAATGCGTACATTCTTATGCCGCTTGTCTATAGTGAGAGTCCTTTAAAGCCAGACTTTCTAGGTGTTTTTGAATGTTGTCCGAAAAATTATCTCCACTTCGGTTATTATAACGACTACACTTCTTACTTCCGCTAAATCTCATTTTTGTGTAAATAAAGGGCGCTGGACGGTTCGCCATTCTCGGCATTTTTTTATGTTTTGGTTTTTTCAGAATTGTGCCCTAACAATTATCTCTATTTGCGCTATTATAGCGGTGAAATGTGTTACTTCCGCCAAATCTGCGTTTTTGTGGAAATGCAGGGGGATACACAGCTCGCATTCCCGCTATTTTATCTGTTCTTATTTTTTTGGTTTTTCGAAATTCCGCTGCACCAATTACCACCAATTACGCTGTTATAAGGAATAAGCTAGAACGTTCGTTTAATATGCATTTTCGTGCAACTGCAGGCCGTCACACGGTTCGCGATTTTCGCAGTTTTCGATTTTTCTTATTTTTTGTTGTTCTAAAATACCGCTCGACAATTATTTCCATTTACGCTATTATTACGATTAGGGGTGGAAGTTCCGCCAAATCTGAATTTTTTTTGGAGATACAGGGTGTTACACCGTTCGCCAATGTCGTTTTTTGTGTTTTTCTTATGTTGGGGTATTTGAAAATGTCCGTTCGACCAATTATTTCTATTTACGCTATCACAACGATTACAGGTGGAACTTCCGCAAATCTGTATTTTTTCTGTATATGCAGGGCGCTACACTGTCGCCATTTTCGTTTTTTTTCTATTTTATTATGTTTTAGCTCTTCTAAATTCTGTTCGACCAATTATCTTCGTTTACGCTATTATAACGATTACAAGTGGAACTTCCGCTAAATCTGCATTTTTAAGGCAATGCAGACGTTATGCGCTTCGCCATTCTCGCTATTTTGTTCTCTTTTTCATATTTTTTGGGGTTTTTCAAACTTCTGTTCTACTAATTACCTCCACTTACACTGTGAGAACGATTACAGGTGTAAATTCCACCAAATATGAATTTTGGGGAAATGCAGGGCGTTATACGGTCCGGGCTGAGGGGGTACTCGGCGCAAAAAATGCTACGCAATAAATATCTTCCTTATCTGGCTTATGATTATGCGAATCCTTAAAGTTGCCGCTCGAATAAGTTTGTATTCGTTGGCAGATTTCATAGCTGTCGCTAAGACAGTCATATGGTTGGAGCGATAATCTATACGAATGCGCGCTGTGAGAATCTCTAATCACATGCCAAATACAAAATTTCTTTGTCGGTGTTTATTTGGCAGCTACTTGCATTTCTTCTGCGGTGGTAGCTTTCGCTTAAATGTGGTGGTCAGTTAAAATGGATCCCGTTGTATGCAACTGTATGATTCCAGCAGATCTGTATATCCGATGGTATATCCGATAGCAACAAGGACCTCCGAAGAGAATATCCCAAGTTAAAGCAGTTCTGACGCTTTTTCTGGGGTCCACAGATGGCGATGTTAGCAGGCGCCCGCCAGCCAACAGGCGCCCTCTCTGTTCCCTACTAGCGTCGAAAGCATCAGAGCGCCACCTGCCAGCTGCTGCGGCTCGTCTCGTTAACCGCAGGCAAACCCTGCTCTCGACTCCGGCCAAGCCTGCGCAAGAAACCTCCTTTGCAACGGGCCTTATGCAAGGGGCCAGAGCCTGCAACAAAAATAGCCAGCCGTGCCTACGCATCGCACCAACTTCTTCCGAAAACGCCGCCCGATGAACCCGTTACGCACACGGTCGATTTGTGTAGCCTTCAATTGTACCTTAGCTGTAAACGCTTCGCGCCATTTCCTTAACAGGACTCTGCGCGTTCTCTAGGAGTGAAACCGGCAGACAGATAGAACAGACAGACCAAAAAGATGACACAACAGCCATTATTGCACGTCGTTTCAGCTTAAAGATAAGGGATGACGAGCTCGCCGGAGACCATTTTCTGGCTACGTAGACTTTAAAGGGACATCCAGTTACGCCTCTTGCCTTTGCTCCTGAAGTTTGCGTTTGCGGTGCGTACTGAATGCCTAGCACTACGCAGGATCGCTTAATGTTGCTGAATCAAGTGCTACATCATTTACATTGTTGTGCAATGGGGGCAGTGTCAGAAAGCCTTAATTACATGATGTATAGCTTTTAATGAAGCACGCCGTATTAATTGCTCCAGGCGCAGGGTTTTCGTGGATCAACAAATTCCCTAGTGGTCTGCGCAGACGCGTTAGCGGGACAAATTGCTGGACCGGCAGTGCATTGTTAGGCAGCTGTAAGTTTCTATTTATACGATGCATTTATGCCTGAATTACCCAGGAGAATACACTTCTATTGCTATTGCGTTTACTGGCACAGTTGCCTTCTGAGGGAGCTAGGCCGTGACGTCTGATAATGTTCACTACTATGAACATAAATCGAAGCACATAGTGATGCAGATAAAATCATCTGACGTTTATAAATGTCCACCTAATCCATTCATGGACTTGCCTAAAATCAACGCCCCTGGCACACGTTCTGGGCTAAGTGGCAGTGGCAGCCCTGCAATTTATTCCGGATCTTAGACGTTAGGTATCTGAATATTGCATTGCTAAGAGGCACTTTACTCGGTGGAACAACTTTAACTCTTCAGAAACTCAATGAGGCATCGTGCAGTTGCTTTTTGCGCTGTGTTTATCCAATGAAGCCGTTCATACGCATCGTTGGTAATGCATTAATTAAAAGAGGGAATGTAAGCAAAAAAAACGAAGATATTCTCACCTATTTCTGTTAAGCTTAGGGAGGAAAAATATAGCCAGTATATGCCAAAACAAAGCTTATGAAATATTAACACTATGAAATATTAACTGAGTGAAGTATAAATAAATGTCAGATTATATAGTAACAGAAACCACCGCCTGGTGATTAATATGCCATGTAAGGGCAGGATTAGAGGCCGGTGAGAGAGGAGGTAACAAGATGTGAAGATGAAAAATCTGTGGGCAAGGACGCAAGGTACAAGTGGTTTGAAATACAATGATGATGATGATTATAGTGGCGAATTTGACTACGGCGATGATGGTGGCGGTGGTGGAGAAGGAGGAAGGGAATAATTCGAGATAAATAGCCTTTTGCAAGGACTGTACACAGCAACGCTTAACACCTTGACTTCGGAGTGACTTGGCTTGCAAGTGTTGGAGCTTAAAGTCACGTTTTCGGCTTCTTTTTTTGGGAGGGTGAGGGAGGAGAGGTGGTGAATGGAAGGAGGTCTACGTCGACAACAGGCACAAGATATTCTTACCAAGGTAGCACTGGCAGTTTGGTGCAGAAAAGAAGGGTAAGTGCATGGCAGACCCTGTGCAGCTCGTGTGCAGCCAACGACAGTGGCGCTTGGTGCTTCTGACTCATAGACGCAGATTTGCGATGGGGTATTGAGCCAGCTAAAACTTCATGGCTGTGTTTAAAATGCCTCACTCCTGGCAGGTGGCACGCCTGGAACATCGGGTGCACTCATGTAGGTGTGGCATGTGCGCTAGTCCCCACCTCTGTTACGTGTTTCACTACTCTGCTGTCCTTAGTCTATATCCTGCTTTTTTAGGCCGCAAACATTAAATTTTGCGTTTCCGCCCCATCTCTGCTTGTGTAGCGTCATGTATGATGGCAGAGCGCCGAAAGACTCTGAGGGCCACTGCGGTCTGTAAACGTTTTATGTTTGGTCTGTATGTTTGGTAGACAGCGGTGGTTTGGTGGCTGGCACCCGCAAGAACTCTGACGCGTGTAAAAGAGCAGCGTTGTAATAATAAACTGAGGCGAAGCCCGAGGGATTTCTGCAGAGACAGCATTAGTATTTTTTGGTAGATGAGTACACAAAATTGTTGTGAGGCTGAGTGAGTCACCCTGAATTTCTGATGGATACCATGCTCATGCAGTGTTCGCGCACAGTTCGCTGGTATTATGTCGGCGAAAGTGATTGATAAGAAAAGCAGAAAAAATGAAGAAAGCAAACACTATGGCCTGTTTATTTTTGCTGAAATCAGGCACCGAAGCATCATGGACACGAGTATTGCTCGAAAACATTTATTTCCGGTAGGGTTACTAAATTGTCGCTTACACACTGAACTTTCTTACATCCTTTTTGACCAAGAACAGTGTAGTATAGGTGGAATAAGGGTGTTGGGAAGTCACTACGCCATTTCCTTTAGGTTCCAGAACCCTAATTTTTAGATTTACACCCTTTATGTGTAGCAAAAAGGGTGTTGTCCAACTGCAACACCCTCGGTTTTCTGTAGAGTGTTGAAAGGGTGTGAAATAGGTATTTAGTTGCAAAAGAAACTGCGGAGCTGGGGTCGAGCTATGTTATTTCGGTTTTGCTACGTTTTGCTAAGTTTTGCTAGATTTCGCAAAATTTTGTTAGGTTTTGCGATGTTCTTGCTTTGCTAAGCTAAGCGCTGAGGGGTGAGGCACCTCACGAATATAAAGTTTTGCAAATCCGCATGCTGACTTGTATATGGTGAAATTAAAAAGCATAATTCGTAAATTAGCGCTGAAATGTTTTATTTTTGTGACAAGCCCACCGAATATACCTGAGGACTTTCCTCTGCTGGCTATAAAAACAAGAGGAGCATATGATGGTTTCCAGGCAAGTGAGTATATACTCGCTCTCCCCTTGCATACCGTTGGTTTTCTTGCTCAATTCATTTGTGGACCAAGCGTGACTTCTCCGTGTTGAAAGGGGGGCGTGTATGCCATGCGGCGCGCTCAGCCCATACATATTGTCACGCTTAGCTGTGTTGTCAACACCCTTATTTCGGGTGTTCAGCAGCCTTACGCCCTTATTTTAGGGTGTTCACAAGCCCACCCTTTTTTCATCATTACAATCTTGTTTAGTCAAAACACTTTTAAAGATTTGTGCCATGCTCAAAGACTTTTACATGCTTTTCGGCCAAAAAAGGGTGTAAAATAGCATACTGTGGTCCCCTCAGAGCTCAGAGGAGACGTGAAAATCATCTCCTGAATGCGGGAGTGAATGAGCTTCGAAATAATTCTGCACCCTCCTTTCAGATTTCTTTAGAGACCTTCAAGCAAAAAAAACAAGAAAAACACTGTTTGTTACCTATTCGGACCACTTGTCTCATTATCCTGCAAATACCTTTGAAACCAATACATTCTCGCGCCCCCTTTCACTGCGGAGAGCATGAAAGCTGTGTTATGTCCTAGTGAGTGCCCCCGGGCGATTAATTATGCGAAATGCGGTGGTTTTAAACTTAGTAACAACATCCAAAAGATTTCCTTTGTCACGAGAAAAGCCACGAGGAAGTTGACACGAATAAGCGACTGATGGATAGAACACGAAATAGAGCTGAAGGTTTTCAACACCTCCGGCAAAGCCAAGGACGGAAACAGCCGATGCCGACTGCACTTGGAGGGATGTTGCCAGCAGGGGCTCTTTCAGAGTTTACTTTTTTTTTTCAACACCCACTCTAGATTTTCGGCCGTATCTCTTCTGAACGACGCAGGCATTCAAAAGGTGCCTTCGACAAACGCCATGGTCACCCTATTCTTCCTCTCTCTGTTTTCAAGAACAGGTCTCTCTAAGCAATGTCACCTGTGTATAAGGGGCTTCGCTTGTAGCATCCTTCACCCACGCCACCAGCCTCTAGCGTCTTCAAACTCACTTCCGCGCCGTTTTCACCCCGTGATGTTCTTTCTGGATTTCGTGGGGCTTGAACGTTCTATTCAGCATTCTTTCAAAAAACCTATTTCCTCTTCTTATCAGAGAGAACGGCTCTATCTGCCTTGGCGGGCTTCCCAAATCCGATGTCAGCTCCCATCAGACGGGACGAAGTAAGTCTAACCTCAGTTCCTGAACCTTTTAAGTCATTTTTGAGCGCCATGGGTTTGATTTGGTTGAACATTTTATTTTTTCTACCTACGTGTTTGGCGTTTCCTGATCCATTGTTTGTCTTGCTCGGTCTTTTCGCGAACACTGTAGAAATGCTTGATCAAGCATTTCTACAGTGTTCTTTTTAAAAGCTGGAATTTTCCCCGTTGCAGCATGTGTAAAAAAAAAGTGTGTTTTACTCGCAAAATACATTTAATGGCAATGACACAGTCGAAGTGCTCTTTTTTCGGCTATCGTTTAGGTTCTCAACGATGCTATTTTCTCGAACAATCACCGTGTTATCCTAGAGGAACGTTTGCGGGGTTAGGTAGAGCTTTGTTCCACTTGAAGCAGCTTCTACTTACTGACATAGCTGTGTAATTCAAATTTCTGAGGTATATTTCACGGTTCACATAAAGCCAGGAATTGTAGTATTTATTGCTGGATATACACGACACCTAATTTTGTTTGGCTTCAGAGATATCCCCTCAAGTATTTTCCTCCTGAAAACGCTGATAGCAAGGCACACTGGATGCGAACGGATTCGATGGTGTTTTCAAAGGGTATATTTTTATACTTGGAGCAAAATAATCCGTAATCCGTCTTATGAAAACCGCTATGCTACGTATAAGCAATAAATAAAAATCAGGATCACAGTGGAAGCCTTAAAAATGGTGCAGAGGTTCTCGTAGCATCAGTTATTCAAACAGTTTGTGTGACTTTATAACTGCCGCTAAACCCTTCATGAACGAGCGTAGGTAGACTCCGCAGATTATACACACGATGAAATCAATTAAGTTTGAAGACCGATGCGATAAAATACCATTCATTAGGTGGACCTGGCACCTCGTGTTACGCAACTCGAGTTCACATGAAATAATACTTCAAAACTGGGTGCTTCAGGTGGCGTGCATATCAAGTGTTCCGAAGTTTTTTATACCAGCGCAGTACCACTGTGGCTGTTTCTTCCTTTAACATTGGAGAATTTTATGCTTGAGCTTGGTCCGGTGGCGTTAGCAAAAAAAAACATGCCAAGAAAAAAAAAAATCTCCGCCTGCGCGATGCGCAGGCAGGACCTTTTCGTAGCTGCGTAGGTGGTGCCAAGCCTCACCTAACTATGACGTCAGCGCGGGGGGTTCGTGTCGCCGCGATGGTCCCGCGCGAGCCCATCGTTTACACTCCCGCAAGATCGGTCGGCCAAAGAAGTATGTTACTACCGAAGAAGAAGAGCAGCGCGAACGTCGTTGACGTGTCGCTGCTCGAGAACATAGAGACGGCCATGATCCAACCCCGAAGTATCTCGCCGAATCCGCCGCGCCTACACGGCAGCGAAGAGCCGATGATTCCGAGTACCGCGGTTCGTGATGTGGAGTAGAAGCGGAATCGCCGGCAAAACGACCCCGAACTTCCAGCAATGGAGAACGCCCAACTACGCGCCCGCAAATTAATGGGTGGCGCAAATGGCTGGTTACGGCGCTAATTTCTGAGCACTGAGTTTGGCCACAGCTCCCCGGTCTGCGATAGGCTATGGTTTGGCACCAACGTTTTGCCAGGACGATAAACAAACATTGTGACCGAATTTTACCTCACCTCTAAACACTTCGCCTAGCCTAGCAAGAACATCGCAAACCTAACAAAACTTGCAAGCCTAGCAAAACCATCTAAAACATAGCAAAGCCGGAAGAAGCTCCAACCTGGCACCACTAGTGCAGGTTCCGCCAATTTTTTTCTATGTACTTTTCAATGGGAACAAGAACCATAACTCAGTTACGGTGCACTAAAGGATAGCGATTTATCATTTGGGGGCCGAACCAATGGAGAACGCTGAACCTTTTTGCGATAAAAACATTGTACGGAGCGCCGGGTTCGCCGGATAACTGGTGTTGAAGCCAGCACCACAAAAAGGTTTCTTAAAGAAAGTCAATGATTATTTAAGCAGTTTTATAACGCTTATACGATAGAATGGAGAAATAAGACTATTTAAGGCAATAAATGAGGATGGATTTAGCAAATGCAAAAACTTGTGAGGTCAAATAGTAAGCAGTAGCCGCCAGGGGCCCTGCTTACAACAGGAGTTGCTCAGAAGAAAGCTTCATCCCAAAATGGAACCCTCCGAGCCATCCTGTACGACACACCTCTCTTCCAATAACTCAGTCAAGAAACGATAAAAAATAACGATTATTATGAAAGGAACATTGCCCGCTACTGTTCAATACGTTCGTCTCCCATCTTCAATAAGTTCACATAGCTTATGCAGCTTCAGGACATCGGAGTTAACGCGTCTCAAATGACTGCGAGAAAAAAAATTATCCTTGGCAACGGGGCGTCAGCAAAAATGTGGCATGTGATGTATAAAGCCTTCAGGCGGCCGGAAGAGATCCCGAATTAGTCTGTCAAAAGTTCTCTCACATAATTTGTTCTTAGGGACAAGAAGGCGCGATACTACTGAGCTTCGAAACACTTTTGATGGCCTCCGGAGCGGTTGAGGCAGATGGTTGAAACTCCCTCCAGAGTTTCGTAATAATCCCCAACTTGGTGGAGTTCAAAGGGGCTTTAATTAAACGGCCAAGGGTGATCATCACGGGAATTGCGGCTGGGCATGTTCCAGCGCAAGTGGCTCATGCTAATCCTTCTGATCCGCTCATCAAGCTCTGTGAACGAAAATGAAGCAGAAACAAAGAAGGCTTAATCCGCTTCGTGACTCCGGAAGTGACACACTTGAATAAGCTGCTGTACTGTGCGCGTTGATGTAGAAGCAAGCAGACACTACGAACGAATTATCATGGTAACTTTTTCTTTAAAAGTTCCGCTAAGCTTCGGTTGTAAGATTCGTTTGAAGTACAGGACATTGTTTCGCGTATTAGAAAGCTTCCCTACATCTTTACTCTCAACCTCGCTGATACCTAGCACACTCAATGATTCACGGAGGAAGCATCGGTTAAGATGTCATTTCGCGGGTTTCATGCCTTCGTTGGTACCTCAAACCAAAGCGAAACTATAAATTACGGTTTCAAAACAACAACAAAAAAAAGAACAGATTGTGAAATGTTACTTTTGTGTCGGTATTTTTTTCGACCAATCTCTCAGAAGAAAGAAAAGTATTTGAACGCTCCTCTAGTTACATTCTGCATGCTAAACGCTTTTTTGTACCTGCTGAGTGCAATTTGACCCATTTGCCAATTTTACTTGCTTTGAGGGAAGCCTGTTATTTTTTCTGTACCAAAATGAATATTTTTTAAAGAGAATGCCCGATTCGTTAGCTCAGGTGTGTTGCTGTTGTACAACAACTCAAAACCCCAATGTATCTGGAGAAATTCCCGTTTTCTTCTGAACAAGCAGAATACCTGCATGGAGTCACCCGCTGTATTTCCTTTGTCTATATACTTTGTGTCACTTAGGCACAGTAAGAACCAGCTGTTCAGCGATTCCTGTAGGACTCGGAATGTACTGACAAGCCTTTATGTATTTCGTACCGTCAATCCTTCTCACTACGAGCTTCTGCTGCGCCTGGAAGGCTTGCTTCTGGAACCAGCCGCGAACGTAATAAAAAAAGTTTCCTTTCCACTTTTATCTTTTTCCTACGTAGTTAAACTTCTTCCTTTTGTTGTGATTAAATAAAAATAAATAAATAAATAAATAAATAAATAAATGAAACTTTATTGACACAAGGATGGCGACTCGGCCTATGTGGGGGGGGTGGGTGTCAATAAATAAATAAATAAATAAATAAATAAATAAATAAACCCGCCGCGGTGGCTCAGTGGCTAAGGCGTTGCGCTGCTTAGCACAAGGTCGCGGGTTCGATTCCCGGCTGCGGCGGCCGCTTTTCTGATGGAGGCGAAAAGCAAAAACGGGCAAAAAAAGGGGCTTTGATATTTATTTGAGTTACAAACGTGATTGGGTGCAAGAAATGAGGCAAAGGCGCCCTTCGAAATATCCCTTGTACTAATATACATATCTCAACAAAGACTAGAGAAATCAATCAACCAGAGGGATGGAAAGAACGTGTGTGGACGGCTGCGCTTGTGTGAGCAAGTGTTCTCTCTCCTTGCTCTCTCGCTCTCTTAATATTTTTTTTCTCAATTTTTCTGTTTTACTACTTTACATAACCTAGGCATTAATAGTTTGTAATTTTTCAAGCACTGAAGTTTGCAAGCCACGGCGTTTGCACGGTTGACTCCTACAAAACTTGTAAAGGCTTCCCTCCATGTCTCTCGCCACTTTCCCTTTGCCTATCATAGCAGGTTGCGTGAAAAGAGAAATCTCATCAGATATTTTTGAATTGCTTCGTGAACCGTTCTATAGTTTTTGGTAGCTTTGCTTTCTTTCAGGGAGCTGAGTTACATATTCATGAAACATTTGGTCGCCTTTTTTGTTAGCTAAAACCGGCAAATAATAGTGCGAATGTCCGCTGTAAGACAAATTTAAGGCTCCTCTTCACACTAAAACATCTCTTTCAATTAGTGTACGTTGCGTATGTCTTGTGAAAAAAATTGCCCATGCACACTTCGTAGAGTTCAATGAACTTCAAGCTCGACTTGACCAGAATTTCAAATCTTACGCTGGAAACGAGCTGTGCGACACAAGCAGCCCGTAGGTTCTGACACCACCACATAGCAGCACAGGAAGCGTACGGTTCCGTCCGGCACAAAAGAGCCCGACAGCCAGGGGCAACTGTTATTGCCATTGGTAACTGCTACGATGGGGTCAATCGAACGGGAGCAGCGCAATCCTAACGTCTTTTCTCACTTGATCGAAGTGTACTTGCTTGCTGTCACAAGAGCGATGTGCTTGCGAGGAACTCATAAGTGAAAGAATATAAAAGAGTGAAGGCATGCGGTGCCGAGGTACCGAGGCTTTGCTGAGAGCTCGGACAGCGACCCTCGCCTGCTTTCAATCGCGGCCCCAAAATTGATCACGGGGTTTATTGAAAATCTAAGGAACTCGCGACGCCGAGCTGTAGATACTCTGATGCGCCGTGAGGGCTTTATTGCTTCGGAGGATTCCTTCGCCATAGTCAGCATGGCTTGGCTTGGCTTTTTCCTGCATTGTTTAGGTGGCAACGCAGAGGCTGCGGAGTCAGGCATGCAGTTGAAGGCTATCAGGTGTGGCATGTCTATACGAATACCGCCAAGCTGCTTCCGGAATCTTTATGCTCGCCGATTTTCTCCAGTTCGACCATTTTGAGGAGCGACGACTTCTTTCAGTGGAATGCGGTAAAATGTTGCAGAAAAGATTAGGTTGACGTACCGAGCAAAAACGGAAAAAAAATCACGTGGATTTCGTTGCAACGTTCCCATAAAATACTTATAAATATTAGTTTCCCGTTCCTTCGGTCAAGACCTCTCGCCCCGCATAGTAATGAAACAGCTCTGAGTGTTGTATTGTATAGTAGTTTGGCTCACCTGGCTCGATAAAAGAGCAACATCGCTCTGAGGATTGTGCAACGCCTGTTGTTTAAAAAGGGCCACGTCACTAATTTCTGGAGAAAGTCTTTGGTTTACGAAGGTGCCGTGCCAAGTCTAATGTATGTCTTTGGCGGTCTGCACAGTTTTAAATTACAGGCCTCCAGTAACTCCTACTTTGTGTTGGCCCGTCGGTGACGTCATGTCTCGGCAAGAAGGGAAGCGCTGTCATTGGTGCGCCTGTGGCCAAGCGGAGCTTCATTTACGAGGCCATACCTTTCTGCTCGGGCCACAGCGCCATACATTATAGGAACGCCCCCCGCCTGAACCTGTCGATTGCGTTGTTATACCAGTTCTTGGTAACTGTGTGTATGGGATTTCTACAGAAACGCTGTGCGGTATCCGTCTTGCTTTTCGTGCCCCGTATATTGCTTTTCCATCGGTCTTGCTTTGCCAGCCCCAGCTCTGATTAGGAATGTTGTGTGGACCACAAGAAGATTTCGTTTAGATGGTAAGAAGCATGGGAAACACGCCTTCGAAAGTTATGAAATCAAGAAAAACCACGACACAGCTATAATCGGAGTTATGGCGTTGGGATGGGTCAGAAAACACTGAGTGGCAATACTAAATAAATTCCATCACACAGACATTGTCTCATCCAGTGAAACCCGACCGAGGAGCGAATATTTCTGGGTGAAGAGTTTTTGCGCTTTGCTTCGAATCTCGACTGACGTTATCTCCGACCTCAACCCCGTTGACCGCTTTTTGTTGGTTTTGCTGAAGCTTGCGACAGACGTTTTCTTGATCACTTTATAGGAACTGTCGCAAGGTCACCCAGAAATTGTGGTGTTTGAAGGCGCGTATTTAGTTACAAGTGTATATTTACGTTCTGAATCAGCGGGCCTTTCCGCTGTCACCGTTCCAATCGCTAAAATTTACGCTTTAAATGAACGATTTCTCTCGTTACCCGAGGCTTTTTACGGTTAGATGGTTTGGTTTAGTTTGGAGTGAACTTTTCTCGGCATAAGTCTCAAAGTGAGCGGAAGTTTTCCCACATAAAACTAACATCACTGCAGCAAAACTCATCGCAAGCCAAATCAAGAGTCGAGGACCGATTCATAATTAGCCCTATATAGTCTTTACGTTGTAACGGCAGCTGGCCAGATTTATCTACGACAGAACATGCGGAAAGAACAAGCCTATGATCAGACAACCCATCTTCTAAGGCAGCATGGGCATTCGGGAGACTTTTACTATGGAAAACGATGTCCAGAATGGATGCCGTGTAAACACAATTGCAGAGGACGTGATGGTTATACAGCAAAGCACTGTCTGTTTTTTTTTTTTTTTTGGGGGGGGGGGGGGGTTGACCTATTTTTGTTACTGTCTAAGAGTTGTATGAACTGCTGTTTGAGTGATCAATTAGCTTCAGATGCGTACGCACGCAACAAGTACAGTTGCGTTATCCGATATAATTGTCTTCAGCTGCCCACCAACGAAAAAAAGGAATGCATGAAGTTTCATTCGCAACAGGACTTTGCACTTTGGGGCATAGGACAATCGAATGTCGTTTAAGCTATTGCCGCTTCCAGTATTTTCGTTTATCGCAGCTTGATTTCTCCATTCTTATAAAATATGCAGTGCTGCTGTCTTTGAAAACTCCTCCCAGAGCCCTTCGCTTTATTATCCTTTCTGGTCAAACACGAAAGGCTTTTATTTTAATAAAAAAAATTCTTAAGCAATGTTCTCTGTAAGCGGCAGATGGGTGCCTACGCGTCACCTGATAAGTACGCTCTAACTTTATGCTCATAGCATAAAGTTAGAGCTCTAACTCTAACTCTGAGAAGTACGCTCTAACTTTATGCTCTTTGATGCCTACGACCTCCATTAAATCAATACACGTGCCGCATGCGATATCGAACTGCGTCACGTTACGGCCGAGCTGACGACGATACCCTGTCTTCGAAACTCGCTCAATACCGCAGAATTATGCACCACGGAGCCATTTTCGGCCTGTGTACGCCATGTGCCCCATTTTTATTTCGCCATGGGTATCTTCTATTCCCACCATTAGTCGACACCATTGATGCCTATTTGGGAGAACTGTGGCTTCTATTGGCGAACCTCCCAGAAATTCTGGTCTTTTTGCCCTTTTCTAAAATCACCCATAGAGGTAAAATAAATGTGTTAGAAGACAATTACCTGGCGAGTAGACGAGACGCTGTAGCAGATGCTGAGTACGTGCGGGTTTGACCGAATCGGTGATCGTGATGGTTGTGTACCGCTCATCGAAGCCAGGTACTTAAATTGAGGATAGAAATTGAGGGCCATCCGCCTTCGTAAGGCGTTTGGAGTGCGACGCTCGTTGGCACTGCGCTGGTATGAGCTACAGACCTTTTTACAACTACGCTAGTGTCACCCAACTTCCCCCCCCTTCCCACTGCCTCAAGGCCATCAACTTTTAACACTCATGGTGGAAAGATGCACGTCGTATTATTATGTGTATTGTCCTATGAAATACAGTACAAAACAAGACACGAAATATGACAAACGTTTTCTTCGACATGCGCATTGTAACGTAACAGCCTTACGAGCTTCCAATAAATCTTAACGGATTTGGCACTGAGCTATCATCTTACTACCTTGTCACGTCAAGGGTGAAACAAACACGCCGGGCAGTGGCTGGGCCAAGACAAAACGTTTATTGCGATAGCGCGGGTTAATGTAGCGTTGTGCGATAGGGGTTAAGAGGGAGAGGAAGGAGAAGGGGCAGTGGTGATAACGGCGGCTTCGGCTGGCGTGACGTCACAGATACATCATTTCGCTCCCCCTACGGTGAGTAACGGTCTGGCGGTTTGCGTTGCCGGGCCGACCGACGCAACACCGGAGTTGAGGTGCTCCCGGTGATCTCGTTGCTTGTTGGCACTCGCCTCGGTGTTCCTCCTGCTGGGCGTCCGCCGGCAGTCTCCTGGCACCCGGAGTCACTTGCCTCTCCCTGGTCGTGCTCCAACTCCCGCGGCTTCACCTGGTCGCTGTGGCGCCGAATGGTTTCCCCGTCCGGACCGTCGGCATTCACAAGGCGGGCTCCGTCTGTCGATGTAATGCTGGCTGGAGTCCACGGCTCGCCTCGCCCGAAGTTTCTCACCCAAGACTGGCTCACCGGGCTGCCACACATCGAGGGAGGGGCAGTCAACTGGCGAGGGTGGAACGGACACTGCGTTGTCCAGCCTGGAGCGAAGATCGTAGCCCATTAGGAGTTGCGCTGGTGTCCGGCCCCCGGCATGCGGCGTCCTGCGGTACCTGCGCAGAATCTTGCAAGACGGGTTTTCAGTGACCCTTGCACATTCCTCTTCAAAGAAAACTTGACAGTACGAACAGCCCGCTCCGCGAGCCCATTGGACTGGGGGTGATACGGTGCTGTTCGGAGGTGTACTATGTTATTCAGCTTCATAAAATAGCGAAATTCCCAACTCGTAAACTGTGGGCCATTATCGGATAGCGTCCGGGGCAACCCGAATGTACTGAACAAGGTGCGCAGAGCCTCTGTGGTGGCGTGCGTGGTGGAACTCTTCATGGGTATTGCTTCTATCCACTTACTGTGTGAATCCACCCCAATCAGTAGCATGTGACCATCGATCGGCCCCGCAAAATCAATATGCAGCCTCGACCAACGCTCACCCGTTTCCGGCCATGCAACAGGGGGTTTCTTGGGGGGCATAGGGGCAGCTTGGATGCAACTGGGGCAGGACTTAACCATGTGCTCAATGTCATTATCGATTCGGGGGTACCACATCAAGGAGCGCCCTAGCCGCTTCATTGAGCAAATTCCTTGATGAGTATCAGTGCGGCAGACGTAACATTACTGCTCGGGCATTCTTAGGGACGATCAACTCGATGGCCCCAGTAGAGAAGCCCTAACTCCCCGTTATCTCAGCCTTCCGGTTTAAGTGATGGCTCAAGTGCTGGTCCTCATGGGCCCCTAATTTCGTGGCCACCTCTCCTGCACCCATTTTGCACCTTTGCTAATCGTCATCGAGCTCCGTGAGATGCCCAGTTGCTTCGCAGACATGACACCATCATTGAGGGTTTCCGTGAAGCAGGACATACTCAAACGTCCCCAGTTTCTTCCTGCGTCCTGGCTGGGAAGTTGCTGACGTGGGGAGCCGGCTGAGGACAATCTGCTGGAAGTTGTCTTTCCCGGGCTGGTGTTTGATGACGTAATCGTATGCGCTCAGCAGCAGGGCCCATCGCTGGATTCGCGCAGCGGCCATCACGGGTACTGGCCTGTCTGGATGAAAAAGTCCCACAAGCGGCTTATGGTCTGTCATCAATGTGAAAGTATTGCCCAGTAAGTATTGTCGGAATTTTAATGCACCAAACACAAGTGCCAAGGCTTCACGCTGCAACTGCGAGTAATTTTTCTCAGCTTCCGTCAATAACCGAGAACGGAACCCTATGGGCCGAAGTAACCCCCGCCCCCGACATCGTGTGAAAGCACTGCGCCCGATTCCGTCCGGGGAGGCATCGCATTCCAGGACTAGCGGTCTGTGTGGGTCAAAATGCGCCAGAAAATCTGCGGATTTGAGAAGGTCTTTCACATTGCTGAATGCCTGTTGTTGAGTGGTACCCCACTCCCACTTAGCTTCCTGATGATGATAGTTGGGTTTTATTGGCGCAAGGCCGACTATGGGCAAGAGCGCCAAAGAAGAAGTTACTGAATTGTGATGAGACCGTAAATACTAAAACATGTGACTAAAGTAAAAGTGATGCAAAACAAAAGACAATGGAGATGGCTGGTGTATAGGGCCAGGATGATTACACGTGATATGACAAGAGCTGCAGAAAGTTCACCTCAGCTAAAAACTTAAAATCACGCTGACTAGAAAACATTGGTTGTCGGCTAAAAAATATGATGGGTGCAAAGGAATGTGTCGTCCTGTATAATTCAGGGAATGTCTGTGTCGTGTTGTGTCAAGTGCTCTGCATGTGATTAGCATGTGGACTACGGATAGGCCCTTTCCACACCTGCTAACACATGGGTCCCGAAGTTCCAGTGAGCAGGTGGGAGTGCGTCCCGTTGTGTGTTACCTATCGCAGCCTAGCCAAGGCGACTTCAGTGTATCGTGTTGTTTGAGTCAGTTGTTGTGTAGCGTCTCCATTGTGGTTTTATTACGTGTAGTTTGTTGTCTGTTTGTTGACTCCAGTGTAGTTGCCAGTGTATAACGAAGCTGTCGTCTGATGTGTCTTTAGGTCGGTGTAAGGTTACTGTTGTTATGTCAACTTTGGTCATTGAGAGCCGCAAGCCATTTGATCAGCGTCTCATTGCCAGGGAATCCCACAGTGACCTGGGTACCCAGGCATATGGTTATTTCTAAATCTGAAGCATATGCAGTCATTATGACCTTTTAACAGGAACATTGATTACATAGTTTTTGACGACTTCTTGATGACAATGCCTGCACAAAGCTTAGAGAGTCTGTGTAGACGATAGACTTTGGAATCTTATGTTCGAGGATGGGATTTGAACCGAGTAAAATGCCATACCGCTTCTGCCGTGTAAATACTGCTGTGAAAATTCATTGTTTTGATAACTCTAAAATTTGGTCCGTGCGCTGCACAAGAGACAGTAGAACCAGTTTGGACGCGTCGCTATAGAATTCTGCGCAGCCTTGTACTTTGTCCTGCCGGAACAGGAATAAGTGCTGCAGAATTGCATTCCTGGGTACCCAATTTTTTTTCTACAAGAGTGAATGGACAGGTCGCATGATGCAGGACTGAAGATGCCATGGTGCGATTTGAAATTATGAATGGGTGTCTTTTGCGTGTCTGAAAGGGGGACATTGAATGCAGAAGCCTCATCCCTAACTCAGAGAACGGTAAGGGAATAGATGGCCTGTTTAAAAAGAGTTGTAAATTTGATGTATCGTTCATGATGGGATTAAAAGGATGGTTGGTCAGAGACACGATCTTGGATGCATACAACAGGTCAACATACTCCCGCTGATGCCCTAGGCACCATTTGTCACACTCGACATAAAGACTTTCAACAGGGCTAGTGCGGAATGCGCCGCATGAGAGTAGTTGATATAAGGGTGCCATGGCGGTCGATGCGTTGGGCAGAAACTTGTGGTAGTACGTGACCATGCCAAGGTACGACCTTAATTCTGCGGGATTCCGCGGTGCCTGAACCTCCAGGATGGCGTCTATGTTCTCCGTCTTTGGTTGAAGACCTCGAGCGCTGATTCGATGTCCCAAAAAATTTACCTCTGGTTGGCGGAACTTGCACTTGTCTGCGTTCAAGCGCACGCCATATTCCTGGAAACGTTTCAATACTGCGCGCAGTGTGGTGCAGCCATTGCGTTTCTCTGCCACGATGACGTCATCTAGGTAGACCTGAACACCCGGAAGCCCCTGCAAAATGGTCTCCATACGACGTTGAAAGACGGCCGGCGCGGACGCCACTCCAAAAGGCAGGCGAGTGAAGCTGAACAGTCCCTTATGCGTGTTTATGGTCGTGAGTAGCATGGCTTCCTCATCCAACGGAAGCTGGTTGTACGCCTCCCGCAAGTCTATCGTGGTAAAAACTTCACCGCCGTTTGATGTCGCCAGGATGTACTCCACCAGTGGCAACGGATATTGCTCAGGGTGACAGGCTTTGTTTACCGTTAGTTTAAAATCGCCGCAAAGGCCGATGCAGCCATTCCGTTTCACTACCGGTACCACTGGCGCGGCCCTCTTCGAATGAGGCACCGGGACAATAATACCCGCGCCCGAAAGGCGGTCCAGTTCCGCGTCGACCTTTGGACGAAAGCATAAGGAACTTCGCGTGCTTTCCAAAATTTCGGCACCACGTTTTCTCGCGTCTCGAAGTGTACCGGAGGCCCTTTTATGAGCCCTAAACCTGGCGCGAACACATCAGCGAATTCTGCTAGTAACTGGTCATCGTTAATGTCGTCAGCACCGACTAACGGCAGTTGCTCACCTGGCGTGTTCACGTTCATGACCGGTGCCTCGAGCATGTGGAACGCTTGAATCAGGTCGCGTCCGCAGAGGTTGGGGCCGGAGCAACCAAGGACTTGCAAAGATCCCTCCGTCGACCTGTTTCCGCACGAAACCTTGAGCTTTAAGTGTCCCCGCACTGGAAGCCGTCCCAGGAAGCAGGTCACGTTTCAATGGCGAACCACGCAGCTTGGGCCACACTGCTTTGTTCTGTTTCATATGTGGGCCACGTGATTACCGAAACCGGTGAGCCTGTGTCGATCTGCATGTCCACTGGAACACCAGCACAATCCAAGGTGCGCACGATGGGTTGCGTCATGCCGATGTGGCCGGATATGACTGTTCGCTGCCTCCAGTGCGAACATACCGTCCGGTGCCCGTGTCTTCCTCCCGCGACGACAAGGTGTGTACTTGGCGCCTGGTGGCACCACTCCCGAAACCACTCTCACGGCGGCAACAGGCTCGGGCGATATGACCTTGTTGTTTGCATCTTGAAGCATGACGCCGATCGGAAGCGGCAATCCTCGGGTCCGTGCCCTTTGCTCCGCAGCGGTAGCACGTAATCCTGTGGCCGGACTTTTTTGGGCGAGAGGACTGGCCTCACCAGCGACATGCACAGTTCCCTCAGCGGCGGGGCTTACTATCTCTTGCGCGTTGGCTTCGGCCCTTTCGGCGGGTATCGCAATTTCTTCCGCTTCGCTCCTCGTCAGCTGTGGTTTCGCGAGTAGCTGCCGACAGCCACTCCTGCGCTTTTGCAGTCCACACACGATGCGATCTCGTAGCATTCTATCCAACGATTGTACCAAAATTGCAGGTGTCCGCTATCTGTCGAATCGCCACGATCAAATCCTTGACCGGTTCGCCGGGCAGCTGGTTGCGGGTGAAGAACTTATAAGACTGTGCTATCTCGTTCAGTTGTGGCGAAAGGGCTGCTTAAGCAAGGCTACCACTTGTGGGTACGAAAGGTCATTCAACCTTATCCGAGCACAGCGTCCGCTCAGTACGTCCGACGGTTGGGTGGTCAGTGCAGTCACCAGCAGGGCCCGCTTCTTTTTGTCTTCCGTGATTGCCATTCCCCCCAAGGCTTCCAGCAGAACCTGGTAAGCGGGCCACTTGTCGCTAGTCTCGTCGAACTGCGGCGGGTCTGGCGTATCCTCCCGTGGGTTGCAGCGGTCATGGCGGACTGAGTTAAGCCCCGTTCTCATCCCATCCTCGTCGCCACTGAAACGAACACGCCGGGGCAGTGGCTGGCCAAGACAAATCGTTTATTGCGGCTAGCGCGGGTTAATGCAGCGTTGTGCGAGAGGGGTTAAGAGGGAGGGAAGGAGAAGGAGCAGTGGTGATAACGGCGGCTTCGGCTGGCGTGACGTCACAGATACATCACATTTCATTTCATTCTTTTATTTTACGTTCCTTGGTGCATGAGGGGGCGCAGGAAAAATCCAGTTTGGCGACGCCCACGCACAATGTAACATAGAAAACATTGAGCACAGTACATAAAACAGCATTGCAAACAACAGACAAAAGAATGTGTTGTTACTTTTTCAGCATTACGTAAAGCAGCACTCGTAGCCGCATGAACAGATATATCAAATACACATCTATACAACGATGAGAGCAATAATGCATGCATGAATAAAGGCACATGCATCCCAAAGTGCGCGAACATAAGACTATCGGGCATCACAAATGTGTAGAGTTATTACAAATTAATATATTTCTACGCGCGTATACGATGGTATAAGCCGTCCTCATTGTAAAATCTCGACTCACTATTAAATTTCGAGGGTAAGAATTCCCAAGATAAAACTGCGGGAACGGCTTCATGGTTGGTTGCCCCATATGGTTGCATATAATATTACCTAGAGAGGAATCTGACGTTAGCGCAAACGGGAACTCCGAAAGAGCGCTTACGCTTCGATGGGAAGGATGGGTAGAAGTGGAAGCGGATGGCGTAGTTTCTAAACGTGCCTATTACTGCGAATATTATATTTTTTATCAAGAAAAACACTTATTTCGCGGTTGCCTGTTTAAAAAAAACATTTTCACAAGAAATGTAGACCCTTAAATCTGGTGCTGCACCAAGGAAAACGGCCCGTTTAAAAGAAAAAAAAACAGACGCGGAGTCGAGGAGGATTCCGAAGCCCCTTCGCCATTTGTCGCCGATTCAGCGGCACGCGGGCTTCTTTAGAAACTATTTGTAAAAGTTTTGATGCTTGTAGGTTTTACTATTAGGAAAAGATTTAGTGTCCATATAAAAGAAAGGAATCGTTTACCTTTGTACTAGTTATTTTAGCATGAATTAGTTATATTCATAAAGCTGCGTTCCTATCGTACGCCGGTCCGGCAGGTCTTCGCCGTTGGATCCGGCGTTCGCACGAAAAGTGTGGCTGTTCCAAGCAGTTTGCAATCTTCGTCAGCTTTGAAAATACCTTGCTATGCCGAATGATCGGCGCGGCAACTCTGAATTCGCACCCGCCGCGGTGGCTCAGTGGCTAAGGCGTTGTGCTGCTGAGCGCGAGGACGCGGGTTCGATTCCCGGCCGCGGCGGCCGCTTTTTGATATAGGCGAAAAGCAAAAACGCTCGTGTGTACGAGATTTCGGCTGTAGATAAAGATCCCCAGGTGTCAAATTAATCCGGAGCCCTCCACTACAGCCCGCCTCATCACCTGCGTTGCGTCGGTGCGTTAAACCCTACAATCAATCAACTCTGAATTCGTGGACGAATTCATCGCATACAGTGCCGTAGTTTGTGTTTGCGTGCTCTCTGTGCCGGGAGTGAATTGATAACCGACCCTATTCGTAATTTTGGTTATCGAACATTTCCGGTAAGCGCGGCACCATCGCGTGCGACAATCAGTTCAAGAACAAATGTATTTTTGAGCGCTTCTTCCCAACACCCCGCATAAACAAAGGCGTTCAAGGAAGACCGCGACGAAAACGAAACTGGCTGCAAGATCTAATACCTGGCACTTTCCGCGAAGCAATCGAGTGCCAGTCCGAATCCCCTTTTACCCATCACTGTCCCTCGCGGCAGACGATCGCAGCGCCAGCTTCCTCTCTGGTTATTATAGTGTAAAACTCATTCGGTGGCCCTAAAGTATGTAGCCTTGTTGATACTATGTATCGTAACCACTGCCATCAAAGCAAAAACGTTTTCGTGTTAGTTTAATAGAACAACGGACTAATTGGTTTATAGTGGTATAGATTTTTTGTACCGTCAGCTCGGTCATACATGAAAATATATTTTTGGTATCCTTATCATTAAAGCCTAATCCTGTATATCACCATTAGTAAGTTCGATACTGGTTGGGTTTGTCTTGGTACTCCTGCATTGACAAATGTCTTCCCCACAGGCAAACAATTTCGACGGCGAAGCATGTTTTACAAGCACAAACCACTCCGGAAAATTTCTGGGCTCAATGGTAATAGGCTGGCGTGCCCGTAGTGTTTTCTCCGAGTCTGTGCATGTACAAACCGTAGCGGAGGTGTCAGGCGTTAAATGCGAGCGTCTTGACAGCACCGCCTTTTTAGGGGAAGTGGTCTTCTTTGGCTACCTCAATTGGAACATTTTGGTCTACTGTCTGTGTGTCGGTTACTCCATCCAGGCGCCGGACCAAAGTGAAAGAACGCTTGAACACGAAGTACACATACAGGCAGGGCCATTCAAAACTAATCAAACTGCTCGCATACATCATACATGTCCACATTATGCAGGCGAAATAAAAGTACATAGTAAAACGTACGAGCGTTCGAGCGTACCAGAGAGTACGTTGGATTGGTTTCGCGAATGAAAATGAAACATTATATTGTCGAAAATCAAACAGATGGAACCAACACTGAACAAATTCGGGTCGTACTTTTATAAGCAAAACAAAAAACCAAATAAGACGTTCGTGGTGCAAAACATTGGCGCAGGAGCAGGGTGCACGCGGTAAAATCGAATAGATACGAACAAACCTGTATTTTTTTTATACTAGTAGAAGCTAGAGTAAAATTAGTGACACAAGGAGGAGCAGGAGTAGAAGGTGTAAGCATGAGGAGTAAGAGAGGGAAAGGGATGACAACTTCCGTGGCAGGGTGCAAAAGGTCTTTCGACAACATTCGCAGCGAAGCTATCGGGTGAGTGACCATTATTTAGTTTAAAACCTCGGGGCTGCGTTTTAAAAAGAACAGCAAATGAATATCTTAAAAACTCCCCAGTTTATCACGTAGTCAGCTTACGTTCACTTCAGTGGCATCAAGTTTGCGCGTACGCTGCATACCAGGACCGACACCGGGAGGGCCACGTGACCAGGAACGACAGGCGTAACCTACGCCGTTTGTACTCATCCGTGAGCCCCTATCCCTTAATAGGCCTCACACAACTGGACACACGTCCACTCTCATCGCCATCATTCGACAAACTCTCCATCCAGTAACCGGACGTGATGTGACGTGTTGTGACATCACAACGGACATTCTTGTGGCCCGTACCGCCTCTGTACACCTGGAGAGCATCGTTTCAACCTGCCAGGCTTTGCGAACGGATGGAGAGACATAGAGACAGACGGGCAGATTGCGGAAAAAAGCAGCCGAAGGATGCATAAGCATTAGAAAAAGATAACCTCCTGCAAACTCGCCATTAGGCGTAAGCACGGACTCGTTTTTGGGGTTCCTGTTCAGACACCTTGAATTGATTATGATGTGTCTTAGAGTTCTCTGAGACAAATTCATTTGATTACGAGCAACTCTCGACCCACATCTCCGTGGAGCCCTCGCTTTGTTTTATGCCCCATTGAACAACGTTTCGACGCAAGATCCCACCACGCCACACAACCTTATCTTTTGCACACGGTGCGGCTTCCCTTCTCGCGGTTCTGAGCATTCTCCTCCCCACTAGGCCGGTGCGCAGCGGCAGCACCGCCAATGAGGATATACAGACGCGGTGTGTTTCAGCCCCCTAGTGGCATACGCATTTGGTCACCTGAATTACACAAGCAATATACGAATTGTACACTAGCGAAAATACGAATGCATGCATAAAGTACAGTAAATGGTGCGTACACCTCTCCGCACCTACCTTTTGTGTCTCGCTGTTTTAGTCGTACTTACGTTGCGCAATTAATTTTGGGACGTAATTACGTTCCGCAAAATTAATTATTCTTCAAGAATAGAATCAGAGCTTGGTTCGATACACCAAATATATTTCCCATAGAATCCCCAGGTACTTCAGTGCGCTAGCACTACTGCCTTCACTTGCAAAGCGGAGTTGTGAATTTAAATGTATCTTGGTCAGCTCACTAACATTATAAATGCTTGCCGAAACATCATCAGACACTTCAGCAAGCAACAGGTGGCGGTGTTCCTTTTTTACCACGTGGTCCTAAATACACTCAGCATATCTGACATCCGGCACTTGTTTGGTGAACCTAGTTATACCATTTTTCAGACGTAATATTCCGCTTGTGGCAATGTGGCAATAATCTTTAGCTTAAAAACAAATTCAAAGATACAACTTCGCAAAAATAATTGTATCATCAACATCATCATCATCATCATCAAGAGCCTGTTCAGGTCCACTGCAGGACGAAGACCTCCCCACTTACCTTACCAACTCCGGTCCACCGCTCTCCGAGTCCATTCTTCGCCTCCCAATTTTCTCATTTTTTCTGTACATCGTGTTAATGGCCTTACCCTTCTTCAAGTCCCGTCTCTCGGTATCCATTCTGTTACTCTCGCGGTGCAGCAGTTGTAAGTTCGTCTCACTACATGGCCAGCCCAAGTTCACTTCTTAATTTGTACTATGATATCTTCTACTCGAGTTTGCTCCCTATCCCAGGCTCTCATTTCCTGCCCCTGAGTTTATTCGCTCTATGGCTTAGCGTAAATTATTGTCAACAGTGTGCGCGCACGGCGTTCCGCCCGCTGACTTTCGAATCTCTGAAACCTGGTAGGAGGATCTCTCCAATACTTTCAGGAGAAGGCGATGAACAGGGCAGTAGAGGGTAGCTCTGTGGTCCCAGCCACCGACGGCGAAGAAGCTCTGTGTGTGCGCGCAGCCTGTGGGGGCTCTGTCATGGCCACCATTTATGCAGTAAATTCATCGTTCTCCTATCCCGTGGTTCATGTAATCTGTCCTGTTGCCAAGTAACAGTACCATCAAAGCAATCTGACGGGCTGGTTGGTCTGACATGATCGAAATAAGATTAACTAGAAGGACAGGACGAACAAAAGAACACCACACAGTGCAGAATAACAGACTGAGTTGATTTCCACGCTTACTCAACTCAACTCAGTCTGTTAGTCTGCACTCAGTCTGCGCTCAACTCAGTCTGTAAGTCTGCGCTGTGGGGTGTGTCTTCTTCTGTTCGTCCTGTCGTTTTAGAGCAATTTTATTTCCATCATAACAGTATCGTGCAGAACGTGAGGCAAGGTTTCAGCTCCAATGCTAACTGTGCAAGAAAACTTCACGTAACACTTAAGAATTTATGAGTAATCAATTATTCAAATAATTTGGTGCCTGGAAATTGTAAACTTAGGAACAAGAAAGAAGGTACAGGCAAGACAAGTGGGTCTAAGAATCAGAATATAAAGGGAAGACCGAAGCTAATCACAGAGCATCGGATGTTCCACCGTGTTGGGAGGAGGGTTCTGGGTAAGTGGTTTTAAGCTTCTGCGGAGTGCTTCAGGGTAATGTACTTTCTACAAGCTCAACGTAGCCCACCGGCCATTGACAGCACGGCAGCCACTGACCGGCCACCAGCCCAAGTTCCCCGGAAAGTTTTCGGCGAAGCGGAGAATGAAGATTTATTCTTCCTCCTGTTTTTCTCCGTGAAAACAACTCTCTTGAAGTAGCATGCATAATAAATTTTCCTTCTGGTACCTGAACCACACGCTCGCATAAGAGAGCTCTGCGCACCTGGCGTTTCCGCCGCACGCTCATCAGCCCAACCGGTGGGGGCCTCGAGTCTCTATTCCTTTAGAACATTTTATTTACAGCACTTCTTTTTGTAAACCCCGCTTTGCTCTGTTTCTGCCACGCTCAAAAGCATACGCATGCACTTCTGGCTCTTGTTCTCTTGTTCTCTTTTAACGTATTCGGTTTCCAGCGCCCGGCCAACAAAGAGAAATAAAAATGATACAGCAGCACAGAGACAAAAAAGACAGAGCACGCTGCTGTTCTTTTCAGGACAAAACCATCCCTTTGCACTTAAGGAAAATTACCTCCTTAGGATACCATGCTGCTAGCAGGTAGTGCAAATTCAAACAAATATGTTGTCTTGGATCTTATGGATTTGTCCTTTTTGTTAACACGAATAATGCATTTCCGTAACTACTCCTGGCTTTCACATTTATCTTTTATTTTGAGGTATTAAGAGACGCTGCTTCTGTGGCTGGCGTTAGTATCTCACAATAGCCTCCTCGGGCACTTTCCGGTGGTACTGCCTCGTGCGATCGTAAATGTAAACCCAAAATATCGAGATTTTTTACTTTAATTCGCAAGTATTACGTGACCAATTTAGCGAGAATTTTGCTTCCTGCGTCAGCGAGACCTACTTTTAGTCCGACAAACGGCCGAAAAACGCGAACAGAATAATATAAAAAAATAGGTGAATATGGTATTTAATAGCGGGTACTACTAACTCCGAAATCAACGCACACTCTCTGCACCACCAAGGAGCCTACGCTTTAGCAAACGGAACGTGGACCTAGTGAATGTATTTTGGCCTCCGACTTAGCCATGTGTGTTGGAGACATGTACTGAGGCTAACAGCTGTAATGTTTGAAGTCCAACTACGGAAGTATACATCAAAAATACGTTTATGGTAATACCAATAAGTAGGGCTTACAGGGAAGAACACATCACCTAACAAAGGAAAAGGGGTAAAATTGTGTTTTCCCGAATTCGAGATTATCTCGCTCACCCGTTAAGGTTTAGAAGAGCCTTTTGTTGTTATATGTAGCCCGTAAGAATCCCTAAAACGTAGTTTTACGGTTTTGCCCTCACGAAAACTAATGGTGCGAATCTGCGTTTCGGAGCGAATTCGGTGTTGCTAATGATTCTCCCAAATATGTATCACCTGTTCATACATCTAATAGGTTTTTGCTGATAAATGTTACACAAATGTAGAAAACCAATTATGAGGAGTTCGCGCTGCAACGCAGCTAAAATTGCGACAAGGATTTTTTGAAATTACACCCCTGACGGGCCAAAAAGTCATAACACATCATATTAACGCCCAGCCAGACTGTTGGTCCTAGATACTTCAAACTCAGGAGGACATCCCTGCTATCGCGCAGGAGCTCAGTAAGGCTCATTTTTTTTAATACACATCTGAGAGAGTGAGAGGTGCCAACAAATGTTTCGACAATTTTTTATATCTCCGGCCCGTTGAGATGTCGAAGATGGTTTTTGTTGATATAGCTAGACCATAGAGATGTATAAAAACTGTTATGCAAATTTTTTTATAACAGGAACCTGATAGGGGAAATCAGGATTTCGGGAAAATTACCGGTATTTACAGATTGCTGACTAAGAATTCAGCCCTTTCATATATTCAATTAATTTTTACTTACAAATGCTGCCCCGACAAATCTCCGAAATCCGATTTCACGATTTTATCCTAACAAGCATATAAAGAGGCGAGCGGGAGGTTTTTAAAACTACACACCTTAGGGAGTGGAATTCAGTTGAATTTTAGCTCGTTCGACTACAACGCGCCATCTCTTGGTACTGTCCGTAAGCGCACGCCGTTCGTAGGAGCCGGTGTTGTTTATTAATAAACTGTGAGTGATGCTTATCCATTACGCCTACTGAGATAACAGTTCCCATGTGTAGAGAAAAAGAATAACCTTTATTGATGTGAATGATTAGGTAGCAGTGGGCGCCGCCCTAAGGATGGCGACGATTTCAGCCCTCGAATAACGAGAGGAGCTGCGATCCGAGCGCCCCATTGCGTTCATTAACGGTTCAGGGGGACTAATAGGAGAGAATGAAGCCTCTTCGCAAGCCCACATTTGGTGTTGGACCATGGCCCTTTCATCGCCGCGGCATGACTATGCAGTCGTTTGAGCACACTGTCTTGGTTCAATGCGTTTCAGGATAGCTCCAATTAACACGACCTCCAGTCGTTTTCCATAGTCACATGCCTACGATAGGAGCCCATGTACTTGACAGCAGGTGGGGTTGCATAATTGTGTGCCACTCCATGGTGAACTACCTGATTATGATAAGAACACGTATTATATTTATTAGGGTCCTTGGTAAAGTGGCTTACCCGAGCATCACCGGGTACTGCTGGCTACTAATAAATAAACATTTCTAAAGTGACGTGGCGTTCCAAAATAAACCTGCAAGAGAGCTGCCGACGAGGCAGTTGTCTACCAGGTAGGTGTACACAGTTTAAAATCGGCACAGCACTTCATAGGAAGTAACCGAACGTTTTGTGAATTCAGCTTAGGACTCCGAGGGAACAGCCTTCTGAAGAAATAGTTGCCCCACTGAATGCAGTGTACAATTGGTCGAACACCATTCCATGGCGCATACAGCGGCCCTTCCTGCCCACAGGCGTGTCAATTTACTTGTTGCCACCTTCTGACCTTCCGAGTGTGCCACAAAAAACATCTGTTACCGTCAAGTGCACTCGAGTTATTCGGAGCGCACGAATAACTCCGAGCCCATTCCAATTTCTAAGGTGCAGCGTCATGGGTGTCTACAGAACATCGGAGTTGGGATTCGGGAGGACCAATTCGACCCGCAAGAGGATAAAAGCCTCATGTATAACGCAGCGATCAAAGGCCGTGCATGTTTTATGAACGCTGAGCTGTTTTGCTTGTCACGATGCGGTTAATTGGCTCTTGCATGTATACCGCTTTTCTGTTCCCTGCTTAATGCTGTCTGAGGTGTCCTTCGGTGCTCAGCGAACAGCAGCCGAGACTCTTTCCGCTGCCGATACATGACTCCAGCAGCTGCCTTAGCTGTGCCATGTGGGGAACGTGAAACAAGCTGTTTTATTTCCTTCTTTTGTTAATTTTCCTCCGCGAGACTGGTGCATCTGGTGCGCCAACATGTCACAGACACATACCACCGCACTAAACCGGACGGAGGGTCTGGTCCAAAACGCTGTGATGCTAGTACGTGATGGTAGCATGGGCATTGTGGTGTTTTCCTTCAGTGCGGGCAGCGTAAAAGTTTGCGCGGGAGGTACGTGCCACATGATAAACTTGCAACGATGAACACATTGGGATACGACTTCGAAAAGGGGAGTTTTGGCCGACGTGCGTCCTTATTCATGTCTTCTACGTTCAACAGAAAGTTTAACCGCAGATCATCAGAAACTCCAATTACGCTTTCGCTATCAACTTCTTGAGAAGTTCTAAGCATTCCCCTAGATTTTTCTTTTGCCTCGGTCACATACTGGGCGAATAGGCTCGGTGCACCCTCTTGAGTGGCGCCCGTACACTTGCGCTCCCCCAGCCCCCCCCCGTCCTTACACCATTGCTTATATTAACTGAATGTTACGTATGCAGAAGCTTTTGTATGCCGTTTAAAGCAGGAAAGAGAATGATTTCTCATAATCGAAACATAAAGGATAGGATAGGATATAGGATAGGATAGGATAAACGTTATTAAATGCAGGCACACCGACGGTTTAACGCGTAGTGTCGTTGTCCAAGCGTCGACCAGGGGTTATGCCCTAGTCTGCAATGCCCCAGTTCGGTCCGTTTGTGGCGGGTCATGAGGCTTGGGCTTTTCGAGCGCACCCCGGGCCTGCTGGACGGCTCATAGTTGTGTCCTTGTCTGTACACTGCACTGCACTTTGAAGTTTGGGCGGGTATGTCCCTGGAGGCAGCTTCATTCGGGAACCTGGCACAGTTCCACATGATGTGCCATTGGTCCGCCGGAACCACTGCACACACCACTCGGATAAAGTTCTGGGTGAAGCACGTGTACAACTGCCGGGGCGGGGAGTGACCCGGTCTGTAGCTGCCTTAGGGTGACAGCCTCCTCCCGACTTCTCGATTAATATAGTAACAGGGAAACTACAATAACAGATAACAATACCCACAGCTGTTTCCGAATGTTTGGATGGAAAGACTAGTACACCATTGCAGGTTACTTCAAACGTAATAAAGTTATACCTGAACGTCACAAACTTCTTTGCTTGTCCACCTCTGTTCATTACTTTCTTTTTGTTGTATTTTTAAAAGCAAAGCGTGACCTTTCTAGGTAAGTAACACGTCATTTGCCTTTAGAAGATTTTATTGCCTTTGAAAGACCAAGTCCTTGTTTCAAGCTTCCGAAATTTGCAAAACGTTGCCACGAGAAATTAGTTTAAGTAACTAATTTGGATAGACCATAAATAATCCTCGACGTGGACTCCCGCACTACTAAAGAAAAGAAATAACATGAAAGCAACCAGCCCAAATTAAAAAACGAAAGTGACTCCGGTGACTCCGGCCATCCCCACTGAGGGTTATTAAGCATTCATGTCTCAATTAGCCGTGCAGTCATGCGGGAATATAACGGTTGCTGCAAAGGATAAAAACACCAGAATAAAGGAAGAGGGGCAAGGGCATATGGCCGCGTTCACGGTAAAACCGGAGAGAGACAAAAACAAAGCTTTCTAGGTGCCCTCCAAAACAAGAACGAAGGGGATTGACAGACCATTGGCGCACGGTGAAAGCGAACGTGCCAAAAAAAAATTAAGAGGAGGAACAATAAAAAAGGCGCGAACGGGCAAGCCCCGCAAAACCGGGTGTCACGTAGACGACAGGCCATTAGAGTTAACGACAGGCGACTGCGTTGCCTCAACAGCAGCACCTACTGCCGAGACCGGAAGAGGGTGAGGGGTTCCTGACGTCGAGTGTATACAGATGCTTCCACAGTGCCTGCTGAAGCCGATAGGTGGCCCGAAATGTTCGCAGATTTATCGTTTTCATTCCCAACGGTAACAAAGAGTACTGGTTACGCTTTCTGCTGTTCAGCTCTAACCGCCTTTTCGGAAGCGAAACCGCACTTTTATAACACGCCTGAGATGACCGAGCGCTTAGGCAGGCCCTGAAAACTACTGAAAAAGTGTTAAGCCTACGGAAGAGCAAGACCGAAATAAAGCTGAGGATTAAAAAAGAAAAGAAATGCGAATGCTGTGTTCGGACTGGAAACGTGATGAGATCGAAACGTCATACTTTCGTAATGATTCTGCGGCTGGCTTTCCTTTCATTCCGCTTTGCTTTTGAACCTGCGTCGTCCTTACGTATGAACGTGCGTGATGAAAGTGTCGGCGCCCTATTTTTGTTTCGCCGAAAGACTGCCGTCGCTTGGACTAGAATTAGATTTTGTCTAATTGACGTTGCTTCTCTTCTTAGGCTTCCCTTTTTTTTATTCTTTTTCTTCCTTCGTTTGTTTGATGGCGCGTCGTGTCACCCGGCTCTCAAATCAGTTGTGACCGTCGCCGTTTGGCGAAATGACTGCACGGCTGTTCTGTCTGCCTGTTTCGCAATGCATGCGTTGGATTTCCTTTGTCGCTTCATCTAGTCCCAGTAATTTGCGAGACACACCTGTCTTCAACCACGGTGCACTTAAGCTTGCTTTTTATTTTATTGATTTATTTATTTATTTATTTATTTATTTATTTTATTTATTATTTATTTATGGAGGGAGTTTATTTATTTACTTCTTTATTTATTTATTTATTTATTTATTTATTTATTTTTACACGAGTATGCTGTCCTACGCAAGGCTACCCACTACCGAGGCCTCTGACACTTTGGACGTGTATTTGCAGCAGTGCATAAAATACGAACCGCGGAATGCACGCGGCCGAAGATACCGGTGCCGTCACCTGGGAGCGGCCGTAGAAAAGGCACGGACATGCGCAGTTGTGATGTCGGAAGCGAGGGTGCGGCGCGAGATAATAACTGGGGGCACGGCGTGCTCGGCGCACACTAGTGCTGCTAGCGCCTTCTCCCCGTCTATGCCGGCGTAACATTGTCGACATTGCTTTGCATGTGTGGTGCAGTAACTTGAGCAAATAACGATGGACACCTGGTTAAGCCCAAAACCATGTTCAGTGCTGCCCGCTCGGTCCCTACAAGCACTGAGGTGCCTGTCGAAAAAAAAAAGACAAAGAAATCAGGCCGCCGGAATTGTTGTACAAGGGCAAATGGCCAATAGAATGGTTGGAGCTACCTAACTCCTTAATTTTTGTGAATATTAGAATTCTGCCAGTAATTATGCCAGTCTACACAATGTTTACAGTTAAGATATCTCACTGGAGACGAATTCTGGTGGTATATGTATTGTTTGCTACAAGCCCAGAATCCGCGAAGTGATTCAGCCATGTCAGCATCAAACAAAGGCGTGTTCTTGGCGGGCAGCTCTTTGTTCAATTCCCGAGTCACTGCACCACGAGCAGTGCCATCAGAAATTATGGTGCAGGCTAATATTTTTGTCTCCATTTCTGCGCGCTGCTTTTCTTCAAGAAAGCATGATAAACTCAACAGTATGCCTTCCGACAGCGTGCACGCGTTTCAAACACAAGCACTGTCCGCAGCTGCAAGCAATTACGCGCCGCATTGCTCTCAGCACGACCAACACCATCAGCCGCACTGGTGGTAGTACTTGCAGTGCTTGCAGCGCTCTTGCGGCATGACGACAAGGCAACCTTATGAGCGAGGAGAGGGGGCACCATATTGCAGTGGGACACGCAACCTCACTGCTGTCATCTCAACTGCGCATGAGTGCGTCTTTTCCAGGGCCGCTGCCAGGTGACGGCACCGGTATCTTCGGTCGTGTGTTCCTCGGTTCGTACTTGAATTATCTATGTCTGTACATGCGGGGTCAACAGTAAATATGCCTGCAAGACCGACTTGAAATTTGTGGCATCTGAAACGCGCTCATATTTGTCGCACAATGACGGCACTAAATAAAACGCCAACGGGTTTCTGTATTAACAGCAGGTGAAACTTTCACTCGCCCGTTATTTTGAGCTCTCGATGGTAGTCGAATATAGGACACACAAAAAAGAGCAATGTGGTACCATGCAAGCCCATTTAAATCTAGAAACGTAGCTGCTGGGAAATTTTATTTACGTTTATGATGTTGGCTTCAAGCTCATTAAAAAATGTTGACGTTGATATAAAATGGACCATTCAAATTTATTTGGCAACTGCAAATCTGGATTTGCAAGAAGTATTAGTCCATCATTAAGACCGAGCAGGACGAGGAAAAATCCTTTGCAATCTTCACTAGTGAAACCTGAGAAGGTGCGAACGAAGCATGCAGTGAATAAGAGTATTCGAAGATTTAAAGTCTCTCTCTTGCCTCTCGGCGTGCTGACTGGGCGGGGTAGCAGCGCCGGTGGGAGAAGCAATCGCGCGCTTGCTGAGGCGGTGGCGCCGTCTCTTGAGCTGAACCGGATTGAAGCAATTGAATGAGAGACGGACTGGCCGTAAGTTGTCTTCGTATCACACACCGCAGCATGATAAGAACTGAGAAGTAGCGCGACGCGTTAGAAAAGCAGTGTCCCGACGTGTTCTTTTCGTACGCGTTTTTGCCCATGAAGATGAAACGTTCTTGCGCGAGGTGTTGAAAAACGAGTGACTCGGTGTGTTCTTTAGTACGCGTTACGTTGTAGCGCGAGGCGTTGGGAAATAAATGTCCCGGTGTTTAGTACCGTGGCTACATAGGACGACAAGAGACACCGACAGCCCGAGCCACGAGGTGCTTCGCCTCTGAAAGAACCAATAAAAACGCTTTCTTCAAATGGCTAGAACCAAACAACGTCAAAGCCGTAAACTGAAGCAGGTGTGCATTTTATTTACCAAACAGATTCGAGCTAATATTGAAATAAACTTGAACTTTGGCTCATCTATGTGGATGTTTAATTTAACCAAAACAGTATTTCTGTGAGTATACTGCAAGCCCTCGTCAACTCTCACAATGCTCTGCCTAAAGTCGTTGCATGGTGAGACTTTAGCCCACTCATATCGCGCACGGAGGTGTAAACTTTTTAGTGATCTTTTCGGTGTAACAGGCCTCACGTGTTCACGTTTTTATGTCCATATGCGCTTTCAAACGGGTGGAAAATTTATTGTCATGGTTGAGCACACAGATAATGTAATCAGCGGCAGTCCTTTGTTTTAACTTGATCGCACTGTTACAATTGAGCGGTAGACATAAGAGGTCTTTGCCCCTAATTGAAATCACTTATTTACCGGGAGCAAGCAATAACGTGGATTTCTACGACAAAATTTTATAGTCCCCCGCGTAAAAAGCGGTTGGCACTACCTAATGATGAACTTGTGACCATGTCACTATATATACACAAGAGTCCCAAAACCCACTTCGATATTCTGACCACAAATAACGTGTATTAGCGGGTGGTAGATGTAACGTAACGCGATATAACCTTTGCCGTGCTAGCTAAGAAGGCTCCCTGGTGAGAGTTTCTTTCCTCCATTTTGGGATATGATATACCATCATGATGTCCCGCACCTTTGCATTGTTGTACTTGTAGAGAGCAGAAGTGTCAAAAGGCGGTACTACAGCCACAGGCCTCGCAGTGATTAGACAGATGTGAGAGCACGTCAACGTCCCCAACATAGGTTAGTACTCCCTAAGCCTAACAGTCAAGCAGCGCAGTTTTCCCAATTTAGATTCGACCGCAAGACTCGAACTCAACCTGGCAAAGATAGTTAGGCAGGAATGAAATCCGTCGTTTCGAAGTAGCGCGAAGTGGCATAAGGAACGCTCAGTAGGGACAACCTTGTAACGCGAATTTGTTTGTTTGGCTGTGCCTTACTCAATGCTTAAGACCCCATCGTGTCACATGCCACGCTTCTGTGAATGGGCATACATGTAAAGTGAAAAGCGTGGCCATTTACGCGGTTGCAAATAAGATTTTTCAAGCTACCTTATTCACACAGAAGGTGACACACGAGGGGAAGGGTTCAGGAGGCTTCCAGGTGCACTTCGAACTACATCACATTTCGTTATTTTCCACATATAAACGCAGTAAAGTATACGCACAGTGAAATTTTCCTGAGAATAACAAATAGTACTTTTACATAACATTACAATACATTATAAGCCTTGTTGTGTCCACTGCAGAACGAAGGTCTCTCCCAAAGTTCATTAGTGTGACCAAAAGGCGACCAGGAACAGAAACGCATACATGCGGCTGCGCACACACCCCATACTCATATGTGCACATTTCTGCGCACGAACATGCCACCATTGGCAAGTTATAGCCCAGGCGCACACGCACAAAAGAACTACAAAACTAGAACTACATTGGTAGCGTGAACAAAGATATAGAGAGAAGCTAAATCAACTCCGTTTGCGTGCAATGAACTGGTCGCTGGCACCCGTTCCCTGGAAGCATCCATCACATCCAAGTTAGCCACCGTGACATCAGGGAAACAAAGCAACGCTGCGAAAAGAATTTCAAAGAAGGTGTCTCATATTTGCTCTAGAGGCGTGCCAACTTTCTAAGCAAAGCACACCTGGTGTACTTTTCCTCATTGAGTTCCCGTAAACTTTATGTTGGCATTTATTTCGTTCTTCGATTGGTCCGACCGCGGGAATAACATCATTGCAACATGTGAAGAGTAAAGAGCAAGAAATATCCTTAAACATTAGGAAAACGCGGTAGCCTAATTTCCGACTAGAAATTTACTTTATTCTCCTATGTGTTCCTGCTTTCGTGGGATAACGTTTGTTTTGCGTCGCCTTGCTAAACGTACCCCGCTACAATTCCGCATTCTACTCTTCTCATTGTTTTGGTTTCTCTACTGCGCTCGTGAACAGGCTCAGGTGTACTTTGTCTACATTACTTACAAGGTATCGAATCCCATTTGTGGGGAAACCACACCCTCTTCAGAAGGTGTTATATAACAGTGAGGATGGCATGCACGCAAGCATTAGCTGGTGGTGTATCCCGAAAAAACAAGCTAGACCACAATAAAAAAAGCGACATTGATGTATCTACCTGAAATAGACTGTGGTTTATGTTCTACCTTTCTTTATATTGGCGCAGGGTTTTTGTCTTTCTCGCTATTGCTGTGCCTGCTTGCGATTTATATATTTCCTGGGCCACCCGGTTTGCGAAACTATGCAGCTTTTTGAAATGTGGAAGCAATCTAACTGCCTTTGTGTTAAAACGAAGCTTTAGGGTTCCCACTGATGGCGTCTGTAAACACAAAACACCCTGCAGGAACACAAGAAATGATAGTGGGTGACATGAAAAAAAAAAAAAACAATGCTTCACTCGCCAGAATCTAACCTGGATCTCTCGCGTTAGGAAGCTGGTTTCTATCCGGTTGTTCCATTTTGACATGATCGAAACTCAGTCCGCACTTAAACGAAAGCCAAAGAGTCTATCAGTAGAGAGATTCGCGTTCAACCATTGTCGTCGTAAGACGGATGGGTACAGGATTTAATATAATTTTCCTGCTCGATAAAACGTTTGGAGCTACGTTCTACTGTACAATTATTGGTACCATGTAAGCTTTGATGGCCCACTCTTTCATAGATGTTCGCACAGTCACCTTATACAAAACTGTTTAGGAATTTTTGAACTATTTCCCCGTGGTTTCCCTTGAGGAATTGCTAAAATAAGATAGGTATGTGCAGCATGTTTTGCACATGACTGCTCAAGGAATTACCGACAAAGGCGCTTTCATTAACAAAGCCTTCCATTTAGGAACATTTTTATTGACTAATTAAGCAATGAAATTCTAGGTCAGTGCAAAAAAGGTTGCGGGAACTAATCAGAAATGCTGGGTTAACGGCGCATGGGGCAAGTGTTTGAAAGTTGAAAAACAGCGCGTAAGTCTAAAGTCATAGGAACGGATTGAAGCCTGGCACAAAGGCCTCTTTGTACTGTATCTTTCGTTGCAGAAGAAAAGTCAAGGTGCGTCACAGCGAGCACGCATCACCAGTGAACCACTATTTTATGATGTTCAGAAACCTATTCTGCACACTGTACCCCCGTCCCCCTTTCCCACGCAATTTCGCGTGCGCAGTTTTAGATCTCTTTTGAAAATATCAATATTCATAGCGCCCCTAGAAAGGGTGGACAATAGTACACACAAAAAAAGACGGAAGCATCATCATTTCCACCATTTCAATTTAATTTCTTAAGCCATTATTTCCAACAACTTTCGAATTTGTTTCCTTTTTCGGACATTTGCACACTTGCTTCTAAATTTCATTTCGCGATGAGAATGAGCACTTCGGTTTTTTTTTTTTTTTTTGTTGCGGGCTGTTTTTCTGCTTACCGACTAAACAAACTGGTGAGGTGTGCGCGCGTGATTTAGTAGGACGCCTTGCCTGAACTTCGGACAGAGGCAGAGGTGACCCTTATGCCCGATGACATTTTTTTTTCAGAAAACCAGAGCACAGAAACGAGAACGAAAAGAGAATGGTGAGGCAATCACACCAAAGAGACGAAATTCTCTAAGTGTAGCGGTGTGCATCCCCTTTTCTTCATTCATTCTAGTACGTTCCTTTTTTATTTTACCGGTTTACATGCGGCTAATCATACACTGCTAGACTTGCTGCAGGGGAAAATTACGCGTTGTTATTGGCCGACTGAAGTTTTTTTGCCGAGCGCCGACACCCCATGCACGCACTGTCGATTTCGTGCTTCAACTCGATTAGAAATGCAGCTTCCGTGGCGGAGGATCACACTCGTCGACGAAAACTCCAGGAACAAGTCCATAGAAAAGTCTCGGAACCACTGCAAGTACTTTGCTAGCATTGAACTCTTTCTTCTTAATAATGACAGGGACGCACGTCTCCGTTGCTTGATCACTGATGAAGCAACGACGTCCACAAAGCATAGAACGCTGCAAATTGCAGTCCAGACACAGATTCAAAAGGCGAGCTCAAAATGATATCTCCTCTCAGATTACGTATCCGTTTGACCAAGATATCTCGGGTCTAGTGCAAGGAAGGAAGGAAGAAAGACTTTGTTGAATGCCTGCAACAGACACAGTGTGTACCCTGCGCCCGGACGTAGCCACTCGTCGATCCCGACGTCACCCCTACTCGGACCACGCCTTCGCTACTCCATACGGGGTTGGACGCCGCTGCCCCGTAAGGTAGGGCGTCGCCCCGCAGCTTTCGCTCCGGTGCTGCTTTTCGAGGGCCGCCAGGACCTGCTGGACGGCTGATAGTTGGGTGTCCTTGTCACAACGGCGCACTGCTTCTTGGATCCACGGCTGTAGGTCTGTCCTGGTTGCACCCGAAACACACACCGAGACTCAGTCAAACATACTGCAATGACGTCATCAGTGTCTCGTCATCTCTCCATTTAAATTCCTACAAACATCCAGTGCGTTAAAAGAGCACGTCCGCAGAGACCGCTGTGGACAGCTGACCATTGGCGATTGGAGGCCACGCGTGCGATTCAGGACCTCGTACCATCGGTGCCCACACCTCCGTGTCCTGGCAGCAAGATATGGGATTCATTTTCCGGGGTAGGTGTATGTCGGAAAGGGTCGCCCTTGTTATCGTGACGCATGGTCATGTCTGGGCGACGGGAACCTTTAGCTGCGTCGGGCAGACAGCTACACTTGGCACACGGTATGCGCCTTTGGATTGTGAACAGTCCGGTCACAGAGAGGACGCCGTGCGGTTTGCACATTTTGGTGAAGCCATTCAACAAGGTTGAATGGCTTCACCTTTCATTTACAGTACTTACTCGTACCTTTTAGTTTTACCGGTGTTTTCCCTCAAGTGATAGCGGGTGTCGCATTTTATAGGTAACATTTCTTTGCAAAGAATTTGTAAGCATCACAAACTTGCGCTGTTTTTGACTGGAAGGCGTACAAATAGAATTCAACTTCAAAGTAGGCGCCCAAAGTGTAGAAACTGGCATAAAAGCGGAGAAAGACGCTCATTGCCTTGGCAACACTATCGCATACCGGACGGTCCACCTAACATGACGCATATGCTTTTCGCTAGCGCCAGACCTTGCGTAGCTTCGTCTCTGGCGAATTGAAATAAAGCAATGAAAATAAAGGTAGCAAAAGGATTTGACGCGCAAAAAGTTTTTGTATAAGCTTTCCACCGCCGTTCAAACGTCCACTTACGCCTTTAATAATACCGGTTGATGATTGGTTATCCCGTGAAAAGAAGGCCACGTGAACAGTGAATATATAGGGTTACCGGCTACGTTCACTTTTTAGCATCATTGTATGTCACCCTGAGCACATCTGTAATAGCTCACATAAAAGGCACCCAGTTTAAAACTCCGTGAACTTGGACCCAACCGCTCCGGTTACGCGGCCGGCTTTGAGCACCTACCCACGGCGCTCTCCTGATCTACGCCGCTGACCCGAAACGGGAGAGATGGGACCGTTCACACTTCACTGCCCCACGGCTCGACGCGACGGGACGCGACAGATTCGGTAGATAGCGCGGTGCGGGCGCACACCCGTATGCGAAGTACATTTTTTTTCTCTGTTCGGATTTTCTCGCCATCGCCGCAGAGGCGGCGCCGGTAATGGATTGGCCGCGTAGCGTCGCGCTGATGATGAATGTGGCTTCAGAAAGGCACTTCTACAGCTATCACTTTAATTACTCTCTATGGCGCCCCTTGTCCCAACGACGGGTTGTTGGTCAGAATAGTTGTGCGCGCACGCTCACTACTGTACAAACACACCGGAAGAATGTCGAGAAGAAGATAATGTAAAGAGGCCGTTGCCGGGCAGCTATATTTTGCCGATCTCTTCCTTTTTGTATGTGTGCGTTAGCCCTCACGGGACCACGTAAATGCCACAAATGGCGGAAGACCAGCTGCCACCAACTTTTACGGTCGAGCGAGCTCCCTGGTTCTGGTAATTAAACGGTATTTGTTTGCCAAAATTAACCTGTATTAGAAGAACTGGTATTAACCTTGCGGATATATCAAGCTGCTCAATAATGCTTACGCTTTCAAACTGCTGCAAAAGATGCTAAGAGCATGAGGTCCAATAGGCGTGCGAATATTTTCCACTTGCACCGCGAAGAAATTCTTCCAGTCAAGAGCGGGATGTAAAAAGTCAAATTATGTTTTAATAAGTGAAACCTATATTAGAAACCCAAGCAACCACCGAACGTCCGTTTGGCTGTCCAACCTACGTTCATTTCGCCTTTAACGAATGACCGCTGGACTTCTGGTTTAGAGCCGATGGATATACCGTGTACGTCCAACGGATGTCCCAAAATAACACATGTGTACGTCCACTGAGCCATCCTAAAATAGATGCATTTCGGATGTTCAGTACAATTTTACAGAATAGCAAATGCTTTATACCCCAGGCTGAGCACACTGACAAACGATGAAATTAGTATGCCTACTTCGTTAAACAGCAGCTGAAGTTTACAAAAGGGGATTATGGTGTTCCTTCCTATATTATATGACACATATTTTCATCTCTGTTACAAACCATAATCATGTACAATGCGAAGCACATGTTCCTACAATGAGGAATACCTCATGACACCGACACACTGCCGGATATACATAAACACACGCTGGAGCGAGCACGGTAAACTTGCTTTGCTCAGTTTGTTAGCCGTTCTCAATGTTTTTGTCGAATTCCCGAATAGGTCATTTTTGGAGTAGGTCAACTCCCTGAAAAAAATCGGCAGAAATTTAGACAATTGCGCAGCATTCCTATGCCGCTTGTCTAAAGTGTGAGTTCTTTACAGCCAAATGTTCTCGTTTTTCAAAATATTGTTCTGCCAATTACCTCCATTTACGCAATTTTAACGATTAAAGGTGGTACTTCCGCGAAATCTTCATTATTGTTGAAATGCAAGGCGCTACACGGTTCGTCATTTTCGCTTTCAGTATTTTCTTATTTTTTGGTTTTTCAATATTTCTGTTCAACCAATATCTCCATTTACGCTATTATAACGATTGCAGGTGGAACTTCCGCAAGTCGGCATTTTTGTGGAAATTCCGGGCGGTACACGTTCCTGGCTGTGGGGGTACTCGGCAAAAAATGCTCGCATTAAACCACCATGCGCGCTCTGCGGCAGCCGCCCCAACTAAAGCAGTGACGTCCATGGGAAGTGCTACTGTGGTTGGACGATGTCCAAGATGAGAATTCAAACTAGTTTCGATTTCGGTTCTCTGAAACAACATGTTGCGCCTATTATTGGCTGGGAATTCTCAATTTCTCGGTAGTCGGCATACCGCGCTTCAGCCATGTTAACGTCTGCACGACGAGTCAGATAAGACTGCCTGCACAGCTTGGAATTAACGATCGCTAGCGGAGGCGGACGCAGGGGATGAACGACCTCCGCGTCGCTGGAGACTCTTAGATGCGATGCGCTTTTCCCCCACCTTTGGAGCTTTCCCGGCTCGTGCCTGTATCGAAAGAGGCGTGTTCGCACCAGGCCAAGGGCTCGCTGATTCAGGACTGTGACCCGCACGCATTCGGTGCTTATAGCAACACCACGCCAAAGAGACCTCGCCAGCGCGTCAATGTCCGTCTGCACGCGTTCTGCGAACTCGCTCTTAGAACAATGAACGTTACAGCGCAAAAATGGTGAATTCAGTGTAGAAAGAATTGCCCAAAAACCTATAAATCAACTTAAAAAAAAACTTGCGAATTGCAAAACAACAGACACAATGCTCCAAACCATTCGGAAATAAGCCAGCGCTGTCAGGAATAGAAACATAAGGTACATATTCATTGCATGTGTACATTCTTATTTAGTTTCAGCATTCGAAAGCAGCTGAGATGACTATTTCTTGAATATCGCTCGGGCACTGAGCGTCCCAAAATTTTCAGTAATATCTCTAAAGGCTGCCTTCCATAGGTCCAAAAGCGATCGCAAATGTGTGGTTCTGCTGGTGGCCGCTATTCTGGCTGCTATGCTAGTTCACCAAGCGCAAAACGTGCTTCCTGCATCATGGTTCTACGCTGTAAATAAATATTTCGGTGCGTTTTAATTCCTTAGTACCTATAGTACTTCGCTGACACTTCTCACCCCTTTAATTGGCCCTTTGATGTTACTACCGGCGCACCAGTCAGCAAAGCGTCGCATGTGTGCTTGTGTGGAGCTACTTGGACTTAAAGCTTGATATAGTCTACAAACTAACAAACTAAAAACACATTCTTCCCGACACAAATGTGTCGTGGCTTAATTTCAACTGAGCGAACAGAATGCGATGACTCGCCTGCGGCCAGCTGACTGAGTCTGTCGGAGGGTCGGCGAGCCATGCAGTAGCGCAGTCAAGCCAAGCTATCTCGTTTGAACATCTTACGAAACGCCATAGGAAATCGCAAAGGAGGATGCAGAGAGGATGATAGCACTTTTGAATTGGTTTTGCTACGAAATAAAGTCGCGTAAACGCAGCGAGAGTGGTCGAAAAATGGTCTAGAGACTCCAAACTACAATTTTGAATGGTTAAACAGCAATGTTTACAAATCACTTAAATGTCCCTTTAAGGGAGTGCGGCAGGGGGATACTGATTCGCCATAATTGTTCACAGGTTGTCTGCAATAGGTATTAACGAAGCTTGACTGGGAAAACATGGTATTACTGAAAACGGAGAATACTTGAGCCAGTTGAGGTTTGCAGACAACATAGTTTTGCTAAGCAAGTCTACGGAACACCGGCGAAAAATGCCTGAGGAACTGAATACAGAAAGCAAGGCCCTAGGTCAAAAATAAATATAAATAAATCAAAAGTATTCATGAACAAACATGCCTAACGCACCCTGTTCAGAATATGTAACTAGACTGTAAAACAGGTACAAGATTATAACTAGCTCGGCCAGGTCGTCTGTGCTGATCCCAGCCACCAGAAAGAAATCCGGCGCAGGATTGGTATGGGCTGAGTAGCACTCGGCAAACATTCCCAGATAATGAAATGTAAGCTACCTCTATCTCTGTCCCCGCACGGCGCACCTTGTATAATCTTGGTGACGGTATTGGCGACACCACGGACCCCGAGCCCCCAAACATAAGCCGTAATCAACCGTGGCGATGTGTTTATAGATGGAGGGTGAGAAACCACGAACGGTGGCCGTCGGAGCCCAGGTCAAGCTCCGGCGGATAGGCTCCCTGTCTGTTTACCAGGCAGGGAGCTCCGGGACCTCTTCAGCTATCAGGGTAAGGCTGACGAAGAAAGTACCCCCGTCCCGTACTTCTTTTGCATGCCATATGGTATCCACATTTTCTAAATCCAAAGAGTGGCCCCCCAAAAGGTGCCGCACCGAAGTATCCTTTCCTCCGTTGCCAACGACGAGTTTCTCAAAGCCGGACAACTATGCTAGGTTTTTGGTAATGGAATCTGTTGACACGTCGAACCCCTTGCCACAAAGTCTGTCTTTCTGATCTCCAAATTTTTAGAGGGCATTGTTGGTCAACCCTACAAAGCCAAAAAACTTAGAACCGGAGAAATCTTTGTAGAAGTCAACGACAAGCAACAAGCTACAGATCTCTTGACTCAAACTCGCATCCCAGATCTGGACATCAGGGTACCACCCCACCGCAGCCTTAATAGCTCCCAGGCTGTGATCTCTGAGCGAGATCTGATGAATGAAACTGAAACCGATCTGTGGGAAGGCCTTAAAGACCAAGTTGTGACAGCAGTGAGGCGTATCATGATTCGTCGAGATAACAAGGAAATCCAAACAAAACATGTAATATTTAATTTCGACCATTCCACAGTTCCTGAATCAGTAAATGCAGGTTTCATTCATTGCCCCGTCAGGGCATACATCCCCAACCCGCGCCGGTGTTTTAAATGCCAGCAGTTTGGGCATGGCACTAACGCCTGCTGAGGTCGACTAGCATGCGCGAAATGTGCACAACATGATCATTCCTCAGAGAACTGTCCCTCACAAAATCTCATCTGTGCCAACTGCCAGGGACCACACGCTGCATACTCCCGAAAGTGCGAAAGATTTCAGCTTGAAAAAAAAATCAACATCAAGGTCACGGAGAACATCGCCTTCCCAGGGGCCGAAAGAGGTTCGCCTCTTTCCCCTTGGGGAGGTAGGCCGACGCAGCTCGCCGGGGCGTGGAGCGGCGTCTGGTGTCCACAGGGCCCAGTTCAGCGAGTCTGACCTGGTCCCGCCCCCACCTCCCGCTGGGTTGTCTCACGCAGCCCAACCTGTCACCACACCGCTTGCTGAGGCAGCAGCGGTTGTGGTGCAAATTGCTTCTGTCAGGACCGGTCCCGCTCCAGGCACTGCCTCCCCGTCCTACAGTGCGTTGGAGGGTGCCGAGGGGATGGACGCCGGGGGCCCCGCATCGGCTCCCACCACCACCGCACCGCCCGTGCCACCTCTGGCAGCCCCGGACGCCCTCGGCGGTGGCGGCTCAAACGAAGGGCCCCCGAAGGGGGGCCAAGTTCAGGGGGCCCGGTCCGTCGGGCACCCCTCTGACATCCGACGACGAGATGGATGTTGCGCCGTTTCTACCTAAACGCAGCGCAAGAAGCGGCCTCCGACGTCCAAGCCAACAGAAAGTCCCAAAAATCCCAGAATAACAGCCCCGAAAGACAGACAGACAGACAGACAGACAGACAGACACACACACACACACACACGCACGCACGCACGCACGCACGCACACGCACAGCACTTAGAGCACGACTGTCAATAACCATGGCAATATTTTCGAATGCCGTTGGGAATAAATCCTCCCCGTCATCAGTCCTATACACAAGGCGAGAGTCACGCGCTACATTTAAGGCGAAGGCCATAAACGTAGCACATGGGAAATATACGCGTTAAGTCAAGTGAAGAAAAAAATTAGAAATCAACAAGTAACTGCGGCGCCTTTTCAAACTCGTGTGTTCGAACTCAAACAAAAATGACATTGTTAGTTTCAAAAATCATTTTACATGTCCTCCATATAAAATGGGTGGGCATAATGCCGTCTAGCCATATGTGTCTAGTGTCTAATCAATCTTCATAGTATGGGGAAACCAAGGCGCCGAAAAAGCAACCAGTATCGCAGGACATGAAATGGTTGGCTTGGCTGCGCCTGTACAATATCAGAGGCAGGATCATTAAAGTCTACACTCAAGTCAATAAATGGACATTTAAATGTAAGCCCCTCTGCGTTACTTTGGCCTGGTACATAGCAACAGAATATGCGACATAAGGGCCAGTTGAGAAGACAAAAATGAAATGCCACTGCGACAGTCGGTAAAGCTTGAGTACCAGTCTGAGAAAAGGTTGTCCTTATTCATGGAGTATATTTTTCTTCTGCGCGGTGATGCTACTCTTCTCGAGCGCATAGAAATATATTCACCTGCTATTGAGCTTTACAAAGCCCAATTGGGGCAAGTGAGTAAGGTTCGGTAACATTTTTGAGGCAAAGATTACGTTTCCTGTTGTTGTTGGAAACGTTATTCAGAAAAAGGGAGAGGGGAGGGAGAGAAAGAGTTAGGAGCGGTGGGTGGCCATCCTATTCCGGTTATGCCGCGCAGGGTCGCCGCCGCCTTCGCCCGAGAGATCAGGGCCTTCCAGGTCCTCGAGCTGGCGACTGCGCAACGCGCTCTCCCATCGCTCTACAGAAGGGGGGATCGGGTGGTTGGGGGTTCAGTGGACACATCCACACAAGGTGCAGGGTCGTGTTGGGAGTGTCGCAGCATGAGCATTGTGTGCATAGCAGGTGGGGGAGATGCGGACGGAGGGCGACGTGGTTGTGGTACGTGCGAGTTTGAAGTCTTCGCCAGATGCGGGCGTCGGAATGGAGAGCGAAGGGTGAGGAGGGGGATAAGTGCGTCGGCAGGCCCTGTAGTGGTACAGGATCTCGGTGTAGGTTTGTTGGAGAGGGGTCAGGGCGGATGGACCATGGTCTAGGTTGGGGCGGCACGCCTCGTCTGGGAGGGCCCGGGTAAGAAGATCGCGGGCCATGGCGTGAGCCACTTCGTTCCCAGGGAGGGATGTGTGGCTCGGTGTCCACACGATGCGGGTTAACGGTAGAGTGTGGCGTTGGTTCAGGATGTGGAGTGCCAGGGTGGAAACTCTGCCTTGAGCGTAGCGGCGGCAGGCAGCTTGAGAGTCCGTGAGCACCGTGACAGTTGGAGTCGTAGCGTGAGCGATGGCGAGGGCTATAGCGGCTTCTTCTGCCGTGCTCGTTGATGCTGTCTGCAGGCTGGAAGCAACGAGGGTGGTGGCGTAGGAGCGCACTACGGCAGCTACGTGTGCTCGTTGCCGGGGGTAGGGAGTGGCGTCGGTGTAAAGGGCAGTTGAATCACTGCCGTACTTTCGAAGAAGGAGGCGGGTCCGATGCAGTCGTCGGCCAATGTTGTACGTGGGGTGCATAAGGCATGGGATGGGAAGCACCCGTATGTTCGCGCGTTGAGCGGTGGTATTCATTGGGGGGTATCGGGAGTCTGCTTTACATGTCGACCGAGCTTATGCTAGCAGGTTGTCGGCCCATTGGGGGTGAGCTGCAGTCGTTGCAACTGGTTGTTTATGTGGGCCTCCATCAATTCGGTGAGAGTATTATGGAGACCGAGTTGCAGTAGCCGTTCGGTCGATGTTTACACGGGCAAGCCAAGCGCCGTCTTGTAGGATTGCGAATTAGAATGTTTAATTTTGGCCTGTTCTCGCGGTTTGAGGAGAAGGTATGGAGCTCCGTATGTGATCCGACTGGTTAGCATTGCTTGGTAATTTTGCGTAGCATGAATTTGCGTTCCTTTCTTGGATGCGTGAGGATATCCCCACGTAACATGAGGCGCATTAAAGCCCCGAGGAGTATGCACTGATTGTTTCCGGTGAGTCGGGCCACTGTATGAAGTAGCTGTTCTATGGCCGTGAGAGGCTGGGTGGGGGGGCTGTAACAGGGTCAGGATAAAGAGACTTTTTCCCGCTCGTCGTGAGGGATGAGCTCGACCAAAACGTGATCGATAGGGGATGCCGTGGGTATCACTTGGGCCGGAAGGGTACGCTTGACAAATATTGCCGTGCGTTGTGCGGTGGGTTGGTGTAGGTGTTTGTAGTCGCTCAGCGTGGGTGATGGGGTGTCCGTTTCTTTGAAGCGCCTGTACGTCCGCGGTGCTGGTGGCTGTGTAGAGTTCAAGGGAGGCTTTCTTGCTTTTAAATGATCGACCAGTCCACTGGTATATAGTTTAGAGGGTGTTGCACTGTCTGCCTACGGGTCATTTTGTCCTTTTTGTTTTTGGCTTGGGGTGGGTGTTCGAGGAGGGGGGTTTGCTCCAGGGCGGAGATCATACCGTGACGAAGACGGAGGGCTGCGTCGCATCCGTGATCATTTTAGTCAGGGACGCCGTGGATTTTTCTATATACTGCTCGACATATGGAACGATGTGAGCTGTGATTTGCGTGTCCACCATTTCTTCTACTTGGCTCTCAGTGAAGGGAGTGGGAGCCTCGGTAGCCGGCGGGGTGGATTGGGTAGTGCAGCGCGTTCTGCTTCCAGTGCTTCCACTCGGCTGAGAAGCTTAGAGTTTTGTTCCTACAGTTGTTTGATGAGATCGCGGAGTGGTTGTGGGACGGGGAGTGAGAGTGGGAGTGAGTGAGACGAGGTAGGGAGTGGGGGGAAATTGGGCGTGTCGCATTAGAGGGAGGAATGAGAGGTGGGAGAGCGCGCAGCTACAGCTGACCAGCTTACCTGGTTGTCGGCGAGAGGACGTGTCTTGTTGGTCGGCACGGTTGGCCGGAAGCGGCGCGGGCAGTCCTTGCCTGCTGTGGTGTGCGGTTGTGAGCAGAGTTTGCACGTTGGTTGGCACGCATGGTCCTTGGCTGGCGAGGCTGACCACAGGCTGTCCCAGGATGCCACAGTCTGGACACTTGGAGTCCTCAGGCTGGGGACACACGTCCATGCGATGCCCAAGTTCACCACACACGCGGAAAACTTGCACACACCGACGAAATGGTCGGCAACGGTGGAGGGCGCTGCCCACCTTCACGTAGAAGGGCACGTGGTTACCTTGGAATGTCAGAAGCACCGATCGAGTCTGACCCATGAATCGTGCGTGGATGAGGGCCGGCTCGTTTCCTAGGAGATAGTCGTGGAGGTTTGAGTCGGTAATGGTGGCTTCCAGACCGTGGATGACACCCCGGCAGGTGCCGGGTGGAGGCTTCATATAGGCGGCAAATTCGCAAAGTCCTGTTGAGATGTGAAGCGTTTGTATGTTGCTGAGTGTGATGGGCAAGGTCGGGTCGGGCGTACTTGCGACGATCACATTCTGAGTCGGTTGCACAAGGAGGGTAACTTTCTTATAGAAGGACGGCAGGTCAAGCTCACATTTGGCTGCAAAAGCTTCGGTGAGTGGTGTGGTGGTCAGCCTAGCGAGGTTGAGCCCCGCGCGCGGTCGGTAGATGATCCTGGAGTTGCTTGTTGGGAGTCTTCATAAAATTTTATTTCTTATAAACAATTCAATGCTACTTATGTGTGTATGTGCGAGAGAGAAATCATTTTTATGAGCTCAAAAGTGCGAGTGAAGCCCTAGTCCGGAAATCCATGCTTTGTCCTAGGTACTTATGAGTCATACTTCAAAAACTTTGATAATTTTAAACTAATTTTTACACTATATTTTTTGTCAGGACATTAGGACTTGTTTGAACTTGCCCTCGTTTTTTGTCAAGGCAAACGGGCAAACTGCTAGCCGTGCTGCCCAAGTTTGTTGAATCTATGAATATTATTTCTATAGAGAAGTCGTATATTTGGCCCTGTGGCCTCGAAGCCCCATCAGCTAACCCATTGCGGGCCCCGACGTGGTTCTTCTAAACACTTCATTCTATCGATAGTTGCAAAAGAGCCGCCACTGCCCGAAGGAACTTCTGAAGCGTGCCAAAGGGAAACCTCTCCCCATGCGTGGTGTTCCGGCACTTACAGGAGTTCTTCTCATGGCTCGCTTTTAAGGTTTCTCAACGCTCTTTTTCAACGCCCTTCCCCGGATCCACCGATCTATAGGGTTTCACTCCTGCGACTTTCTCCCATTTCATTTTCATCCTGGGCCGAGGTTGTTACACCAGCCCTCGAATGCCTTATATAAAAAATAGCAGAAAAAAATTGAGTGCCTTTCCCCTCTGTTGAGAAGGATGACCACCAAATTTGGACGCAGTCAAGGAGTGGACGAAACAAAACACGTTTCTTTGTAATTTGCGATTTAGAATTCTTTCTTCTTAATTATTGAATAAAACTTGCATGGACTACAGTTTTATACTTGTGGTAATACATAAGCGTTCCATTTCCTTCCCGTGGGTCACCAACGTTTCCAATTTGGCATTCACGATAACTAGGTAGGACCAAAGAATACTCGGCATAACAATAGACCTATTTTAGTCGCTAGTTGTCAATACTTTATTTGGGTATCATTTGAATTATACAAAAGTTGCATCCATTTTCTTTAACCATACTCGTTCTACAAAAATTTCCCTCCTAAGCCGATTCCTGTGCGCACTCTATGTGGAGAAACCGAGATATATACAGCTTCACTGTCAAAATTAGGCAGCTAAAAATGAATGCCAATATTTATGTCAGCCTTGAACAAAATACAAGGTGCAAGGCGGCGATTTAAACGCTCAAGGAAACTGCAACCAATCCAGAATTTTAAGGAATGCCTATAAAACATGCTCTGAATGCAGCAAAAGCCACAGAAAAAACGAGGAGACCTAAGCACTCTTTATGACGTAGTGAATGCGAAAGAATTACTGTCCGATTGCCGAACGGATTTTCTGGTATTGTGGCCAATGTCATACCACCCTGACCTCTGGTGACTGCTGTGCCGCTAGGCGAGGCGCTGAGATGCGTTGAGACACTGAGATGCCTATGACACGGGACGGAAAACGGACAGCCACATGTTTGTCCACTAGAATAAAGCTGGAGACCATCCAGGTTTTAACTCCCTATGGCCAGACGCGTGTCGTTCGCTCAAAGGAACAAAAGCGGGATTCGAACGAGCGTTTGCCGGAACTAGAAGCGCGAATGTTTCGCAAACAACAGAAATTCACTGTCGCCGCCCTTTTCACCGCAAGTACCAGCTCACCGAGTAGCTGGGAATCTCTCCGGAATGAGCAGCAACGTCTACGTGAGCAAATATATCGTGTTCAGTTTAAAGGGCTTTCAGAGCGACAATTTTGGCGGTGCCTTTCACTTCTACGCACGCGCACATAAGTGGAAGCTGGTTTATCGGGCACGAGTTGGTATTGGAGGGAAGGTTGGCGAAGAACTTTAAACGTGCAAGTCTCGCGGTTCAATGCCACCTGTCAGCTGCCCTAAATGGTCAAGTGGTGTACATTCGTAGATGTAGATTTCATGCCCTCAATAATGACGTGTCCTTTGTCCTGGTGGGAGGTTTAACCGTGTACGTCCACGGCCGCAACGCGACTTTCCGGTGTCCTCAGTGGTCTAGCGGTCATGTTTGGCGTGTTACGCAGACAGTAAGGTGCCTACGATGCGAGAGGAAAACAGACACCTCCATGTTTGTCCACTAGAATACATCCCGAGTCCTTCAAATTTTTATTGGGCTAAATGCTAATTGCTCGATTCCAAAAAAAAAAAAAAACGTGCGTTATTTCGTGCATTTTGCGTACACTGTTAAGCCTCGCAGGTCATCCTTCTTGACAGAGTGGAAGGGCACTAATTTTTTTCTAGTTTTTTCTGACAATTTATCTCTGCAATTATTCTGCGTTCAACTTTTATTTTTGTTTATGGCCGTTTAATTTAACGTTCAAATGTCCCAGTGATAGCATATCGGTCAGTTACGCACTCGTCCTGATTTAGCGAACTTGCCGTGTCCCCGCCGTGTCCCGCGCCGTGTACCCATTCACTTCGTTCGTCCTTGTTCATTTTGCGCTTACTTACACGATGAATGACCAACTCGCCAAGAAACCACTTTGCACTGAAAGCTTTGTAGCGTCCATTGGAAACAATTATTCACCGTAAGGCAGCCTTGAAGGTGAATACCCGGAGAACACGAAACCCGTTGACGTATGTGCAGAAATGCTACAGATTTATTAGGACCGCTTCCGACCTCAGGTCTGTCAAACGCCAGTAATGGTGTTAAACACTGCGGCCCACATAACATCTCGCGTCTGTTGTCGTGCCCACACTGAACCTACCTCCAGAGGGTCACGCCCACTGACAACGCGATTTATGCCGGAATCACACGCGGTTGGTAGCTTGGTTCAATTTGCGCCACCATGCCCAACTGAATGGCAGAAATTTATTCATCCATTACTCCAATAGTCATAAGTAAATACATTTCTCAGTTAATAACTTCGTAAAGTACGACTATTCCAAACTCAAATGGCATATGTGCCCACCTAAACTAGGCACAATTCCTGGTCATCCCACCCATTCCGTCCGAGCTATGTCACTGCACCCAGTTTCGTGCGCAAGCGACTCTACGGGGTAAAACACTAACTGGACGAGGAAGCCGCAACGTAGCAGGGTGGGACAATGCAGCTTAGACAAATATCAGCAATTTTGACCACGCCATAAAGAAACAAAAAAGAAACACAGGCGAATCGCGTAAAGGGGCTCCACTGGCTCCACCTAAAAGCGATGGCCGGGAAAAAGGGGAGCTAGGAAGGGCCGACGTCAGACGCAACGGTACACACGCGGAGACCCACGACCTTTGACCGTCGTAAACGCTGTCGGCGAGAGCAGGAAGGCGCGATGAGGGCCGCCACCGCCGCTGTAGGGGCAGGGTCGGAAGTACAATATATCCGAGTTTTTGGGGAGTGTCGGTCGGGCTGCCGGCGATGTACATAAAGAAAAGGGGACGAACGGTGCAGGGCGTCCCAGGGCAGCGGCTTTGGAAAGCGCAGGCGGCGGGAGAGGGAACGTTGGGAGGGGATGCCTCGTGGAGAGGACCGAAAATGAAAGCACCCCCATGACTGACGGAGCAACAAGCGAGAGCTATGGTGTCCTGCGGACGAGGGCTAAAGCGGGAGTGAAGCTCTGGGACTTTATTTGTAGCTGGTCTGGGCGCGATGAATATGGGACGTCCCCTGGCATGATCAGCCTGATCCGAGCCTCACTCACTCCTCTCCGCGACTCATCTGTACGTGCGCCCTATCTCATCCCCTTTTGCCGCTTTCCTTCCCCGCTCGACGTCGGGGTGATTTCCTCTGATTAAGCTAATGCGTGACAATCCTGTTCCCCAGAGACATCGTTGGAATTGCCGCAACTGTTTGGCAGCGCGTTTGTCAGGACATTACGCTCGGATAGGCCACGCTTGGCTTCAGGACGCCAAGGTGTCAGCTGGAGTTCAACGTGCCAATCAAGTTTGACTTCGGATCACACACATACAAAAAACAGATTCTTAAGTCTAACAGGGTGCTGTCTGTATTCCCTTCGTTGAAGCATTAATGTTTTAAGATAGGTAACCAGAAGGTTAAAGCAAGCCATGTGGTATGAATAAATTATCACAGTTCTTCCTGTGGTCACGGCAGGTTTAAACATAAACGAGCAAGTAATTCAGAAAAGCCTATTAAAGTCATTTTAAAGCTTTAAAATATTTTATCTTGCTAAATCTAAGTCAAATTTGTGCGTCTTCAAGTCAAGTAAACTATAAAAATAGTCCCCACACGAAAGACAGCAATTGAGAAAACACCTTTTAATAATACGTGATCGACAAAGTAAATCATAATGAAGTCTACAGTGCATGGTTTCACGTGAAGCGCTAAACGAAACCCTAAAACGTGTTGTATTAGTTACAGTGTAGTACAAATATTCAGAGTTGGGAGTTAACGCAGAAAACAACAGTCTGCTGAACATGATATCACTATACGCAAGTTTATTACTAAGCGCTAGAACGCGCACTTTTTTTTTTTGATTGAGACTAGGAGTTCGTAGTCGAGCTGGTTTTTAGTAGATGTTACTTTGATAGCATCGGAACCCGGTTTTATAATACATTATAAAATGCGAACGCAGGTATATGTTTTAAGCGGGTTCGAAACCTTTAAGACTGTTTCGTTACTATGTGTATGGGGAACGGTCGAAAGTCAATTGTGAAGGCAAGGGCACCCAATGAAAAGGAAAGTTTAAACCTCACTGACGGCTGTTTGCAGGATTGAGGCACTAATGAAGAAAACATCAGAAACGTAATGTGTTTTTTGGCGTCTTCTTGGCTGGAATGGAGCTGAGGGAGACAGCAAACGCTAGTTCTTTCTAATTCAACAAACATTTTTGTCTTCTTGGCCCTTTTAACGCCGAAGTTTACTGGCTCTCAAAAGGTAGGGCCACTTTGGAGTTATCAGTTTTCTATGCGATTAGAATGAATACTCTCAGTGCGGATATTACATTACCACCGCATTGAATTTATTTCAAAGTTGTTTCATTTAAAACCAGATTAAAGTTTGTCGTTTATACTCGACAACCTCCACCAAACTGCTTGTTCCTAGAGGTCGATACTGACGTCGCCGAGGAAAGAATTCAGTCGCACCTTTTTTTTTATGCTTTAGCATGAGAAAAAGCTAGAGCAGCAAGTCAACAGAAACCACACCCACATCGTAGCTGCCACGGCGCATTACAATGTTTCTAGAGTAAAAGCCAGCGCAAGACCATACGATACAGGGCTACGACAAGCCAGCGCTTGCACTGGCTGACATCCATTACCCCCAATAACGGCGAGAGTTATCAGGCGCCTGTGGCCCTTGGCGGGGCGAAATAAAAGCCGAGCCCCATAAGGCGAAAGCGTTCCAGGAGGCAGCAGCTATGCACACAAGCTAAGGGCAAGGGCCACAACGTACATAGCGGCCTCTTAACATAACAGCTACTTTAATGGTCACGATAAGCACTGTTGGGGGAGAAATAAATGCCCGGATGTCAAGAAAAGGACGTATACGCTGCTCGCCGCCGGGAAATTTTAGTTTTCATTCTATGCTTGATGCAATTATGCTAGGAGCCCGAGCCGGAAGCCCATTCTGCCCAGTGCCTATTTATATCCAGCTTCTTGAAGTTGCATTTTTTTAAGAGGGCCGAAAAGCAACAACTGATATAAAAGAATGGATGTAAATTACTCGTTCCTTTGTAAGCGAAACAGTCGATGTGAGAGGAGGAGGGAGGGAAGTTGGGGGAAAACATTCCCATAGCTCTATCGCATACGAAGGAAACATTCCTCTTTTCATTTCTTTTTTTGTCCACCCTAAATGGTCCGATGCCGAAGAAGAAGCAGGATAAGTAACAATAAAGAGTCATTTATTTTTTTGCCACTTATTAATACAGATATTATCAATGGACACGGAAGCACTTCGAATGGGGAACCTTTGTATCATTCGAGAAAGGAATATATCTTTTGATCTCAAATTTGCAGCCTGGCTGCCTAACGGAAGTATCAGCGCAGGAACTGTACTGAACCAATCTACTCGGTGTTTGCTGTGGCGAGAAAGTACGAGTTATGTTGGAAATAGTATGGACATTGTTTGAAACTCACGCACTTCTTTTTCTGTTTCTTTCACACAACCTCCAAAAGTGCTGTTTTCACTCTTTTAGCCTGCTTCTTCCCCCTTCGTTCTTGTGGAGTATTCTATTAAGCATCATGTTGACCTAGCTGAAAACTCAAAAATCAGAAGGATAAAGGAACGAGGATTATCAGTCTGTACATCCCAAAAAGTACCCGCCATTCATTAAAAATTGATTCAGCAGCGCAAAATTTCTGTCAGCTGGAACGCTTTATCGGGGGACATATAGAGCAGGGAACTGAGAAGGGGGAGGGGGGAGATTGGTGATCCTGTGAAGTTCTTACGAACTAATTTATGTCGGAAAAATATGTCGCTGCACGCAAGCATTCCTTAGTTTTTTTTAAGGAGTACGGAGACAAACTTTCTTCGCAGCTATAGACAGCGACCATCCAATCATAGAATGACACATTAGATGGTCAATCAGAGCGTTAATGATTATTTACCGCCTCGTTTCTTTGTGCCGTTTTCGACCAAACTAACACTCAGGCGGCCACCCTGACAGGAGGGCACTCATGAGTATTACTGTTCTCGTCGCACCACGGGCGGTCTGTACGCGCGCCCGTGCAACTTGCCCGGTTGTGGTGCCACGTGCACAACATCATGAAGTAAGTCCCAAAACTGCGATATGAGGCTCAACGCGAAGCAGCGCGCGCAAACAGTAGCGTGCGTGTTGGCTACTTCATGGGAGCCCTTACGTCAGTCGTTTAGGGGCGAAACGCTCGTCACGTCATGCTGATGCCGATGCGGAAAGGGCATTCATTTTGAGCTTTCTTGTGCGTGCAGAGACTAAAATTGATTTAAAGTCGAAGTAAACTAGAAAGTAGAACGCGCAGCCGTAGGGCGAGTTGGGCTGGCCTGACAGGGCACTGGCCAACTTGCGTAAGCGGCATCGCCATTTACGTGACCTTGTTTGCCGAGCGTGCCCAAGGCTTCATTAAGCAGTTACGTTCAACTATAACAAAAGTAAGCCAGGTACATATCCGGTCAGAAACAGAGCAAGTTAATACAGCAATTCTTGAGCGGTATCGTCACGCCATCTGTGAAGGCAGATGGTAAACAAGGCAACTAAAAAACACGTTTCCCCGTTCGCAGCAGCCCTAATAAGCATACTACCGTTCGTTTAAAACACCTTTCCTGAATACGTCATCGCTGACGTCACGAAACATACAATTTAGAGGGGAACTAAAATATGGTCCTAAAATTTTAATTTCTCAGTGAATAAAGCATCGTTTGCTGCCGGACAAGCGCTGGGGTCACTATAAAACAAGAAATCTTTCGAATAATATGAACTTGTATATTGTTTTCATGGCCGCTTTAAGACGCAGCGAAAGAGACTTCTTGGCATTTCATTTTGACCACACAAGACGAAGGTTTAATACGTCACGTAGAGCACAAAGTACCGCAGGAATAAAAGAGGAATGCAGTCTTCTAGGATATGTGTATTCATATTGTACTCTACGTGTGGTTTTTAATCCTTTTTTTGTGTCATTTTCGGTGGCGGCTTGATTTTCCCAATACCCTTTATATGTTGGAGGGTAAAGCGACAAATTATGTTTTACGCCCCCAACGATGCCACGGACGCGGGTCTACTATGTCTGTGCCAAATAAGCTGCCAAATCAGCTTTATCATAAACGGATAACCTGCCTCCTTCTGTCACTAATCTCTTGCCTTCGTCAGTAAATACTGGTACTAAAAGGTTACCCTTTACATGTGGATATAATAGTGGATGACTTACGTAGTGGCTCTAGCTCGTATAAACGACGATGTGCACAAATAAAAGCTTATTTCAACGCAGTACTTCCTGGTTCTCATTCCGGCGCAGCATAACGCAAGTTTAGACATTTATAAAAGCAGTGGCGGCCGTGTTAACCTATTCTTCGCGGTTTACCTCCAAGCCAGATGTTATCTACAATGGTTCGGCCGGAAAGCGCCGCATTCCCAAAACACTGCCCATGCCATTTTATCCCCCGTGCACTTTATCCCACGCGGTTCTTGCACCCGGGAGCAAGTTCAGACGGGCGATAACCCTGCTGATTTATGACCGTGGCAATTGTCGACATGTGCACCCTATTCGCAGGTCTCTCTAAGTCTTACACATACACATACCTTTCCTGCACATACCTTTCTCCATACGCCCGCGTGTTTTAGCCGCAGTGCCGTTACGCGTAAGCAGCCTTTAAGCGTTTTTACTTTCGCCTACACTCCAACGGAGCGTTGCCGGTCACAGTTGACGCGTGTGCGATTTCACACTTCTGGGCGCCATTTTTGTGCAGTGCGGGGTGGCTCGCATCGCTCCGTTTGAATTCCCCTCTCTTGGGGGCTGCGGCTGCGTCCCTGGCTAATTTCGTAATGCCACTTTTCCGGCGCGTGCGTACTTTTTTTTTTACATTGTAGTTGGGTGGATTTCATCAGCCATGAGATGCTAAAGCCGGTGTTCCGTTACCGGCTGTGTTTTCATCCTCGCCTTATGGTATCTGCGGACTAACTGCGAACAACATGAATAAAGACGGTTGCGCTGCCAGCCGCTGTTACGCAGCGTTTTGAAAAGGGCACTGTTTATAATCCCCTAAGCAGATTACGGCTGGGGCCGTGTTTTTATCAAAATATTCTTGTTTTCGATAGCAACTCCAAGGGCAGTGAGGGCAGATGCCGCTAAACCCTTCCCTTCGTGCAAGACCTAGGTAATAAGGAAGATTAGAGGGCCGAACTAGCAGTGTTTGTGGGGCATGTTACGTGTGGGACACGAACTTTACTATGGTGCAGAGATAAGCTGCATGCCTTAGTGCAGTAGGAGCTTAACGGCGACGCCAACCGGTGCTATGTATACATTGTTGCCGAACAAAGCTAACTCTTTCGGTTTAACAAGCTCCGATGAATGATATTATTGGTCGCTCTACGCATTTCTTGTGCCATTTCGATGTCTGCCGGGTATTGTTAAAATGCACTCTGTAGCCCGAAAGAGGGGCTGAAGTTGTCGGCAAGAAACTTGCTTGACTTCCTCAACAGCATCGGACTATTCACCATGATGGTGCACGATATCACGAATTCAGCCATCTTGAGATTTCTTGCGAGTGCAGTGACTTGTCTTATATCAATTTCTCCCCAATTCCCTTTCGTGGCAATATTTTGATGTACACCACAGCCGGGCGAGTAGAAATATTGCATCTACAGTTACCCCGGAAACAGCTCTATTTGTGCCACACACAACGGAGAAGGTCCTGGTTCGGTTCTGCACGATGGAGCTGCCGCAACTTCAAAATTATGAATAAATGCATATTTCCCAACACGATCGAACATCTCCTGTACGCACGGCGGAGAAGGGAAGACAACTTCCGTGCGTTGTGCCAGGCGCTGGCGATTCGTTCGCTCACGAGCTGTCTTCACTTGTTGATGCAGAAAAAATGTGTGAGAGAGAGACTAAACATATTTATTATTTCTTAGTGAAGAGTCTTTACGGTGGCCTCCTCATTCCAGGAGTCCATTGGCACGGGCCGCGTCTTCTGCCCTCTCCACCAACCTGCGCTGGACGTCGAGGGAAGAGCAGGCCAAGGCGCTCTCCCAAAGCTCATAAGTGTGGAAGGGATTGGGCGGGTCAAGTGGGCTTTGTGTACAGCCGCCGGCCATATGAAAAAGTGCCTTCCCAGACTTGCGCTAGGCATTTATTCATTAAAATAACTTGTGCCTTGCACCTGATGACGGCACTGCCACTGCGCGTAGCCGGCTGCAGCTTCTAATGCGTATGTCGCTGTGATCAACGGGCATAACAAGGAAATCGTATGCAAATCGTGTGAGGCAGCGGCGCGGTCAAAGTTTCTTGTCTTGAAGAAGATATGATTGTTCTCTTAACTGTAAAAGTGTCCTGTGCCGCTGAAAACCAACAAATTATTCTGAAGGTTTCGTATATCGTTCAAATCATGAGATCGACTTGCAAAACGAAAACAAAAAAGCTCGAGGGAGAAGGCGTCAGCTTCCATTTGTCTTTTGTTCCAGTGCTTTTTTGTTTCTCATGTTATTGCTTGAAAGTTTTGGATGGCGTCGCATCTAAGAGACCCTATCAGAAATGCACAGTAACAGAATGCACGCCTTCATTTAAACCTATGTTTTGCAAGAAAGTTTTACCCTTTTTCACTCTTAGATTTTATTTTTAGGAGAGCTGATACCCTCTCAACGTTCCACGTGATATGAGACAATTAACGAACCCCAAACTTGTCGGCAGGGCTTCCAAATTTTAATATTGCAAGTATTGTTTTATACAGCAAACGGGGGTTTTCTTTTGTGTTTTATGCAACGGAGCTTTGACAAAGCTTCTCTAGCAGATGAAGATTAATTATGGAGATACGATGAAAAGGTGGGGCCGATCGAACAAGCAAAAGAACTATTATAACGTTTAGCACTGAAGAACTCTTCGGCTCACACTGTACGCAGCCCTTCGAGAAACAATGGCAGATGGCTGATTAAAAATCAAATTGATTTTTTGTTCGAAATGATAAAGGCCTAGGTAGAAAAAGGAAGCCGGTGGCGATGGAGAGGCCAGAAGATAAAAAGTTAAAAAAATTCTGAGAATTGTCTACTAATGCATAAAGCCTTCTTACGCCGGTTCTACGTTTTTCCAACCTTATATTTCCGTAGGGCCATTGAAAGAACACGCCAACCCAGACAGCGTATTTTTTTTTGTTATGCTTTTTGCTTTTTTTGTTATCCGCATCTGGGCACCGAATTTACACCGTTATTTGTTTAGCTGATTGATTTGATTGATTGTGAGGTTTAACGAGCCGACGCAACGAAGGCGATAAGGCGCGCTGTTGTGGAGGGCTCCGGGTTCATTTTGATCACGTGGGGTTCTTAACGTGCGCCGAACTCTCGCACACACGGGCGTTTGCACTCTTCGCCTCCATCAGAAAAGCGGCCGCCGCGGTCGGGAATAGAACCCACGACCCCGTGCTCAGTAGCGCAACTCCTTAGCCACTGAGCCTCCACGGCGGGTGTTAACAATTTTCCTTTTTTTTTTGCGTTCAGTCTTTACGTCCCCTGGGTCAGTCGCGCCGGAGAACGTGGCGGTACGCCCACACGGGAATGCTTATGATTCATTCTGTAAATTGGCACTTTTATTCCTGCAAACAAGCAAGCAGGATTTTGTATCCACCGCGACAAAACGTCATCTGTCTCACGTCTGTATCGGCTCTTCGCACTCCGGATCCGTCCTCTGCAGAGCAAGATAAGTTGTTTGGTCGTTAAAATTACAAATATTTGTCCCGATCTATAGATAGTTTCTTACCACACCGTTCGATGTGCTTTGCAACACTCATTGGCTATACTGGCTCTATACGAGCTGGAGTTACTTTACAGGCCCCAGAAGAGGGCGCAAATTGATCTCTGATGACATTACGGTTGCCACGTTGACGAAGGTGTCCCCCGAACCGGGCTCCGTTGAGACCGTCGGTGTAGTGGTAGGGACCGTGAACGAGTGGCCAGCAGAAGTTTCTGCCATTGTGTTCACTACAGAAGGCCAACGGCAAAACGTAACTAGGTTTACTGGATGGGAGGACATCAACAGCAACGATGCAGCAACATCACCCTTCCGGCGAGCTTACAGCATGGCTCGAACAGTGTGACAGTGGGATCTCATGCTATCAATCAAATGAATTATGCGCACGGAGGAGTATCGTATTTATCTCCCGAACCGGTAACGGTCGAACATCTCAAATAGGGCATTTGCACACGGCACGAAAAGAGTACTCTCAACACAAACACTCTTTCCTGGCTTCATGACAGCTGGAAGTAGCGGCGCACGCAGAAGTTTTGGGTATGGGGAAAGGAGATCTAGGTGAGCGGCGTCCGCTGGCTGTTTCAAGTCTCGGCATGCCTGACAGTTTGTTTGGTATTTTGCAACTGCTACCGTTTCAGTCATCGCTGGCGGTGTCCGCGCGGAGGGTGCTTGTCTCAACAAGATCCAGGAAGGCGGACTTTCCGCAAAGCACAAGTGCTTCGCCACGCCACACCAACTTGTTACACACGCGAACAGGGTAGCGGCGCGATGAATCGTACGAGGGTCTAGCGAAGCCAATCATCTTTGGCCAACAAATTACAACAATTCAAAGGGCAAGTAATAAAAGGATGTGGTGGTCATCCAGCTGCACAGTGAAGTCATCCCCATTCGCCTTTTAAGGAGAGTAAATACAACTGTGTTTGCATGGGTACATCATTTTTCTCAGCTACATAAACAACAATGAAAAACCCGAAAGATTACAGCCGATTTTATATTAACAGTTTCTCTACAAAAAAAAAAACAGATGTTGCACAATAACCTCCTGCACCTAAATTAACCTAACACATACATAATACTCTACATTCATATCTGAGGGTAGAGTGATTGAAAGCACACCATTCCATCTTTAGCAGTATTTCTAGTTACAAGGCATACTACGCGCAACAATGATGTTAGGCCCGCTGTTCCTGAGCAAACGACTAGAGGTACAGTGTACTAGAAGGGTCTTTCGTTATATCATTTGGTTTATTTCTTACCATCTCGTTTGTATTTAGTCATAATTATTCATCATAGTACATGCAGGGTTCAGCAAGCGATGATTATGCAAACTCTGTTCGAGACGGGTAACACCCTTCCATTTTTCGCTCAAAGCCCTCCATTGGTGAAACGTGGAACATTTTTTGACCATGTTCAATATTTTTAGACATGGTTTGTTACGTTCACCTACAATTATTTCTTTTTTGTGACCTGCGTAGTTGTTTCTCAAAGTTAACAATGAACGCAAAACAAGACTTTGTATTCAGTGTATTATATAACAGGCGAGCTTTAAAAGAATAGAGAGAGGAATTCCCGACAGTAGTTCAGCAGGTTTTAACAATAGTTACACAATGGTGCAGCGGAGATTAATAGAAAGTTTCCACGCGAAGGAAATAATTGATAGGAAATATTGCCGAGTGCGAAATGCCGCCCTTATGAAATGATTCTACGAGGCTCCCGAAAAGAGCGCCAAGCATACTTTGTTGATTGTAATTTGAATGGTGGTTTTCTAGGTGCCAGTATCAGCCCATTTGACGCACTCTTTCTTGAAGATGCTCCTAACCTGCCGGAGAATAAAACATTTTGCATAAGTTTACGTTTCTCGCCGACTACATTTCGCTCATCTTCCTGTTTCCTGCACAGGTATCATTGTTTATAAGTGTCAATCAGAAAGTCAGTCAATGGTATTCTCAACGGCTCATTCGTTTTCACGTTTAACATGCACCAGACCTAGATGTGCCTTTTTTCTGATACAATATAAGAGAACTTGATATACCGGTGCCAACATTTGTGGTCTCTCAGATGTTTTCCGCAGTGAAGCTTTTCTTGGTAGAGGCTTTCGTGGGACGAGGCGTGGTAACGCGAATGTGAAGAAGGCATAGCCTAAACCGAGGGGGAGCAAGCACCAAGAACAGGTGCATTGTAGTTGGGAGAGAGGGAGCGGGCACTAAACGCAGGTGCGTGGAGCCGAGGCGCGGGTGAGAGCACGCTCCGATCGCGGGAATTAGGAGTAAAAATGAGGAGGAGAGGAGTCGACCATTTGGAGAGCGCGTGCCCGAGCTGATTCAGAGCAGGGCGTACGTATAGACGAGTGTTTCTTGAATGTCTGGAAGAGGGGTAAATTCGTGCGCTCCACGGAAGAAGAATCCCCCCGTTGACAGCGCTGGCGCAAGTTTGCACGCGAATGGGTACGGCGTCGTCGGGTCAATCCAGAGACCCGTGCAAAAGATACCGAAGCCATGCGGAAGCTGATATATAACCCAACAGCCAGTCTTAACTTGTGCAAATCGATCCGCTGGTTTTGAGAAGTTCTATGAAGCTTAGCTTTGTAATTAGAGAATGATAGGCAGCTTCGCTCTTAACATCAGCGTTCGCGGCGTTAAGTTAGTGAAACTGGGATATATTTTTTCCATTTTTAGTGCTATTCTGTGCATTGTTGTTTACTCTTCCCAAATGTTTGGGCGCAATTCTTGTGAAAGAATAAAAACGAAGCTAGCACCATGAATAACTAATATTTAAAGCGAAGCTTTCTATGCCTTACTGATGGAAACCGTGCCGTAGTGAACGCGCACGGCAGAAAGCCAACTTTGCTCCATGGGCTTCAAAAAACTATGATGACGATAAGCGAAGACACATCAAGATCCTCAAGAATAAAAAGGATTCCCGTGGTTTGGATTCAACCTGCGCTTCTCGCGTTATGAAGCCGACGTCTATCTGATTGCGCCATTCCGACATGATCGAAGCAGTTTGGATTTAAAGCGAAGCTTTCTTGGTCGCAGTCATGGAGACCTTCCCTTCATCAACACTCTCTGAACCCCTGCAACCCCAACGAGAGCGAACGATTCCCTCACGAGAAATCTGGGCGTTTCAACCATCGTTGTCGTTAGATGGAGGGGCTTTAGTTCTTTTTCCACGTATCCTAACTTTGAAACGCGAAAAAGTCGCTGTCTTTCTAAAGACAAGGAAAAAGAAGTAGCTGTCGATCAGTGCCGTAGTAACAAGCAGAATTATAATGAAATGAACTCTAAATACGCATAAACAAGTAAATCGAGTAACAAAAAATGAAGGACGCTCACGCTAACGCGTAATACTTGCAGGTAGCGATGCTGTACGCAACCTTCAGGACCATCACGAAGTCCACGAGTGCAACCGATTTACTTCTTCGCTGCCGCAACGACCTTACTCCATCATGGTTGGTGCTAAGTGTGAGTTTCTTTCATTTTTCTAGAAGCGGTAATCGTTGGACATCACCTTGGAGACGCATATGCTTTAACGTGTTTTTCTCGTTCCGAGCAAGTGTTGCCACGATTACGGTGAACGCTGGAGCTTTTTTTTTTTTTTGGTGAGGGGGGGGGGGGGGGTAATGTAGGCCAATCTCCACAGAGGGGTTTTCTTGGCTTGACAAACGTGAGCCTGAGACGTTGGGTGGTAGCAGCGAGGCACGCACACACGAGCACTCGGAATTTTCTTGTTTTTTTTAACTGCCGAGTGACCGCCGCAATCTTGGGCAATCTCCCTAAGTGCGTATAATTTGCTTGACAGCTGGTTACGCTGGGCTGTTGCTGCGAGGCACGCACACACGAGCGCTCTGCAATTTCTTGGTATTTTTACTGCGGACACGAAAAATTACGATTTGCTAAAGAACTTCCCTCTTAAAAAATTTAACGCCCCTTTCTTTGAAGATGGTTGATTCGCGAAGGCTTCTCCGATATAAATGCAAACTCAGCAACCCATCAGTCAAAGTCCAAATCTACGACAACGCTGCTTTTACGTAATGTGATGTTATGATTTTGTACCTATTAGGTTGTGATTGGGTCAACTGAATGCACTGCTAAAGCGTTGCGCTGCTGAGCACGAGGGCGCGGGTTCGACTTCCGGCCGCGGCGGCCGCTTTTATGATGGAGGCGAAAAGCAAAAACGCCCGTGTGTGCGAGATTTCGGCGCACGTTAAAGATCCTCAGGTGGTCAAAATTAATCCGGAGCCCTCCACTACGGCGCGCCTCATCGCCTGCGTTGCGTCGGCGCGTTAAACCCTACAATCAATCAAAATCAACTGAATGCACTGAATCGGTTAGCTAAGCGTTGTCGTTTATTTGGGCTGGGGCGGGATTGTGGCCAACGGGATATATGCGCGCCCGTTAGAGGATGCTTTCAGCATCATCACAGCTCAACCGAATGAAGCTAAACTGAATTTGTCTAGCACAATGGGGCCCGTTATGCATGTGAAGACATTCCATTGTTTACCTGGTGTGAGATTGATGTACCGTTTGCTGAAACCCATTGCGCAAAGTTGGCTTTCCTGCCAAGGTTTTTTTCCCGTTACGGCCACAAGTGAGATATAGCAAGAAACTCCTGTAAAAACCTCCTGTAACTTCACTGTAAAACCTACAAGAGCTATCAAAGAAAGTGAATGAGGCCGTCTCCTTAACCGTGCTTTGCAATATATTTCGATCATGTACGTGGGCACGACTCGGTTGCAGTTGGACGGCGCTTTCGTACCGTGAGCACTTAACATGTCCAGCATAAGTGAATGGCGAGACAAACCTGAGTAGTATAACGCAGCGGTACTGAAAAAGGACGGTGGGGACATTTTCGCCTGGTACAAACGGTAGAAATGCAGCCCTTCAGTCACCCTCCCCATCCCCCGTCAGTCTCCTCCTGGCAGCAGGTGGTGGCACGTGGCGAGGGCGTGGTAATCAAGAGCGCAGGTCGATACAGGATCCGTCGCGCTCTACCCCCGACCACGGCGATCGTTTTGTAACAAACCTGCACCGGATGACATTCTCTCCCCTCTAGGTTTCGCCACGTACTCGTTCGAAGCGCTAATTTTCATTTCCACCCACCTTGTTCCTCTTTGCTTTTAAGCTTCTTTGTTATTTTCTGCTGGTTTCTCTTCTGTCGGACTCCTTTCCTCCGTAGTTGTCTGTGCAGTAACAACTATCGACGCGGTCCCCTCCACTTCGGAGTGGGGAAAATAGTGGCAAACAGCTCGTCGGGATGGGATGGGGACTTTTAATGGGGAGTGAAAGAGGGGGAGGAGGCTCGTTACGAAGGTCACCCCGCTAATTGGTTGGATTTACACGGCTGAGCTGCCCCGTCGTTCACCTGTCCTCCAGGTTGTTCAATTGGCGCCAGCCGCAGCCATCCTCGGGATGGCTCAATCGCAGCCTCATTAGAAAGACCGCTTCCCCTCTTCAGACCGCTAGCTGACTCTCACTAAAGGGTTCACCTGCGCGAGCTTAAACTGCAATCGGCCTCAAATCCCAATCTTTATCAAGACACACCTCCGTTCAATCACTACCTTTGCAGGCAGCCTGGTAGAAAAAACAATACATTTATTGGTTTTGTAGTACAAAAGATTCGCCCATTTAGAGTATGCTATTAGACACTGCGAAGGACGCACTATGCCCCGTGTGGGTATCCTCTCATATGTGGCCATGGGCAATAATGTGTCTGTAGTGAATGGGGACTGTGAAGACGACGAGGAGATAGCACCGGTTTCGCTGAGAATGCGCCACGATCTCGATAGCTCGCTGCACCGTGATCATTGCTCCGGCTAGTCCTCTCGGTGTCTACCTGAATACCGTCAGCTGGGACGCTACCATTCCTTCCAATAAACACCTTTTTATTATTTACAAATATTGTAAGCTGATTCCCTTTCCAGGTATATTTGGAGTGATTTCTGTTACATGAAAAAAAAGAACTCCCATAAAACGTTTCCGGCTCACACAGTACGCATTGAGTGATAAGGTTGTATCAGTAATGTGTGCCCTATGCTAGACTTCTGATTTTTTTTTGACCCGCTTATCTGCTTTCAGCTTGCTAATAATGGAAAAGTTTATTTTGTGCATTCGTAGACTGCGCGACTTTCTCCGAAAAACGTTAGCTACCACTGTATCTATATCAATTTGGCTATTCTTCTCGTCATCATTTCTTATTTTCTTTCCGTTAATTACTGTTTTTGCTTATGCTTTGCAATGCGACAATTAGAAAGTATTGGTGTCGGGATTTATTTGAGTAAATTCATGTCTCTGTCGCCGCTGTTTATGTCATTTTGCTTCTTGTATTTTGCGTTCTCTTTTGGAAAGCGGACTTCGCGATTTTCTTCAATTCCCGCTAAATTTAAGAACACGTCAATCTCATAGACTACCCAAAATTGCACTCACTACAAGTAGTTGGCGTTATTCGGTAATGATGACAATTCTAGCATACTTTGGGTATAGAAGGCCAGCAAGACGGCCACATGCACTAGAGAAAGAAGGATGGTTGCCAAAAAAATCCAATCGTATTGAACGTTTTCTGCTTGTATAGCTAGGAAAAGAGAAACAAAAAAGTATGGAGGGCATTTTTTAACGGGAAAACGCTACTTGGATTGACTGGCAAACGCGCTCACCTAGCTGGCGTCCGAAAAAGGCGCCCTCAAAAAGTAAGACCGGAAACCACGTAACCCGCTCCCACCAGCGCGGACGCCCGAGCCAACGCCTGCCGCGGCAAAAGTCGGGCCGTGCTACATTCCCGTTCGCTGTGACTCTTTCTACAGCGTGTGCATCAAAACAAAATCAAGGAAAAGGGCACTTATCGGAAATTAAACACTCAGGAAGCATGCCTATCGGTTATCCTGTGTTGCATATTCCGTGCATCAAAATAAAACACAACACGTGATCGCTGCCGCAGCATCAACAAAGGTTTTCGCGCTTTCACCCGCGATCTCAGTTGACCTTCAGCGTCTCTGAGGAAGTTTCGCAGCAGCGTGGATACTCGACTTGCAACAACTAGCTGCTGTGAGTACGATGTCGAGGCTGTAGGCAGAAGACTCGTTGGCTATCCTAGCCAAAAAAAGCGCTATCACGTCCTCATCTCTTCAGAATGTGCTTGCGGATCCCCTGAAGATTTTTCAGCTTGAACAAATCATGCGCACCAGCCTGTTTAGCACTAAACCAAATGGTGGCAGTTATATATTTAACATATACCTGCTATAATTGATGTTATGCATCTAATCAACAATAAAACCTTTCAATGTAGATAAACAAAAACAAGACGCGCACATGCAATGCATACATGATTTGAAAAGGGGCCGCAAAATTCTCACTGTGCAGACCGCACTAAAAACCATTTGTAAGTCGACGAGTATTGACGCGTTTTCTCATTCGTTTCTCTCATGCACTTTCAGACCTCATCCAGTTTTTTTAATTCCAAGTTCTTTCGATGTCTTCAAAAAAGGGATAGAATGAGTTTTCGCATGAGTGTGAAGCTTGCAACATCTGTATTTTCCTAAATTTTTACTCTGTTATAAATCATGTGGCGCTGCACCCGATGTTCACTGTTAGGCACATGCTTAAACTTGACCCAATGCTGAACAGAATTACAGCGTCACACTTAGCGCAAGTATTAAAAATTATGCTGCCGTCATCATTTTACGAGTGCGCATCGCTAGAATAAAAAAACAATATTACGGCCAGTCCCAGACTGAGCGTCGGACAGGCGGAAGGAACGCTACAGCTGCAGCAGAAAATTTCGTGACTCGCGCCCCTTCGTGCTCCCCACCCCCAGCGCCATTCTTTTTTTGCCGGGAATATTTACGAGACCTTCTTGCGTCTACTCTGTCTAAGTGGTCCCCGACTCTTTCTCTCCCTGTACAACGGTCGCCGCCGTTGTTGGGGCTGACTGGAAACACTGGGCATTTGGAGAACTGCGAAGGGCACCACGGGGGCCACGAGAGTCGCGGCAAAGGCAGCGAACTGTGGCGTCGCGAAACGACAACGGGGAAGATAAAGGGGCTATCGCACTCCTTGTTGACGTCCGTGTGACCACAGAGCGAGATAAATAATGTTGGCGCTGCTCAGGGCGAGGGAAAGACGAGAATATATGCAGATAGAAAAGGAGAAGTAAGTAGGGAAAAGGCAGTGTAAAGAACAGTCATTGGAGCCCGAGATGTTAGAAATGTTGAAGGTCGAAAGAATTTTAACTAACGAATTGTAGCCTGGATGTCACTCCGGAGAGATTAGGCGTCCCTTCCGTTTTCTTCATATACCCGGAGGCCCAGTTCCGGCTACACAATAAATAACGGGGGAAGTGGGGAAGCAGAAACAGGAAAAGCGCGGACTGACCGAGCGAAAGCGTCGTGTATTCGTCTTCATGTGTTCATTCGTCTCTCGTGTCGCCTTTCCCTACTGTAGAAAGTCGCCATTTTCGCCTTTTATATTTTTATGCGGGTGTAGAAATGAGAATGGGGCTGGAATAGTTAAAACAAGCAAATCAATAGAAGTGGGAGGGGACGGGCAGTACAACGTGATGGCGAGAGAAAGCAATGAGTCAGTGGGCTATAACTGAAGAACCCGCAATGGGGTAAGTTATTAGAGAAAAAAGTTTCAACATTTTTTCTGAGACCAAATGACCACGTTAAAGCTTATCCTTTCTTTGTCGATGACGTGTTCTTCGTAGTGCGTCCCTGATCTTAATGTTAAGCTGGTTTACGCCCGGAAGAGAGAAAAAAGGAAAGCACAAGGGAGCGTCCCTCCCGTGATATCGCCGCGGGGCGTTTCATTACCCGCCCGCACAGAGGACAAATTATAACGCGAAGCGCCGAGAGGAGAAATATGAGAAAGGGAAGCCGAGTCGCGAAAAGTAAGGGTAATACTGGCTGCACAAAGGATATTGATGTTCTTGTGCTAAGGGGGAAAATTTTGAATTCAGCATACTCCCGGAATTTAGTAGCAGGAGCAGCGACTCTTGTTTAGTGCAGAGGAGCAGTATCATGTATGAGAATACATGTACCCTTTCCCAAGGAACAGTACCGAAGATGCATTGTTGCTTTCAAATTACTTTGAAGCATCCGTGTGTACGGGATCATTGATGGCCATGGTAGTGTCTTCAGCTTTGCCTATGATTTTGTAGCTTGTTGTGCAGCAGGTGTCGGCTTTTAAGAACGCCTTGTGCTTGCCCAGTAGGGTACGCGTTTTGCAGATGTTCGGGGACGCCAGCTCGGCCAGTGCTTTCGCCAACATAGCCACGTAGCGGTTTTCCGTTAAATGTGTTCAGCTAACTCTTTGTAATGACTTAGGAGGGTGGTCCTGAAAAATTGGCTGACATGTAAGGTAGCATTCCGAAATCGAGGCTTAACCAAAGCAACATAATGAGAAATGACATCTTTAGCACATCGAATTTTAGGGAATGACAAATGGCCTTGATTATCACCTGCAAAATTTCCAACGAACCCCCCCTCCCGAAAAAAGGAAATAAATATTTGAACTCCTTCAAGTGTGTTGTTTCACGCTCCCAGTTCACGGTTTTGTTCACTTGAAAAGCAGTCCGGGCTTAAAGCCTGTATAACCTTTCGGCCATTCCGTTCGCTTTCCTCCTCCTCCTCCTTCTCCTCCTCCTCCTCTCTTAATGTTATCGGTACCGATAGCTTTCTGTGCAAACTCATAACCATCAAAGTTTGCGACGCTGCTGAATCAAATCCGGTGTTCTCGGGTGCCTGTTACGTCTAAACAAAGTATATGTCCCGATAGCGTGACTTGTGTCCACTTTCTGTCTTACAGTCCCCGTTTCCCAAAAGCCCATCGGGGCTTTATAGGGATCACCTGGAACCGTCCAGCAGACGTGAAGAGCGGGAGCAATCCCCTGCGATATGTCGTTTGTCTACGCTGGAAGCTGCAGAGGGCGCTGACTCGGAGCGAAGCCTTTCAATGGAGTCACGATGTGACCGCTTAGACAGGGTACTGGCCGGACGAAGCGAACACGAGAAGTCCAAAACAACTCGGGGTCCCCACCACAAGCATCGCGTAAGCTGTGTGGAAGAAGAATAGCTCTGGGGGATGAGTCAGCTTAGAGGACTTAGGTGTCCTGATGACAGGTCAGGCAATACAAAAGCGGCGAAGTTCCACTACTCGACTCGCGAGGGTGTTTCTCGGTCAGCTGGATAAAATTGCAAGCCCATCGGACACCACCTTTCAGAGGTTTTTATTAACTCCGAAAGCTTTAGCCTGGATTGCTACAACTGTCTGCCACGGTGTCACCGTGTTCACATCCTCCGCTGAACTGCCGCACTTGGCCGAGATAGATGCCTCGCCCATCTCACTCGCAACGGCATGCACGGAATGTGAAGGCCCTGTTGAGGCCCATTAGGCTCCTGTCGCAGCTACTCTGAGCGCTCTCGGAGACTCCACTCGCAATAAGGTTCAAATTTAATTGTAACCGGAAGCGACAGCGTCGACTGGTATTTTTTGTACAGAAAAGCTGTATACGGGGCGCACTCCTAGGAATTTATTCTTTTCGAGACCTGTCAGCGAAATACGCCTTACAGCAAAGCCAACTTTGTTATGAATGAGCTGTGGCTGTCAATCTCGTGTAGATATCTTACAAAAAAATCATAGTTCAATTCACCGCTATGACGGTTCGATCACTGCGCCAAGTTTTATTTAATTGTCAAAATTACTTAGCTCACCATGGAGTTGCGACAATTCTAAATAGCTGCCTGCTTCTTATAAATGGGCTTCTACGGAGGAAGTACGGATGCAGAAAATAGTTTCAACTCGTGTTTGCTGAACTATATAAAAAAAATGTGCATTGCATTAGACTCCTCAAACGACTCCACACCCATGGACAGTTTTATCTCAGAAGATATAATGAATAACTACCACCCGCACTTTCGATAAAAACATAATGCCTGCGTTCCTAAGCCATTCCAGCCACATCCCAAAGCCGCCGCGGAGCGTGAGTTCCATATTCGCCTGCCAAGATCAAACTGTACTCTTTCTTTGTTTCAACAAGCTCATTATTTCAGACTATTCGCACTTATAAATCAGAAGTAACGATCGATCATGACTTTTTCACTCAAAATGTGACCTTTTCAAGACTCATAAGGCCACAACCCATTGAGTTGACACTGTATTTGTGAGTCAGAGCAAAATCTAGCGCACACGTGATTGTCGCGTGTCCACATTTCTAAACATCCCTGGGCTGTCAGAAGAAGGTGCATACATAAAAATAGTTAGGGGGTAATTAATTACCAACGGCGTTTTATCCTTACTTCAAGCGTGTAAGATAACCTGCAGTATAAATTAAGGTACAATATTTATAAGCCATAGGTAATGCTCGAGGCAGGGCTGATAAGCAACCTCATTATACAAGGCTGCTTAAGGCTGTGATCTGTCATAATATCAGGGAATTTTTCTACTTAAAAAAGCTTTTTGGGCAGATTTTGGTGTTTCTTTTGCCACGTTAGGTTTTTACATACTTCAAAGAATAATGTTCTATCAACTGATCTGAAAACGAGACAGTTCCATAGATTTCGCTTCATGCAACTTTTTGTTTATCAAATCCAAGCTTTAGCCCCCCTACCCTGTACAGAAGTTCTCGCGTCCTGTTTATCCTGGATTTCCTTTTCTTGCAGTAACTTGACTTGCAGAAGATTAATTGATTGATTCTGAAGTTTAACGGGCTAACGCTATATAGACGATGAAGCGCGCCGTAGTGGAGGGCTCCGTATTAATTTTGACCACCTGAGGAAATTGAACGTGCGCCAAAATCTCGAATAGACCGGCGTGTTCGCTTTCGCCTCCATCATAAAAGCGGCCGCCACGGCTGGGAATCCAACCCGCGATTCTGAGCTCAGCAGCACAACGCCATAGCCACTGAGTCCCCGCGGCGGGTGACTTGCAGAACGACAATTCTTGATGGCGCGGTGGTGGTTCCTGGTGGTTCGTGTAAATTACTCTCGTAATTAATTTACGCAAACCACCATTCATGAGGACACTCTGGTACGCGCAACGGCATTTGGCAAGCCCGCGAGTCTCGTAGGGCCGCCGACGAGATCCAATTACGCGACATCGTTCTAAAATCTCCCAGCCTGCGGCAATGCGTCGTTAGCGGAGTGGCATCGGGAGTAAAGGCTCGCCCCTTCCTCGCGCTGGCTGAAGAGAATGAGTGAGAGAAGTAACTTTAATGAGACTGTCTATGTTAATCTGGCAAATACACCTTGCTTGATACGCCAGCATGTATTCTCGTCGCGTGACTAAGAAAATTTTCGTTGGAAAACGTATTTGAGGAATATTTATTTATTTTTTATTTATTTATTATTTATTTATCTATTTATTTATTTATCTATTTAATTATATATTTATTTTATTTATGTGTTTATTTGTTTATTTAAAAATTTTGTTTATTTATTCGACTTGTCCTGTTCTGTGCTTCGCAGATACGTAGAGATGGCTTCTGTAGCGTGTGACGCATTGTTAGGACACTACCACCGACCTCATACAGCAGGGTCAGACTCACACAATGAGGCAGCCCCAAAGAGACTAGGCGCTGAGAATCACGCACATTCACAGATGAGGTAATGCTGCTTTTCGCGCACAAAAAAAAGAAAGAAAAATGCGACACATTTAAAATAGAGGTATAGTGCATATGTGGCATTCAACCGCAAGAGATTTCATAATCGCTTCATCGTGCCCATCCTGAAGCCACAGTAAGGGAACGTAAAATGAATGGGATAGTGCTGCTGGGGCGAGTCAGCCCAAGTAGACCGCTGAATTTACCATTCAGCACAGGACGTTGAATTTACCATTCAACATTAAACACTCTTTTACTGAGGAATAGTGTTGGTGTTTCGGGCAGACGTAGGCCATGTGCTATTCGTGCCGCAGTATACACCTTGATGTTGCCGATTAAAAGTTTGTAGGGAGCCACTGAAGTTGTATGTGGAGCTCCGTCTGTGGTGCTTGGAAGTGCAAATCGTTTGTGTCCAAGACAGGCAGATATTTTGGGAAACAAGCCAAGCACTTTTGTGCGGCCAGAGAGTGCGGGAAGAGAGAACACATACGCTTTGGCTGAAGTATAAGTAAATACGAAAGCAATACGGAGAGCTTGAAGTTCTGAAGCCGTAGATGTTGTTCTGTAGCTAAGCATAGCGGGCCCGATGAAGAAACCTACACTCTGATTGTAGTTGATGTAGCTGACCGCGACCCATCAGTGCATAGATTCGTGTTAGCTTTATCTTTGCGTGTGATACTTCAAACGCGGAGAGTTTTTAGGCAGATGACCCGGTCAGTGCGTGATACCGCGCACCACAGTCGAAACTTGCGGGGGCGGGAACACCCAAGTCTGGCCTAAAGGCGAGGCTGGTTGAAGATAATGCAGCCATAGTGAATTATCTTTTTGATAATCCAGTGGTAAAACGCCTGTCTGTAACAGCGATTCCAATTTCAGCTGGCCTATATCTGTAATACCTGGACACTCTTCAAACAAGTGTTGGGGACTGACGCGGTCGGCGTAAGCATCAGAATGGTGCACTAAGTTTATCTAAATAATTTCAAGGCAACACCACAGAAAGCCGCAAGTACAAAAAGCCGTGTTATAGACAACCGTTTTTCCCACTGTACTTTTGTTGACGCCATAGCGAGGAAGTCAGCAACAGCTGCTATAGCTTGGGACAGTTACAATACCCACTGCCACGTTCTAGTTCACATCTTGAACCATTGTTGCATACCTACATCAGACATGACACTTTGTCACTAAATAATGGGACTATCGCAGCGGCGGGCGAAGCTCGGTTCCCTCATAAAAATACGTAGCAGCAGATTTTTTTTTCTTTTTCCTTCGGGTGCCGCTTCTCTCGTGTCGAATGCGGCAAAATTAAGGCGAAAGTTTTAAGGTGTAAGAATTCAAATCTTGTTTTAAATTTAGAATCCTACAAAACGGTTCTGCATATGTACTGGTGGCAAGGGGTAAAAATATTACGTATTATAATAAAACTAGCGGCTAAAAATTCTCAATGATGAGGAACAATAAACCAACTTACGGTGACACATTAACGTTACTTTCTTCAGATTCCACCATAGTTACGCAAACTATCCCTTCATAAAAATACACGCTCAGAAAACGCGGGTAAAAATGTGAGCTTGGAGATAACCAGGCGTTGCGCAGGCGTTTATGGAAACCGACGTTCACTCAACTTATATTATTTGGTGGCGTAAAGTGATTATCTGAGCACTCAAATGGCGCTCGCAGCCCTATCCCTTACCTCTTCGACAGGTTGTCTATTATGACCGGCCCTGCTATAACCGCACGGCGGCAGCCTCGGAGAGTGTCGACGTTTGAACCACAGTGTAATCACCAATGCGTTGCGGTAGCAGCGCCCGCCAGCGCCGCTTCCAACATCTCCCTATAGCAGGCGTTTTGTCTGGACCAAGCCCTAAGAAGACTACACAGTCCACCAATTATATTTATTACCCACCATATCCGATGGGATCGCGAGATGGGGAAGAGGCGGACGAGAGCTCTTAATGCAAACACAGCCCCATCAGGCGTAAATCGCTTTTCTAGTTGACTAGACGGTTGAACGCGCCAGCTTTATGGCCCCTTTGCTGCTCGAAACTATACGTGACTTGTAGCGTGGATCTCTCTCTGTGCCATTCATTCGCAGGCATAATTTTATTTCATTTCTTTCATTTTTTGGCTTTAATCTTGTCTGTGAGATAAGCTCCGGCATCGTAACATTCCTACAAAACAATCGCACATTTCGGTCGATTTCTTTCTTTGAGATGCTTTATTCTTTGCTTCCCATTGCTCTTCCTGTTCTAGCTAACCTTTTGTCGCCCAATCAGATTATTGTAGCACGGCCCTAAAATTTCGGGGGAAGTTAGCAACAAGTAAAATAAAACGATCCCCCAAACTTTTAGAGCCCCCGTTTTCCCAGCAGCGCGTTCCCAGCCATTATGTACCCTACAGGCCACGTTACCCGCTAAATGCTTCTATAATTATAAACAGGGTCTTGTGCCTCCGTAGATGAGCAAGAAAATAGTGCAAAATGAAGTAACGCGGGTAGAAGAAATCTCTTCACAAGTGGCTTGATTTAACCTAGAATATGCGTGTCTTTTCTTTTTTCTTTTTATCCCAACGGAGGTGACAAAGGGAGAGGGGTGAGGTGAAACGCAATAAATCGCAATCAAACTTGACAGCCTGTCTACTTTGCGGCAGTTACATCCTTGGGACGCGGCAGCTCTAAAAACCGGTCCCGGTTAACGCAAACCGTTATCGGCGCCGGCATCTATTGAACTTTGGCCTAAATTAAATACGTGCGACAGACGCAGGAGCCGGGTCTAAATTAGTCATTCTGTTTAGTGAGACGACCACCACGCTGAGTATGGAAGCGGAGCCTAGACCGCGCCACGTATTGACTGAACTTGCGACGCTGAACTTAACTGCTCTAACATCCAATTAGTCTGCCTCTACGGTGACGTTCGGAATTCGGCTGTTTGTGTGTTTCAACTATACGCACTTTAGAGCGAAGATTTTAGTTAAACTTGAAGCACCCGAAACCGTAATGCATGCGTTCCCCGATGCGTTTGCAGAACGAAGTTATCTACTGAGTTTAGCTGAGGAAAAATGCGGTGCATTTCCTAGGACAGAGAGAGAGAGAGAGCAAAAAAAAAAAACGTTTAATGAAAGCTGAAAGCTGGAGTAGCAAGCCCCACTAACGGCAAGGCTTGCTACTCTAGAAGTAACAAAGAAAGCTGGGGGAGTTGGTAAGGGTTCATGGTGAAACGAAGCGCGAAGAAACGACGACAACCATGAAGAACGAGTACAACGGGACGGCGCACTACTATCAACTAAACATTTATTGAAAAACCACGAAAATATATACATGAAGAAAATGCACAAAATAAGATACTGCATCACTTTGGCCAGACACGAGCGTCCCTTCTGTTGAGTAACATCTAGGTAGTAAACTTCAAGATTACACACTGGTACGGAGGCGGAACTTACACACTTATCACGCATCTTCGCAATGTGAGCTGCCTCCACGATTTTGCGTGTCTTTTAGTCACGGTGTCGATATAAAATTGTGGTTTCATTGAACAGGGGATGGCATCCACACCACGAGCAATGGCCGGACATGTTTGAAAGCTTATCACTTTTAGTGCCCTTTCATGTTCGCGCAGCCGGATATTCAAACAGTGTCCGGTTTTCCCGATATACACACGTTCGCACTTCAACGGTATCTTATAAACCACCGCCATGTGGCAGCCCACATAAGAATGAGTGTGTTTGACAGAACAAAGGCCGGACCCTGAGCCTGTCTCCAGATTAGGGGGAATATAGTAAGATGACAGGGGGAGTTAGAGGGAGAAACCAGAAGAAAAAAAAGGGCAGGGGAGATGTACACATATATAAAATTTATATGTACAGAGGGTTCACAGGAAGGTTCACAGAGGGTTCACAGCCCTGTTTCCGAAAGAAAAATAGGCAGTGTGTTTGTTCCCAGCACTGCCTCGTCATGATTTTGCCGTGGTCCAAACAAGTGTGAGAGTTCTAGGGCACCTCCATGTCGGAGTCGCACAAGTACCTTCGATGATTTTGCCCGTTGACTACCATTTCGTAAGCAGCGGCTTAAAATGTGCCTATTGTTGTTAGTAGTAGAGCACACTAGACGCAATGACGACTCTACCAAGCCTAGCTTAAACAAGTTCCGGGTGTAGGCGACGTTAAGTCTCAGCCGGTGTAGCACGCCTTTAGTGCGCTTGGGCAGACCTCGCGGATGCCGGTAATCGTACTTGGGGTCTATCACATGGAGAGGTGCATACCTTGTCAGAGGATCCTGCGAAACCGGAAGCTGGAGTTTTCATCCTAGGTAAAATGAGGGTGATTGGCGATCCTCGTTGGAAAACGGGATTATAACTATGTAGTTTAGGTCATGGGCTTCTCTGGCGGCCGAATTGGAGACGATGTTGCCCGTTATACCAGAATGAACTTGTAGCCACTGAAGGAAAATTTCTATCATTCGCGCACCGCACTTGTGTATAATTCATTCATAACCCAGACAAGTTGGCTGCGACAGTCAGGTGCATTATTTAGTAGTTGCAACGCTGGCTGGTGACTGGAAAGAATTACCCACCGACGAGCCGGATTTCCGCTTTTGTAAAGGAGGGCTGCTCTGACAGCTGTTAGCTCAGTGGTGGTGCAGAATGTTCTGTGGATGAGGTTTCCTGTAATGGACCATCCCTCTGACGGAATCCATACGCCGACTGCCGAAGATGCCGAAGTGACAGATCCATTCTTGTGCACTTGGATGTGGTCCGGATAACGGGTGTGGATTTGCTCCAAGACAAAATAGGTCAAGGCCGATGCGGGCGTAGAAGACTTTTTGCCTATTGCAGGCACAGGGGTGCACACAACCCATGCCGCGTACAACCACGGTGGAGTGGCAGGCCGCTTGGGTAGGAGGTAATTAGATGCAGATGCGTAATGCCCAGGAAAAGTATTGAAGTGGCGGGAGTGTTATGTATTTTCGCACAAGTTACTAGAGTAACGGCGGCACATTACCAAAGGCGGCAACGACAAGATTACACCGACAGGCATCCCACTTCAGTTTTCTTTGGGATCTTCAATACCGTGCGCGCATGCGTCAGTGCTTACGACGTGTTTCCTTGCACTAGCCACGCAAAATTCCACATTTCAAAATGGCTTCTCTGCGCCAATTTAGCGCAAAGGTTATGGAGAAAAAAAAAGACACCCAAAATAAGACACGAACGTGATTGAAAGGAGAAGCCGCCAAATTAGTGCGAGGCGCAAAAATGATTGGCAGGGCAGTCGAAACGACTGCACCAACAAAACGCGATGGTTTGTAATTTGCAATTTTAGCAGGGCTAATAACTGACTGACCTTATTAAATTGGAAGAACCACAGTTTTATCCTAGCAGGTGAACGGAGGGTATTCGTTTCCTATAGGTGCATTGTGAGGCTGATGTAATGGCTTGTCGGATAGGCTGCCTTTTATTTGTATTGAAATTGCCACTGATAATTAGAATAATAATGGCTCAGAATAAACTCCCCGCGGCTGCGTAGTCATCTGAGAACCAAGTCTAAAATTACATCAGGAATACCGCAGAAAGTAAGCAAGAATTCCTGTCGTAAGACCAATAACTTTATTGTGACGACAGAAGCCTTGTTGTTGCGACAAAGCCATCTGTTGTTACGACACACATTTGTGCCGTAATTACAAAGTCAATTTTCTCAACAACAAACATTCCTGTAGCCACAACAAGGAATGTCTGTCGCGACGACAGCCATCATGCTGTTGTGATATAGCCAGCTGCCAGAATCACGACACAAGAATACGACAAGATGACAGTACGACACAAAATACGATGAACTACAGGAATATTTCTTGTAGTCATTTTCGACTGGGTAGTCAAGCGTCATATAATTTGTTTCCATATTATTTCTGCAAATCCAGAGTAAAAGTGGCCTTCTGTAGCTATTATATTCTTGTTAAAGGCTGAGTATTGACGGAAGGCGGACATTTTGAAAGGTTCACAACTACTAGGCGGTGATCTATTTGGACCAAATGAATGAAACTTGGCGAAATGATATATTCGCGTTGCCGGCCCATCACATTATTATTTTTCAGTTATGCTGTATCCAGCCACATCCCGACAACTTTTCGTGTCCCTTCCAAGAATACGCTTTGCGGCCAAGCGGACTTTCTCGCGAATTGTTTCCAGATTGTTTCCAGAACTGTCATCTTGTCATCTCTAACCTTCAGCCAATTGGGCATATCTTGGAAAAATAATAGCAAGAAAATTATTTTATTATAACGGTCAGTTTTCTTTACACAATTGGTTGATCGGGGATTCGTAAATGTTTAGAAATTCCCGTTTCACGTCAATGCACCAGCTTATACAAGAGAAGCATGGTTACAGAAAGCAGCTCTTATTCGGAATTTTACGGAAATTGTTTAGGAACAAATTGCATGAAGTTTGACTGCTAATATAGCAAGATAACCGTCGGTAGTTCTATTTCTATTTTATGCGGCATCGCGAATAATAACCATTCACAGTTTTCTTCTAAATTTCAGGAAGCTGCTTCTCCTAAACCGTTTACGGAGCATCATAAAGCAACCATGAAATGCACAGCCCTATGTTCGTCTGCTAGAATACACCTGTAGTTATTACAAACTAAATAATCCTCTTCAATTAAGAAATACGCTAAATGTGCAAATTAAAAATAATCGTGAGTTTCTTTCTTGTACGCTCGTTTATACCAGGGGTCGGTAACCTCTTGCACGAGGGCCGTATGCGGCACACGGGGTGGTATTATGCGGCCCCCAGCACGTCGCCAGAACCCGCCCATCCCCCTGTCACTTCCTATCTGAAGGCCGACTGGCCAGTTTTGACCTCAAACGAGGTTATATGAAAGACAAAAATAAAGCATTGATCGCTTACGATTGGCATTGCCCCTAACCTTCACACCTAGTTGGAATATTTTCAATTACAAATATTACTGCAAAGACTTGGAACTTCAGCCTGAACGAAAAAAACACACGACATGACAAGAAAACACGGACACAATGCTGCAGTTTTGAGTTCAACCTGAAGTTTCAAGTCGATATCAACCAGCTCGCCTGTACCCAAGCAATTCCTTAATTGTAAATTCGCTTAATTTTCTTTTGCCTGCGAAATCCGCCCCCCCCCCCCCTTCCTCCCCTTTGTTTGCCGTACGGCCATCCGCCGTGTCGGCTTCACGCAACTCGGCCAACACCTCAAAGGGTTGCGGATCCCTGGTTTATACTTCACCATGGTCAATACTGTTTTCTGTATTTCACTTGTCTGCTTCGCTGTTTAACCGCGTTTGTCACGTTTCTTTCCAACCATCGTTTTCCAGATATCTACGTAGACTAAAAAGCCACAGAGCATTCGAAGAAAAACGGCTTTATGTAACCATATTCAGCTGATAGGCACGACAAAAATCCCTGGGACCAAGCCATAAGCAGCCTTACTGTGAAAAACATGGGTTTTTTTTACGCCGATTTCGGTAATTTTTTTGTGTGTGTGTTCTGGAAGTTCAACCTCCAATGTCATCCCAAGAAGGGCACGATTTTCAATGAATAGGTATAAACACGCTCGGCCTAAAATCGCTCCGCTGTTAACATATGTGTGCATTTCCTTTCCGTCTCGTATCGAGGCGGCCTGGAAGGCAAATTTGAATGGCTTTTGCACGCTACGGGCGCTTAAATTCGTTGTTAGGTTTACTTTTCTTTCCATTTGGCTGCTCATGTTATTGTTCCCCGCCGCTGCTAATCCCGTAGCCCTCGGGCTTTTGGGGTGATCCAGTGATTAGGAAGGCTGCTGGTTTCACAGCGTAACGGCCGCAAATTCAATTCCGAGGACCCCACTGCCCACATTTTCTTTCTTAGGCACTACCAACACCTGCTCGTGGACTCCTTGGCCTCCTCGCCACTTTCGCTCAGGCTTCGAGGTTCTTTTTTTGTTCCCGGACGAATATTGTTCGCCTTAAACAGCTCCACGGTTGAAACAATGACAAACGTTGACAATGCTACCCCATGGCACCGCGACCACGAATTACAGTGAGGAAGGAGCGTTAAGAAAAGCACTGGAGGGAGATGTAAAATGTTCAAAACCAAGTGTACCGCACAAAATCATCTGGCAATCATGCCGGATTGCTTTTCTTCTGTTTTTTTTTTTCTTTTTGCGGCGTTTGACTCCACACGGGTTACCTGACCAGCCAAACAAAACTTTCTTTCCTTTGTTTGGACGTTCTATTTAGTGCGCACGTGCACACGCACGGCATCGCTGTGACCCAGAAAAGGGGCGCACCATGGACGCGTGGTTGCCGTCCTGGGAACAAGTTTGTTAACGGCTCCATAAATTTTCTTTCCCGCTCTGCTCCTGTCAGATGTGGTTACACGCATGAAGTGAGCCTCACGGGTTTTCTGTGGTATTTCTTGCTTTCTTACTTTCTTTATACGCATGTTGGTCTCCGTGGTTTTGTATTGGTGTGCCCTGCGCGTACCTGTACGCATTTGTGCACTTGTTCGAGTGCGTGTACGCTAGTACAGTTTGTAAGGGCGGGTGCTGTACCGTACAGTTTGCTCACCTGGAGTTTTCTCGAGAGTCGTTCATTCGCCAAACGAATGCATTCAACGTTGAACAATAGGGCGACCTGGTCTGCCAAACAATCACGAACGTAGCGACCATTCCGCGCTCTGAATATATCGGAGCCGGCTCAAACCGTGACCGGAGGATGGCCCACAAAGGCATCCCGTCTTTCTACTTCCTCCCTCGCCCTTCCTCGCCCTGTTCAGTCCCGCCCTCCATGGTTATCGCCGGCACTAAAAGGGATTGTGACAGGAACGTGCTCATTAATCTGAGTAACCTTTGTTCGCTCTTTCGGGCTATGCACAACCGTGAGGAAGACGGGGACAAGGCACGTGCATCAGGGTTCACGTCAGGTGCAAGCGGACGCTTTTCGGGGACAATAATCCAGTTCTTCTCGGCGCTCGCATTGATCGAGTCTACCATTCCCATTCGGGCGTGCATGAAGACTAAAGACCAACGTAAGGAGCTTCGGGGGAGACATCGCATTCCAACTATCCGGAATCACTATTATTGTGTAGGCGCTCTCACGCAGCATTACACGTGTACGCGACGCTTTCTTTCACCCGCTCAACTAAATAGCCGCCCCATATTTACCCTGAAGCATTTGTGCAATGCGCCCTTGTATGTGCCCGATCATCCAGCCTCTCACTGAGAAGATTATACGCTTTTTATACGCTAGGAAAGGGATGGAACGCTCGTTTTGTGCGCGGGTGGCGCTTGGTACCTATTGAACAAGAATTCTGTGTTGATGATCGCCGTTGCGTTCTTTGGGATTGATTCCTTACCGTGTACAGAGAAAAGCATGGCAGCATCATGGTTGGTATTTACGGCCGATCGTAAGCCTGAGAATGCTGCCCTAAGGAGCCCCATGCTGGTCTTATAAAAAAAGGCTATAGCAGGCCCAGGCAGCAGACGTTCACTATCATTCCTGCATGTTGTTTCTTGCGAATATTTTTCGCGGCGTTTCCGAGTGTTACGTTGACATTTGCGTTTTTAAATTATTACATTACACCTTACTCCCAGCTGTTTAGATGAGAAGAGGTAATAAAAGTTTCGTTTAAGTGTGTCGCATATTTGCTTAACCATACAACATGACAAGGGAGTTTAAAGCAACCGCGGATAAGGTTTCTTTTAATAAAGGGTATATTGCTTTAAAAGAGCTGACAATCTTTGTGGCGTAATTTTGACATTTGCAAATATTCCCAACTGTCTTATTTTTTCTTTTGTAGGATTCTTCTTAAGAAGCTTCGAGGAGGTTTATGGAAGATGTCTGGCTCCAGTGACAGAGACAGCAGGATTTACGAAACGGTAATCTACAGGGGCAATTATTACGAGGAACCCCTGAGAAAAGACGACATCAATGATAAAGGTAAGGCTTGTTGCCTTTTACCCTACGCCCTCTCCCCCCTCCCCTTCCCTTAAACTTTACAGGGGTAAGATGAAGACTTAACAAGAGCGTCACTGTTTCTAACGGGCCAACCGAACTGCAGGCGGCGCAACGGCACGGTGGTGGACGATGATATGCGACGCCCCGAATCAAAACATAGCATTACGCTCTGAGGTTTAAGTTAGTCAAATGGCACGCTCAACTTTACGGACAATGAGGTTGACTTTACTTGGCAGCTTGTTAAGGTGACCGTTATGGTTGCCAATCGGTAGGCATAAACATAGGCTTAACAGGGGTGATTGGCGAAGGCTCTTCACTGTTGTAACGGAAGTAAGAAAGGAAAAGACACAAAAAGGAACAGGCGCTGCTGACGACTCACACACACATCTTAAGACACCCAAGCCTAGGTGTCCTTCGCAGGTCGAATCAGCTCGCCAACAGTGGCACACACAATGAGATAAGTTTTAAACAACCCCTTGTACGATGGCTAAATAGCTCGATCAGCTATGTCCCTCAAGTTTAATCAATAAATAAAAAAATTACCCAGGTGGACCACAAGACATCTGTCGCGTACTAAAAATTATGTGTACATACATTGAAGCCTAGCCATGTGTTACGTAGCCATAGAGTAGCATATACCCATCATGGTGCATCGAACACCGCTTTGTGAGAAGGAATGTGAGGTGCTTTCCCGCCAAATTTTGTGGTCGGCGCAGCCAAATTGCCCTTCTCCAGCGCCAAAAACCCTTGAGCAAGGTCATTGAAGTTAGTCTACATGCTACGTATTACGATAAATTGTAACATCATAGCCCCGCGGCATCTTGAACCGTTTACTTCCCTTTTTTGTATTCGAAAACACGACCTAGTGCATTGTTTTCATTGTAATGTTGCCGGAAGTTCTGTACAAGCTTCAGGAAAAAAAGAAAATATATTTGGCCCTTGGTATCACCGGTCAGTGCTTGTGTCTGACAGGATAAAAAACGCCAAGGGAGAAGTTATAGGATTACGACCCCTTGCTTTCTCCGATAATCCTTTATGAGACGTGAATTTCCGCGAAAGAGAAACTTTGTAAAAAGCAGGCTTGTCTCGAGCTTCGGCGCATTACTTAACGGCGCAGGTGAGGCGCGCCGCACAAAGTCTACCCAGGTACAAAACACGTAGATCGCTCGGCCTGCTTTAAATACACCAGACCTCGTAAACTTCATGCCTGAGCTTCTATTCCCAGCCCACACTGAAATTGGAGACTATTGTTCACCAAGGAATTTTGTTTTCTTTTCTGCGTTATCAGGCAAAACTTTGAATTTCCTGCGTTCGCATCCGACACCAACGTATACCCCCGAAGTAAAAGTTGTGAAGCGATGGGCATCTTTCAACCCCGCGCCCTATTCCGATCTCCTTCCGGACCCGTCGCCTCACGTCGGAGCAGCCTGTCGAGAGTTCAATGACGTACCGTGGTCGCCGGGGCACGTACCTCCGGCCTTTTCCCAAACTTTAGCTGAACTCCACGCTCCCTGCTTTGTGCGCGAAATTGAGAGCGAGAGCACCAACAACGTCTTTCCGCGTCTTCCCTCTCCACCTTCTGCTCTCCCGGTTCTCCGATGCGTCCCTTCTGCGAGCCATTATGTTCAGGCGGCTTCCACACGAGCTCGGGTTTTTACCTAATGAACGGTTCCGGGCTGAGCCTGTTCGAGAGGCGAGCGTCCGAGCAACGCACTTCATTCGTCGTTTCCCCGCTGTACGAACCTGGAGCAGCCGGTGAAGCTTCGCAACTTCCTTCGTGTCGTCTACATTGAAGCGCTAGGTGTCAGCTGCTTGTTGAATGCACTTTTTAGGAAGCGATAAATGTGTCGCCATGGACGGGGCATGTTAAGCCTGTAGAACCGGGCATGTGTAGAACCTGATTGTACCACGTCGCTGTTTTCAAAAAGGAATGCCCAACGAAGTTTTGGGGAGACTCCGGCACAACTTTGAGGCAGTGAGTAGTGCACTCATTTGTGTCCGTGAAAAGAGGTGTACCTCCATTAATGCCGTATCTGTCAGTGTGCACACGAAAACTTGTGGTGGTACGTACGTGGCTTTGTTAGAAAACGAACCACACTTAGATTCGTTGGACAACGAAACAGGAGTTGTATTATTTGAGTACTGAAATAACACGCAGACCCTAAATCAAAGCGTCAATATAAAGCTTAAAATCCAATTAAAATAAGCTGAATACTCTTATTCGGGGGCATATACTCCGATTCTAGTACACCTGCCCACGTTGTAATAACATGGTCTCAAAGCAAGAATAAAGTGTTTCCGAAACAATACCTCTTCATCTCCCCCTGATAATGTCCAGACAAGGCAACATTTTTCGGTTCAAACAAAGATAAGTTTAGCAGATTTTCGTTTGCCAATAAAGGCACCAGCCACAATTTCTGACAACTGCCCATTTGTCATACACGGGAAAACAGAAGAGCAAACTCATAATGAGCCTTAAAATGGACGGTGTGCAGACTCCGCTTTACAACACTTGACAAGTGAAGGAGCGTCGTCTCAATGAAACTCGAAAGTGCAGCGCGAGAAGGGTTGTCCAATGTACAGGACTTGCCTGTAAAGAGGGCTCCACGGCAAGTATGCTTGTGTTCCGGGGAAGAAAGCAAACCTGAGTTACCAACGATGAAAATTATTTTGATCTTGGCTGCTATATAATAATTTCAACTGATTACAATGACGAATTACGGCTTTTAACAGCGGAACTATTGTACAAGCCGTAAGTTAGATGTTGCAGGAAAAAATACCAACAAAATGCAGAGCACTCGTGCGCGCACGCTCAGCGGCGACGGTGGAGCATCCTTGGCTCGCTCAGTGGCTTTAGCAAAAAAAAAAAAAACTACAGAAAGCCTCGAGGAGCCCCTCGCCTTGCCTAGCAACCAACACGCCACAGATGACGCAATACCTGTTCCACGGTACCTCGACGTGACTTAAGGAATTCGGCGCATGCATCGTGCACGTACGCGCCGCCGCTGCGCGCAAGCTGTCGTCAAGCGCTGCCACGCATGTAATGCTTGGCAGGAGGAAGCACGACGATACCGATGCATATGACGATGACTACTACTAGCACAAAACGAAGCAACGACGGAACACGTAAATAAACAATTTCACACGTTTACAAATGCGTGGTGATGTCTCCTTCAGTGCTCACGTATAAACAAATCCTGCAGCTTCGCTATGGTTCAAGCCTTGCCCGACTTGGTGCAAGCTTCACCAGTTAAGCTGGTGGAAGTCTACAATGCTGAGGATATGCACCACCACTTACCGCGAGGAAAACGACGACCCCTTCGATGCATGTGACGACGATTACGAGCACCGCAACTATGCTAATAAACAATGATACTGAAACTTAACTAAGTGTAGGGCAATGCTCATCTCCAACAGCTGCGCCATTCAAGTCTTGCATGTGAGTTCAAGCTTTCCTGAACTTTCCCTTCTCTTATAAGTTCGCACTTCTTTTGGAATTAATGCCTGGAGGCGGGAAAGGCAGCCAGAAGCCCCAAGCTCAAAAATCCCGCTATATTCACGTAATAGGTAGTGAATATTTATGCATTTGTTTCAAATCTACAATTATATAACCTAGTCCCCACAGCTAAAGCAAACATGACGTAACCTCACCTTTAGAACTGGTCACGGAGCAAGAATATATAGGAGGCGAAGCGGCCGATCGCGATAAGCGCGGGAGAGCGACCCGATAATGTCACAACGAAAACCAATGCAGACTGCAAAGCTTCGTCGCTGCGACGATGAAGGAGAGGGTAGCGGCACTTCAGCGACGAAATGATAGCGGCCGCACTTCTTTCCGTGGCTGTGCTTTGCAATGCCGAAAGCGGCAGCCCCGCAGTTTCTTCACCCGCGGCAGATGCCGCTAGCTTAAAGTATGACGAGCGCTTGTGGCATTATCTGGCCGCGTTAGGAAGCCTCGTTTCCCCTCCTATATTGTTCTTGCTCCGTGGAACTGGTTGAACTTCTTAGTGCCGTCATGCAATATGTGAAGTGCGGTTCGGAAACGTACCAGTCGATGCAAGAAATTAGGCCATGCGCTTTTGGGCGCTCACATCCTGTGAGGAAAGCCTGCGTCATTAAATACTCTAACGAGGCCTTTTTTGTTTCGTCGGACGATGAGACCTTGTCTTCATGGAACCTGTACGGGGTAGGTAGACGTCCACTCAGTGAAGCAATTCTTCCCTAAAAATCAGTCGCTATGTAAGCATCAATATAGGATCCAAGCTTTTTTGACAACATTTTGAGCCTGAACGGAAGAAAAGTGGTCGCTGCTTCCGGGTAAGGAAAAGAGAGCTGCGGATAATACAGAGTATAATTGCGCTAAAAAAAGCTAATGATTTTTTCTCATACCCCGCACAGTTGTTTAAGAGTAAAAGCACGGTTAAAATTCAACTCTCGGAAGTTGAAAGATTGGGAAATTTAGCAGGTGGGAGGGACAAAAACGCTTACTGACCGCATTTGAAGTATTCATCGCTGCATCGCTAATGATGGTGAATCAAAATAGCCTACGTAAAAATTTCGGCTGAGTTTTTCTACCAAACACTGACCTAATGTTTAAGCGTGAAAAGTTTTTTTCATTGGGCGCAACGCCCCAATGATGAGGAATATGTGCCTGCAAATACTTTAAATTTCGAAGAAAATCAAACATTTTTTTGTTATTTTATCCTTATTTTCTTATTTGTAAATTAAAATTTCTAATCTCCCGATGATTGGGCATGATTGCCATACTCCGTAACCCCCGGACACAAACCATCAATAGTAGTAAAAATACGGTCACGCATAAACACAAAACTGCTTCGGTTACAACCCACGCTGGCGTTTCAAACGTGAAGGGTTTCGGCATTCTAATTTATGCAAGCTCGAGCGTTTGTCGACTCTGGCGTTAGCTTACTCAGGAAGCAAACGAACTTTTGCTCTATAACAATAAAAGTTATTCCTCCTCCTCCTAGCTCCACTACAGCTTCTATCGAGCTGCACCAAACTTCGACGTGAAGCTCGACGATAATAATGACAATAAAGTTATTCATCGTCATTATCATCAAGCACCGCGGGATATGATTGCGGGGTGGCGATCTCGGCAGGGCAAATAAACGGGCCTCCAACGCTTGAAATGGCGCTTGTATAGGATGGTTAATGGCGCGAAGAGGAAATGACGACCCGAGGGTGCATCGTTTACGGACGGTTAACAGTCGTTGTATGAGCATTTTTTCGTCTATGTAATGTTTTTTCCACAAGGTATAACACTCGCTTGCGTGCGCTCGTAGTTTTTATTACGATGTTCTGAGATTGGTGCCTCCATGGTAGAGAAAAACTGATCTCCATATTTGGGAACACAGGGGCACTGGTATAACTTTAAGTGATAACTTGGTTCTCTTTTTGTCGCATTGAGTTCTAAGCAGCGCCAAACATGTAATTTCTGTATCGTAGCCCGCGCTAGCTTGTTTCCTACTCTGGTTTGTTTTGATGCGTCGCTATAACTACCCTATGAGT